>JALMGA010000020.1:7020000-7620000 GCA_023333525.1 Aspidoscelis tigris stejnegeri
ACAAGTACTTGGAAGAAGACTGGATTCCCTGAAGGACATGTGATGTGGTTACATGATTTATTATTTATTTAGACTATCCTGTTAGTCAATCAACCAATCCAAAAGGGATACGATGACCATAGAAATGATCAAAATCAGCTTCTGCCCTAACCACAAAGCACCTGTAAAACCTGGAGATACCATCAGGTCAGTTCTGACTCTCTGGGACTCCATGGAGACCTCCATGAAGTTCGCAGGGCCGGTCAGAGATAGTTTGGCCATGCCTTTCTGCACAAGAGATGTAAGAGGTAAGCTCTGCTTTCTAGGCAGTTTCCCTGATACTGAACCAGGGTCCCTTCTCACCTAAAGTCCAGCCGAACCTTTTGGTGAAGCACAAAGCTAACAAGATTAGACACAGAGCACCTTCTAAAACTGTTTCCGCACTCTGTCAGTAGTCCGGAACAAACGGCTCCATAGTTCCCATTGTCTGCATGGGACCAGTGCTATTCCAGCCCAGAACTGTGTCAAGAGCTCCCTATTCCAGATTAGCTATATGCAAGACTAGTGATGTAATATGGACCACCCCAAGAGGTCCATATTAGTGGGAGATCTTTCTGACAAGGTCTGGAACCACAGTAATGATAGAATGTAGGCTTTCACGGCTGGTTACAATCAAACTTGTTGCAAATTCCGGGTTGTTCTGCCATGTTCCGTAGTTCTGTGAACCTGAGCTTTCAGATATAACAACGATATTCATCTTCAGAGACTCTGACTTGAAGAAACGTCCTGAGTTTCTCAGAAAAAACATTACAAGAGTCTAATCTGGAAGTAACCAGAGCATCAGTCACTGTGGGCTGCCAGACTGACTCCATCCAAATAGTGCTATAAGCTGTGTTGGGGTTGCCAAGGCATGGAATGGGACAATTCCAACATAGCGAGGAGAAATTCACACCTTCTGAATGGAGGTCTGGCACTGGTGGCCTCCATGGCCTCATGATATAGCCAGAAAAGGCTGTGCAGTGTCCCGGAACAGCCTGGAGTAGAGTAAGAACGTAACAGGATCCCTGCTGGATCCAATCTGATCCAGCATCCCGTCTCTCACAGTGGCCCACCAACTGCTTTCAGGCATTGCATGCAAAGATAAAGGGAAGCTCAAATCCCTGCCAATGGCCCCCAAAGGTGCCCTGCTTCTTTCCAACCTTGATGAAGTACATAGACTTCCATTCTAGTGACCATTGGTACATCTGTCCCCCATAAATTAAGAGGAGCCCTGCTGGATCAGGCCACAGGCCATCTTGTCCAGCATCAATGGCTACTAGAATGGACACCTAAGTACAGGATGTTTCCAAGGCCATTTGCTGGGATTCGAGAGCAGGAGAAGGTTTGTCCTTGTCTCTGCTTGAGATGCCCATGGGCAATTGTTGGGCCACTGTGTGCGACAGAATGCTGGACTAGATGGGCTGTGGCCTCATCCAGCAGGGCTCCTCTTAGGTTCTTATCCTGCCTCACACAGTGCTCCATCGATCGCTTCTGGGTGTCTCAAGCAGAAGACAAAGGCAAAACCTTTCACTTCAACTCCAAATCCCAGCAATCGGCCATCAGAGGCAAAATGCCTGTCTCTCCAACCCAGAGGTGGTACTTAGGCATCCATTCTAGACAACAATGAAAGCGAAGCCATGCTGGATGAGGCCACAGCCCATCTAGTCCAGCATCCCATCTCACACAGTGGCCCAACAATTGCTTCTGGGCATCTCAAGCAGACGATGAAGGCAAAACCACCACCTGCTCTCAAACCCCTGCCAATGGCCTTGAGAGGCATCCTGCCTGCCTCTCCATCCTTTTCCAGCAGCCCTTGATCCACCTGTCCCCATGTGTTTTGGACACTCCAAGTCCAGAAATGGCCCGGATCTAATCTGAACGGGAACTTCTGCTGGGCGGAAAGTCCCCTGCCAGCTGCTGAAGGCAGCAGACATTCCTCTTTCTGCAGACATAAAGCGTTGACGTGTAGCCACCGAGCAAAGGAAGAGCTTGTGCTTGAAAACCTATTAACCACTTAAAAGGAAGAAAGAAAGAATAGCAGCCCAGGAAGCCACATCTGTTAGCGACGGGGCCTGCGAATGGAACGCCGAAGACGACAACCACGGCCACAACAATGTGTGATGAAATGCTGCCGTGATAAAAATCATCAAACTCCCTTGCAGAAGAAGTGGTAAAACCGGTGCAAAACCCAACAGGAAGTCCCGAGATAAAATCCACTGTAAGATTTCGTATGCAGCTGCGAAGGAAGGTCCTTTCCTTTCGGCTGAGAAAAGTCTTTCTGAACAGAGCAAAGGGGTGGAGGGAGATGGAGGGTCAAGGCAAGAAATGATGAGCCATTTCCAGGGATAGGCATGAATGGGGGTTTTGGCATCCGATTCATAACAAATCGAATGTTAGAACATCTGTATTCGTTCAAACAGATCCCCGCTGAATGTGGAAGGATTCTACTCAATACGAATGTATGGGTAAGAATTCATATGAATGTCTGATACGGATGCACACGGATCCTGCATAGGAATCGTGGAAATGGATCCCAGACAAATGCATTATCTATCTATCTATCTATCTATCTATCTATCTATCTATCTATCTATCTATCTATCTATCTATCTATCTATCTATCTATCTATTTACATTTATATCCCGCCCCATACCTGAAGGTCTCTGAGCGGGTTACAACCTTCAAACAACAGATTAAAACAGAATGTACATTAAAAGACTTTAAAAATTCAACAACTTTAAAACAATACACATTAAGTTTAAAATGATAGCGCACATTAGAGATGGGCATGGATTTTTTTTTTGACATTCTATTCGGATCGAACTGAATATCCAAAAATCCAGTTCGAATTTAACAAGATTCGATTCGTTTCTCACAAATTCCAATCTACTCATTTGAAGTTTTAATCCGAATGTCGACAACATTCCTACGGGCACGTACTCATCTTCCCCACATCCGTGTACATCCATACGCATCCATACACATCTGTATACATCCCACAGTTATCCCGTATACAACCTGTTTTCACCCTGTATGGGTCTGTACAAATGCATATGCTTCTGCGCTCTCACAGCCCCATCCACCTCACAGGGCGTTCTGTTGTGGGGAGAAGAACAGGAGCTCTGTCAGCAGCCTTGAGTCCCCTTGAATGAGTGAGAAAGTGGGGTAGAAAAGCCAAATCTTTTTTTAAATTCTTCTTCTTCTTCATCATCGTCATGAGAAACATTTATAACTAGTCATCAGGGGTATGAGGGAACGACACTTTCCCTTCCCACTTGCAGATGCTACTGTTTTAATACATACTGTTGTTGTTTTAATGATGTTTGATTTTAGACGTTGTGACCTGCCTGGAGACCTTTGGGATAAACATGTAAATAAATAATAAAATAAATAATACATAGAAATAAAGCTTGTGTAAGCTTCACAGCATCCGGGAGGCTTGGGCAGGGTCAGTGCCGTCAGACGGCGCTCATCCAGCCCATGTTTCCACAATGGGCGTTTCGCACCTCCCTCCCCATCCACTGGGCAGGAAGGGAGAGTAAATTGCCCAACGTTAACTAGCGTCTGTACTTGCAGACGTTTGGTAACTACAAACCACTGCCCCGCACAATCGGTCTTCAGGGCGCCGCCATCTTGAGTGCGGCACCCTCCGCGACTGCGTGTGCGCCATCGCCAGCGCCATGTCGACGGTGATGCTCTGCGACGTCGCAGAGGCGTTAGGAGGGCAGCAGAGCAGCCAGCGTGCTTGCGCAGCAGCTCTGTTGACTTCCTCGTCCAGCAGAAGAGCGAATGCTCTCCACCTGGACGCGGTCAGGTAGTTGTGGAGCATGGTTTCTTGAACCACACCTCATCAACAATCAGGCAACTTCTGGGATGGTGGTGGTGGTGGTGGTGGTGGGACTGGAGGCAGATGCTCTTCCCCAGATGTTGCATGATTGTTGACTACGGGCAGAAGTGTGAATCGGACCCATATGTCTGTATGCTGGTACAGGCTACGGTCCCTGCCCTCGTCTGCACCACCGTGAGGATGACAGGCCTCTCTCCTGTGATAGAACCTGGAATACGGCCCGGAGCAGAAAGGGCCCAGAGGTGTCTTCTGTCTAAAGGGGCCTTCAAAGGGAGAGAGGTTTGTGTTGACTGCGTGAAATGTATCGCACAGTTTTCTTGGCAATGTTGGAACAGGCCTTCCTCAAATCTTAGGTACCCAGGGTGCGCCTTTCAGTTTTTTGTTGTGTTTACTACTGAAAAAGGAACGCCCACTGAATGGTGCCCTGCGGTTTTCAGTGTCACCGTCAAACCGCAACGTATCTGTCCTGGTTGTGCCCCTGCTCTTCGGTGGAGCAGGACACATGAGCGGCGAGTTGAATGCCCACCCTGCCCTTTCCTGAAACCTGGCAATTGCACGCTGTTCCATGCTAAATACAGGATCTCCAAAGAGCTGCCGAAGTCCCTTCCGCAGATTCCCACCACACGTGCTGTCTACTGACGTACCTGGGATTCTTTTTGAATCCCAGGTATGTGCAGATACAGCCCTCCTTCAGTACTTTGGGATAGGGCCTTCTCAGTGGTAGCCCCGAGGCAATGGAATAGTCTCCTCCCTGAGGTGCGCCAAGCATGTCCTCTACATACTTTTTAGAAGGCTGGCCCTCCTGGCTATAGCGCCACCTTCAGTAGCCAAAGGGCTAAGTACTCAGTATAGGGCCTTCTTGGTGGCAGCCCCTCGACTAAGGAATAGTCTCCCATTCCCCACTGCCACCCCAAGCTGTGCCAGGCATCTTCACTGTATACATTTTAGAGGACTAGCAAAGATGCACCTATTTTCCCCAGCCTTTGGCTAAGGAAACAGGTTTCCCTCCCCATTTCCAGGCACTATTATTGCTTTCAGTGAGTTTGTTTTAATTGGGTTTTTTCTTTTTCTAACCCCCCTTAAGACCTTGAGCTATAAGGTGGGCTAAAAATATTGATAAACAAGCAAACAAACAAAGTGCTCTGAGACCCGACTGATTGGTCTAGGCTGTAGGAGAGACAGAAACATACAAAAGTAACCGGAACGCCTAGGTATTCCTTCTGCAGATCAGTTACTTGAGCAAAATAAAAGACAGCGACAGCTCCGTATTTATTCCCTGGCTTGGCGTGGGTGGCAGCCATTGGAATTATGGGAAATATCAACATCTCAAAGAAATGGGATGAATATTTTCCGAGGAACAACATAAAAGCGGACAAGCGCACGCAATGTTTCACGATCTTGAAGCCACATTGGAGAGAGGGAAGCAGGGAGGCAGACGTTAACTTTGCTGACAGTAATTCACAAAAATTACGATTAATACAGAAGGAGGAGCAACCATCCAACGCAGGGCACCCTCAACATGCATGAACGTTTTTGGTTGCCGGTGGTCCGGCTCAGTTTTAGCATCCATGGCTGCAAATGGCAGCACCGTGTGTCTTAAACACTATGCGCTGAGCCAGTGCGCACTAGGACTACTGGGGTTGGTGGAAAAGGCACCGAGAAGGAATTGTGTACCAGCGATTCAAACAGGATCCAGATAGTCATGTTTAGGCTATACCGATAGGACAACAACAGAACAGAACAGCATCTGCCGATAGTGTTTCTCTGCAAACTCGGCCTCGAGGCCTAGCATGAGATTTCACTCTGCACACTGTGAATGTCTGAGAACCGCTGACAGTGAGACAATATAAGGACGTCCATGCGCCTCAAACGCACATGATGCCAACTTGGATGGGCTGGGAATTGTGGCCACAGGCACTTTTCCAGGGATGTCTTTCAAGCTACCTTACCTGGGGCATGAGAGATTAAGGCCATGTTGTAGGAACATAAGAACCTCAGAGGAGCCCTGCTGGATTCAGCCACAGACCACATACTCCAGCATCCCTGCTCACACAGTGGCCAACCCATTCCTTCTGGGCATCTCAAGCAGAAGATGAAGGCAATATCTTCACCTACTCTGGACTTCCTGCAAAAGGCCCCCTGCTCACCCTCACCTGCTCTCAGCTCCTGCAAGCAGCCTTTAAAGGCATCCTGCCTGTCTCTCCCACCTGGAGGTGGTACCTGGGCATCCATTCTAGATAAGAACAGGAAGAGCCCTGCTGGATCAGGCCACAGCCCATCTGGTCCAGCATCCCATCTCACACAGCGGCCCACCAATGGCTTCTGGGCATCTCAAGCAGAAGATAACAGAAAACACTTCACTGTCCTTCTATTGGCCAAACATTAATTCGACTACTGACCTAGTGGCCCATATCCAACGTGGAAAAGCTTCTTTCTTTGGATTTAACCACTGATGGGTTTGGGGAGACTACACAGACACACCTCACTGCATGAATTCTACTACTCTCAGCTTTCTTTTAGAGTAGGGGGCGCTCAGTTTCAGCCCTCCAGGGAAAGATCTTGAATTCGAACTCCAAGCGTTCAACTGTGAGTCCACTTATTTGGTTTATTATATTTGCCAAATGGTCTCAGGGTGAGTAACATCTACAATCAGAAACTCCACGCACGTAGAAGGCTAGCAGCACAAGAAAGGTATGAAGTACCCCTAGCAACCTTCTCGAATTGTCAACGTGCAGCAAAGTGTATTTTCTTTAAATCCAAGCCTAAGCTTCAGCAAACGGGGTATTCTGACCAGATCTAAGCTTTAAAAAAAGGATTAACGTTGCAGTTGGGCTAGTCACAGCTCTCTTCTGACCCTAACCCTACCTCACAGGGTGGGGAGAAGAACAGAAGGTTTGTCAGCCACTTTGAGCCCCCTCCCTTAAAGGAGTGAGAAAAGCGGGGTAGAAAAGCCCACTCTTCCTCCTCCACAAAGCCAGCGGGGTGATCTTGGGCTAGTCACAGCTCTCCTCTGAGCTCTCACAGCCCCATCTACCCCACACGGTGTCCGCTGTGGGGAGAAGAACAGAAGGCCTATCAGCAGCCTTGAGTCCCCTTAAATGGGTGAGAAAAGCGGGTTAGAAAAGCCAGCTCCTCTTTTTCTTCTAGTTGTACAGCGCTTGATGCGCGCATCTGAACACCCTTATGTGCTTGTCATCAACTCCGTACCTGTGTGGACACCTGTTTTGTCCTCCACACCTGCAGACTGGATAGAGCATGCTGGAAGAAGATGCTGATCCTATCCTGGCAACCACAGTGCGAGACAGCAGGGACCACAGAGATTGAGCCTGAAGAAGGATTTGAGCCACATCTGTGACACTCAAACTTTTGCAAAATTGCAGTCGTTGCTGCCGGGTACCATAAGTTGTGGCCTGCTCCTGCTTGATTGCTTGGGCACCTCTAGGCAGTTTTATTGGTAAAGATGTAGAAGCAGTTTGCCACTGCCTTCCTCTAGGGAGAGGCTGAAAATCAAACCAGAAGCCCTCTGCTTTCCAGGCTATCTACTCTGCTCTGCTACTGAGCTACAGCTACTCCCAGACTCCACGGGCTTTTCTGTGCAGTTTTTTTGGCAAAGATATAGAAGTTGTTTTCCATTCCCTATTTCCAGGAAGGGGCTGGGGCATTGAACTGGTGACCCTATGCTTTCCAGGCAGTCTACTCTGCTCAACCACTAAGCTACATCCACTCCCAGCCTCCATGGGCCTTTCTACACAGTTTTCTTGGCAGAGACATAGAAGCGGTTTGCCATTGCCTACTTCTGCAGAATAGCTAGGGATGGAACCAGCAACTTTCTGCCAATTGTGATTTTTTTAAAAAAAGCATACAGCGATAATCCATGTAGGGTAAACAACAGGATATTGATTTTGTAGTCATTGTTGGGTGCTACCAATTCATGGCCAACTCCTGGTTGACTGCGCAAGCACCTCCATGGGTACCTCTGTGCAGTTTTCTTGGCAGAGTTACAGAAGCAGTTTGCCATTGCCTGCTTCTGGGGAGAGGCTGGGGATCAAGCCTGCAACCCTCCGCTTTCCAGGCAACCTGCTTTACCACTGAGCTACAGCCCCTCTCCAGTTCCTAGATCCCATGGGTACCTCTGTGCAGTTTTCTTGGCAGAGTTACAGGAGTGGTTTGTCATTGCCATTGCCAACCTCTGGGGAGAGGCTGGGGATCAAGCTGGCAACCCTCCGCTTTCCAGGCAGTCTGCTCTACCTCCGAACTACAGGCTTTCCCAGACTCCTTGGGCTCCGCCACGCAGCTTTCTTAGCAAAGATACAGAAGTGGTTTGCCATTCCTTCCTTGCAGAGAAAGGGCTGTTGTTCAAACTGTCAACTCTCTACTTTCCAGGCAGGTTGCTCTACCACTAATTAAAAGTTCTGGTCGTAAACTCAAGAGGGAACCAAGTGCAAACCAACACTGGGACACCATAATTGCTCAGGCTAATCCTATTACGCACATTCTGCAGCCAAAATGAGGGAAGATCCCAACCTATCTTTTAAGCACTCAGAAGGTATTAAAAAGATCACGGCCGATAAAACAGAAGTTTATTCTCACAGGTAAATGCACACTCGCACATTTCACCATCACCACCGTCACCAATTTATTGCAATCTCAGATCAAATCAGATGTCATGATTTAAAAAAAAAGTAAGAGCAGTAAAATACCGAAACTGCAAAAACAGATTAATAATAATAATTTTAAAAAGTCGTCAGCTGTATATGATGCACCAGGAGCAAATTTCCCTGGCAACTGGTTACAGTTTAACACTGGCAACTGGTTACAGTTTAGCAAGTTGACAGGATGCGGCCCTCAAAGGAAGCCCGCTCACGCGCAAACCTCGCCGCTCCAGCGCAGAGCCTGAAACTCCATTTTCCATTCCTAAGCCCCTAGAGGAGGGAGAGCGCAGAACTGTACAGGTGTCTTCTTTGCCCCCGGTGGGGACGGGGCGCTCGTGTTTTTAGCATACACACACACACACACATATGCGCACGCACACACACACACACACAGAGACACCCGTGTCTCCCCTGCAGGAACGAACCGGTATGTACAGCTGCCCTTATCTTCCCAGTCCTGAAAACCAAAACACCAACACCTGCTTCCCAAAACTATAATTATCCACACACGCACCCCCTGAGGAAAGAGATGTCAGCAAGACACCCTCCTCCGCCTTGCCGGGAAACACCCAGCGCTCCACACGGCACAAACAGGTCTCCGCCGACCAGACTGCTGGGGTCCGGATCCCTTCCCCTGCAAATGCAAACCTGCCTTGATAGGTACAAAGCTTTTGACCCTATCAGCTGAGGAGCGGACAGGCGATCGGGTCCGGTCCGCCTTAAGACACACAAACACACACACACACAAAAACCCAACAACCACCACCCGAAAAAGGTAGTTGCTTTTTACCTCCCGTCAACGCCAGAAAAATCTGACCGCTCTCCCAATCTCCCTGTGGGGTTTTGGAATGAGTGGGACAGGGATCAGACTGGGATCCGTGCTCACGGACCACGGGCAAACCCTATCCCCCCCTGCCCTCTCTGGACATCCATTAGCCGTACAACCCACTTACATTCTCTTGTCCCAGCTTCACCTGCTGGTAATTCGACCGAAAACATGCGGCAGGAAGAGCCCGGGGGCGGCGGCGGCGGCAGCGGTCCCTGGAAGTCGCGGGTGATGGCGGAGCAGGGGCAAGGCAAAGTAAAACAGAAAACGGGAAGGGGACAAGAAAATTTTAAACAGCAAAATGAGAGGGAGGGAGGGAGGGAGGGAGAGAGGATCTGGCTCCAATGGTGAGTTATGTGCCCTCTCTCCTGCGGCCACTGCTGCTGCTGCTGCCACCTTCCTGTTTTCTGGGGAATCTGCTACCCTCTCCGGGGAGCCGGAGAGGCAACCCGGCCAAGTCGTGGCATGGTGGTGGCGACGGTAGTGGTGGTGGTGGTGGGCGAATCCCGACCTCCTCCGGGTCTTCGGAAAGCGGTCAGCCGTCGGCGAGAGCAGAGCGGGACCCCGGGCTGCAAGGCAGCGAGGTCAAGGACCGTGAGATGCTCTCGGGCGAAGTTGTGCGGCGCCCATGCTGGGTCCCTGGGCACTCTCTGGCAGCCGGCTGTCCCCTCCACACGCTGGCCAGTGCTCAAAACAATCAAAAAGAAGGAAAAGGGCGGCGGGCGGGCGGGCGGGCGGCGGAGAGATAACCCAATGTAGGTGGCAACGCTTGCGCTCTCTCTCACGCTCTCTCCTCTCTCTGCCACGGCTCCCACCTGCTTGGCTCCTTGGAGGGTTCCCAACCGCCTGGAACAGCAGTCTGTTAAGGTGGATCGCGGCAGCGGCGGCGGCAGCGGCGGCGGCTCCTCCGGGCTTCCCCGGTGCTCTCACCTCCTGCCTCCTACTGTCTCTCCAACTCTGCAATCTTGTCTCTCCCTGGCTCAGCGGCTCCTCCGGGGTGTGCGGTGGTGGTGGTGGCGGCAGCGGTGGCAGCAGCAGCAGCGGCGGCGGCGGCGGGGAGAGCGGAGGAGGTGGCGGCTAGAAGAGGCAAAATGGGGGAAGATGCTGCCAAAAACACAGACGGAGGACAGAGCGAGCGGCAGGCAGACTTCACTTGCTCGTCATGTCAGCTGGGGGGGGGGGAGGAAGAGGGGGGAGGAAGAGGAGGGTGCTGCAGTTTCAAGGCAGAAAGCAAAGTGAAGAAGGCCCTCCCAGCCCTCCCCTCCTATCTGTCCTGCCCCTGGGTGACCCAGAAGTTTGCTCCGTCTGAATGTGACCTCTAGACAGAGTGTTCATGAGCACCGTGGCTGCGGCCCAAGACGACAAGGGTGCGGCCAACTTGGCAACCAAATCTCTTTCTCTCTTGCGCGCGCACACACACACACACACACACTTACTTTCTTCCTGCCTGCCTGCCTCTCTCTCTCTCCTCGAATGTCAACAGCGGAGGGAAGCAATTCAGGAAAACAAAGCTTTTCTTAATAGCTTCCTTTGCTCTGATGTGCATCCAAGGGGTTTTTCTTGGCAGGGTAGCACACCTGGGCAACGTGACAGCTAGACCGGGCCCTGGCTGCGCTCCCCCTGCCTCGCCTCCAGGGGGGGACGGTGAGCCAAGGCGCCCTGCCCTCTTCTGGGGGAGCTGCTGGGAGGGCAAAGGAAGAAGGCAAAGGACGTGGCCTGCCCCGTGGGAAAGAAGGGCAGGGTCTACACAGGGGACTCAAGGCAGGAAGCGGAGAGTTTAGGGCAGGCGGATCGCCCATCCCGCCACACCCAAGTTCTCATCCAGCCCCGGTCCACGTTCAGAGCCAGGGAACCTATGAGCACAGCCGGGCATATTATTTCTGCCGTATCTAATCCAAAGGGGGGATTTCATTTCATCTTCGATTAAGGGAATGCCAAAAGGAAACAAATAAAAATTAAAAAAAAAAGGGAAACAGCTGTTCACTTCGCTGGTGTGTCCTCCTACCCGGAGAGTGAACTGAAACTGGACTGAGACTTAGGCTGTGGTCACACTCAAGGCTTAATCCATCTTCAGTCCATCTTCAGAGTGGCCACACCTAAGGTTTAATCCAGCTTCAGTCCACCTTCAGAGTGGTCACACCCAAGGTTTAATCCAGCTTCAGTCCACCTTCAGAGTGATCACACCTAAGGTTTAATCCAGCTTCAGTCCACCTTCAGAGTGATCACACCTAAAGTTTAATCCAGCTTCAGTCCACCTTCAGAGTGGTCACACCTAAGGTTTAATCCAGCTTCAGTCCACCTTCAGAGTGGTCACACCCAAGGTTTAATCCAGCTTCAGTCCACCTTCAGAGTGGTCACACCCAAGGTTTAATCCAGCTTCAGTCCACCTTCAGAGTGATCACACCTAAGGTTTAATCCAGCTTCAGTCCACCTTCAGAGTGGTCACACCTAAGGTTTAATCCAGCTTCAGTCCACCTTCAGAGTGGTCACACCCAAGGTTTAATCCAGCTTCAGTCCACCTTCAGAGTGGTCACACCCAAGGTTTAATCCAGCTTCAGTCCACCTTCAGAGTGATCACACCCAAGGTTTAATCCAGCTTCAGTCCACCTTCAGAGTGGTCACACCCAAGGTTTAATCCAGCTTCAGTCCACCTTCAGAGTGGTCACACCTAAGGTTTAATCCAGCTTCAGTCCACCTTCAGAGTGGTCACACCCAAGGTTTAATCCAGCTTCAGTCCACCTTCAGAGTGGTCACAAGTTCGAATCCTCCTTCGGTCACGGACTCCATTAGCAAGCCAAGGAAGGGCCACTTCACCCATCCGCGCAAGTGAGAAAAGGACTCCGGCCTACACTGCAGGGCTGTGGTTACAGCTTCACTTATTGGATGACACCAATGTGGTGCTTCAAAGTTTAGCTTGTAAATGATGCATTTACAGTTAGAAATACAGAGCCAAGTTCTGACAAATCAGTGATTTTTTTTTGGGGGGGGGGACGTGATTCCACAGACATTCAGCCATCCAACAACCGCTAACAGATGCAGCACTTTTAGCCATCGTCTGACACAGGCGCACCTTCCCTCGCTCTGTAGCACAGTCCAAGTGAGGATACACACGTCCAAGATCACTGCACCCTCTATGCAAACAGGGGTGTGTGACCCCTAAGGGCAAAAGAGGGCAACGACCCCCAGTAGCTCAGCATCAACTTTCTTTCTCCCTTTCCCAATCGCACATGTGCCAGTCCAGATTTCGTTCCCAGGTAGGGGATGTGTCCCATCACCCTCAGAGGCTAAAAGAGTGGGGGACCCCCCCCCCAAAAAAGGCTCTTCGTGATGGCCCCTGGGTTCCTCTCTTTTGAGGTGCATCAAGCCTCACCCCCCATTCGGTCTAGTGGTTATAAGTGTCAGACTCTTATCTGGGAGTCTCCAGGTTCAATTCTGCACTCCTCTGTGGAGCCAGCTGGACGGCCTTGGGCAATTCACAGCTTTCTCTCTGAGCTCTCACAGCCCCTCCTACCTCACAGGGTGTCTGTTGGAAGGAGAAGAACAGAAGGTTTGTCAGCAGCTTTGAGCCCCTTAAAGGGTAAGAAAAGCACAGTATAAAAACCAACTCTTCTTCCAGTCACAGCCCTCCTTCTGAGGTCATAACCCCATCTAACTCTTGGGGTGCCTGTTGAGGGAAGAAGAACAGAAGGTTTGTCAGCAGCTCTGAGTCCCCTTAAGCGTCAGAAAAACCGGGGGTACACAAGCCAACTCTTCTGCTCCTCCTCCACATTCAGGAGGTTTGCTGAAGGCGAAACTCTTTACCCCAAGCCACCTCCCACCACCACCACCATAATGATAACGGTGTTTATTTCTAGTGCCCTTTCCACTTCCTTTTAGCTGTCCTGCCCCCTGACCGCCAGCTCCAACAGGGACCGGCCACCTCTGTGCCCAGAGATCACCTTCCACCTCCTGGTCGGAAGGCTTTTTCGATCCAGGTTCCGATCCAATACGGCCACTCGCGTTCTCCATACCGCGAAGTTCCTTCTGCCATCGTCGGAAACCATCGCCTTTCAAAACAAGCCAGGCAGAAAGCAAATGGGTCTTTTGCTATGGGAGTCCGGGCAGATGAACAGATCAAGGTCAGGATGGGAGAAAAAGGAAGGCGAGAGGTTTCGCCAGAGACCTTGGCAGCTGGAACCCGGGCTCTTTGGCAGCCGGGGGGTTCCAGGGACAAGTTGGGGTGCACCAGTGAGATCCCCCAGTTGCTGATTTTTTAAAAGCGCCCCAGGACGGGGGTCCCCGTGGATTGTGCCTGGGCGGCGAGCGTCAAGACGACAGCCAAGAAAGGAAGGCTGAAACTCTGCAGCGTGTGTGAAATATGCAAATCAAGTACATTTGCATCGATTTGTTTATTGTACACCAGGGAGGAACATCTTGTGCAGAGAACTGGAGCCGCGCGTTCTGCTCTTCCACCCTCCCTGCAAAGTCCAAACTGCCCGGAGGCTGAGAAGACCACGCCGCTCCAGAAGGGAGCGTTGGAATGCACCCTGAACCAAATCTGGAGTCGCTCTTCCAAACAACAGGAGGGACTAGGAACTTGGGTTTGCTTCCTTTCGCTACTGGGGAAGAAACAAAGTCGGTGTTTTTAATTTTCACCATGCCTTTGCACGAGAGCACGCCGAGTTCCTATTTTGTACTCTGCTTTGCATCTGTTTCCTGCCTGCCTTCCACAAGGCAGAAGAACATTACTTACAACAGTGAGGTGGGTTCAGCTGAGAGACTGCGAACCAACCAGGATCACCCACTATGTGTTCGCTAGGACAGATGCTTAGGTTCCGCCTCCAGGATGCCTCTAAAGGCCATTTGCAGGGAGTGGAGAGCAGGTGAAGGTTTTGCCCTTGTCTTCTCCTTGAGATGCCCAGAAGCAATTGATGGGCCACAGTGTGAGACAAGATGCTAGACTAGATGGGCTGTGGCTTGATCCAGCAGATTTCCTCTTAGGTTCTTATCTAGAATGGATGTCCGGATACCACTTCCAAGTTAGAGGGACATGCAGGAGGCCTCTAAATGCCATTTGCAGGGGTTGAAGAGCAGGTGAATGTTTTGCCTTTGTCTTCTTCTTGAGATGTCCAGAAACAACTGGTGGGCCACTGGACTAGATGCTGGATGCCGGACTAGACGCGCTGTGGCCTGTTCCAGCAGGGCTTCTTAAGAGGGTATTGGAGCCCACGGTCGCCTTGGCCTTGTCTGATCCTTGTGCCCATTTTTTTTCTCAGCTGTGGATTCACATCATCTTGGAGCCATTCCCAAACACTGGCCATTCTGTAGGGAAGGATCTGTAGTCCAGCGACATCTGCAGGCACATGGGTTGAGAAACACCCCTGCTGCTACTGAATTTCATGTGCATTCAGTTCCGGCTGGAAACAGTGGGATTTAGGGCCTTCCTGCACTTAATTCAGGATTAGGTCTCATCATAGTCCTCTTCAGAGGCTCTTTTGTCTACACGCTGCTGCAGACTACAAAATCCCTGCTAGTACTCTGTGTGTGCACCAGGCAGAGTGTACTCCAGACCAGGAGGCTCTTGGCTTGGATTACTGCTAGTCATTGGCTTCTAGGACAAGTGGCATACGAGGGTAGGTCAGCCCAGGTCACAGAGGCATGCAGAATGTGCATATCTTTGTGTTCCATACTACCAGAGGAACCTATTTTGGTGTTAAAATAGGTCCCCCGGGAGCTCCAAGGCTAGGAAATGTCTATTCCTAACTGTCCATCCCCATGGCAATGTCCTGGCACAAGTTCTGGTGGTCTGGCTGGGCAACACCTCTCTCTGTACCTGATCTTCAGTGGATTATACCCTTCCACTGTGGAAAGTGCGGACAGGCCCTTGGTCTGGTTTCACCGTGCCCTGCTGTTTGGAACGCTAGAGTGTGGGACTCTTTATCTGATGTTCCCCTGGTTTGATTCTGCTCTCCTCCACAAAGCCAGCTGGGTGACCGTGGGCTAGTCACAGCTCTCTTTCTGAGCTCTCACAGCCCCACTTACCTCACAGGGTATCTGTTGTGGGGAGAAGAACAGAAGGTCTGCCAGCAGCTTTGAGTCCCCTTAAGGGTGAGAAAAGCGGGGTATAAAAGCCAGCTATTCTTCTTTCTTGAAAGCAAGTCCCACTGAATGCAATGGTCGTAGCACGGGGAAGATTGCTTCGTGAATTGCCATTAAACAAGAGGTGGAGGAATTAAAAGAACAAATTGAAAAGACACATCAGGTCCTTTCAAGCCCCGTCAAGGAGGCAAACCAAATGGACAACCCGTCAACAAGAATCAAGGCAGCCCCTTTTGCCGCCAAGAAGCTAAAAGTGCCATTCCAAACAGCGAGGCATTAAATAAGTTCCCAAGACCTGGGGAGCGGCGGCGGGTGCCTGGAAGTGGAATCAAGCATTTCCAACACGACTGCGTATTAAGAAACTCATCGCTGAAAGCAAATTGGAAGGAAGGAAGAAGGGAAGGAGGGAAGGAAGGAAGAAAGGTAGGAAGGAAGGAACGAAGGAAGAAAGGGAGGGAGGAAGGAAGGTGGGAAGGTGGGAAGGAAGAAAGGAAGGAGGGAGGGAGGAGGAAAGGTAGGAAGGAGGGATGGAAGGAAGGAAGGAAGGAAGGCGGGAAGGAAGAAAGAAATAAAGGAGGAAAGGAAGGAAGGAGCTCTCTACAAAACCAATCCAACTTGTGCATCATGATACTACAAAGAGAAATCACCAATAATAAAAATAATTTCTATATTAAAAAATTCACTTTGGTGCCCCCTGCCCCCATCTTTCAGAACAATCTGTGCATCTGCTAATCCCGGAGGGAAGCAAAATGTATGATCTCAAGGTCAGGAAAATTTCCAGATGCTTCTAAAACGAATAAACTCTCTGATCAGTGATTACATGGGCAAATTCATGATATTCTCCCCCCCCCCTTTTGTTTTGTTTTTGTTTTTTTTGCAGGGAGGTAAGAAACAGAAGTGATGACAGCAACGGGCTGGGCGAATTCATGGAGGACGGGTATATCAACGGCTCCTAAAATGGATGCCTAGGTTCTTTATATCCAGGCTGGAGAGACAGTCAGGATGCCTCTCAAGGCCATGTGCAGGCAAGATAAGAGCAGATGAAGGTTTTGCCTTCGTCTTCTGCTGGAGATGCTCAGGAGCAACTGGTGGGCCACTGTGTGAGACACAATGCTGGACTCAATGGCTCCTAGAACGAATGCCTAGGTGCATCTTTCAGGCTGAGGGGGGGGGGAGGAAATGGGGCGCTTCTAAGGCCATCTGCTGGGACTCGAGAGCAGGAGAAGGTTTGTCCTTGTCTCTGCTTGAGATGCCCATGAGCATTTGGTGGGCCACTGTGTGCGACAGGATGCTGGACTAGATGGGCTGTGGCCTGATCCAGCAAGGCTTCTCTTATGTTCTTATGTTCTTATGACTCGATGGGCTGTGGCCTGACCCAGCAGAGTCTCTCTTCTGTTCTTAAGGAGGTGAGTTGTCTTTTCAGTCTTCTGCCCGGGTTTAAAACCTTTGTCTTTCTTCCTGCTACTAAGTTACTTCAACGCTCTATGGGCAAAGATTCCTCATGTTTAACTTCAGTCTCTTGGGCCATTTGGGCCACATCCATCCAGTCCTGAGAATGCCTCTTTCTCCAGGGGAATTCTGGGGCACAGAGCTTACTAGGAGCTTTAGAATCTAAAGTAGGTGTGGGCACAAATGCAATTTTCAGGATTCAATTTGATTCAGCGCCGTTGCTGAAAAAACTGCATGGATTTCTCTATGTAGTTCAGTGATCACTCCGATTCGTATCTTCAGATTCGAATCTAACACTGAGACAAACGGATCTGAATGCATTTGATTTGAATTGGATTCTTTTGCATTCAGATTCTAAACGTTTGAATCAAATCAAAGGTTTGGACATTCGATTCAAATTGAATTTGAATGCAAAAAAAAAAAAAACATTTATGCACATCCCTACATTTGAATATTTGTGAACATCCCTAATCTGAAGCAGATAGACTACCCCTGGTCAGCGTGAGCTTCCAAACACCAAAAGTCTCCCTGGTTGATCTCAGGATTGCATAGCATTGTTGCTTCACATCCATCGATCTATGCAAGCTCAGATACTTGAAGATCTGCATCTTTCCCGCATCCGTACACATTTGTACAGATCCGTACAGGAGAAAATGAGTCGCATATGGGATAACCATACGATGCATATGGACGCGTAAGGATGCGTACAGATGTAAGCGAACCCGGGGAAGACGCGGAGGGGCATCTACGAATGTTGTCGATATTCCTAAGTGCAAATTCGAATCTATTCATTCCAGTTTTTCATTCCAATTCGCACTTGGAATCGAATTCAGTTAAATTTGAATTTAAAAGGTTTGATTCAGTTTGCCATGGCCTGCTTCGGCAGAGATGCGAGGGATTGAACTCGTGACCCTCCGCATTCCAGGCAGCTGCTCTGCCCACTCAATCTGAACCCGGCTTAAAACGATGGGCCTCTATCACCAACAACCTGCCTTCGGTCCCTGGCATGACAGCAACAACAAAGGACACATCACCATTAAAAATGGAGGATGAGAAAAACCACAGTAACTAGTAACATTCCTTCCCATTCTCTCTCTCTCCCCCGCTAGCCACAGCTTCTCGTTTCACGTTCAAGCACTTCCTGTACGTGGCCTCCTGTTTCTCTCTTATGGGATTGAAAAACAAAAGCCACTCCTAACCATCACAAGCAGCATTTCTGAAAAGCTGACCCTGATGGGTGTTGCAAAACCAAGAGGGCTCCTCCCACTCGCCTTCCACCATATTCTGGAAGGTGGTGGAGAAAGGCCTCCCAAGCTAACACACTGAGATGGGTTGAACAGGAGAACACGGTGTTGGCTTGAGGGAACGCAAGGCAACTGTAGGATCTACCCACATCACTTCCCCTTTGAGAGAGGGCTGCACTGTAGTGGTGGTAAAGTGCAGGTGAGAATAGCCCAAAGTCCGTCCTTCTGATGAAAGCCGATTCGTGAAGCTACCAGTCCCTTGGACAACCAGGGAGTCAAAGGTGTGCTCAGAGGAGAAAAGAAAACTGCAGAGGAGCTGAGTAGTTTCTTTGAATCTCCCTTCAAAGGATTTGGAAGAGGTCCCTCAGCCCCACCTCCTATTCTCAGGAAAGCCATCTCAGGAACTGAGACATGCAGTGGTGATGAATTAAACATCAGTGAATCGCCAATTATTAAAGTTATTAAAAAGCTTGAAGCTGAAGGTGGCGAGCTCATCCTGGGAGCTCACCAGCGCTGCATCTGGACAGGTTTATACTGTGCATTGGAATTCACAGTCCTGGTCGAGCCTGACAATAAAACACTATGGCGCCGCATGATATGATCAAGACTGCGCATTTACCTTAATGCGGGATCAACGAACTAGCTGTGCAGTATTTTGATAATTCGAAGCTTCAAGCCAATGCAGACAGGACGGCGAGAAAATTTAGCGAGATGCCGGCTAAGTAGGAAGGGCAGCTCGAAATTTGATTGGCTGCCTCAACCCATGTGACAGCACACACCGACTCAACTCTTGCAACTCCGATAAGGAAAACTTTGGAGCTGCTTTCCAGTCAGGAGGCCTGTTCTTTGCTGCACAGTGGGTATACCACGCTATTAGATTAGTCTGGAGGCAGCCCAGAGGATCCTGAATCATGACACCCAGCATTCCATGCCAAGGTGTTGCCAACTGGGTGTTGCAGCTCAGGAACATCTGGAGGTACTCAGCTGGGCACCCCCACTCTGGCCATTACGTTATTCTAGCTTCCATCAGGCAGAACAAAGAAGACAACGAAGACCATTTCTTTAACCCTGATTAGGTTGGTTGTTTTTGGGCCCTCAGAATCTGCACATTAGTGTGGGTCTCTGAGGCCCTGCTCCTTGCTAGCATGCTTTTGGCCTTTGAGAACAGCGTATGATCCACCCATGGACGAATGGGCCTTGGTCCAGAACACAGAGGCATGCAGAAGGAACACCTTACACATTCAGGACCACTTGGAGGCCCATATCAGCAGCAAACCAAGGAGCACCACCAAAACATAACTTAAGAACGTAAGAGCAGCCCTGCTGGATCAGGCTATAGCCCATCTAGTCCAGCATCCTGTCTCACGTAATGGCCCACCAAATGCCCATGGGCATCTCAACAAGAGAAAAGGGCAAACCTTCTCCTACCCTCAAATCCCAGCAAATGACTGAAGAAGAATAATAATAATTGGCTTTTCTACCCCTCTTTTCTCACCCATTTAAGGGGACTCAAAGCAACTGACAAAGCTTTCTATTCTTCTCCCCACAACAGACACCTTGTGAGGTGGGTGGGGCTGTGAGAGCTCAGAAGAGAGCTGTGACTAGCCCAAGGTCACCCAGCTGGCTTTGTGGAGGAGAGTGGAATCAAACCCAGTATTCCCAAATAAGAGTCCGGCTCCCTAACCACTAGACCAAACTGGCTCACAGTTTGATCTAGAAGCATCCTGCATGTCCCCACAGCCTGAAAGATCTACTTAGGCATCCATTCTAGTAGCCATTCCAGTAACTCCAGAGTGACCCAGTAGCTCTGGAGTTACGAACTTCTGTTCTTGGCCCTTTGGAGTCCAGCTTCAAAGCTCATGCAAGCTTTGAGGCCAATGGAGGCTTGGTCTGGATTAGTGCCATCATGCAGATGTTGCTGTCCCACGCCATGTCTTCCTGTGGTCCAAACCAGCAGACCTGGCTGGCCCAAACCCACTAGCTCAGTCCACGGAGAGGTACGTGCAGAAAGGGCCAAAACTGACACCTATCTTTTGCACGTGTCCAACTCTTATTACAGGAGTTAGCGGGAATGCAGGATTTCGGGCCCCTTTGTGGGAAATCTGAACTCTGCAAGGTAGGAAAGATGGAGGAGGGAGAGGGGAAAGGTAGAGGGAGACGAAAGAAGAGAAACAAGGATAAACACAGAACAACAAAGCCTTAAAAGGCAGTCCTACATTTCCAGCTGGGGTTCAAAAGGGGAGCTAAACAATGCAGGGCTACTGGCGAAGCCAAGCATTTCGAAAAAGAAAACACAAAATTACTTGTAACAAGGGCGGCACGGCACAGCTTGTGTTTTTAAAATATATATACATATTTTTAGAAGCAGGTTTTAAAACTGGACATTTGTTGCCCATTATTATGTCCATTCCCCCCTGGCTTGCCTTTGCAACTTTCTCATTTCCCACCCTGAGCCTTTGGGGAGATCTGGGCTGGAACTTCGCATGAATAAATCATTCAAAACAGATGAGGAAGGATTTATAGAGAGAGAAGAGCCTCCTCCCAGCTACATTAAGGTGGGAAGGCTGGCTTGGAGATGGAGAGCTACTTAGATTTGCTACTGCGAAGAAGCGAGGAAGACCCCACAACTCCACACCCCAACACCACTTCTTTTTTTTTCCCCCAGCTGGTGTGCAACACACAATCATGGTTTAAAAATCATTCTCCAGCACTTTGCAGAGGAGAGAAAAGGTTGCAACCATACAGGGGTTAAAAAGTGTGGTTACGGCCAGGGATAATGCACGAATAATCGAAACATTCGAAATCCAATCCTATTCGATCGAATTCAGACATTCGAATTGGAAGCGAATAGTCACTTCGAATATGGAAGGCTTTGAATCCTCTGCGAATGCTCTTTGAATCTGCTTCAAATCCCTGCTGCCGTTAGCGCCCCGGGAGCCCCTCCAAATCTGCTCTGAATCCGCTCTGAATCCATTTTATCCACTTTGAATCAGCTCTGAATCCGCGGCAGATGTGACCGGGCAGCGGCGAATACAGCAACGCATGGAACGAACGTACAAAAGCATTCGGCTTCGCACGCGAATGTCGGTCCTCAAATGTAGCCAATACTGGATTTGAATGCAAATGTTGAAATTTGCAGACATTTATACTCATTGCAAACCTAAGAAATATTCGTGCAGATCCCCACTTTGTGGGTGCCAAAAGGAAAAGGAATTCTAAGCGTCTAGGGAGTCAAAACTTCTTTTGGCTCCTTTTATCCATGAATTCCTTAGTTAAATGGTCTTGGAACTAGTTTTAGAAATATAAAGAGAGGCGCTTGGGCTTTCGACTCCTCCAATAACTTCACCAAACCCTGTAATTATAGTTGCTGTTGTATGTTTTGACACCCTGTTGGATCAACGGTTTATTTCATGATAAAAGTGCCATCAAGCAAGGAATTTTCCCTTTGCCAGACTTACATTTCCGCATTCAATGTTAATTATAGGGTGCTCCCTTTTTTTTTCCTTTGGGGTTTTGTTTCTCCCAACGCTATATAATTCCTACTTCCCTTACTTAAGCCTTTTCCTGCCTCTGCATTCTTCCATATACAAGGGAATCTAGTATGTGCTTTGCACAATTTCCCAGGTACAACTGCACAGCAAAGAACACAAGAGGAGCCCTGCTGGATCAGGCCACAGCCCATCTAGCCCCGCATCCTGTCTCACACACTGCCCCACCAATTGCTTCTGAACATCCCAAGCAGGAGACGAAGGCAAAACCTTCACCTGCTCTTTAGAGGGCTCCTGCCTCTCTCTCTAATCTGGAGATGGTACCTAGGAATCAACTCTACAAAGGAACATTAGAAGAGCACTGCTGGACCAAGCCATCTGATTCAGCACCCTGCCTCACACAGCAGCCCACCAATTGCTTCTGCCCTCCCACCGCATACGGCCTTTAGAGATATCCTGCCTGGTCCCTCAAACCTGGAGGAAGTACCTAGGCACCAATTCTAGATAAGAACATAAGAGGAGTCTCACTTTATCAGGCCACAGCCCATCTAGTCCAGCATTCTGTCTCACACATTGGCCCACCGATTTCTCAACAAAAAGAAGACAAAGACAAAACCTTCACCTCCTCTCAACCTTCGAGAAATGGCCTTCAGAGGCATCCTGCCCGTCTCTCCAACCTGGAGCCCGTGTCTAGGCATCCACTCTAGACAGGCATGTAAGAGGATCCCTGCTGGATCAAGCCACATCCCATCTAGTCCAGCATCCCGTCTCATTCAGTGGCCCACCAGTTGCTTCTGAGCATCTCAAGCAGGAGGAGATGGCAAAACCTTCACCTGCTCTCCACTCCCTGCAAATGGCCTTCAGAGGCATCCTAGCCTTGTCTTTCCAACCTGGAAAGGTGGCACTAGTTGCCACAGATATGCCTGTCTTCCTTGAATTTGTCTGTTTCTTAAGGCTTCCTAGGCAAACACACAGTTCCTTTAGGACAGATGAAACAATGCCCTACCTGAGACAGGAGAGGAGAAGAAGCAATCCCAGTCCTTACCAGCTCCAGTTAGATAGCCCAGCAAGGACAGATGGCAGGTACTCCACTCCACGACAAGAGGAAGGCGAAAGGTTTCCACCCTTACCCCAGACGAATCCACCCAGAATACTAGCAGCTGAACTTCTCTATCTGCTGGAAGTCCCAAAGACTATTTCAAGAGCAGCCCCAAACGTGTCACAATACTTTATGGGAGGGCCATAGTTTCTGTATTCACACCCCATCAGCATCTACTTTGCTTTGTGTCCACAAATTCCAGTGCCTTCGCATTTGTCAATCAGGCGTCTAGACCTGGTTTTGAGGGGCAGGTTTAGTCCACACTCCACACAAGAATCCAAGGCAAGTGTTTCTTACAGGCCACCAGAACCTCCATTGTCATAATGTAGATTCATTATTCTGCACTTAGAGATGACAGACACGACCCTCATCTTGATGGAACCCATCCACGTATTTGACGATTTCTATTGTATCTGCCCTCAGTCTTTTCTTGGTAAACTTACTTGGATTTCTCTCTCTCCCCTTCAGAATGTAAGAACCTCAAAGGAGCCCTGCTGGATCAGGCCACAGCCCATCTCGTCCAGCATCCTGTCGCATACAGTGGCCCACCAATTGCCCACGGGCATCTCAAGCAGAGATAAGAGCTTTGGCTTTGATTCTGGTCCCCTGTTAACTTCTCTGAACCCTTCTTTAAAGTAAGCTGAGCAGTATGGCAAGGTGAGGTTCTACCAGAGCCAAGTATGGAGAGCTATCAGTTCCTGTGTTTTTTATTTTGATTATGCAATGCAACAGACTAAAGAATATTAAGCTTAGGAGAAGGAGAAGAAGAAGGAGAGAAGCTAATATATATTTTTGACCAAGCGCCAGACTCCAACCACAGTGGCCGTATCAGGTTGCTGAGTACACCACATCCTGTGCTAGTTTAGACAACCCATTATGAACAAAAGCAGCACAAGCCCTTTAATGATCAAAGATCATAATACTGACAGACTGACTGATATACATGTGCAGAACATTGTTTTGCCCAGTTTAGTTCACAACAAACCCAAACTGGCCCCGGGCGGCCAGTTCTACCCTGGCCCATTCAGGTTTGGATTCACAGCAAACCTCTTCCTCACATCTGTGTCCTCCCTATTTCGCTCCTTCTGCCCATGCTTTCCCCATCTTCTACCTTCCACCTACTTTTGAGGTCCACCTGGGCTGCTGCCACTGAAGTCGTGGTCCTCCAAAGTTTTGGTTGGCCCACCACAAGCGGGCACCTCATGCTTGCTTGCCTCAAGTTCTCCCAGAAGGCCAAGCGTACGGACATTTGTAGACCCACCTTTGGGAGACCCTGAATGTACCTGGTCACATTTGAGGCTTTCCAGGAAGTGGGTCAGTGCACCATGCACTTGGCCTTCTAGAAGGACTTGCAGTCTTTCACTCCTGGAAGACCCAGGCAAGCATGAGGTGTTTCTTGAGGACCAGCTGGAGATCCAAAGGACCTTTGGGCCTTGACTGGTCAAGGAAGCACAACCCAACGTGGCTGGAATGAGTCAGGTACTCTGGAGGGGAAAGAGGGGCATCTACTTAGATAAAAGGTTCATCTTCAGAGCAAGTCTCTGAAGCCCAGACTCACTACAACCGCAAGCCTCACAAAGCCCCAAGACTTCACTAAGAACTGGCTTGGACATCTCTAGTGAACGCCACAAACCCAGACGCTCAAGATGTAATCAGATTTTACAGGTGGAAAGACCGCAGCATTTCCAAGCTCCTCTGCTTCCTCTCGCTTTGGTAGGGACATCTGAGCTCCAGTTTATGCAGTGAGCAGAGATCTGGCAGCAAGGGCACCGTGGGTGAATGATCTGCTCACTGTAGGAGAGGCCGTCTCACAACTCATCTCCATGCAGGAACCATAGCTCAGGTGTACCTCCTAACGCAAGAGAGTTGCCTTCAAAAACCAAACCAACCAGCGGAAAATCTGCACGCCCGAAGAACGCAATCAGAGATCGCTCAAGGAAGAAACGAACTTCCAGTCCCTCCAAAGTCCCGCGTCTGAGCACCTTAAAACATCACACAATGTTTCTCCAGACAGAAGAGGCCTTTGTAAAGAGAAAAGACAAAAACAAAGACTGCACCTTTTTTAGCTGTTTCCATTTCCTCCTCGGTCCAGCGAGAACTTTCATTCATTTCCAGAGAAGCTGAAAAACAAACAGGAGCAAAAGGTTACAAGGGAAGAGCAGGTGGCTGGAAGAAACAGAAAAAACTGGGCTGCATGGGGCAAGCGTTTGGTGGTGGAAGAGAGGTGAATTTAATTCCTGGAACAGTGAGGGGTTCCACCTAGAATCTGGATCTAAGGGCTCGAAGACTCCATTGGAACCGGGATTGGTTCCGGGCAATCAAAGTTCTCACGGCAAGCTCTGAAGCCTTAGAGATATACAAGATCAGTAGAAAACAAAAACACATAAACCCTCAACATCACCAAAGCAACATGTTGGTATGATACCCCAGCCCAAAAGATTTTGACCAAAATAAATTTGCACCCATACTTAGTCCAAGTGATCATTAGCAATCTACAGAGTACAGAAATTAAAATACAGAAATTAAAAATTCCGAAGGGATTGCCCAGAGGGGAAGACCAGAATTAGCAAGGAAGGCTTTCAGCTGTCTTTTAAAGCTAGCTAGGGAGAAGGTTTGCTTTATATCAGATGGAGGTTCATTCCATAAGGTTGGAACTACCACTGATCAATGGACATCTGTTAGTGTACCCAAGTAATGAGGCTTCCAGCTGAATTTTTCACGAAAAATAAGGCACTCTCACAATCCTACACACTTCTAGAGCTTCCTGCTCCACATGGACCAGTTTGGAGTCTCAACCAAAAAAGGGTACTTAGCAACACAGATCAAAAGCTTAACTTAGGAGCTGTTCACACTTAACAACCCAGCACAGTATTATAATACAATACTAGGCTAGTAAAGCAGAGGCACAGTGGTTGTAAAGCCCCAGACAGGGCCAGCAGGACTTGCAAGGGTGGATGGCAAGGCCAGGGCAGGGTAGGCCAGACCACCTTAGCAACATTTGTGGCAACATCTGGCATGCGTGCCCAGATGCTGCCATGGCGATCAGGACATGGTATATGACTGTGCAGCCAAGGTTAGACGAATTCATGGATGACAATGGCTGCTCAAATGGATGCCCAGGTTCATCCAGACTGGAGAGAGAGGCAGGGGGCCCCTCAAGGCTATTTGCAGGCGGTCAAGATCAGCTGAAGGTCTTGCCCTTGTCTTCTGCTAAGATGCCCATGGACAACTGGTGGGCCACTGTGTGAGCCAGGATGCTGGATTAGATGGGCTGTGTGGCCTGATCCAGCAGGGCTCCTCTTAGGTTCTTATGTCACACGCCCTCCGAGTGCGGCACCAGGAAGAGGGTCAGACACTGCTTCCTGAGAACCACCTGGCTCCTCCTATGGAATTTGCTGCCAGAAGAGGTGGTAACAGCAACCAGCCTAGATGACTTCAAGGAAAGGTTAGACAAATTTATGGCTACTAGAATGGATGCCTAAGTACATCCTTCCGGCTGGGGGGGACAAGCAAGATGCCCCTAAGGCCATCTGCTAGGATTCGAGAGCAGGAGAAGGTTTGCCCTTGTCTCTGCTTGAGATGCCCATGAGCAATTGGTGGGCCACTGTGTGCGGCAGGATGCTGGACTAGGTGGGCTGTGGCCTGATCCAGCAGGGCTCCTCTTAGGTTCTAATGTTCTTACTGAACTCCGGAGAGACGTGAGCGAGCTATGGGACAGCAGCCGGGTGTAGATGGGCTTCACTAATTAGTGAACCGCCACTCACTATAGGTGAGTGTGAACAAGATTTCCTTCACCAACAGCTTTCCCAGTTTGGCTTGGCACGCATTTGTTTCCATACTGTAGGGAGGGGTTTAAAGGAGAAATACTGACGAGTGAGGTATGGTGTAGGCCTAAGGGTTTCAAAATGTCCTCCAGATATTCTTCAACCACTCCCAGAACCACTGGGGCCGTCATGGAATGCTGGGAACTGTAGTCCAGGAACATCTGGAGGGCTGCAGTTTGACACACTTCCTTCCCTGGATTTGCTGCTGGAGTCAGGCCAGGGGATGTAAAATCCTGGCAAACAGAAATAGCTGGCATCCTCTATGGTCTTTACAGATTTAGTAGGAAAATAGGGCACGGAAGTGTGACAAATCACACTTGCAAACCAAGCCCGGCTGCTCAATGCCAAAAGAATAACAATGAAATTCAGGACGTTCTGATGAGAAACGCAGCCTGTGAGCCCAAAAGCTTAGCAGGAAAGAGGAAGAAGAAAAGGATAGAGCGGCCGAGTCCTTATTTACAGCCACTGACTTCTCACACGGCACAACAGCTCCAGAAGAATAAAAAATACCAGAATCGGCAGTGCACCCCCAAAACCAAAACAGAATAAATATCCTGTGGAATTATTACTGTTTTGTAATTTTCCTTCCATTGAACAACAGGGGTAACCTTTAAGGACTTTTTCTAAAACAAAAAGGAAAAATGTGCAACGTTTTCCAAAATGTAAGTTAAAGGTAAAGTGTCTTTAAACTCAGGCCAGTCCTGAGTGAGTGAGTGAGTGAGTGAGTGAGTGAGTGAGTGAGTGAGTGAGTGAGTGAGTGAGTGAGTGAGAGAGAGAGCAAAAAAACACTATGGAACTAATTTCCCACCACTGTTGAGAGAACCTGGGGGAGCAACATGGGACAGATGCTGTACACCTGAGCTATCAAGGATGCCTTTCCAAAATTTTTGATGCAAACAACTCCTTCTCAGATTCTGATTTTCCCAGTTTGTACCAGCAAGAAACAAATATATCAAATATATCTCCAGCTGTTTTCCTGGATATTAACCCATTATCAGTTCACAGTTATACCCCTGCATATGTTCATGTTAATAACAGAAGAAAAAAGCACAATATGCTTTTTATACTATTTATAGTATTCATGCTATTCTAGAGTCCAGGGACAAAGTCTTTCATTATAAGGTATAAGGTGGGATCTTCCCTCCCCTAAGTTATTAAGGACTTCTCTATGGCCAAGGAAAGGTTGTGTTCACTAGGGTCTTTTCTGCGTATACCCTTATTCCGGATCAAGGAGCTGCATGATCAACTTCTGGGTCTTCTCTAGATCTGTGAAGCTCTGCCCCGTGGTAGTACCGTATTTTCCGGCGTATAAGACGACCCCCAACTTTTCCAGTTAAAATTTAGAGTTTGGGATATACTCGCCATATAAGAAGACAACACCCGGCGTATAAGACGACCCCTGACTTTTGAGAAGATTTTCCTGGGTTAAAAAGTAGTCATATACGCCAGAAAATACAGTAAATGCCATCTTCACTGATCGTGATTACTAGCAGTTCTGTTTAATCGAGACCAGCGGTGGATCAGGAGGCCATGGTTCATATGGCTACGAATGTCAATGTATGAACGTCATAACATTTGGTTCGTATATGAATATCCGAATTCGTCTGAATTCATCTGAATAACGATATGTTTCTGTGTGTGTGTGTGTGCAATTTGGTGCCACGCCAAAGCATGCTACTGAAATACTAGAAGCCTGTCTTTGAAGCGTATGCGTAGGTCAAGGTCAAAGAGGGAGCTGCTCTGGACCATCGCTGGCTGCGTCCCCATGCATGTTTGGTACGGTTCCAAGCATGGAATAGGCAAGGGGTGTCCCCATGCATTTTGCATTTGGTCCCTGCCGTGCGAGACCAGGACCAAATTTGGTACCTGAAGATACAAGTCTCGGCATGGTTTGGGGTACTGCCACACATTGGTTAGCGAGCCGAGAGCACGCAAGGGGACGATCATGGGCTATCCAGGGAGGAGATTGGCGCTCACATCATTAGGAGGTGCGATGCGCTTGTATGGGGACACGGCTGTGGTCTACATGACTATGCGTTTCCATGGCTGGAACCAGTGGGCCTAGCTGTTCCCAACCCACAGATTCTAATCACGGACGGGTTAACTGCCCAAAGAATCAGAAGATGGTTTTAGGCCTAAATCTTAAGATAAAGATCTTGTCAGGAAGAATGATCACAAATGTCCAACGAGAGAGCAAAGCCCTGTAAATGGTTGATAGCTTTTGTCTTATGGGATCCATGATTAGATCCACAAAGAGGCTAGTTCCCCAAAGGTTGGCACTGGGAGGAGCAGCGGTGAAAGGTTTAGAGAACATTTTTTTAAGTGTCACAAGGTCTTGCTGAAGGCCAAGTTCAGGATGATTAACACAGTGGTTTTTAGTGATGTGTCATACGGATGTGAAAGTTGGGCAATGACAAAGCAAGACCAGAAACATGTGGACTCTCTTGACCTTTGGTGGTGGTGAAGGCTCTTCAAGAGTAGCTCAAAGACCAACTGGTGGATTCCAGACCACATAAAACCTCAATATTCATTAGAAGCAAAAATGACGAGGCCTACATGGTCACACTGTGGGCACGTACTGAGAAGGCCAAAGGTCCAGCGAAGCTAAATCTTGGATGAACGAGGACAGCCAAAAAAACCATAACCCATAATAATCCATCTTCTATATTTATTTCCCAAACTCCTCCTTGATGATCTCTTTGGCTTCTAGTCACAGTTCACCTGGATCTCCATTAATTAGATTCAGCGTCTCCAAACGATTCCTAACACAATCTTCAAAGCTAGCTGGAATGTCTTTCTAGACCAAATTTGGGCAGCACTATGGCTTTCCTATTATTTTCTGAACTTCTTCAAGGTCTTCATCAAGAACCAATTTGGTAAGCATCTTTTCCTGGACTTACAGCTCCCACAATCCTCAGCTAGGAAGCAAATGAATCATGGGAATGGTAGTTTAAGAAGGTGGGAATCTTTACCTAACGCACCTACACTGAAAGGTAAAGAAGATTGAAAGCTAGGGGTGGAACTGGACGTCATGTGAGATTTATTTTATTTTTCTGCTCGGTTTTCATTTAATTCCATGATTTCTTGTTTATTTACTTATTTATACAGCTGTATATCTATTTGCATTCTGTCCACTTCACAGCAACATTGTCTGCAATCTTCTCCTTGCTTGAAATATTCCGTCTCCATAATGCTTACCAAATTAGTTCTTGATGTTGGATAGAAGGCAGCAGGGAACAACAAACACGTGGAAGTCACTCCAAATACATGCTTGCACCAAGCACACACGTCTGTGATTCAAGGTCTCTTTACTCTCTAAAACATTGCTTTGGATAGCAGTAAAACCTATCCTGGAGGGTTCCACGATGAAAGCAGAGATAAGTCTTTGTGAAAAAGGACTTGGAGACAAATTTAAAAGGGCTCTGGATAGGGAAAACGATGCACTATCTCACCATAGAAGATTGGCTGGAAAAACTTTAACAAATTGTATTTGTTAAAAAGAAGATTGGAGGTTAACTTATCTTTCTTCTTCCCTTTATTTTATTTAACTCTAACTTCCATTTTTCTTCTTCTTTTTCTTCTACTTTTTAATGGAATGGAAAATCTCTAATGAAACCATATATAGATCTGCCCCCATACCCGCTGATCCGGAAACCGAACGGCCACTCACCCACGGTAGACTGGATCAGCCTCGCCCCACCTGGGACAGTTGGAAATTGCACGAAATCTCGTGCAATTTCACATGATACCTGGGAAATCATGTGCAATTTCCGGATAAGCATGGGAAATTGTGAGGGATTTCCCAGGAATCATGGGAAATCATCAGGGATTTCCCAAGACTCATGGGCAATCGTGAGGGATTTCTCAGGAATCATGGGAAATCATGAAGGATTTCCCAGTGTTTTGTACATCTGCCACTTCCTGTAACTGTGGTAGGATCAGGTCCATCTCCCCTGTGGAAATGGAATGGTAAGAGGAAGTTGAGCTGAAAGGTGGACTGCATACCCAGGACTCCCAACCTGGTTTAATGTCAAAGAGCAAATCCACACCGAATTCGCTCTGAAGACCATCCCAGAAAACCAACATCTCTGTTCTGTTCTAGAAGCTCAAAAAGTGCAAATGGCATCCAGAACAGGTTCAGATTTCGCAGCGGGACCCAGATACTGCAAACACCTGCGCAATCACCCAGCCCACGACCCCTTGGGTCACAGCACCCAGAAGATTGTGAAGATCCTGTCCCTGGACCGTTCTTCATGCCTGTGGACAGTTTTTAAGAAAAGGATTAAACTGTCCACACCAGAGGATTCAGACAACTTCCAGAATACAGAAGCAGTCTCCGGGAGAGAACATGGCAGTGTGAACAGGCCTAAAGACTTGGAAAGATGCAGATGATCCAACTCAGATGATCGTCCTCCTACATCAATAGAGGTCATTATTCCAAATCAGTTCTCCATACAGAGTCGTGATCGTAGGAATTTAAGGCCAGTGAGGATGGTGAAAGGAGAAGAAAAACCAAGGAAACAGATTTTTAAAAAACCCCAAAGCAAGACTACTACTCTAAGCAAGTATTTCTAAAAAGAATCCACATTTACAGAACCTGAAAAGTGGACAATTAAAAAAATACTGGTTCAACAATCTCTACTAACCAAGAGAGAAGTACAATATTCAGAGTGCCAAGGAATCAAAATAATTGCTTTTTATTTAGGATCGCAGCTTATTTCTGCGCTATTCTGTGCCAAGGGATCTATTGAAAAAATAATAAAATATTCTGTAAAGACACACAAAGATTTATAAAATTCATTAAGTATGTTACTTTTAAATTATTTAACTTTTATTATCTTATTCTAGCGATGACTGTATTATAAGTCTTTGTTAGTCTCTCTTATACTATTTTATTCTGCTTTAATAGGTCCCTTGACAGACTTAATGCAGAAACGTGTTGGCACCCTAAATAAAGGAAACGGCTTTGATTTCTTCTTTTTTATGCTTTGATTTCTTGGCACTTTTGATTTTGTTATTTTTCCTTTGATTAGGCTGAATTGCCTATCCTTTTCCTTTGTTTCTGCACTCCCACATGAAGCCAGCTGGGCGACCTTGGGCTAGTCATAGCTCTCTTCTGAGCTCTTACAGCCCCACCTACCTCATAGGGGATCTGTTGTGGGGAGAACAACAGAAGGTTTGTCAGCCACTTTGAGTCCCCTTAAAATGGGCGGGAAAAGTGGGGTGGAATTTTGATAGGTTCAAAATAACTAACCAATAAAGACTGATTGAGCGCAGAGACGCATTTGCGCAAGTGTGACCGTCTAGTTTCAGACTCTACCCATGTGTGCTAAAAGGAGAAATCTTGGTGGCCCTGTCCGGAAGGTTAAGTCAGCAGCCCCAAAAAGCGATATTGATGGAAAACCCCAACAGTTTTAGGGCATTTTTTGGAGGGGAAAGGAGAGCAAGGCTATGGTGCGGTTAAATCAGATACGTCAGTCAATCTCACTGTATTTTCCACGTCTGAATGAGCCATAAACCCACCCTCTTCGCCCACCAGGTTCAATAAAGGCTTTGCAGATTTATTGCTAGTCTTTGGGATTTCAGAGAAGGCTTATTTTTTTCCAGACAAAGAAGATGATGACGGCATTTACTCTTGGGTGCTTTTTTGCATGCAAAGTTACGGCTTTCCCTTCAAAAGGTGTTGGGCACGAAGCATTTCTGCACCTCTTCCCACTGACAGAAAGCCTTTTCATTTGAAAAATGCTTCTCGCCGTTCGCAACACAGCCAGGGACAAGAGATCCTATTTTAAATTTCACCTCGCCCATGAATTTCTTCGGTGGCCTTCAGCATCCGTGACTCCCGACTCAACCTCTTCCTACATCTATAAAAACGGAGATAATGAAACTGATTCGACCTTGGCCAGGGAGCCGAAATTGCATTTTTATTCTGTTCCAAGGAAAGATTTATTCTTTTGGCTTAGGCCAGACTTCTTGGGATTCCCCACAAAGAAAACATCCCATCAATCTCCCTGACTAGTCAAACGCGGTCGGGTCTTAAAAGGGCGCTCTGGAAATCGTACGGCGGTTTATATATGCTTTCAAATTAGGCGTGGAAGAATTGGCCAGCCCTGGTTCCCTCCAGTGGCTCGTTCTTCCAGCAGAACTATTGCACAGCCTTCTCTGATCACTTTTAAAGGCCATAAACGTGCATATCGCTCCCAATAATGGGCGTTTCTGCATGTAATGTTGCTTGAAATATAGTTTGCTGGTAATTTCGCTTAACTAAAGGAACGCCTTCTCCCATACCGACCTGACCGTGACTTGAGATCTGGGGGCGATGCCCTCCTGGTTGTCCCACCGGGAAAGGGCCTTTTCGGCAACGGCCCCCAGGTTATGGAATAGTCTCGTCCTCAAGGTGCGTCACGCCTCTTCTCTGTATATGTTTAGGAAGGTGGTGAAGACACACCTCTTTGCCTTTTCCTTTGGCTAATGTGACCATTCCCCCCCCCCCCACCACCACCACCACCGTAGATATTAGTATTTTGAAATTTAGTGTACATTGTTAAATATGCTGGATTTCTAAAGTCTTTTTATGGATATCATTGTTTTAATCTATTGTTTTAAAACCTGTAACCCGCCCTGAGACCTACAGGTACAGGGCAGGATATAAATATCAATAATATATAAATAAATAAACTGAGGCTTCAGTGTCTACCTTAGCTGATGGATAAGATCTCATCACAATCCCACTGTCTGTGATACGGCTGGGATGGATTGTCTTTAAGATAGGAACCGAATCTGCATTGGCAACGGCTGTTCCTGTCTAGCTTCCGCATGGACCTCAAAGCTTGCACAACCCCTTCAGAACTGGTGGATCTGGCACACCGCAGAAAGGGTCCCCCAGTAATCTGGAACACGGAGGTTTTCACCTTCTGCATGTCTCTGCAATCCAAGGGCCTTTATGTAAGTACCTCTCTTAATCCAGATTAAGAAGATCCAGATCTTTGGTATTCAGTCCTCATGGAATCAAAATGAGGACCGCCCATGCATCTGCAGGCCCGAGCAGCAATGTCCGCTGGTGGCGCAGCGCGACTGACCCATGTAGCCATCAATCAGGGGTCACTTCCGGTTAAAGTGGGCGTGGCGGAGAGACCCGGCTTCATAGCTGGCGACGTAACCGCTACGAAGCTTATGCTCCGCTTCACAGACTGCTACAAAGGACCTGCGTGTCTACGTAGCACGTGTGATGAGGGGTAGAGCTGGAGCTGCCCTGCTGCAAATGGCGGCCTCTAGGCCCACCCTCGGAGCCCATTGCCCCATTATAGGTACAGAAGTGTGCTCTGTGATCCAGTCTTCACGGCGGAAGACTGGACAGAAGGCACCATTAAAGGGGTCTTGTGCTAATCCGGATTTAAGGGCCTGAAGACCCCATTAAATTCAGATTTCAACGGCACTTGTGTGGACAACGCATTCAGAAGGGGGTCCTAAAGGGGTCGTGTGTGCGGAAGGTACATAACTGATCTGTACCAAGTGCAGACGTATTGGGTCCCTAATGGGCTCCTAATAGGGTCTTCATTGCATCTGCAAAAAGGGCCAGAATCTCTCTTTCTTATATCCTTATCTGGTATTCCAGATAAGGAGCCTCCTCTTATGGTTTTACTCTTCTAAATTTTATTTTTCATGTGGTCGAGTATCCCTCTCAACACCAAGCAACGCAATGGCCCTGAACCCAAATGCTTTGTTCTGCCTTGCAGAGCAGACATTAAGCCAAGGTTGCCATGAAGTCGCCTGTAGCTGCACTTTCTGCTTGCACGCTCTGTCCTTCTTCCCAAGCGACCTTGGCGCAGGTGCAGGAAGGAAATCTTGGCACAGGCTGCTTTCACCTGCCTGTTCCCCTAGGTAAGGCTAATCTCCCATTAGCAGCTGACTGAGATGCACTGTGTGTGGGGGAGAGAGAGAGAGAGAGAGAGAGAAGGAGAAAGGGAAATAAATATTCCCCTCTCTTGCCAAGTACACACCGTTTCCCCAGTTTGCTTCAGGATGTTATCTGACAGACTGTGCTTCACCTACCAAATGGGACAAAACTGGACCTTCCTTCCTTCCTTCCTTCGTTCCTTCGTTCCTTCCTTCCTTCGTTCCTTCCTTCCTTCCTTCCTAGTAATACAGAGAGCCCTGTGATTCTGAATGAGAACTAAGATCTCCCGGAAAGGCCTTTCTTGTTGCATTTTGCAATTTTTTTTTTAGACCAAAATGAACATGAAGGATTTAGGGGTGGTGAGGGTAAGATACTTCACCCTTCGAACTCCAAAATCTATAATTATTTCTCTATTCTCTGTGTTTGAGCAAGGGGCAATTTAATCTTTCCCTTTCTTTCAGTCTTTTGAAGCATCTTAGGTGCTGAGCTCTCAAAGCGTTGCCTCCTACTGTGTTTGGCGTGTGTATTTTCTACCATTTTTATTGCATCTTTCCACTTCCTAAAATGCCTTTTGGAGAAAGAAAGAAGCAGAAATAAATAAAGATCCCTGGAGGCAATGGTTAAGCCTCCCTCTTGCTGGATTTCTTGAAAAATTTGTCAGTTACACTAGTCTTTTTTTTTTTTTTTTAGTGACTCAGAAGATGTTTTGGAAAGGCAAGGACCGAGAAAAGAGGCCTGCAAGGGATCATTTTGGCAGCTGTGCTGGGTTTTCCACTGTGTCTTAGCCAGTGAATTGGAGCATGCTGATGACGTCATCAGGAGGTGCCGCGGGCAGCTAGCCTGAAACCCAACAGCACTAGGCAAACACAGCTGGCCAGAGATATAAGCAGAGTTCAACTCTGAGAAGGTGCCAGGCTGAGAGAGTTTGTAGAAACAGCAACCACCACCACCACCACCCAAAAAAACCCCATGAACTTGTGCCAATGGGAAACCAAAATAGGCATACAAGTCTGAAGTGCCAACTACATAAGCTCATGAATAGTTTTTTGTAATTCAGTTCGCAATGAACTGAATGTTAGATAATCCGTATACGTTCAAGTAGATCCCCTTCAAATGTGGTAGGATTCCATTGGATACTAATATATTAGTAGAAATTTGTACAAATATCCGATAAGTATCTGATATGAACACCTACGTATCTGATATGTATCCAGCACGAACGCATACGTATCTCATACATGCATCTGATACGTATTCAAAACATTCAAAATTCCATCGAATTTGGACATTCGAATTCAAATCGTATGCCTATACATTTGAATTTAACATTCGAACGAATTTTTGAATCTTTCAGATTATTCCTAGGAATTATTTGGACAGTCGTATCTGTACGGATACGTACGCGTTACATACATATCTGTACGCATCTTATTTGTACAGATAGGTATGGGATGGAAGCGGGATGCACAAGGGATAAAAACGGGATGTGTATAGACACATGTGAATGTTGTTGACATCTGTATCTTCAAATACGAATAGAAAATTCACACCAATAGATTCAAATGTGGTCTATTCAAATCGAATGTGAAAACATTCCAAATGTAAACATTCAAATCGATTTGAATCTTCGGGATATTCTATTCGAATCCCAAAAACTGCATTGCACTGACTGATCGCCCCCACTGTCAGGAAGTGTTCCCTAATATTTAAGCTGCATTGACTCCCTCGAATAGAAACGGAAAGTGAAAAAACAGACTTCGTAGGATAATGCACCTAAGCTCTAGCCTTTAAAAAGTGCATAAATGGTTTCAGTCCTGCTGGCTACACACAGGCAGAGTTTCGTTCCCCTTTCAATCAGACCCTGATTAACCACAACGTAGGTAGATCAACCTCCAAGTTAACCCACGTAACACTGGTCAGTCCTGCTCGTTTCCAGCCGGGGAACCAGCCAACAGGGCCCTGGAAGAGATTTTTTGGTACTCCGCGGCCCTCCAGTGGCTGACAGGGGTAACTCGTTCAAGATTCATCAACTCGAAAAGAAAACAGCTACAGAGAACCAGGGCAAAAGCTTTTCCCCTCCCCACTTCCAGGCACAGTGACAGAAACAGATTCATTTTAACTTGTTTTTATTGCTGTAACCTGCCCTGGAGACCTTTGGGGATAAGGTGGGATGAAAATACAAAGAAGTAAAGAAATAAAAACTTTTCATAGCCTGCGGTACGGAACCTCCAAGCCAAACCACCCTGTTGTTGTTGTTGTTACTGCTACTACTACTAGTACTACTATGACTACAACTACTACGACTACTACTAATAGTAACAGTAATAGGAATAATAACAACAATAATAAAAACCAAGAACTAGCACCGAAACTTTGTACTTCAATGCCAGACAGTTGGCGCAACGTGGAACTCCACAGACAGTTCTTGGAGAAGATTGAAGACAAAGTGGATCAGGAAAAGACCTGGTTGTGGCTGACCAATGGAACACCGAAGAAGGAAACAGACTAATTTTCACTGCACAAGAACAAGCCATCAGAACAAACATCATCAAAGGCAGAATTGAGAAATCAGCGGAAGACCCAAAGAGCAGACTCTGTAAAGAAGCTGATGAAATGATCAACCACATTCTGAGCTGCTGCAAAGAGATCGCACAGACAGACTATAAACAGAGGCCATAAACCGGAAAAAGTGGTTGAAAATGAACAAGCCAAACTACTGTGGGACTTCCGACTTCCGACTGATTGAACACTGGACCATAACATGCCAGACATCGCAATCGTGGAGAAAGACAAAGTATCGTCAACAGTGCTATTCCAGGAGACAGCGGGATTGATGAAAAACAGTTAGAAAAACATACCAGATATGAAGACCTGAAAATAGAACTGCACCAACTCTGGCATAAACCAGCAAAGGTGGTCCCAATGGCTCTGGGCACACTGGGGGGCAGTGTGGAAAGACCTTAGTGGGCACTTGAAAAGCCTTGGCGTCAACCAAATATCCATCTGCCAGCTACAGAAAGCCACTTTGCTGGGATCTGCTTGTATCATTTGCTGATACATCATTCAGTCCTAGGCCCAAGGGCCCAACTAGTGATAACAATTACCAAAACCAGCATAAACATCTTGTTTGCTGTGTGTTACTGTTGTTTTAGGTCAATAAAAATAGAAGAGACGCATGAAGGGATGCGCATGAATATTCGAAAACATTCGTTATTGGCATGGATTCGTACGAATTCGGATGTTCGTACTCAAACTGCCCGCATCCCCCTCGTTCAAATGCTTCATCAGACAACAGAACAACAGCCATGCTGTTTGAACCAAACTGAGGGAGATTCAGTCCCTCTCAAACCAAACATTAGGACCGAAGTTTGCGCACATTTCTCAGGATAACGGGAATCGTTTCAAGTGCCCCCTTTGCAGTGGGGTCTTTTCTCCTCAGGTTTAATGGGATTTCTGATGGTCATTTCAAAGTCTGCAGCGGCCTTTGCTTTTTATTTTTAAAAATACCTGCTCTTCTTTGATTTCTGAGCTACCAAGAAAGGTACTGAGTGCATCCACTCCCAATACATTTCCAAAGAAAAAGGCTAGAAAGAGAAAATTCCTCTCATGTACATCCAACTCCTCTAGGTTTTTGGCTTCTTTAGGCCCATCAGACATATCTATCTATCTATCTATCTATCTATCTATCTATCTATCTATCTATCTATCTATCTATCTATCTATCTATCTGTCTGTCTGTCTGTCTGTCTGTCTGTCTGTCTGTCTGTCTGTCTGTCTTATCCATCCACCCACCCACCCACCCACTCATCTCATTTGTTTGTTTGTTTGTTTGTTTGTTCATATTGCTCTCCCAGCCAGTTCAATTCCTCACTCGGCACTCACCAAGTTCCGCGTTCTGCTGCGGCGCCGTGACCTCCTCGTTGTTGGCTTCGCTGGCCATTGAGCGGGTGATGCGGCCCTTGCGTCGGCCCTGGCTGTTGGCGGTTTTGCGTCCTTTGGAAGTGACGGCCTCTTTCTCATCATTGTCCTCGCCAGAGGTATCCTCATTTTTCTCCCTGTAGCAACCAGGTGGGAGAAACAGGAGTTATCTTCGCTCCTTCCGTTTCTACCTAGCATCCTTTTGCGGAATGACGCTTCCTCTGAGCTCCCATTGTTGGCACAGACAGGGCAGATGCTGGAGAAGATCAATCATCTCAGGCTGGATCCAGACTGGGGAAATGTAACACCATTATGGAACTCATATGATGGTGTCACCTCATGTATCTGGGATAACCCAAACATAGCCCCGCTTCCCAGAAAGCAAAGAAAAAACCTATAGCTGGAAAACTGAGGGCTGGTTATGGATTTTTGATTAATAACATGTTTATTTACCTTCTGGATTAGGGATTTGCATGAATATTTGCATTATTAGTTATTCAAACAAATTCTGACACTCATATGCGAATTGAACGTCCAGGCATTCATACTTTAGTATTTGTACAATACCCCGCTTTTCTACCTCGCTTTTCTCACCCATTCAAGGGGACTCAAAGTGGCTGACAAGCCTTCTGTTCTTCTCCCCACATCAGACACCCTGTGAAGCAAGTGGGGCTGTGAGAGCTCAGAAGAGATCTGTGACTAGCCCAAGGTCACCCCAAGCGGCTTCACGGAGGAGAGTGGAATCGAACCCGGCATATTCTCTGGTAAGAGACCAGCTTCTTAACCACTAGACCAAACTGGCTCCAATGCAGGCAGGGAATGCTGGCAGTGAGCGTGGCCTCCCTTACGGCCACCCACCATGAGGAAAGGAGACCTTTGGGGCGGGGTCCCTTGCTGGACCAGTTTGAAAACAAGTGTAGACAAGCCCCCTGTGCCTGTTTGCACAATAACCACCTGAAACAGGGGGTCAGCCAGTTCGGTTGGCCAACGCCGGAAGAGGAAAGGATTTCCCTAGTGGGCCTCTGAAGCAGCACATAGGAAGCAAGCGTGGGTGCCATAGGCTCTCCGGTTGCCAGAGGAAAAGAACTACATCCATACTCACTTTGTGAGTTCCTCTTTATCATTCTCGGCTTCTGGTTTTTCTTCTTCCTTCTCTACGTCTTTCTCTTTCTCTTTCTCATCTTTCTCGTCTTGGCTGCTACGGGGCATCTGTTGCTGCTGTTGATGTTGTTGCTGCTGCTGCTGCTGCTGCTGCTGAGAAAAGAAGGGGAAAAACCCGTGCAATTGAGCTGCTGAGTCAAACCATACCGGCAGAAATTACCCAGTCAGGGAGATTTTTGTTTGTTTGTTTGATTTACGTTTAAATATAATTTTTTCAAACAAAAACAAACAAAGCCAGAAGCGCTTACAAACACTGGCCTCATAGCACAGCGACTGACGGCACTGAAAGAAAATAACAGTTCAAAACGACGCGGGAATCGTTTTCTAAAAATATACAACCAAGGTAAATATTATAGTCAATGCAAAACTGTAGCCAAGCAGGGATTTTAAACAAAAGAAAGTGGGAAAACACCAGAAGGTCTGTAACACAAATATATACATATACTCAACGTTGCTGCTATCCTTCTAGAGCTGGGTGGAGCCAAAACGAGCAGCCAAGGTTAACCTGTGGGATGCGACCCCTTTGGGGGTCAATCGTCTCTTTCCCAGGGTTCATCTAAGACCACTGGAAAACACACAGGGACCAGGACACCGCTCCTATATCCATCTCCAGGTGGGTCCGCCCACATGCAGATACGCCCCCATTTGAGTACCCGGCGTGATGACATCATTGCGCCAACCCCATCACATACACCCCATACAAACTCAGTAGAGAGCGGCTATTGTACAGAAAGCAGAAGTATTGCAGGTAAAACAACACTTTTATATTCAGCGGCGGTTGCTGAGAATACTAGGCTCTAATTATGTTCAATTTGTAACAATGGAAATACATCCTGCGTATCAGATATTTTCATCATGATTCATAACAGTAGCAAAATTACAGTTATGAAGTAGCAAAGAAAATCATTTTATAGTTGGGGGTCAGGGTTAGGCTGGGGGTCACCACAACATGAGGAACTCTATTAAAGGGTCGCGGCATTAGGCAGGTTGAGAACCACTGGTTTAGTGAAACGCTATTTGTTTGTTTGTTTGCCTATCCTGCCCTACACCCGGAGGTGTCCGGGCGGGTAACAACATCTAAAATCAAACATCATTTAAACAATAACAGCATCAGCCAGTGGGAAGAGAAAAGTGTATCCCCATTTAACCAAAGGCCAGGACAAAGAGGTGTGTCTTCACTGCCTTCCTAAACATACACAATGAAGGTGATAGACGCACCTCAAGGGAGAGAGTATTCCAAAGCTTAGGGGCCATCCCTGAGAAGGCCCTCTCCCAGGTGCCCACCCCTTTAGCTGCTGAGGGTGGTGGGACAACCAGGAGGGCCTCCCCTCCAGATCTTAAGGCATGGGCAGATTGAAATGGGAGTAGACGTTCCTTCAGCTATTTGGGGCCCAAGTCATTTAGGGCCTTATAAGCTAAAGAGTAACACCTTGAATTGAGCCCGGTAGCAAAGTGGCAACCACTGCAACTCTTTTAAGACCAGCACGATGTGCATCTGGCCAGCTGTCCTGGTCAGCAATCTAGCTGCTGCTGAGAAAAGAAGGGGAAAACCTATGCGCTCGAGCTGCTGAGTCAAACTATGTCTAATTAACAATCCTACTGACATCAATGAGAGACAATTTTAATAACGCTTCCTAGATTATGGTAGTAGACTTTGTTGACGTTTCAAGTTTAGGTTGATTTATTAATCCCCTTCCTTTGGGATCTTCTGTATTCCTGTCCAAAATGTCCTGGCTCGTGTACAATGGAGGAACTGCTCAATGCCACCACAGATAATACAGTCATTGTTGCTGATTTCTGGTGAAAAATTATTTAATTTTATCTTTTTCCGTCCTTCTTACTTTATCAGCACTATTTTCTCCCATTTTTAATTATTTATTGATCTAAATGTCGTTTTTAAACTCATTTATACATTAGGTTTCTTCCTTTTACGGCTTGTTTGGCTGAACGGAGACAGAGTAGGGATGGGCACAAATATTCGTAGCCGTTTGAAATCTGGTCGCATGTGCCAAATTTCGACGTTTGAACTCGAACAGAATGTCCAGAAATTGGACTGTAAACATTCAAATCGAATTTTGGATCTATTCATTCAAATTATCTGGACATCTGTATGTGTGCAGGTTCATAGACGAGGCGTACTTAAAGATCCACATCTTTCCAGCGTTACATTCACAATTGTATGAGATAAAAACGGGTTGCATACAGAACGCATACGGATGTGTACAGCTGTGGGGAAGATATATACATGCACATACAAACGTTGTATGTGCAGATCTGAATAAAATTCTTAGGACATTTTCTATTAAGAAGCACTGGCAAGTGCCCTTTGGCCTCTTTACAAATCTATGGTGAGGCCACATTTGGAATACTGCGTACAATTCCAAAAGGATATTGTGGAACTGGAAAAGGTACAGAAAAGGGCAACCAGAATGATTTAAGGGGCTGGAACAAAACCTGTTATGAAATCAGACGGCAACGTCAAGGCCTCTTCAGCCTGGAAAGAAGGCGTTTAAGAGGGGACCTGATTGAAGTATATAAAATTATGCACTATGTCAAAAAGGTGGATAGAGAAAAAGCCTTTTCTCTATCACAGAACACTAGAGCCAGGGGGTATCTATAAAGCTGATGGGTAGGAGTCAGATAAGACAAGGGGAAGCATTTCTTCACCCAGAGGGTCATCGGTCTATGGGATTTGCTGCCAGAAGAGGTGGTGACAGCAACCAGCCTGGATGGCTTTAAGGAAGTGTTGGACAAATTCATGGATGACAGATGTATCAATGGCTACTAGAACGGATGCCTAAGCGCATCTTTTAGGCTGGGGGGACAAGCAGGATGCCTCTAAGGCCATTTGGTGGGATTCGAGAGCAGGAGAAGGTTTGCCCTTGTCTCTGCTTGAGATGCCCATGGCTGATGAGCCACTGTGTGAGACAAGATACTGGACTAGATGGGCTGTGGCCTGGTCCAGCAGGGCCCCTCTTAGGTTCTTAGGTTCTCTTAGGTTCTTAAGTGCAGAAAGGTCCAAAGAGACCAGAAGAAGTCAAGCAGAAAACCCCAAGGAAACAAAAACCTACTTTTCTAGATTTCACTAACAATCCACTTCAGCAAGTTTGGCCAACAACGTAAATAGAGAATACCCCAAACGAGTGGAGATATCCCCCTTATTTCATCTTGAGGTACAGAAATACACCTCGAATGTCCACAATATACAGTCCAATGCTTGCATTAAATCCCCGTGTCATCTATCCCAAGGGATTTTTTTTAAAAAACAAAACCTTGGCACAGAGGATTTCATGCATTTCATTAAACCAAGAAAGGAAAGGAAAAGAAGCATTTGGCAGCATTTCTTCCACCCGGCCACGCTTTCCTCCCCAGGACTGAAAGAGATGGAATTGCTGCACGTGGAGATATTGTATCCAACAGGCACCAGCAAAGAATGGGCCGTTAAACATTTATGAATTACAGATTCCTGTTTGTAACAACGTGTGTTGGTATTACTATTCTGTGAGGAAAACAGTGAGAACAATGTACAGCCCTGGCAAGTAAAATTTGTATAGCATAGCCTATCACCAAACAACTAGCCGGGCGCTGTCTCAACGGATGCAGCTACTCAAAGGTCTGCTCTATCCCTCCTTTCTCCTTCACCCCTATTTCAGGGTTGCCGAAGGGGCCCTTCATCCATCATGTTCAGAGTCCGTGCTCACATCAGCTCACACAGAACTATGGCCTTACTCAGTTTCACCTCCCATTAGGTCTGCCATTGGTACCCCTCTTCCTGTGGGCCATTTCCCTAACTCCTGATGAGGCGCGCAGGGCATTGATTTTCTTCCCCACATCCCACCCTTGTACATACATTGTAGGGCCACTTCCACACTTACTTAGCGAAATCCGGATTAATGAGGAGGACCAGAAGCGGTTTGCCATTTCCTATTTCCGGGGAGAGGCTGAGAATCAAACCGGTGACCCTTTGCTTTCCAGGCCATTTGCTCTACCACTAAATTTGGTGAATCTTAAGATGTTTTTAAGTGTGCATCTTGTTTTATTTGTTTTTCATTTTAATCTGCATCTGCTCTCAATTTGTATTTTGTTTTAATTTATTTTTACCTGTTGTAACCTGCCCAGAGACCTTCGGGTATGGGCGGGATAAATAAATAAATAAATAAATAAATAAATAAATAAATAAATAAATAAATAAATAAATAAATAAATAAATAAATAAATAAATAAATAAATAAATAAAATAAGCTACAGCCCCTCCTAGACTCTATGGGCAGCTCTCTGCAGTTTTCTTGGCAAAAAAACAGATGTGGTTTGCCATTTCCTACCTCCGGGGAGAGGCTGAGAATCCAACTGGTGACCCTTTGCTTCCCAGGACGTTTGCTCTCCCACTGAGTGCAGCCCCTCCTAGACTCCATGGGCAGCTCTACGCAGTTTTCTTGGCATGCGTACAGAAGTGGTTTGCTGTCTTCTACTTCTTCAGAGAGGCTGCGGATCAAACGGGCAGCCCCATGCTTTCCAGGCAGCTCAACCTACCACTGAGCTACCAAAAACCTTAACGAAACCTTAAATTTACTGGCTGAGTGAGTTCAGTATATGAGAACCATTCTTATAAAACTGTCAGGGTAACAAGGAAGAAATTGAGGCCTAACGCAACACACAACGCAACAGCTTTCTGCTCTAGGCTTCACACACCAACATCCCATCCCATTTCATCACACACACACACGTGTGTGTGTGCACACATAACCACAACCTTTGCCAAGCCACCTGGGCCGGTCAGAAAGCAACAGCAGGAAACGCTTCATATCAGGAGATCTGGGAATGCCTCTTGGCTCGGAAGCCTTCTATAGAAAGATCTGGGTGCATTCATTCATTTACAATACTTACAAAAGCCAAGACCACGTGACGTTTCGGCAATTAACACCCTTTCCACAAACACGCTGCAAAAGCCGCCAAGGCAATTTTCAAGTTGCTCATGAAATGCGCCCTGTGCATAATTTATCCTCAGTTTAAGAACAGTGTTTACTGTTCAGATGCTTTGTGGCACGCAGCAGGCAGGCTTGTGGTTTTCTCTGCCTCCATTACGAGGCAGCACCCTATGAAAAACATATTTTGATGCACTCTACATGGGGCTGCCCTTGAAGATGGTTCGGAAGCTGCAGCTAGTGCAGAACGCAGCTGCTAGGTTGCTGACCAGAACAGCTAGTTGGATGCACATCACGCCGGTTTTGAAAGAGTTGTATTGGCGGCCGGTTCGCTACCGAGCCCAATTCAAGGTGTTAACTCTGACTTATAAGGCCCTAAATAACCTAGGTCCCAAATATCTAAAGGGATGCCTACTCCCATATCAACCTGCCCATGCGTTAAGATCTGGAGGGGAGGCCCTCCTGGTTGTCCCACCATCCTCAGTAGTAAAAGGGGTGGGCACCCGGGAGAGGGCCTTCTTAGTGATGGCCCCCAGGCTATGGAATAGTCTCCCCCATGAGGTGTGTAAGGTCTTTCTGGAATGGAAGACTGAGTAAGACAGTATGAAAAGGAGAGAAGGATGGGATGAAAAGGAGCAGGGAATACCCTGAAACCAGTCTATGACAACCTCCCAGGCCCAACTCTGCTAGATGATCTTGATCAGGGTATCATGGTTGATGGTATCGAAAGCTACTGAGAGGTCCAGCAAAAGCAACACAGAAGCACTTCCCCTGTGGAGGGGAGTGGAATCCTGTGAGGTGGGTGGGGCTGTGAGAGTTCAGAAAAAAGCTGTGACTAGCCCAAGGTCACCCAGCTGGCTTCGTGGAGGAGGAAGAAGAGCTGGCTTTTCTACCCTGCTTTTCTCACCCATTTAAGGGAACTCACAATGGCTAACAAACTTTCTGTTCTCACTTCGCCTGCACCAGATTGACTATAATCCAGATCACGGGACACCGAGGACCACCAGGGTACAAGCATGGGTAAATCCTTATCACGGACCCGTAGTGGAGGTGCAACAAAGCAGACCACTGAAATGGATCAGGGTTGAGGGTCAGAATTTTTGTTCCTAGCCAGCTCCAAATTTCATGCAAGCTTCAGGCCCGGCGTGGATGTGGGCTGGGACAGATGCTGGCTTCAGATGTCACAGTGCACAAAACCTTGGCCCCAAAACTGCAGAAGGGCACCCGATAAAGCCACATCCAAAAAGCGCTCAGCTAATCTCCCTTGTTTGGATAATCCAGAGTAAAATGTCTCTGGGTGTGCTTTAAACCAGATCGCCCCAAATAATGCGGATTAAGGAAGTGCTGTGTGGGTGAAGCTTCTGTTCTGCTGTAGGAGTTAGAAGTCTTAGCAGTTTGGCTGATTAACCAAGGAAGAACTCACAGTGACACCTGAGATGTAGGGGAAACCCAGAATACCAGTACCATGGACAGGGCATTCTGCTGTTTCTGCCACTGGCTGAACCACGAAGTGTACCAGGGGTCACCCCTTCTGTAACTTTGTGTAGTCTAAGGGAGGTCATGACCCCTTAGGCCCCACCACCTTAGACCACCTCACGGGGGGGGGGGGGGGGGGGGACGGACGGACGACGACACCATTAGATCATACCAGTGCGTGGAACAGAGGTTCCTAGTAAGTTTGCCGGTCTGGTATACCAGTCAGTGTGGAACCGCCCTCGTTCTCGGCTTACCCATCTGTAAAATGGGAGCAAAAGCCACCAATATTCAGAAATAATATAATACATGGCAGCCCTGTTTAGCTATCACCACTAACACTGCATCACAGAGCTGTTCATGCAGATTTGCCCCAGGGTAGCCAAACTTTGCCCCACGTTCCATCACTCCCTGCTGTTGGCTGGATCACCTGAGGCTGATGGGAGTTGCGGTCTTATTGTGAGTTGCCCTGAGACCTTCAGATGGACGGATGGGTGGACGGACGGACGGGTAGATGGGTGGGTGGACGGACAGACAGACAGACAGAGAGCTAGTCCAGCAACCCATGGAGGCCTACAATATCTTCTTCTACGCCCGAAAGTGGCAGCAGCAAACATCTTACTCTCCAGATGGTACTTTATGGGTCTCTTCAGTCCCATCACCCATCCCCTACCAATGGGCCATACTCCCAAAGGCTGATGGAAATCATAGTTCACCAGCATCAAGAAGTCCATCTACCACATTGCTGTACTTCTTCCTCTGGTATGCCTCTACTTCAAATGTGGATTTTAACTTGGTCCTTGTTTCTGGTTTGTGGGCTTCATCTGGGTCTTCTGGGTCTTCCAACAAGCACTGACTAGGCCTGTCTCCAGACAAGGCCCGGATATCCCGCTAGGAGGCAATAACGTGGGGAATCCTCCCTCTGCAATTACTCCCTCCTAGCTTGACAGCGCCAGTGCATTTTACCAATGTGCAAATCATGGCACGCGGCATCCTGAAAGCCCAGACGTGCGCATCAGCACTTCTTCCGCACGCGCAAATATGGTGGCGGTTCCGTCCAAAAGGTTAAGTAAAGAAGCGGTATTGCTGGAAAAACCGTAAGCGGCACTGGGTTTTCCAGCAATTGTTTATAGCGCTGTTTAGGCAGGAAATCACGAGGCCCCACACTAGGTTTGTCTCAAGGAGAAAGACTCCCCGTCCGGACAGGGCCTAGATGTCCCAGGTTTCATCCGGATAGTGGGAACGCTCATCGATGGCACATCACCTCGGATCTGATCCTGCTGGACCAAAATCACATCCCCACTTCTTGGCAGGTGCAACTTCTTACCCTGACCCAAAATAATCAGGCAGCTCAGGTTTCTGAAAGGGCCCAGAAAGGAATAAATAAATAAATAGAGGCACTTCTTCCAAGCTGCTGCTAAAAGGCGCCCGGCTGCGCCAGCGCTTAATGATCGTCTCCCAAGGCCTTGGGGCTGCTGGCACCGTGCCCTCGCTCAGCATATTAATTGTAAACAGCTGCTCACCTTTGCCCCCATTTCTAGTTGCATCCTGATCGGAGCAGGCTGCCAGCGCTTCTGCCAACCCCCCCCCCTCCGCGATCTCCCCCTCCCACGAAACACAACTTCCCCGGGGGCACACACCATTCCCAGATTGACGCAACTGCGCAGTGAAACACACACACAAACACACACACAAACACTCACAAATCAATCACCAGGGAAACGCCGCCCGGCAGATCGCTTATCTTTAAAATAGCACACTGGTTCATATAAACAGAGCGCAAGGAAGGCAGTTGCAACATTTGCTCTCTTTGCCTTGCCAGTTCTTGGAACGGCCGCTTCGCTCTCGCTCTCTCGTTCTCCCTCGCTCTCTTTCTCCCTCCCTCCATTTCCCTCAGTCCTGTTCTTGGCTCCCTTTCGCAGCACGGCCCAAGTGTACGGGCAGCAACCAAGGGCCCAAAATCCAAAAGGCCTCTTTCCACGGTCCCCACCACGCTCCATCCAACCGCGGCCATTCCCTCTTCTGTTTACTTCTCAGCAGCGAGAGCCGGGCGGGGGAACGGCCGGAGAATTTTGGGCCGCCACAGGGTGGAAAACTTTTGCTCCCTTCACCTCCGCACTCTACCGTTCGCAGATGTTTCCGCTGAGACGCTTGGAGGCGCCCCTATCTTCCCCCTCCCTGGAACACTCCACGAGAGCAGAGGGGGCCCTCCTTCGAGAACCCTAGCAACTCGGAGCTGAGAAAGGGTGGTGCTCTCTCGGGTGGGAAGGGGACTTCCTCCGCTTGCTGTCGGCATGCTCCTGCCAAAGATTCCCTCACGGCGAGGCCTAGCCAAATCCGCTCGGGAGACCGGGCCGGGCCCGCCTTCTTCCCACAGAAAGAGATCCCCCTTTCTCTCTCTTCCCTCTTTCCACACGGCCTTCGCTCCCTAACCCCGTCGCTCTCTCGACAGAACGCTCCCCATCACCTCCTCCTCTTTGCCCCGGCGCCTTTTCACAGCTCTGCCATCCCCGCGCGGCGTGCCTGACGCTCTCCGGCTCAAATGGCTTCCTCGCGATTTGCATAGTTGAGCTGTAAACCAGCCAGAGCATTCCTGTTATGATTTTGCAATCTACTGGAATAACACGGTCGGCTCTCCGTCGAGGCGATGAGTCATGAGCTATAAAACCACAGCGCTCGTCACCGGGAGCTCTCGGTGCTGTCTGAAGGCTGTGACTGATTAATCTTGAAGGATGCCAAATCTAACCCCCGCCGCCGTATTCGGGCTACTGACACTCCCGGCCCCTGTCCCCCAATGGCCAGTTCCTAGGCCTTGGGAGGCCGATAAAGGGTTCACATTATCACCTTCCTATGAGCCCTGGCCATTACGGAACGTGCGTACGGCACCGCGCAAGCATCTTCCAAGACAATTACCCCATGACACACTTTGCACCCATCCACACGCACAAAACGAAAAGCCACCCACCGTGACTTTACCTCTGGGTCAAAATAACCTTTGATCGAAATGTGTTATGAGTTTTCTTCAGCAAACGCAAAAAAAGAGAGGTCTTTGTACAGTACACGCCAGAGACATGTGCTGGGCCCTTTGCCCAGGTCGCCACAACCTTGGCTGGCAGAGAGGACACATTTTCCCCAGAGGGTTCCTGAATTAACACGCCAACCGTTGGGCACTTGGAAACACGATTACGGATGTATGTCCTGCTACTGCAGGTGACATTTTCTCCGCTTAACCTCCAACCTGAGGCCGGCAATGGACAAAAAGGGTGTTATTCGAAATCTTTATTGCTTGCAGTATACAGCTGAGGCTGTCAATAATGTCAGCCTGGGGTTGGTGCTCTTAGGTGGAAGTGGCTGGCAGGAGTCCGGCCCTTTTCGCAATGGGCCCTTACTCCGGATTATATTCCAGGACCTGCTTCCGTGCCCAATGGGGATTTCAGATTTCAACTCCTAGGTCCTAGCTCAACAATCTAATCAATATCTCACAGAGGTTATCCTATTATTGTGAAAGCAGCAGTGCCTTCTTCACTTGTCATGTGCAAAAGCTATTCAAAAAAGTTTTTTAAAGAGCAAGAAACAAAAAGTTAAACTGCTCTCTTTTAATGTTCCCTTCTGTGGATGAACAGAGAACTCCAAATGCTGCCACTGAGGGGTGAGGAAGGGTCACAGTGTGCCAGCCAATCAATCAATCAATCAATCAATCAATCAATCCATCCATCAATCCATCAATCCATCAATCCATCCATCCATCCATCCATCCATCCATCCATCCATCCATCCATCCATCCATCCATCCATCCATCCATCCATCCATCCATCCATCCATCCATCCATCCATCCATCCATCCACTGGCTTTCCAGTGGCTGTACCATTTATAGCTTAGCAGCTGATGCACTGAAAGAGGGTAGTGATGGCTGCTACCATGAGAATCTTAAGAGCTGAGCACCATCCTGCCTTAGCCTTTGGCTAAGAGACACCTTCCTCTTCTGCGTCCTGTGCTTTTAAAAGAAAATCTTTTGGGTACATCCCCAGGTACATTTTGGTCCGAACCAAAATCGGGTTTGGGAAGGGGTGTCCCCATGCATTTTAGATTTGGTCCTAATTTGCCACTGGAAAGAACAAGTCTCGTCATGGTTTGGTGTCCTGGCATGCACTGCTTTGCAAGCTGAGCCTGCACATGGGGACGGTCCCGGGCTATTTGGGGAGCAGACCGGGAGGACTAGAAACTTTGAAGTATGAAACTTCAAGGGAAATCAATACAGCTTAGATATTATGAAAAACTTCCTGACAGTGAGGGCGATCAAGTCAGTGGAAAAGGTTGCCATGGGAGCTAGTGGGTTCTCCTTCGCTAGAGGTCTTCAAGCAGAGGCTGGACCTACATCTGCCTGGGATGGTTCAGGAAATCGTGCTTTGAGCGGGGGGGGGGGGGGTTGGACTGGATGACCCTGGAGGTCCCTTCCAACTCTATGATTCTATAAAGCGAATAGTATCAGCCAAGCCAACTTGGGTTGGGTTGTGGGTAGAAGAATATGCTGAGAATAAAAAGTGTGTGTGGGGGGGGGGGGAGACCAAACTTTGCTCAAGAGCAGGACAGCAGCTTTTGAAAGGGTACAGACGTACCACCTTGCTATCATGTCTATTGCCTGGGAATGTCTCTTTGCTCCCTTTTAAAGTCATTCAAAGCAGCCGCGATTGACAAATGTCACGGGACCCTTTGGTGGAGCTGGGGTTTCTGATGTCTTCATTCTAAAAGGTGCCATCCCACAGGAGAAGGCTTGACTGGAGAAGGAAAAAGTCAGGAGCGGGAGCAGACCGTGGAACTTGTCCTTATTTTGCTTTTGGTCCTCTAATTCCACACCCTCCTAGTAAACTCCATCCCCACTGGATGGATTGCAGCACGGTCTGGGCCATCCAAAATGGCTGCCTAACCTGGGACAGCAGGGGGCCACATCTAAATCTGCTGTCTGATCTCAAGCTTGTTGGGTTCCACTTCTGTGGTATTCGTTAAGTTTTGACTTGAGGCTTTCTGATTTTCTTAAAACATATTATCCACCTTGGCAGCCATCCAGGGAACTTCAGATGATGAGGCAGTACACATTCTCACCCATTTAAGGGGACTCAAAGCGGCTGGCAAACTTTCTATTCTTCGCCCAACCACAGACACCCTGCAAAGCAGATGGGGCTGCGAGGGCTCAGAAGGAGAGCTGTGACTAGCCCAAAGTCACCCAGGTGGATACACGGAGAAGCACAGAATCAAACTTGGTGACTACAGAATACGAGCCCAGCATTCTAACCACAAGACCAAACTGGCTTAGAAGGCATGGGAAATGCCTGCTCCTTCCCCCTCTGCTCTCCGCTGCATCGGCTTCCAAGTTTTGCCTGACATTCTACGCAGAAACCACCTCTGTCACACTTACCTGGTTCTTCCCACGCCTCCGGTAATTCCTCCTCACCAGGTTCTTATAGTTCTCGTTCTTCTTGGTCAGGTAATAGTAGAGGACGCAGTCAGCCACCGTCTAAAAAACAGGACAGGAAGGGTGATGACTGTCAGAGTCATGGGGACAGCAAAGGTGTTGGGTTGAGCCTGAGGTCACTCCTGCCCAGGGGACATGTTGAACAGCTTAGAGCTAACTAGGCTTGCTCCTATGAAAGGTCTTCCCACCAACGCCAGGTGATGTGACGCCCAGGTGACCTGTCTGAGGATTCTCATGCCACTTGAACCTGGTTGGCAACAGGGCTGGCTCAGTCAACGCTGAACCTGCTGGCAACAAGCAGGGATCAGAAGGAACAGGAGGAGGAGAAGGAGGAGGAAGAGTTGGCTTTTCCACCCCACTTTTCTCACCCATATAAGGGGACTCAAAGTGGCTGACAAACCTTCTGTTCTTCTCCCCACAACAGACACCATGTGAGGTAGATGGGGCTTTCGAGAGCTCAGAAGAAAGCTGTGAGAGCTCAGAAGAGAGCTGTGACTAGCCCAAGGTCACCTGGCTGGCTTTATGGAGGAGGAGAAAGAAGAAGAAGAAGAAGGGTGGGCTGGGGCTGTGAGAGCTCAGAAGGGAGCTGTGACTAGCCCAAGGTCACCCAGCTGGCTTTGTGGATGAGTGTGGAATCAAACCCAGCATTCCCAGATAAGAGTCTGGCTCCCTAACCACTAGACTCAATGTCTATCCCAAGCGGAGTGTGAAGCTGTGAGGAGCTACAGGTTCTCCACATTTTTCAGGGCTCTGTTCAGCGCCAAAGACAGCGGAACAGTTGTGGTCTGGAACAGTATGGAACATCCTACCATGAGATGACTTAGTGCACCCAAGAATTCAACGAAGAGCAACAGATATGCCAAGGGTGCCCCAAAAAGCCACCAGCTGCACAATGCATTCATGGTGCAAATTTCTGTCCCCATAAGCTCAGGGTTAGGAGTTAGAGAAAAACAATTAAATAATAATAATAATTCACATAAGAACGTAGGAAAGCGTAAAAGGATCCCTGCTAGAAAGTAATTCACAGTACTTCTAGTCCAGCATCCCATCTCACACAACGACCCACCTCATCACAAAGCTGAAAAATTGTACCTGAAACTCCAACATCCAATGGGAGGAAAATGTTTATTCCCTTCATTCCAGGTATTTACATTCCACCCTTAAGCCAAAAGACTCTCAGAGCAGCTTACAGCATGTAAGGGCATTTCTGCACTTAACTTAAGAATGTAAGAACATCCCTGCTGGATCAGCCCATCTAATTCAGCATCCTGCATCACACGGTGCCCCATCAATGGCTTTTGGGCATCTCAAGGAGAAGACAAAGGGCAAACCTTCACCTGCTCTTGACTCCCTGAAACTGGCTTTGAGAGACATCCTGCCTGTCTCTCGAACCCGGAGGTGGCACTTAGGCATCCATTGCAGATGAGAACCTAAAAGGAGCCCCGCTGGATCAGACCAAAGCTGGTCTAGTGGTTACGGAGTCGGACTCTTATCTGGGAATACCGGGTTTGATTCCGCCCTCCTCCTCAAAGCAAGCTGGGTGGCCCTGGGTGAGTCACAGCTCCCTTCTGAGCTCTCACAGGGCATCTGTTGTGGGGAGGAGAACACAAGGCTTGTCAGCAGCCTTGAGTCCCCTTAAAGGTGAGAAAAGCAGGGTATAATATCCAACTCGTCCTCTTCTTCCTCCTCCTCCTTCACAAAGTCAGCTGGGTGACCTTGGGCTAGTCACAGCTTCCTTCTGAGCTCTCACAGCCCCACCTACTTCACAGGGTGTCTGTTGTGGGGAGAAGAACAGACCCTGTGAGGCAAGTGGGGCTGTGAGAGCTGTGACTAGCCCAAGGTCACCCAGCTGGCTTCATGGAGGAGGGTGGAATCAAATCAAACCCGGTATTCCCAGATCAGACTCCGGCTCCCTAACCACTAGACCAAAGAGGATGGATTTAAGGGCCTTCATACATTCACCTTGCCAGATCCGAAGCAGTAGGTCTGGAACCAGTGAGGTCTACGATTTCCACTCTCTGCCTTTCCCTCTACAAGTCAATTTCTGCATATTTGACGAACCCTTTAAACAATTTTTGAAAACGGCCAAAGGCCAAAGAAAAGGCTGAGGGGCACAGGATTAAAGCAACGGTTTTTCAAGAGAAGAAATAGCAAGGAGAAGCAAAAAATCCCAACTGAACTTTCCAGGGCTGTGAGTCACCCAGGTCTACGTCATTAATCCCTTACAAGGACTCCGTAAGGTAAGTCTATGTCCTTATCCTGCTGTTGCAGATGGAAGGCCAGGAGAGATAAACAGGCTTCCAAAGTTCAGAGCAAGAGGAGAGATTTTAACTTCTTTATCTCCTCGCCACACCAGGGCCTGAGCGCTGCGTGCGTTTCAAAGCCTCTCTTGCAGAGATGCAAAAGTCTCCACTGTCCAACGGGCCGATCATTTCCCAGGTTTTGCTGTGTCTGTTGTCTTAAAAAAGTCACCCTCCTTCTGAACGACAGCTACCCCTTGCCTGCCCTAAGTTTCCCAAATAAGAACTTCATTGCACGCTAGGTGAAGATACGCTACTTGAACCCGCAGGCTGCCTCTGGGTGGCAGGACAGATATCCCACTAGGGGGCGACAGAGAGAGAAGTCTTCCCCGGAAGATTACAGGACCATCCCCTAGCTAGACAGCGCCCTGACACATGCGTCCAGGTCTCCAGAACGCGCAGTTGTGCTCATGGTTACCTCTGCCCATGCACGGCAACCTGTTTCGGGCAACCTGCTGCATTGGGTTTTCCAGTGATACTTCCTGGCTCGTTTTTTTGGGGAAAAGCCGGGCTACGGTGGGGCTGCCTCAGAACTGGTCATGCCAGGACTAATTGCAGTGCCACAGGCCATCCCAGCATTACTCTGGAGGCCAGGAGTGAAAAATTTCCCCAGCCTCTGAAGTTGCATACCGAGAGGGATTATGCAGAGGGTAGGAAAAAGCTGATCTCTCAGGATAATTTACAGGAGCCCAGCAAAATTTACAGGAGCCCAGCCAGTTACACTGGCTGCCTGTTCACTTCCGAGCCCAATTTAAGCTGTTAATGTTAACTTTTAAGGCCCCAAATGAATTGGGCCCCAAATATCTGACCTGCCTGTGCCTTAAGATCTGGAGGGGAGGCCCTCCTGGTTGTCCCACCACCCTCAGTAGTAAAGGCGGTGGGCACCCAGGAGAGGGCCTTCTTAGGGATGGCCCCTTGGCTATGAAATAGTCTCCCCCTTGAGGTGCCTCAATCACTTTCAGTGCATACATTTTGGAAGGCAGCGAAGATGCACTTCTTTGCCCTGGCCTTTGGTTAAATGGGGATACACTTTCTCACCCACCCTGATACCTTCAGGCATAGGGCAAGACAGAATAAACAAACAAACAAACAAATAAAGGCTCAGGGCTCTGTGTGCTGCTCAGACCAGCTCTTCCACCCATCCATTCTGGGGATCCAGGAAGGGAACACGAAAAGAAGCCAAATGCCATTCCCGTTCCTTCCTTTCCACCTTTACAACAACCTTGCGAGGGAGACCGTGACTGACCCAAGACCACCTGACAGCCTGGCCTCTACACTACAGTGGAACTATGTATATAAATGTTTCCTATCCTCTTTCTGGCCAGTTTTCTCTAGCTCCCTCCCTCCCTCTACCTGCCCCCCCCCTCACACACACACACTAAGAAAGAGATTTTAAATTTCCAGTGCCGCGTGATCGTGGTTTTTTTGCTGCAGTTCGAAAGAAAAATCCCCAGCCACCTGCAAGGCAGCTGACCAGACTAGAAACCGAGCCCTGCATCCTACAGCTTGTAGAATCCAGCCCTCTCCTGCCCTTCCTGATGGGTGCAGAATCCAACCGTTTCCGCCTCCGCTTCTCCCCACCCACACCCACCCCAAAGGCCCTTGCGGCTGTACCTTCATCCTTGTCTTGTGTCGGCTGATATCTGCAGAAGCTCAAAGCATCTTGCAGCTTCGCTAAGCGTCTTCTGTTAACCCACCCTTGCCCTGACCCCTGCGCTGGGGCCCCCAGTGGCGTGAAGGGTGGCGCGTGTGAAGGGAGAAGGCGGCACTTTGCAGCAGGAAATTGCAATACGGAAAAACATTTGTGTGCGGAGATATTATGCCTTTGGAAGTGGCTTTGCATCCCAAGGTTCTGGCTCCATTAACTAGTTGCATCGTTGTTGTAGTTGTAGTTGTTGTTGTTGTTTAAAAAAGGAGTAAAGTAAGTAAAATGGAAATGCTTGACCCCAGATGACTGCAGAAACAACATTTAGAAAGGCAAAATGAAAGAAAAAGGCAGACAGGCAAGGGAACTCTATTCTCCTAAGCTGCAGCGGTAGGCTGCGTACGTATAACTCGCCATACAACTGTCAAAAGCCATTACTTTCACCCATTAAGCTGGCAGGGTGGAACTCACTTCACTCCTCCAGCTGGGTGCCTTTCGCTCCCCGCTTGCCGGAGACGGCCAGGCCCGCCGCAGAGGAAAGGGCAAGAAATCGCCTTCCCGGTGGGGATTGGAAGGCTGCGTTCCGGGACACCCGAGGGCACTTCCGGGAACCGGAAAGAGAGGAACGGCAGGAAAGATGGGCTGCGGACTGATCCAGCAGGGCTTCTCTAAGGAAGGAAGGCGTATCTATGGCTACTACTATGGATGCCCAGGTAGTGCCTCCAGTTGGAGGGATAGGCAGAATGCCCCTAAAAGCCATTTGTAGGGAGTCCAGGGCAGGCGAAGGTTTAGCCTTGGTCTCCTGCTTGGGATGCCCAGATCAACCATCCCGGCTCGGGCTTCCTGACCCCCTCATTCCCCTCGTGGACCCATAATAAATGTTGGTTGAGGAGCTCCGGAGGGATATTAGGGCTGTTAGCCCATTTAATTATGTTTTATATTTTGTTTTTTATTTTTGATACTGTATTTTAATTTGTCATATTGTTTAATACTTTTTAAGGGGGGGAGGGACCATAATGTTTTATTCTTATATGATGTTTTTATATTTATTGTTGTCAACCGCCCGGATTGGTTCGCCACAGGGCGGTATACAAATAAATATTATTATTATTATTATTATGACACAGAATGTTGGGCTATGAGGGGTGTGGTTCTTCTTGTGACTGCATGGACCTCTCCAAAGGGACCTCCATGCAGTTTTCTTGGCAGTGATACAGAAATAGGTTTGCCACTGCCCTCTTCTGGGGAGGGAGCGAGGACCAAACTGGCAATCCTTTGCTTTTCAGGTTGCTTGCATTACCACTGAATTCATCCCTCTGGTCTTTTTTACCTAATCCAAAGTTGTCTTTGGATGGCACAAGGTTAAGCAAATGCAAAATTCAGCGGCAAGGTATGCAAACAAATAAATCTTCTTTGCACCATATAGGTGAACATTTTCTCCCTTTAAAATGTAAATAAGCAGGGTGGTAAAGCAATGAGGAACTTACTTTTCTTTCCAGAAAGGAAGCAATGGCACCAAAATTCTTCGGATGCTGCATGAACCTGGAAAGAAGAACCAGGAAAATGGCAGAAAAATTAAAAAGAGAAAGAGAGAGAGAGACCATTCCCAGCTGATTTGATTTAAAATCACTCCCAGCTGATTCAACTTCACAAACAGATTCTGTTCCCACCTGGCCAGTATGAGCCAAGCTCAACTAGAAGGCACCATTATTAAAATGTATCATTTTGGGTAATGAAGAGCACCATTTCCCTTTTCATGCTGCTTTGTGCCTTAACTGGATTTCAGGTGACAAGGATTCCAGAATTCCTTCTCAGATTGGCAACAAACGTGCCTGTCTGCACTTGGCTTTATTCTGGAATATATCCTGGAATAGGGGCTTGCTGTCCACATGCTAGTGTGGGTTACAGCAGGCCCAAGTGAGGCCTGCCAGAGTCTGCATTAGCATGTGGACCACAGGCCCCTATCCTAAGATAGATTCCAGAGAATGGCCAAGTGGAAATACAGCCCAAGATTCTATGACAGACTATATCACACCGCAAGGCCCACAAGGTGATATTCTGTAGATACATTTGCCAAAGAGTGAGTGGAACATGGACTTTTTGTCTTTTCGTTTACGGTGGGAAATGGATATCGTAGCTGAAAGTCTGCATTTATTACAGAAAGATGAGCAAACTCATTGAGTCACAGGCTAGGAGGAGGCACTGAGTCAAAACTCTCCGTTCTCCACAGGAATTCAGATTAAAGATTCAACAGCCTCAACTGAGATTCCTACGCGGAGCGGGAAGTTGGCCTTGAGAGCCTCTTCCGACTCTATGGGCCTTTCTGCCTGCACCTCTCTGTGGTCTGACCCAGTGGGCTGATTGCGTGGTGGCGTTGATCCACCCGAGACCTCACACCAGTCCCGGAGCTCATACAAACGTTGAGACCACCTCTAGGGGCTCTGAAGGACTAGGAATGATGGTTCCTAGTCTTGGAGGTCCCAGAGAACCCATGTGGTGGGGGTCTTTGATTCACCGACAGAATGGGTCCCCCCAATTGTCCAGAAAAAGGAGGCGTGCCTTCTGCACACGTCCATGGTCCAAACTAGGCCGTGCTAGCATGCTAGTAGCGCAAAATGTCGAGCATTTGCTGGTAATCCAGATTAGCGTCACCCCTATGACTCTCCAGGTTTGTGGATGCTGCTTCTGCTCACATGGGACCAGTGGACTGCATTGTATTGTACTGTATTAACCCTTCTGAGGCCAGCGACTCAGCTCCACTCACTTTTCTCTGAAGGTTTCCTTCTCCTGTTCGCTCCACATGTTCATCACCTGCCGGTCCTTGTAGACCTTCATGGGGTCATCCATGAGGCCGTTCATGTTGATGAACTTGATGCGCTGCTGCTCCGCGTCGTAGAGCATGGGCGGGATGACGGCAAGCTGGCGCATCTGCTTCTCCAGATTCTGGGTGAAGGGAGACAGAAGGTGAGTGGACCTGCTGGGAGCCACCAGTAGGAGAAACCACTTCAAGAGTGAAAAAACTCTTCAGACGCATAAGAGGGAGAAAGGCAGCCACTGAAGAGCAAACTGACATCCGTGCTAAAAATGTGCTAAACTCAAAGGAGAATCCATGTGGCGACCTGGGTAGTTTTTCACTGGAAGATTTGGGAAAATCTGGAGCCCGTTCACACTTAGCCTTCTTCTGGAGTATATCTCAGGACAGAGGTCAATGGTCCACATGCTAACGCAGACTCTGGTAGACCTTGCCTGGCGTCTGCTGAAGCCTGCACTAGCATGTGGACAGCAGGCTCCTATTCCAGGATATATTCCAGAATAAAGCCAAGTGCGAACAGGCCCAGGGACTCAACCCATCTGTTTGGGGTGGTTTAGTAGAAACCTGTACTGAAAGCAGGGCTGGACTAGATGATTTCTAAGGTGCCCTCAACTCAGACATCCTATAAGTGAACCAGCGAAATGCTGCAGCTAGAACTCTGAACCAGAAACTAGAACTTCAAACCCCATTTGGTCCCAGAAACTCCTGATGACTGACAGCCACTCGGCCCATCCGTCCTCACACAAAATTTTTGCCCAGATTTATTTTCAGGTTTTGTAGGCCCAGGGTTAACTGCCCAGTTTCTTCCTCACAGTTCCCCTAGAGCTCCCTCAGGTCACTAGGAAATGCTAAAAAAAAGGCTGCCGCAAGGTCACAGGGCATGAAGCAGGGCTTGATGGACATTTCAGAATGGTTGCCCCCAAGATCCTATCCACAGTCATCACAAGGGACCTCTAAAAAAGGAAAGCTCCTGGGAACACAAAGCTCCAAGGGGTAAGGCTGAAAGAGTCAGGAGGAACAAGAAGAAGAAGAAGAGGAGGAGGAAAAGTTGGCTCTTCTACCCTGCTTTTCTCATCTATTTAAGGGGACTCAAAGCAGCTCACAAAGCTCCTGTTCCATGAGCCTGTTTGGTCTAGTGGTTAGGAAGTTGGACTCTTATCTGGGAATACTGGGTTTGATTCCACCCTCCCCCATGAAGCCAGCTGGGTGACCTTGGACTAGTCACAGCTCTCTTCTGAGTTCTCACAGCCCCACTTACCTCACAGGCTGTCTGTTGTGGGGAGAAGAACAGAAGCTTTGTCAGCCACTTTGAGTTGCCTTAAATGGGTGAGAAAAGCAGGGTAGAAAAGCCAGGTCTTCTTCTTCTTCTCCCCGCAACAGACATCCTGTGAGGTAGGTGGGGCTGTGAGAGCTCAGAAGACAGCTGTGACTAGCCTAAGGCCACCTGGCAGGCTTCGTGGAGGAGTGCAGAATTAAATCTGGTATTCCCAGATAAGAGTCTGGCTCCCTAACCACGGAACCAAACTGGCTGACAGGCCGCAGAAGTAGCAACCGATGGTGTACCTAGCGGTCCATCCCCTCACCTGAGGAAATACCCTCAAATAAGCCCCTCAGACTTTAATGCAAGGCATTTGCCCAGCCGCAGGACACTTGACAGGGCCATGAGAGAGAGAGAGAGAGAGAGAGAGATCATACACACAAACAAACACACAAGTCCCCATTTAGGATCCTGTCGAGCCCATCCACCATCACATTCCCCAACGGAGGCTGATGCTAACGCAGGCTGGCACCAGCACCATCAGCCACTCCCAGCACAGCGGCCTGCTGGAGATGCCCGGTTTGTGCCCCAAGGGAAAAGTGAAAGGGGAAGGGGGAGAGAGGGGGGACGAGAAGGGAAGGAGAGAAAACCGCGGCCCGGCCTCACCTCTTGTTCCGAGAGCCCGTCAATGATTTCTGACACCTCGTGCTCGCTGCGTGCCGCAGACATGGAGAGGCCGGTACCCCTCTGTCCTACCCTGCTGGGGAATGGCAGAGAAGGCGCTGAAACATTGATGCTCCAGTTTGCACCTGGCACGGCGGCTCTGACCGGCAATGACCCCGGGCGGGGGGCGGGGGGGCGTGTGTGTGCAAAAGAACAGGCGCCGTGCAAAGGAAGGGAGAGGGGAGCTTGGCCCTGGGGCACAGAAAAGTGTGTGGTCCCGTCCCCCCACCGAAAGGACTTGGCCAAAGAACGAGGCATGGAGCCCCAAGAAACAAAGTGACTGTTCCAAACTTGTCTTGGTGCCTCCCTTTCGTCGAAAGGGGACTGGCCACCAAGGTCAGAAGCCAGTGAACACTCCTGTGAAGGCCACAACATTTTTATATCCACATAAAAGTCACGTGCATGAAGGCCAATCCAAGCTTCTTCAGCTGATCTGAGGGACTTTTGGGGGAAAACGGCTCTTAAAGTTTGGGTTTACTCTAGTAGCTGGTAGGGCAAACAGCCCAGAGGTAGGCAATGGCCAACCGCTGCTGTGCCTCTGACAAGAAAACGGCACAGAGGTACATTAAACAGCCTGGAAAGCAGAGGGCTGCTGGTTTAACCACCAGCCTCTCCCCAGAAGTTGAGCACCTTTAGCACACCCAGAGCAAAGAGCGGCTTTCAGTGAACGTCTACCCCGTGGTGATGTAGATTGAGAAGCCCTTGAAATTATTACAGGACTACAAGTTTTGGAAAGACAGGCAGAAAGGAGGACAGGTGTATCTAGGTGTAACTGTTAGAATGGATGTCTAGGTACTGCCTCCAAGTTGGAGAGACAGGTGGGAGACCTCTAAAGGCCATTTGCACTGGTGGGCCACTGTGAGGTGGGAGGCTGGACTAGATGGGCTGTGGCCTCATCCAGCAGGGCTCCTCTTACGTTCTTCTCTGGAATGGATGCCCAGGTACCATCTCCAGGTTGGAGAGAGGAGGCCTCTCAAGGCCATTTGCAGGAAATCAAGAGCAGGTGAAGGTGTGGCCTTCATCTTCTTCTTGAGATGCCCAGAAGCAACTGGTGCGCCACTGTGTGAGAGGGGAGGCTGGACCAGATGGGCTGCGGCCTGATCCGGCAGGGATCCTCTTACGCTCTGCTCTGGAATGGATGCCTAGGTACCATATCCAGGTTGGAGAGAGAGGCAGAAGGCATCTCAAGGCCATCTGCAGGGAATCAAGAGCAGGTGAGGGTTCTGTCTCCGTCTTCTGCTTGAGAAGCCCAGACGCGACTGATGTGTGTGAGACAGGATGCTGGGCTAGATGGGCCGCGGCCTGATTCGGTAGGGCTCCTCTTAGGTTCTCACGGCCAATGCTCAATGCTACCGTGGTCCCGGCTGTTGCGCTCACCGTGGGCTCAAACACGCCGCCACTAACCTCTGCATGCGCTCCTGGAGCTCCCTCTGCTTCCGAATCTCCGGGAACTGCTTCTCATAATATTCTCGGACTTTGCTCTCTTTGGCCCGCCGGCGTGGGTTGTTTTCGATGCGCTCCACTTTCTTCTCCCAGGCTTCCATTAGCTGGTCGTAGCGCTGGCAGAACTTCTGCTCCTAAAAGAGGAGGAAGAAAGAGAAGGATTGGTAAGTGGAAATGACTCCCCGGAACGTCATGTGCAAATTCTCAGCCAGCATTTACAGAAAAGTCCCTGGAAGGGGAACTTAGTGGTATCAGTCACTCACCTGCCCAGTCCTAACCTGCTGGGGAACAGGCCAGGAGGAAGAGGAGGAGGAGGAGGAGGAGGAAGAAGGAGAAGGAGAAGAGTTGGCTTTTCTACCCCTTTTTTCTCAACCATTTAAGGAACTCAAAGCGGATGACAAAGCATCTGTTCTCCCCACAATGGAACACTGTGTGAGGTGGGTGGGGCTGTGAGAGTTCAGAAAAGAGCTGTGACTAGCTCAAGGTCACCCAGCTGGCTTCGTGGAGGAAGAAGAAGAGTTGGCTTTTCTACGCTGCTTTTCTCACCCATTTAAGGGAACTCAAAATGGCTGACAAACCTTCTGTTCTTCTCCCCACAGCAGATCACCCTGTGAGGTGGGTGGGGCTGTGAGAGCTCAGGAAGGAGCTGTGACAAGCCCAAGGTCACCCAGCTGGCTTTGTGGAGGAGTGTGGAATCAAACCCGGTATTCCCAGATAAAGAGTCCGGCTCCCTAAACACGTGTGGAAAGGGCCATTAGCAGGCAGTGAGCAATTTAAGGACACCCTTCAACCGGAACTTCGCACGAATATTTGAAATATTTGTTATTCAGACGAACTTGGGACGTTGAATCGAATGCCCAGACTTTTGTACTTTAATATTTGAACGAATATGAATATTTCGAGTTATTCGTACAAATAATTCAGACATCTGCACACGTCTTGTGCGTATCTGTACGCACCCACACGGATACGCACAGGATGAAAACGGGATGCAGACGGGATGCAGACGAATGGGTACGGAATCTGTATCACTGGATACGAAAGCCGAAAACAGCATCCGGGCACATCCCTACTCTGCACACCGTGAACATATATATTAAGGCCCTGTTGGGGAACAAATCACAAAGGCTGAGCTGTCCGCAAGGAGAGCGGGACATAAAGTCTCCTCCAAGGTTCTGCAATGATTTGGACTTGCAGGGAGGCCCTGAGATTGGGATGGGGCCTCTCTCTCTTACATGCACACACAAAGACACACAGACACACACAGACACAGACACACACACACACATGGTCCTGCAGACATGAACAAGCTGTGCATGAACTGGAACGCAACAGATGCTCTTGAGACGCACACAGCATTTTGTCAGGAGCAGCCAAAGATTCCCTCTGCAGGCAAGATGCTATGATAGGAACTCCCTGAAGGTTAAGATCTGTTAGGAACATCAGATGTCTATGCTTCAAGCGCGCACCTCAAAAGCGAAGCGGGGATGAACCCGCCCGTGGCGTGCGTGTGAACACTTGTCGCTTCTGGATTAAAGTCTTTGGAAACGCCAGGCGCGGCGTGAAACGTCCTCAATGAATGGAGGAACTCCGACACGCGCGCCCAGACATACACATGACGCTTTGAAGTCTATGACTCAGCTGGAAGGAAGCCGTCATGTGAGGGCAATGCTGATGGTCCAAGGCCCAGAACTCACACAGACATAATGCCGGAATGATGTCCTGGGAGGTTTCCACGCCCCGAAGGCAACTCGGAAGGGGAAGGTGGCGAAGAAAGCCAAACAAAGGAAAACACAGAGACCCCAAAACGTGTTCAGAGTGTTCCGTATAAATCCCTTTAGGTCTTTCAGGATCTCTGTGTTCTCTTAAGTACCACAAATGGGCCTGAAGCTCTCCAAAGATTTTGGCCGAAAAGGAGCTCACGATGGTCTCTTGTTTGAAGACCCCTAGACCGCCTGCGTCTACTGGACTTGGCTTCTATAACACCAGACTCACAAGGTCATGAGACAGGGTGGAAGAGCCTCAACAGGCAGATGAGAAAGAAGGATGAGATGAACTGGTGGAGAATAAGGCTATCGGTGTCTATTAGAATGGATGCCCCGGTGCCGCCTTCAGGTTGGAGAGACAGGCAGGAGGCCACCGGAGGCCAACTGAAGGGATCTGAGAGCAGGTGAAGGTTTAGTCTTTGCGCGTTTCTCCACTTACCTCCCTTAATCCGGATCTAAGATGATCCAGATCGAAGAAACGGGTCCTTCAACTAATCCGGATTTAGAAGATCCAGGTCTAAGGAAGTACCTGATGCATCTCCACGGGCAGCATAGCACCCAATAGCAATGAGTGGTAGGCAAGCTTGCAGTGGGAATGCCAGAGCACCCATGTGGAGCATCTGTCTGTACCCAAGTGGGAGCCGTCTGTCACGCCTTTTTTTTTGGGGGGGGGGTGATGTGTCTAATCTGGATTTGATGCCTGAAGACAGGATTGCAGACCCCTTTAATGGGGTCCACAGGAAATCCGGATTACGGGTCCTGAAGGACCCATTTAATCTGGATTTCCCAAGTACAGGTGTGAGCAAATCAGGTTCTAATGGGGTCTGCAGTGGAAATGGGGTCTTCCTGCTCTGAGCCTGATTCTTAATGGGTCCTTTATGGGTACTTAATGGGTACTTAGTGCTAGAGGAAAAACCCCCATAGTCTTCTGCTTGAGATGCCCAGAAGCACTTGGTGGGCCACTGTGTGAGACAGGAAGCTGGACTAGATGGGCTGTGGCCTGATCCACCAGGGCTCCTCTTATGTTCCTGTGTTCTGGAGGCCATTTTGGGCCTCCTGACCCAGAATACACTCCATCTTGTGCAGCCGGAGTGTTCCAGCATGCAGATAAACAGGCCCAGAAGAGGACCACATTCCAGAGAAAAGACCTTCAGGAAGGAAAGTCCCAGGCCTCCTCCTTCATGAAAGTATCTCTATGGGATGACCCAAGGAGATAACGCCGCTTCTGATTTTGGGTAGAGCAGTGACTCCTTTATCAGCCACAACCCGGTACTTTTTGAAGGTGCTCAAGCAAGGGCCGGACTCAGCCCAGGATGAAGTGCAGCCTAACTCGTCCCAGATGCCAGGAGCCAGGACAGCCAAAGTAGAAGAAGGGGTGGGTGGGGAAAGGATTGACATTCAAACTCCCAATTAATTTGGCCTCAAGTTCGGTTGCTCTAAGTCAGCTTCACGGAACGTCAGGGAGCCATCTGGCGAAACGGAGCGCTCCGGCCAAGCGGCAGTTCCTCCGCTCTGCTAATTAGCCACGCTCTGGACTTCCATCCCATGAGCAAGGTTCATTTCAGCCTCACCCCCAAAGATCTTCTAGGAGAAGAAAGAGCAAGCGGGGCAGCCCACAGACAGGCGTTTTCCTTCAGACCCGCGTGGCACGGGCGAGATTCTGCCTGCCTTCCAGCAGTTTGCACAGGGAAGGATCGGGACCCACGCTTGGCTGATGCTCTCAAATTTGGGCTCAAAAATCTGGAAGCAAACAGAGCTTTGAAACACACCGGGGTCTTGCGTTCTTATATCCTGCTTTTCTTCCAAAGGACTCGAGGTGGAAACATTCTCCTCTTCCTCTCTCTAACCTAGCAAGGGTAGGAAAGGCTGAGAGGCAGAGACCCTGGCCTCCCAAACACAGCAGGCCGCAAATTATACTGTGCTGGCCAACCGTGGGAACCCATGCCACGACGTGGCTACAGCGCAGGGGGGCAGGAGAAGGCCACTGAGGCCACTGGAGGTGTTCCTCAGTCAGCTACGGCCGCAACGCCCAGCTTAACTCCCAGGGCCGTCGCGAGGAGAGGAGGGGTGAGCGGGAAAACCAGCGCGCCGCCTTGAGCCGATTGGAGAGCCAGGCGGGGCAAAACTGCAGAGCGCAATGAGAAATTGGGCGCCTTGTGTTCTACTCATGTGCACGAATATTCGTTATTTGTCAGAACTCAGACACTCTTCCCAGGCCCTCTTCTGTGTCCTCTCCAGCGCTCCTCACACTTCCTTTGCTGGTTCTAAGGGAAAGGGACACACACACACACGCACACGCACACAGGTTACTCACCCACTGTTTACGGGCATGATTCCTCCGCTTAAAGTACAGGATCAGCTTCTTTCGCATTGCCTGGTTTCTGCAAACAAAAACAAGATGCATGGTACTTTTAGAATACAGAGGCTTTCTTTCTTTCTTTCTTTCTTTCCATTCTTCCTTCCCTTCTTCCCTTCCTTCCTTTCTCTTCCCTTCCCTTCTTCCTTTCCTTTCCTTCTCTTCTTCTTTCCTTTATTCCCTCCTTCCCTTCTCTTCTTCTCCCTTTTTTCCTTTCCTTTCCTTCCTTCCCTTCCTTCCCTTCCTCTTTCCTTCCTTCCTTCCCTTCCCTTCTTCCTTCCCTTCCCTTCCTTCTCTTCTTCCTTCCTTCCTTCCTTTTCCTTCCCTTCCCTTCCCTCCTTCCTTCCTTCCCTTCCCTTCTCTTCCCTTCCTTTCCCTTCTTTCTTCCCTTCCCAGGAAACTCAGCTCCTGCCTGCGCCACTTCCGAGCTGACCTTTCAGCATAGCAGAGGCGCTTCTTCTTCCTAATATATTATTCATCCCCTTCCCAGCGCATGTGATTTTCTGCCCTTCCAGGTCTCCACACCACAGGTCCACAGAGGCGCAGGCAGGCTGCCAGAGGTGCAGGGAGCAGCCCTCCAGCAGGAGGCACCTAAACAGACTTTGCAGAACGGCCGCTGGTACCCAAAGCAACATGCCACGAGTACCTCCAAGCGCGACCATCCCTTTCATGACCCACTTCCCTTGCCCCCTTCTGCCCCTCCCTGGTTGAGAAAATGCAGGGTCCCCCAGATAACACAGCGGGCGCAAACCACCATGTTCCACACCTCTTGGTGAGCAGGCGACTGCAGTGCACAGGAAGCTGGCTGACAGCAGAACCATGCCAAGATCAGATCTCCAGCGGACTGCAGAAACTAAAGGCCGTTCCAGTACTTCTCAGTATACTGGACCAAGGCATTCTCTGGCCTTCCCTCCATTTTGATTCGCCCTATGCCTCCCCAAAGAAAGTTCTGAGCCTATAGTTCTGGATCCCAGAGTCCCACGACCTGGAAGAAGCCCCTTAGCCCTCTTTCAGATGTGGTTAAATGGACGTGTTTCCACGGCGTGTGAGAACAGAAGGCAAAAACAATGTTTTAGCCAGAGAGAACCAGACTCCGCAGCAGGGTCTGGTCAGGCAAAAGGGCGTCTTTCAATCTCTGCTGAACCAAGAAAAACACACATGGGAAAGTGTGTCCAATAAAACCTGACAAGAGGCTACTTTCTGGGACCAGCAGGTTTAATTCTGTCCTCCCCCATGAAGCCAGCTGGGTGACCTTGGGCTAGTCACAGCTCCCTTGTGAGCTCCCACATGAGAAGAAGAGAGTTGGCTTTTCTACCCTGCTTTTCTCACACACGTTTAAGGGGACTCAAAGTGGCTGACAAACCTTCTGTTCTTCTCCACACAACAGACACTGTGTGAAGTAGATGGGGCTGTGAGGGCTCAGAAGGAGAGCTGTGCCTAGCCCAAGGTCACCCAGCTGGCTTTGTGGAGGAGTGCGGCATCAAACCCGGTATCCCCAGGCAAGAGACCGGCTCCTTAACCACTAGATCAAACTGGAGAACGGGTGCAAAAGACCTCCTCCCCTAGGGGGAACAGAAGAAGCAGACGCTCATCACAGAGCTGAAATCAGAAGGTCTTTTATTTATTCTGGGCTCTGCAGTCACCATCAAAAGGATGGATACAGACGGCTAGGAAGATCGGGAGGGCTGTGGGGAATTTTGGGGGGGGGGGAAGCTATCAGAATCCTTTTGAAACCCAGGAGATGCTTGCGGCTCAGCTTCTCAGGTTCCTCTGTCCCTCTGTAGCTTCAAAAACAAACTCAGCGATGCAAACCTCCCTCTTCCTCCCCCCCCCCCCGCAACCTTCTTCAAAAAGCTCTTGCGTCCTCAGTGTGCGGCACAGCCGGTGCTCACTCCGTGCCGCCGCTGTTACTTAGGAACCGTTTGCAAGGAGGTTAAATCGGGCCACGCGCTGAAGGAAGCACATGTTGTGTTCCCCGGGGGCATCGCGAGCTTAGCAGGCTTCGGAAAGGCGGGAGAACGCGCCTGCCTCTCTCACATCCCCCGGTGGGAGAGACACGCCGCGCTTGCAAACAGCACTTTGGAAAGGTCAGGCCTGCAAATAAAACCGCGCCACTGCCGCCTTCCCCCAGCAGCCCCATTGCGCTGTTTACACTGATTAGAAGGTGGGAGAGGGGGCAGGGAAGAGCACCAGCGGCAGCAGCAGCAGCAGCAGCAGAGGCTTCTGGGAATATCTTAGGAGGAGGCCTGGGAAAGCACACAGAAGCTCACCTCTGCAAACAGAGCCAAAGGCAGGGTGGTTCTTTTGGCTTTGTTAGTCTGCTTTTTTTGCCCTTAGGCTTTTTAAAAACAAATCAAATTAAGCCTTAAGGTAGGAAAGGTAACGATAACAGTGTATTAATAGGGACCTTCGGCTCTCCAAGTCGTTTCCTCTACCGCTGAGCTACGGCCGCCCTCTGAAAACAAGATGAAGCCCTATAAAAAGCACAAAGGCTCCTCCGTGGCCCACCAAAGCCCTACAAGAAGGGACGCTTTCCCTGACGCCAGAAACCCCAGAACACCTGTGCGATTCTGGTCCCTACGGGAGGAATATTCTGCAACTGGGAGCCACTCCCAAGGAGGCCCTGTTCCATCCTCTGGCTAAAAAAGATAGGCCGGGTTTCTCCTTTATTGGATCTTCCAGGCGTAACGACAACACGGCAGCAAAGCCGTAGGGTTACGCGGACTCTGCCCAGCAAAACCGCCGCCAGAACAGACGATGCTTCGTTCCTCCCCACACGCGGCGGTGCCTTAAAGGCAGCGGCTCACAAACTGATCAAGCAGATGTTCCTGAAACCAGTGCCAGGCCCCTGGGAGCGGAATGCTGTGAGTCATCCAGGAACATCTGGTGGAACCACTACTTCGTAGAGGGAAGGGAAGGAACTCTGCCCTCCAAAGTGAGGTCTGGCAGACAGCACGGACATGTTTCCCGGCAAGGCCGTGAGAACGCCCCGTTCCACAGGAGAGATGCGGGCGACTGAACCTGTAATCCTCCGTTTTCCAGAAAGTGACACCTTCCGGGGCTGAAGCATTGGGCACTCACAGGGGCCCTTCCGCACCCACCTCTAGGAAGCATCGGGGGTCCTGGGGGTCCTCTTCATACCTGCAACTGGATGCAGATCAGAGAGGTCCCCCCACCACCACCACCGAGGCCTGTGCACTCTGTCTGCAGAGGACAGAGCATAATGCAGACCAAAAAGTCACTGACCTTAGACACCAAGGACTCCCAACAGACATGTGTTGGCTGGTCTGGATTGTGGAGGCTTGCAGAAGGTCCACCTCTGCTGCCTGGCCTTCCACTGAACAACCAGACATAGCCATACCAGAAGCATTCTGTGGAAAGGGGTTCCAAGGCAAGAACTTCCATTCCTAACACCCTTTGGTGACACCGGAGCCCAGCCCTGAAGCTCACGCGAGCCACTTTGGTCTAGTGCAGTGTTTCCCAAACGTTTGACATATGTGTACCCTTTCTATAATTTTCGTAACGCTGAGTACCCCTCATTAAAAACAGTTTAAAAATGGCCGAACCCAAGCTGCGCGAAGGATGTGCGGAAGTTCCCGCCATAATGAGCTGCGGTACGATGTACGATGGCCCCGGTTCCCGTGTAAAAACTGCGATACGCGCCTATTTCTTTCCTTGTTCTGTGGCCGCAGCTAAGCAATGTGCAGTGGATATTCCCACGTGATCCCCACCAAACTCCGCTGCAACGCGTACCCCCACCAAACGCTTCCCGTACCCCTGGGGGTACGCGGACCACACTTTGGGAAACACTGGTCTAGTGGTTAGGGAGCTGGACTCTTGCCTAGGAATACTGGGTGTGATTGAGCCCTCCCCCATGAACCAACTGGGTGACCTTGGGCTAGTCATAGCTGATCTCTCACGGCCCCACCCACCTCTGTTGTGGGGAGAAGAACAGAATGCTTGTCAGCCGCTTAGAGTCCCCTTAAATGGGTGAGAAAAATGGGGTAGAAAAGCCGACTCTTCTTCTTCTTATGTGAGCTTCAGGGTTGGAGGTGGGACTTGTCTGCACCAGTGTTTTTGTGGAGATAACACTATTCCAGACCACACTGTGCCACCATCTGAACCAGCAAGCCTCTCTGGTCCACAGCCACCGGTTCAGATCCCAGCACAGACGGCGCAGAAAGGCCCAAGGTCTCTGTCTGATCTTTCTTTACATCGTCTCTGACCCCTGACCATCTTGACTAAGGGAAATGGAAACAGGAATCCAACACAGTCCGGGAAAAGCACAAGATGCCATGTCTTGCCCTATCTATAAGCACCAGGTCCTGTGTAAAACAAATCTAGCAAATGGGATGTCAACTAGCATGCACAAAGTGAATTTTCATGTTCAACTGGGGGAAGGATAGCACTGGCAATTAAACCCAGCATGTTTTATCTCAGGACATGCTGTTCCACCTTAACTCTTTCCGGCTGTGGCTCCAGAGCTCCTTGAAGAGAGAGAGAGAGGAGGAAGAAGAAGAGTTGGTTTTTCTACCCTGCTTTTCACACCCATTTAAGGGGACTCAACAAGCGGCTGACAAACCTTCTGTTCTTCTCCCCACAACAGACACCCTGTGAGGTAGGTGGGGCTGTGAGAGCTGCGACTAGCCCAAGGTCACCCAGCTGGCTTTGTAGAGGAAAAAGAAGATATGGTTTTTCTACCCGGTTTTTCTCACCCTTGGTGGGATTCAAGGCTGCTGACAAACCTTCTGTTCTTCTCCCCACAAGAGACACCTTGTGAGGTGGGTGGGGCTGGGAGAGCTCAGAAAGAGAGCTGTGACTAGCCCAAGGTCACCCAGCTGGCTTCATGGAGGAGTGCAGAATCAAACCCAGCATTCCCAGATAAGAGTCCGGCTCCCTAACCAGTAGACCAAAGAGAGAGAGAGAGAGAGAACCTGGGGGAAGGAATGCCTGGTGTTTGAATTCTCTGGCCTGGGTCCACCTGAAAATCTCTGGCTTCCCTCCAGAGAGCCAAACAGCTTGACTGCATTGTATAAATGCACCCCACCCCACGCGGATTAGGGGCACAAAAGCCGGGGAGTGGTTGGCAGGGGAAAGATAAAGGCAGCTGAAGCACAAGCGTGGGAGGCCTAGCCAAGAGGAAGACAAAAGAAAGTCTGTTAAGTGGTCAAGAACTTTTATGGCAGGTATTACATTACACAGGAAGCCTTCTGATTCCTTCCAAAGCCAGGATCAACATGGGGAGCTAAGTTGGCAAGGTAAAGAAAGAGCAGAGACGCAGGGAGGAGCCCGGTCGGCTCAGACGCATAGCTGAAGGATCCGGTAATGGCCCAGCGGGCGAGGGGGTGGCGGGAAGGCGAGGGGGCGGAGGGGAGGCGCAATTCCACCTGCCTTTGCCCACCCAAACCAAGTCAGTCTGGGGAGGAACTTAGGTGAGCCAGTCCTAGTGACACAGACGTCTCCAAGGCCACGGGGTCACAGGTGCCCCAAGGGCCACAACCATTCCAGGCAAGAAGGACAATTTGATGGAACCCAGAAAGTATGTCCAGACATCCGATTCAGATACGAACGTCTGAATTTGCCCAAATTTGTCTGAATAACAAATATTTCAAATATTCTTGCGCATTGCTAGACGCAAATCGGCAGCGACAGCGGGAAGGGGAGCGAAGGAGCCCTGACGGGTTACGCACGGGCTTCCCGGCGGGATGGGGAATCCAGCAGATGCTGCTGCAGGCTTTGGGCTGAGAAATCCCTTTGGTCTTCTGGTCTTTGGGGCACCTGCCAACATCTAACTAGAAACGCCACAAACACCTGCCTGCTTAGGATTCCCATCAAAGCTGCCCATATGCTTCCAACTCAGCCTGGTGCCTCCTGGGGACGCATTAACAAGTCCTTCCATTCCTCTTTGCTTGTGTTAATTCACAGGAGGATATCTCCCCCCCCCCACCCCAATTATTCATGGGGGGGAATGAGCAAAAAGTAGCACTTTTGAAAGCCAGGAAAGTCACTGTTTTCTGTTTTGTTTTGAATTTGCAGATTGCTTGCTTTCCCTTTTTTGAAACGCAGCCACCCCTGCACCCTTCATTATTTCATGAGTTTTCGGAACTGCAAACTAGGGAGGTACAGAAATGGGCTTTTCTTTATTCGTATGGAATAGAATGGAAGAAAAGAAGAAGAAGAAGAAGAGGAGGAGGAGGAGAGTTGCTTTTTCTACCCTGGTTTTCTCACCCATTTAAGGAGACTCAAAGTGGCTGACAAAGCTTCTGTTCTTCTCCCCATGGCAGGCACCCTGTGAGGTAAGTGGGGCTGTGAGGACTCAGAAGAAAGCTGTGCCTAGCCCAAGATCACCCAGGAATGCTACCAAATGGATAGAAGAAGAAGAAGAAGAAGAAGAAGAAGAAGAAGAAGAAGAAGAAGAAGAAGAAGAAGAAGAAGAAGAAGAGGAGGAGGAGGAGGAGGAGGAGGAGGAGGAGGAGGAGGAGGAGGAGAGTTGCCTTTTCTACCCTGGTTTTCTCACCCATTTAAGGAGACTCAAAGTGGCTGACAAAGCTTCTGTTCTTCTCCCTGCAACAGACACCCTGTGAGATGGGTGAGGCTGTGAGAGCTCAGAAGAGAGCTGTGACTAGCCCAAGGTCACCCAGCTGGCTTCATGGGGGAGGGCGGAATCGAAGCCGGTATTCCCAGATAAGAGTCCGACTCCCTAACCACTGGATCAAACTGGCTCACCCAGGTAGGTGGCATCACACACCGAGGTCTCTTCACCTGCATGTGCAGCTGAGAAGAGAGAGAGGCGTGTGGGCTCTGACTGATGAACTCATTCTGTGGCCTCATCCTACTCCCAAGCCCTTGGATAGGATTATATCTAACATGGCATGACATTTTCTCTCCCTCTGAAAGGGGACTGAAGCTGGATTAAACCTTAAGTGTGACCACAGCCTGTGTGTCAGCAATGTGTTGATTCACCCCAATTCCAGTCTTGCTCCCACAATATTCCAGAAGTTCCCTGTTCCGAGTGCTTGGCATTTCAGGCTGTTAGGATGAGAAAAGCCAGCAAAGAAGAAGAAGAAGAGTTGCCTTTTCTACCCTGGTTTTCTCACCCATTTAAGGGGACTCAAAGCAGCTGACAAAGCTTCTGTTCTTCTCCCCACAACAGAACACCCTGTGAGGTAGGTGGGGCTGTGAGTGCTCAGAAGAGAGCTGTGACTCGCCCAAGGTCGCCCAGCTGGCTTCATGGGGGAGGGCGGAATCGAACCCAGTATTCCCAGATAAGAGTCCGGCTCCCTAACCACTAGATCAAACTGGCTCACTAAGCATTAAGAGCAGATCAAAGGCCGCGTGCTTTGTGTACGCTTCTTTCACCCTAGCGCCGCACGGAACATATAAAGGCCGCACTGATGTTCTTCAAATCATGCTTGCACTTTGGAGGCTCCTAGGGAGACTCGTGGCATTTCAAAGCTCCCGAAATCGGAGATGCCGAAATGAACTGGGGCATGCTAATTAATTTCAACTGTGGGCTGTTAAAAAGACGCAAACATTAAACACTGACGCTCTGGGAAGTAGATCAAAAGGCCACAAAAGGAGGGGACGCCCTCTCTCCAGGCCTTAGAAAACGCTAGGATTAAGAAGAAAGAGGAGGAGGAGGAGGAGAATTGGCTTTGTGACTCACTTTTCTCACTCACTGAAGGGGACTCAAAGCAGCTGACAAACCTTCTGTTCTTCTCCCCAAAATAGAACACCCTGTGAGGTAGGTGGGGCTGTGAGAGCTCAGGAGAGAGCTGTGACCAGCACACGAAAAAGCATTGGCTTTTATTCCTTGCTTTCACCACCCATCTGGCATTAACCAGAAGTATCACCAGACTTCAGACGTAATTCATGTGTCTGGCCAAGCGATACGCATGAATATTCTAATGCATTCGAAATCCAACCAAATCCACCGAATTTCGACGTTCAAATTCAAACTGAATGTCCTTAAATCTGAATTCAAAGATTTGATTCGAATTTCGAATCTATTCATTTGGATTATTTGGACATTCCTACAGGTACGGGTTCGTACGCGATGCGTACTTGTAGATCTACATCTTTCCCGCATCCGTACACATTTGTACAGATCCGTATGGGACGAAAACGGGTTGCATACGGGATAACTACGGGATGCATATGGATGTGTATGGGTGCGTACGGACCTGGAACATTGAGAAATGCTTCCTCTCTAGGAGCATTCCCTGCACATGCGCATAGCCAAATTTGAGGCTAAAATGCCCATGGTGCCAGTGGTGGGTCTGACGTATGTGCTCACACTTGTGGGGTTTCATTCATTCATTCATTCATTCATTCATTCACTCACTCACTCACTCACTCACTCACTCACTCACTCACTCACTCAGAACCAAACATTATTAAAATAATAACAGTACGTATTAAAACAATAGCATCTGCAAGTTGGAAGGGAAAAGTGTATCCGCATTTAACCAAAGGCCAGGGCAAAGAGGTGTGTCTTCACTGCCTTCCAAAATGTGTACAATGAAGGTGATTGACACACCTTAGGGGGGAAACTATTCCATGGCCTAGGGGCCATCACTGAAAAGCCCCTCTCCTGGATGCTCGCCCCTTCTGCTGCTGAGAGTGATGGAACAACTGGGGAGGGGGGGTCTCCCCTCCAGACCTTAAGGCATGTGCAGGCTGGTATGGGAGTAGGCATTTCCTTAGATACTTGGGGGGCCAAGTCATCTAGTTTTCACACTGCCGAAGTCCCTGGCTGTCCAGGCGATGCCAGATTTCCCTGCCCTGTTGCCCAGCTGTCCGGCCAACAAGCGACCAATCGAGAGGACCTTGACTCCGGGATACTGCTAAAAAGCGTGGCTTATCTGGAGACGCGGCGAAGCAGCCTCCATCTTGCTCCGAGCAGGCAAACTGACCGCAAAGGACCGCCAGGTGCTTCTGAGAACCCTCGGACACACTTGCCCAAACTCCCTTCCTTGTCTCCCTTCTCCAGCCATCCCATCTATCCCTTCCGCCCCCTTCCGAGCAAGACCCAGAGCATCACATCCAGCCCTGCTCCGTCTCTCTGCGGACCCCGGATGACGATCACCACTTCAGACATTTCACTGCTCCCGGCTCCCGAAGCAGGAGACAAAACACAGGCACAAGAAGAAAAGGGAAAGGTTCTCCTCCTTCCCTTTTCTGTCACAGCAGGGGAGAAAACGTCCAAGGCGGGAAGGGAACAGCGTCCGCATTCCCCTGCCCCAGCGCAACTCCGGCGCTGACATTTGAAAGAGGGGCAGGCGGCGAGCGGGGAAGCCGTCAGAGAGAGGGAAGATTAAGACCTTTTCTTATTCCGTTTCCTTCCCGCCACATCCTGTACTTACATTTTAATGTTCTCATGGTACTGCCTCGTGTCGGAAGGCTGGTTGTACAGCGGCTGAAAAGAGAAGAATACATTTGAAGTGTCGGTTAACGCGGCACTAATAACCACTGCGGAACAGAGATACGCCAACGGTTGCAGACTCTACCCGGAACCGTCCGCTTCCTAAAAAACTGGAGTCCCTGACAATTCCGGGCCTCTGCGGCTCAGGCTAAGGAGCTCCATCAGGCGCTCTCGGCGTTCTGTTCCCACCACCTGGGCCGACGCTCCTCTCCGCTCACTTCTCCAGTCGTCGCCAAGGTGAGTCACCGCCGGAGCTAAGAATACCCTGTGCAAAAGCGAGCGAGCAATTTGCGACGCAATTTCTCCAAAGCCCGTGTGGCACACAGCAGAGCGGAGGGAAGACAGGAGAACAGACGGAGACTAGCTTCGAGGGTTGTGCTGGGGCAGGTGGAGGGGGGGGGGTGCGTACACGGCACACCTGGAAACGCACGTGGCACGGAGGGGAAAGGATGCCTGGCACGGGCAAAATGGAGAGGGGGACGTGGCTGTCTGCGTCACTCCTGGTTCGATGCCCGGCCTCCGTAGTTCAAAACGGACTTCAGGTACTCGGGAATGGGAAGAGGACGCCACTGAAATGCGCAAGGGCCACGGTGACATGGAAGGAGTCTGACCCGGACTGCCGCTCTGGATGACACACCTTAATTTTGCACGTCCAGCCCAAAACTGCTCTGCTGTAACTGGCTCGCATCTATTCACTCCTAAGCGGGCATCTTCACGGCCACCCAATGACTCAGATATACAGCCCAGGAGGAGCCCAGAGAGGACTGAGGGAAAGGGGTACAGTGGCCTCACACGGGGGCGGGGAAGAAGAAGAGTTGGCTTTTCTACCCCACTTTTCTCACCCATTTAAGGGGACTCAAAGCAGCTGACAAAGCTTCTGTTCTTCTCCCCACAACAGACACCCTGTGAGGTAGGTGAGGCTGTGAGAGCTCAGAGGAGAGCTGTGACTAGTCCAAGGATACCCAGCTGGCTTCATAGGGGAGGGTGGAATCGAACCCGGTATTCCCAGATAAGAGTCCGGCTCCCTAACCACTAGACCAAACTGGCTTGGAGGTCTGTAACACTGAGAAAGGCAGGGTTTGTTATTTGGAGTTCAGCAAAGCAGAGCAGAGCGTGCCACATAGGAGGAGGCAGGAGCAGAGGCAGAGGCAGAGGCAGTGGTAGAGGCAGAGGCAGAGGCAGAGGCAGAGGCAGAGGTAGTGGTAGAGGCAGAGGCAGTGGTAGAGGCAGAGGCAGAGGCAGTGGCAGTGGCAGTGGCAGTGGTAGAGGCAGTGGCAGAGGCAGAGGCAGAGGTAGTGGTAGAGGCAGAGGCAGTGGTAGAGGCAAAGGCAGAGGCAGTGGGAGAGGCAGAGGCAGAGGCAGTGGTAGAGGCAGAGGCAGAGGCAGAGGTAGTGGCAGAGGCAGTGGAAGAGGAAGAGGCAGAGACAGAGGCAGGCAGCTGTTTTTTGGCAGGGACCGAGACCCCCCTGTCCTTCCCTGCTTTATTACTCCTGCACACCTGTTGATTTTAATTTTTTCAGCTCCTAATTCAAAATCAACATCCTGGAGATCTCAGGAAGGGAGGCCATTTGGGCTGGTGGTGGGGGGAAGAAGGAACGATGGTGTGAATGACCCAGTAAGTAGTCCAGTGGCTCTCTGGATGTTCAACCAGCTGCATCTAGAGAGTGGCAGACAAGCCACCCTTAAAGCAGGGCACGAGCCCAGAGGAGGGAATCCTGATGGTCCGCCTGACTCTCTCTTTCCACGTGGGCAAGGTGTGATTCCTCCACCATGTCGCCCGGGAACTGGTCCTGAACCAAACTGCTAGCCAGATTCTATTCTTTCCAGATGTCCTGAAGACGCTGATAAAATTATCTTTCTTATTTACTTATTTGTTTATTTAAAAACGCCTTTTTTTCCAGAGGTGGGTGGGTGGGTGAGTTCGCTTTTATCTTAAAACCATTTCGGTTTTAGAAAGCGGGCACAGGTGGTAGAGAAACCCAGGCAGGTCAATATGGGAGAAGGCGCTCCTTTAGATATCTGGGGCCCACGTCATTTAGGGCCTTATAAGTCAGAGTTAGCACCTTGAATTGGGCTCAGTAGTGAATTGGCAGCCAGTGCAGTTCTTTTAGAACCAGGGTGATATGCATCCGGCTAGCTGTTCCGGTCAGCACTCTGGCCGCTGCATTTTGCACCAGCTGCAACTTCCAAACCGTCTTCAAGGGAAGCCCCATGTAGAGAGCATTACAATAGTCCAACTTGGAGGTTACCAGACCATGGATAACTGTGGCCAGGTCATCTCTGTCCAAGAAAGGTTTTAGTTGATGATACAAATGTCGACAACATGCTGATGTATACAAATAAGATGTGTGCAGATATGTGTGTAATGCATATTTATCTGAACACATACAAATGTCTGAATTATTCGTACAAATGATTCAAAATATTCATATTCGTTCAAAAAACCGAATGTCTGGATTCGGCCAAATTTAATCGAATAATGAATTTTCCAAGTATCCCTGCACGTCCCTCGTCCAGAGGCGGTTCAAGGGAGGCCCCTCCCACGGCCAGTGTGCTCTGTCCAGAGTAGAGAGAGCACAGAGCAGACTAAAATGAGCTACCTAGTTTGGGATGCTGGTAGAAGTTTTCAAAAAGGCCTAGCAGAGGTCTAGCAAGTCCTAAACGGAGCAGTGGGAGAGGCACATGACTCCATTTTGTTCCAGGTTAAGAAGCAGCCTTAAGAGGCACAAGGGAATTGAAATTCAGAAACATCTGGAAGACAAGACCTGGCCACCTTGAGGCCAGGTGTTTGCAAAAAGCAAATTTGATGGATCCACCAACGGAGAAGACGAAGGCAAGATTGCTTCACCATAGGATTAGAATAGCAAGACTCCTATATGCTCATGGATGGAAGAAGTCATCAATACCTGTGCGATGGAGGACAGCCTACAGGAGCAGTCAGATATGGAGGCAATGGAAAAACTAGGATGCTTGATTGAGGAAAAATAACTGATGTTGGATTTTAAAAGTTGGCAACCTCCTATTGACTTTCTGAGCATGAAAGAAAGCGATTTGCCAATATTAGGCTTAGAAGGTTAATAAGAGCTAATAAGTTTGTATTTGCAAAGGAGCAGAAATCGTATTACCTAAAACTACCTATATTAGGAAGGAAGGAAGGAAGGAAGGAAGGAATTAGGAAGAAGAGTTGGCTTTTCTACCCTGCTTTTCTCACTCAATTAAGGGAACTCAAAGTAGCTGACAAACCTTCTGGTCTTTTCCCCACAACAGACACCCAGTGACAGCTGTGAGGGCTCAGAAGAGAGCTGTGATTAGCCCAAGGTCACCCAGCTGGCTTTATGGAGGAATGCAGAATCAAATCTGGTATTCCCAGATAAGCGTCCGGCTCCTTAACCACTAGACCAAACTGGAACATCTTCTCCCATATTGACCTGCCCGTGCCTTTTCTGGTTGTCCCACCACCTTCAGTGTTAAAAGTAGTGGGCACCCAGGAGAGGGCCTTCTCAGCGATGGCCCCCAGGCTATGGAATAGTCTCCCCCTTGAGGTGTGTCAGGCCCCTTCACTGTATATGTTTAGGAGGGCAGTGAAGATGCAGCTCTTTGCCTGGCCTTTGGCTAAATGGGAATATACTGTCTCCTCCCACTCTACCAGATACCGTTATTGTTTTAATATATACAGTTGTTTTAATATATGTCTGATTTCAGTTGTTATTACCGCCCTGAGACCTCTGGGTATAGGACAGGATGGATGGATGGATGGATGGATGGATGGATGGATGGATGGATGGATGGATGGATGGATGGATGGATGGATGGATGGATGGATGGATGGATGGATGGATGGATGGATGGATGTAGATAGATATGGATGGATGGATGGATGGATGGATGGATGGATGGATGGATGGATGGATGGATGGATGGATGGATGGATGGATGGATGGATGGATGGATGGATGGATGGTGGAAGGCCACATTGAATCTTGAGGTCTTTCTGCACTTAGCTGTGCCGCTATGGATCTGTAGGTCCCGATCAGACAGGGGGTGGTCCTGATCTCTTCTGGACCAGCTCCTCACACCAACCCACAGCTTGCATGAACTTCCTGGCCTTGAAGTCCCCAGGGAATCTATCTGAACAAAGCCACTGAGAGGAGCCCCCCATGGGACTAGAACAGCCGTGGACTTATCTATTGAGGTCTGCCAGTTTTCTGGACTTTGGGGCCATTTTGGACCTCCGGATTATGCTCCGTCCTGCGCAGTCGGAGCGCGCCAGTGGGGCCCAAAACCTCCCTAAATTGCACCAGAGTGCAGATCAAAGCGGCCCATACAAAGACCAGGATTCAGACTGGAGGTAAGTGTGGAAATGCCCTTTCCCTCCCAGAACTCCAAGGTCTGCAGGCGGGAAGAACAAGAAGACGGAAAGCGCCTGAATTCCCACATGCTTGTGCACACAGAATCCGCGAGTCGTACGAACAAGGAAGACTTACCAACTCCACCTGAGGTCCCAGCCCTTCCAGGATCCTGTGAGCAGCTTCAGCCTTTTTCTGGAAAGGAGGGGGGGGGGAAAGGAGTGGAGAAAAAAAAGAGAGGGATGAATACAAAACGCAAAAGGGGAAAATAAAAAAGAAGGAAGTTGCTTCCTCGGCTCTTAAGAAACTCAGCCACGTATTCGAAATCTCACGTGTCCCCCCAGCCCTCTGATTTCAAACTCACCTACCAGTTGCAACAAATGAAACCTGATTTCCCTCATTAGCCACCCCGGAGGCAGGAAAAGGGAAAGGTTAACTGCATGAAAGAGGGAAGAAGACAGAGAGGGAGGGAGGGAGGGAGGGAGGAAGAGAGAGGGAAACGCGTTCAAAGCCTCCCTCCCGCGGCGGCGCGATGCCACCAGGCCGGGAGACGGCTCCGAGTGGCTGCCAAGTTGAAAAGCCCAGCGGAAAACAGCGCCTTCCTCCTCGCTCACGTACACTTCAAAGCTCCGGCTATGAAAAGGAGCGACAAGGCGGGAGCGGGTTAGTGTGCCAGCAGCTCTCTCTGCGCCGACGTCTCTGGCATCCATGCGCCATCAAACCACCTTCTCCTCCTAAGGCGGCCAGAAGAAAGAATTCTCTTTCACTTTCAAAGCACTGGGACCATCCACTGATCGCCGCGGGCGGCTACCTCCGTGCAGGGGAGTCGGAGGAAGGCGGCAAGGGCACGGACTTTTTCCATATTCTTCCTCTTCTTCCAGGGGCAGGTCCTGGCCTTGGAGGGCACGTTGTCCCATTAGCATAACTACCCTTAGGTTGTAGGTCTTGGGCACCGCCCTGACCCTTCCTCCCTCATCGACTCGCCGCTTCCCTCCCTCCAAAATGAGACGATCTATCAGACACGCCATATCGACCAGCCCGTGCACTGAGATCTCATGGAGAGGACCATCTTGTAGTTCCTTCTCTCGCAGAGGTACGAGGCACAGGGACTTGCGAGAGGGCCTTTTCTGTGGTGGCCCCTAGACTCTGGAACAGCCGCCCCCTCTCGAGATTCGCCAGGCGCCTACGCTGTATAGTTTTTATCCTGCCCTATACACCTAAGGGTCTCAGGGTGGGTTACAACATATAAAATGAATACATTAAAACCATGGCAGGGTCTGAATGTGGGGAGGAAAAGTCTGTTCCTTTACTTAGCCAAAGGCCAGGGTGAAGAGGCGTGCCTTATTCACAGCTCGTCTAAACACATAGAGTGAAGGTACCCCAGGAGGGAGACTAATCTACAATCTGGGAGCCACCACTGAAAAGGCCCTATCCTGGGTGCCCACCCTTTTTTGCTGCTGTGAGTGGCGGTACAACTAGGATCCCCTCCAGATCTTAGGGTATGGGCAGGCTGATATGGAAGAAGGGGTTCCTTTAGATAAATGCACTCTGTGCTTGCTCAGGAGTACTCTTTCCCCAGCAGTCCCAGAACTCGAGTCTGGGCAATAAAAAATAGCTCAGCTGGGGATACCTGGCACAGATGAAACCACAAGCAAGGGAGCCTTTCATGCAGCCAGGGAAACCTACTATGGATTCCGGCAGCAGAGCAAGCACGCTCCTTCCTGGCAGACCATTAGGCAAGGGGCCGCCCAGTGGCCGGTCCTTGCACTGCGTCCACAGAGCGTCTGCTTCCGCACTCGCCGCTTGTGGGTTCAGTTCCCAAAGAACCACAGATGAGTCACGGCCGCCATAAAAGGGAAGCGTGAACATAATGCAATTAAAGCCAATCTGGGTGAAAGGGCAAGGCGGCCATCAGATTTAAGGAAGAGCAAAGTTCTTCTTTTCTTGGGAAACCTTCAAAGAGGAGCTGTTCTCAAAATCTGGTCATCCAGATGTTCCTGAGCAAATTTTCCAGCATTCCATGAACTGAACTACAGCTCCCAGCATCCCACGCCAGCCCCATGAACCACAACTCCCAGTTGAACCACAACTGCCAGCATCCCACGTCAGCCTCATCAACTACAAGTTAACACTGAAAGAAAAACTGCTCGTCACTTGGCTGGCGTGTTCTCTCCCTCTGAAAGCGGACTGAAGCTGGATTAAACCTTAAGTGTGACCACGGCCAGAGATCCCAAATTCAGACCTAGCCTGTCTGACTCTCTCTCTCTCTCTCTCTCTCTCTCTCTCTCACACACACACACACACACACACACACACACGAAGGCAAAGCAAAGTGCTGAGCATCTGTTTCCCTCTGCTTTGGACCCCCTGTGGAGTGCCACCAAAGACATCTAAATGCCTCCTGGTTAAAATTCAGCAGCAGAACAGACAGCCCTGGGCTGGAGGGTTCAAGTCTGATCCAAGGATCTGCTAGATTTAGTCTCAGCCCTGTGAGAGTCATCTGAGCATGACTGAAGCGCAACTCCCAGGACCTGGTTCAAAGGCTGTGTGTTTAAGATGCGGGATTTGCCGACCTCATTTGGAGTCTCCATCCTCAAAGGGGAAAGTCCAGAAAGGAATGCAGAATACATTTCCTATTGCTCTCGGTCCTGCGTTCGAGGGGTTTGCCCCTTCTTCGAAGTGAGCTTGAAAAGACATGCATCTCGAAAACTACCGCCAGCATCAAGCAAAATTCATCTCCTGCCACCTGCACAAAGAGATCCATATGTTCTCTTTGGTAATAAGCCAGAAATGGCTCATCGCTGCCTTTTCCCCGGTATGCGTCAACTTCAGCCAAGCTGACGGCAAACCTGGGATTCCCCGGTGGTCTCCCATCCACAAGAAGCCGGGATTGACTTGCAGGCAAGAAGATCCACTAGGGGGCAGCCCAAATGCGGAGGACTACTATAGTTTTCTTTGGAAACTATGTTATGGTCCTCCTGTATGCAGAAACAATAGGGAAAAAAACTGCCAGACAGTGGGAAGGGAGAACAGCTTGGAAATGAATTACAGGAAATCAGTGCATGTCATTTTCTGTGCAAATCCTTGATTGATGCAGGACTTGTGTGACCAAGCAGGTCATTTTCTGCAAAAAACACACACAAAAGGCACAACCTACCCATTTCAGACTACAGCCATCCTTTGTACAGGCCAAGCTTTCTTTAGTGTAGCTTTGCCTATACAAAGAGAAACTCAGCAAGGGAACTGAACGTGGCAATGCGCCATCTAACCATATTAGGGGTGTGCATAAATGCATTTTTGACATCCGATTTGTAACGAATCGAAGTTTTAAGATCTGTATTTGTAACGAATAGATCACATTCGAATGTGGTAAAAATCTATTCGATATGAATCTATCCATAGGTATCCGTACGAATATTCAATATGTATCGGATATGAATGAATCCGTATCGGATACATATTCGCATCCGATACGTATCCGTAACATATCGGCGCTCTGAAAACGTCGAATCCGACCTGAATCCACTTTTAATCCGCTGTAGATCCATGTCGAATGCAATCTGGATCCACTGCGGATGTGACTGGCGTTCCATTTTTCCACACCCCCAATCCAACAAAAGTCTGAACTATTCATACAAATGTCCGGAAACATTCATGTTTGTACGAATGTTAGTATACAAATAGCATTTCATTCGTGTACGATTGTCCAAATTTGTCCAAATAATGAATGTTATAAATATTCATGCACAACCCTAACAGAATCCCTTGGTTCCGACAAACAGCCATGTGACAGGAAACCAGGTAAGAACATAAGGTCAGGCCACCACGTATCTACACTCACACAGAAGGCCACAAGTTGTTTCTGGGCATCTAAGCAGAAGACGAAGACAAAACCTTCACTACCTCTCAAGTCCCAGCCAATAGACTTCATCGGCATCCTGCCCTTCTCTCCATCCATCCATCCATCCATCCATCCATCCATCCATCCATCCATCCATCCATCCATCCATCCATCCATCCATCCAACCAACCAACCAACCAACCAACCATCCATCCATCCATCCATCCATCCATCCATCCATCCATCCATCCATCCATCCATCCATCCATCCATCCATCCATCCATCCATCCATCCATCCAACCAACCAACCATCCATCCATCCATCCATCCATCCATCCATCCATCCATCCTAGTAGCCATTGAAACACCTGAATTAATGTCCTCCGTGAATTAAGAGAAGCCCTGCTGGATCAGGCCACAGCCCAACTAGTCTGCCGTCTCCTCTCACACGGTGGCCCACCAGTTGCTTCTGGGCCTCTCAAGCAGAAGACAAAGGCACAACCTTCACCTGTTTCAAACTCCCTGCATGCGATCCTGCCTCTCCAACCTGGAGGCACTACTTAGGCACCCATTCTAGATAAGATCATAAGAGGAGCCCTGCTGGGCCAGGCCACAGCCCATCTAATCTACAACAATTGCTTCTGGGCATCTCAAGCAGAAGATGAAGGCCAAACCTTCACCTGCTCTCAAGTCTTAGCAAATGACCTTTAGAAGCATCCTGCCTGCCTCTCCAACCTGGAGGTGGTACCTAGGCATCCATTCCAGTAGCCATTGAGACATCAGTCCTCCATGAATTTATGTATTTATGGTGTTTATATTTAAAAGACATTATAAAATACCACCTCACCACCACTGGCAGGACTACAGGGAAGGAAACCATGGAAGGCCTAGGCAAAGAGGCCTCCTTTAAAAACTGTTGCCAAAAAACATCCAATATTGGTGCTTACATCTGACTGGTTAACTAGGAAATTTACTACTTCCCTGAGAGCAAGAAATATCATAACAGAAGCGACATTAAATATTGCTAAAGAAGAAGAGTTGGCTTTTCTCCCCTGCTTTTCTCACGCATTTAAGGGACTCGAAGCGGCTGACAAACCTTCTGTTCTTCTCCCCACAACAGAACACCCTGTGAGGTGGGTGGGGCTGTGAGAGCCCAGAAGAGAGCTGTGACCAGCATCATGTTCCTTCAAGGGAGAGCTGCAAAGTCTAAGACCACCAAGCAATTTTTCCATCCTGATATCATAAAGACAGGATCCAGCCCAGCTCAGCAGCAACAATTTGGCTCCATCACAAAGCTGCATATAGGAACGGCAGCTACTCTATCTCTGAATACACTGACTAGACCAAATATTTCCCCAACTATTCCTTCTGTACATAAACGTTACAGCTGGAATGTAAATGCACAGCTCACGCCAATAGTCTCATTCCAAGCCTATTCTCAAAGTCAACAGCAAAGAAGGAAAAAGTGTGTGTTGGTGGGGGACCAGTTACCCATGGCACCATCACCCAAAAAGGGATGTCCTTTAGCACGGGGGGGGGGGGGATCTGTTTTGGAGTTCTCCCTGCAGGAAACAATTAACTTCATAGTGGCTTCCTTTTAAATTAAGTGGAAAGGGGTGATTGTCTGTCTGTAAAATCCTACAGCCAGTATTTCTATGGGTTCTCCCAAACCTTCAGGTGGAGGATAATTTTTTTTGTATTTCTGTATTTCTATTCATACTTCAATCAATAAATTAATGTTTTAATGCCAGTGCAGTAACTACTGTAATCATACGGTGGCAAAAATTTCTGGACAAACATTTGCTTTTTGTAGGGTTAATGAGATTGCTGGTCCAGTGGGAGATGGATTTGATAAGGCAGCATCATTATCTCCTACCATGAACGAGGCCTCATGAGATGTGCTCTTGCCTTCTACTTGAGGTGCCCAGAAGCAATTGGTGGGTCACTGCGTGAGACGGGATGCTGGACTAGATGGGCTGTGGCCTGACCCAGCAGGGCTCCTCTGAGGTTCCTATGGACTAGATGGGCTGTGTCCTGATCCAGCAGGGCTCCTCTGAGGTTCTTATGGACTAGATGGGCTGTGTCCTGATCCAGCAGGGCTCCTCTGAGGTTCCTATGGACTAGATGGGCTGTGTCCTGATCCAGCAGGGCTCCTCTGAGGTTCTTATGGACTAGATGGGCTGTGTCCTGATCCAGCAGGGCTCCTCTGAGGTTCTTATGGACTAGATGGGCTGTGGCCTGATCCAGCAGGGCTCCTCTGAGGTTCCTATGGACTAGATGGGCTGTGGCCTGATCCAGCAGGGCTCCTCTGAGGTTCTTATGGACTAGATGGGCTGTGTCCTGATCCAGCAGGGCTCCTCTGAGGTTCTTATGGACTAGATGGGCTGTGGCCTGATCCAGCAGGGCTCCTCTGAGGTTCTTATGGACTAGATGGGCTGTGTCCTGATCCAGCAGGGCTCCTCTGAGGTTCTTATGGACTAGATGGGCTGTGGCCTGACCCAGCAGGGCTCCTCTGAGGTTCTTATGGACTAGATGGGCTGTGGCCTGACCCAGCAGGGCTCTTCTTATATTCTTAGAATTGATGCTTAGGTACTGTCTATGGATTGGTGGGACAGGCAGGATGCCTCTAAAGGCTGTCTGCAAGGTTTTGAGAGCAGGTGAAGGTTTTGCCTTCGTCTTCTGCCTAAGAATACCCCAAAGCAATCGGTGGGCCACTGCGTGAAACAGGATGCTGGACTAGATGGGCTGTGACGAGATCCAGCAGGGCTCCACTTAGGTTCGCTGATCCAGGTGACAGTGGGAAAGGTGAAATAACTCATAAGCACAATGACAGATTTGGTCTGCCTGGAAAAGATACATGCACCCAGCTGGAAGCGCTTATTCAGAATCTGCTCCGCTGGAACCGCTGGAAAACTATCCCTACGTCAGCTGGCAAGAAACCAAACCAACCCACATCTGAGGCCAGAAGGACCATGTGGAAAAAAGCAGCACACCCGTGAAGGCGATCTGACGTGCGGAATCTGCTGAGCTTCGAAATCCTCTCCTTCCCAAGAGGCAAACGCCCCACACCCTTTCAGGAATTTGCTCTAAAGAGTGCCCTTAAAAAATATTTAATGATTGAAGAACCAAGTCAAAATTATCCCCCAAAAGAAGCTCTTTGGAACACCGAGTCCCTGGAAATCATGGCAGCGCACAGGGGATTCTGCTGCTCTTTATTCCTTCCCAAGCACAGCGAGGGTCACAGCTATTTTCCAAGCCCGCCTTCAGAATGACCCTTGCGGCTGTGGCCCGAGGCAAGCCACAGCCCCCCGTCCTGCCCCCCCCCCACCCCCAAACAGGCTCGTGGTGAAGATCAAAATGGGAGACCGGCGCATCCATGGTGTGGAAGGGCAGCATGTGGGGACAGAGGCAACAAGGGTTTGCTGAGTGTGGCTTTGTTCTCCATGTGGCAGCTAAAATGCAACATCCCTCGTTGAGTGCAATTCCGGCAATCCTGTGATAGTGCGATTCATCCTCTGTGGCACCATGGATGACCGTGGTCAGCTGGGTCTCCCTTCAGGGGAAGCAAGGGTTTACACAGATAGCCTGCATCTGCTCTCTGTGGTTCCGTTTGACTTTGACTGGTGAAAAGGTGGTGGAGGGATTCTGTGGCGCCACTGATTCACAGTAGTAGATGGGATCTATCCTGTCAGCACTACTGACTTAAGGCTTTTTCACATTTCCCGCTATAGAATGGGATAGAGGGATGCCTAGATCCCCTCTGGGTCTCTCCTTCTGCATTCCAATGCAGGGCATGAGTGCCCATGTCCCACTGCTCTCGTGTTGGATGTTTGGATGAGGTCCAAAAGGTCAAAATGGGCACCTAGAGCAGGACACAGTAGGCCTCTTTAAAATAGGGGCCTGTTCACACTTGGCCATATTTTGGAATATATCTCAGAATAAGGGTCATAAGAACCTAAGAGAAGCCCTGCTGGATCAGGCCACAGCCCAGTATCCTGTCTCACACAGTGGTCCACCAATTGCCCATGGGCATCTCAAGTGAAGACAAGGACAAACCTTCTCCTGCTCTCGAATCCCAGCAAATGGCCTTAGAGACCTCCTGCTTCTCCCCGCAGCCTGAAAGATGTACCTAGTAGCCACTGACACATCTTCTGTCATCAATAAATTTGCTTAGCCCCTCCTTAACCCTTTTCTGTTGTCCACATGCTGCTACAGACTTTGGCAGGCCTCACTTGGGGCCTGCTACAGCCTGCACTAGCGTGTGAATGCAAATCGAATCAAATTTTTGGATATTCGATTAGGATTGAAGTGAATCCCGAAAACTGCATTCGTGCACACCCCTAGTGCGCAATATACCTCAGAAGAGAAGCCATTCCACAACCAAGGGGCCACCAGGGTGAAGGCCCTCCCATGGGTCCCCATTCCTTCAACACCTGAAAGCGAAGGGGGCCTCTCCAACGGTTCTCAATCCATGGCCAGATCTGTACAGGCTTTGGCAATCCTTTAAAGGTCCATGCAATGTCCTAGTGCTATCTCTTCCCACCCCACCCCATCCCGAGACTGAAAACTGCCTTGAAGTCCTACCGGATAAAGAGGCAGCTACCAAGCGTTTCAAAAGCACAAACAAAAGAGTCGCCCGGATGGAAACTCTACTGGAATAAGGCAAGAACGTCTTATAAATTATGCACATTTCCTACAGGGTTCGCCAGCTCTTTGGCCTCCAGAGGCTGCAACCCTAAACACCCTCACCAGCTAGCAAGGATGAGTGAACACAGTGGGGTTGATTTCCAGGCAGACACTCCCAGGGCTGCCCGGTGAATCACTCGCGCATTTCAGAGGCTGTTTCGGGTGGTGGCGGCGGCGGCAGCGAAGCCTTGCAAGCCAAGAGGAAAGGAGATGAGGAAGCGGGAGTTATTTTGAGAAAAAGAGGAAGGCGTTTTTCCTGGAAACCTTCCAAGCACCATTCCAGAGAGGCGGCCACTGAACCGTGCTCCGGATTTTATTTATAGCGTTTTCTCAGCTGGGTTCTGCCATGCTTCAGAACATAACATAAGCATTTCCATCTAGGATCAGCCGTTCTCGCATGGATGGAGACAAACAAACCTCTGGAGAGAGGCAGAAGACGCAACCGCGCACGCACGCAGACAACAAAGAGACACACACACTCATGGGGAGATGGAGATGGAAGCAGAGAAGTCACCGTCATGTACCTCCCAAACCCAAGGTCAGCTGTTGACCCAAGCCATGAGCCATGCTTCCCCGACCTGGCCCAGTGTTGGAATGTGGCTCCTACAACCCCCAGCCAGAGGGGATTGGACATGCTTCTAATAAGCTCCCTTCCAAGATGTAAGCCGTGACACAACAAGGTGCGCTGCCAGTATGGGTTCCCCGTGATCCACGTACACCACGATGTAGATCTCCTTTGCAGGTCTACCGGGAGGTCACTTGGGCCCTTCTGATCTGGAATACGCTCTGTCTTGCGCAGACGGAGCAGTAACAAGAGCGGCAGAACCACTCCAGTCTGCCCTAGCATGCGTACAGAAAAGGCACCAAGATGCCCACGGTCTGAAATCGGCTCCCCTGAGAGCTCCAAGACCGCCAATGAAGTTGGCTCCAAAGCTCATCAGCTTCAGGGCCTCTGATCTGGATCAAAGGACTGCATGATGCTCATCAGCTAATCCACACTGCACTGGGTAAGCGCAGAAACGCCTAGCTCCCAGGGAGTAACCCCATAGCCTAGAACAGCGGTTCTCAACCTGTGGGTCACGACCCCATCGGGGGTCGCGCAGCCATTTTGGCAGGGTCCCGAAAGCTCCCGCAGGCCCCCCCGCATCCCCCCGCCACGCCCCCCGCCGTGCCGCCGCGCTGCCATTGCTGTGAGGAGAGATCGGCGGCGGCAGGTGGCAGTTGCCTTCGAGGCGGCAGCGGGAGCATCCCCGGCGGTGCTTGAGGCGAGGCGAGCGAGGCGAGGAGGATGCGGCGGCGGCGGCGACTGTGGGCAGCCCCGGGCGGCTGGGCTGGCCGCTGAGGGCGGGTGCCTGCCCGGTGCTATGCCTGCCTGCCTGCCTGCCTGCCGGGCGGCGATGGCGGTGAAGGGCACCAGACCCGCACCGCCTGGTGCCTCGCCACCCGCCCCCTTCGCCCGTTGGAATCCGGTGTCGCCCCGCCCCAAGGAGGAGTTGCGGGTCGGGGAGGACCGAACGCGACGCCAGCGGCCCTGGCCCCGCCCCTGGCCCCACCCCTGGGGTCCCAGAGGTGTTTGGGAGCTGCATTGGGGGGTCGTGGCATTAGCCACGTTGAGAACCGCTGGCCTAGAAGAAGAGTTGGCTTTTCTACCCCGATTTCCTCACCCACTTAAGGGGACTCAAAGGGGCTGACAAACCTTCTGTTCTTCTCCCCACAACATACACCCTGTGAGTCAGGCAGGGCCTGTGAAAGTTCAGAGGTGTGACTAGCCCAAGGTCACCCAGCTGGCTTCATGGACGAGTGCAGAATCAAACCCGCTATTCCCAGATAAGAGTCCAACTCCTTAACCACTAGACCAAACTGGCTCACTAGAGCCCCCCTGTAACAATCAAACCCAGCATCAAAGCAATTAATCTGGTTTCTAAAAACTAAATCCCTTGTATTTGATTCAGTCTTTGAATGTGCCAACATTTGATTAGAATTCAAATATCCGAATTCGGCTGAATTGTCGAATGTTACGAATATTGGTCCACATCTCTAAAAGGAAAATATAGCAAATCTGAGGTGTCAGCTTGCACTTCACTGCCATCTGACAACAAAAGGGGTTGGGTTGTAATTGTTCTTTTTTAAAAAAATGAAAGTATTTTTTTTCCTGCAGTTGCCATAAGGGGAGGTGAGCGTATGTATCTTAACAAGAGAGCCGAGAATGACTAACCGAGGAGGAAATGGTCGATTGGTATGATGCTAAAGACCACAGCCCGTACTTCCTGTGCAAAGTGCAGTGGAAAGACGGGTTTCATTTCCTCTGGGGGACACAGCTTTGCAGTCAGATCAAAGTTTCTGTTCAGCGGTTTCCTGAGAGGTAACTCTCCATCTCCCGCTAATGCAAATGATCAAACCGCAGAGAAAGAGGGGAACGCGAGAACACCATTTTTACCACTTCCACTTTCTTTCTTTCTTTCTTTCTTGTTCTCGCTCTCTCTCTCTCCACCCCAGCCAAAAAGAATTTGCCTCTACAGCTTTTTTTTTATCAGATACATCCACATTCCTGCCCTTATCTGAATATGGGAGAGAGACGTACAGATTTGAAAACAGAGGCCTGATTTGAATCGAACCAAAAGGAGTTTGAATTTGAACCGGAATTTGAAACAGTTCCATTCAGACCTTTAACCGGTTCAACCTGGTTCGGGACCTAAAAATACAATTTAAAAAGACCTTTAAAAGGACAAAATCAAACCAGTTTAACGGAACCCCTTTGGTTCTGTTCAAGTCGGGGCTGATCCCCTGAATCTTCGGGTGGCTCAGTTTGAAGCTGAGCTGGTTGAACAATCTGGTTCAAATTCAAACTGGTTTGGGACATCTCTAGGACAAATACGTACGGGACGAAAACAGGATAAAAATGGGATGTGTACAGATGTGTATGGACACATACGAATGTTGTCGACATTCGTATCATCAAATACGAATCGAATATTCATACGAATAGATAATGAACGTATTTGAATTGGTTTGAATTTTAATATTCGTTTTTTCTTTATTTCTATGAATGTGGACATTCAAATATTCAATTCAAATCGAATATTGTATTCATGCATACCCTAGGAGTGATAGCTGTTGTCCAGGAACTGCAGGTCCTATATCAAGCAGGGTCTGAACTGGTCTTGAGGTATATTGGTGAACCAGCAGGGCACGGGCCAGAACATGGAGACATGCTTCCAACTATCAGGGCACACCAAACCACGCTGCCAAAATGAGTCTCCTGGTAGCTCCAAGTTTAGAAACCTTCATCTCTAGCCCTCAAAACCCTCCAAGGTCACACATGCTTGAAAGATGGTGCAGACGCTTGTCTGGATCAGTGCCATCATGATCATAAGAGGAACTCTGCTGGATCTCAAGCAGAAGACAAACGCAAAACCCTGCCTCTCCAACCTGGAGAAAGCACCTGGGGATCCATGCCAGATAAGAACCTAAGAGGAACCCTGATGGATCAGGCCAGAGCCCATCTAGTCCACCATCCCATCTCACATGGTGGGCCACCAATTGCCCATGGGCGTCTCAAGTAAATGGCAAGGGCAAAACCTTCACCTGCTCTCGGGTCCCTCAAAATGTCCTTTAGACCCACAACCTTCCTCCTCTCTCTAACCTAGAGGCAGCCTCCAGGAACAGATCAACGCTGGTCAGCACCCACACCTTTCCACGGTCCCCACCAGTAAGCCTGACTGGTCCAGATCCATTGCTTCAGACCATGGAGAAGCGGGCGCGGAAAGGGGCAAAGGTATTCCCATCTTCTGGAATCCGCATACAAAACCACTATTTCTGTCTATTAAAATGAACCCATCAGATGAAATTTAGGCTGCGTTCACACATGACGCAAGAACGGTGGGTCAGAAAGGGTTTGCAGGTCGGATGATTCACACGTCGGTCTGCGGTTCCCCACTAGAGGTGGTACGGAAAGACACGGTTCCACCTCCAAGACTCTTTGGGGGCACACTGTCCCCCTATATGCCACCACAGCCCAACATACGTAGCATAGCCATTATTCTGTCCAAAGGGAGGGTTTGGGGGGAGGGGGAGGCCTTGGAGGAGCCCAAACCCCCCACCCCCACCCCTGCTTCAAGTTTCCATTTTTCAACATAATGCACCGTGTATTTGTAGGCAGGCAGCTTTGGCCTTTCGGAGATGCACGCGTGGAGACAGAAAGCAAATTAAAATTTAATCCTATTGATTTCTACAGACACAGTCCCATGAGCCAAATAGACACCGCGGCCTCCGTCCGCCGGCTGTGCCGCATCACACTGAGTTTTCCTTTTCCCCCTTTCCCAGACAGGCAAGCAAGAAAAAGGGACGCGTGTCGTCTTTCTGACACCGACCGCTCCGCACATGACCCCCCCCCCATTCTCCCCCCCCCCCCCGCCCCAGGACTGCAAACTGCGGGGAACATAAGGCTACTGCTTTAAGGATCTGGTCGCCCGGACCGCCGTTGCCTTAATTGCTCGCTTCAACAGAGCGCCTCGCTTCGCCTTGACACAGCAGAGGCGCCGAAGAGAGAGGGAAATGCTGCAGTGCTTGTCCCGAGATGAACTCTCCTTCCCCCAATAGCTCGCTCTGCCTCTCCGCCGAAAGAAAGGAGAGAGCGAGAGAGGAAGGGGGAAAGAGAGAGAGAGAAAGAAACGGTGAGGTCAGCTCTCAGGAAGGAAGCCGGAGGGCGTCTGCTCAAAGGGTTTGCTCGTGTCCGAGAGCAACGCCGCCGCCGGCCAGAGCGGGGGGGGGGGGGGGCAGGTGAAAAAAGCAGGCAGCCTCCAGGGGGAAACAGAGCATCTCTCTGCAGAGCGCCGTGAACTCGGGTGTTAAGACCGAGCGCGGCTCTCCCACCAGACGGAGGCCCTCCAGTGAAAGGAGGTGGCAGACGCGGCGGGTGACGCGGCCTGGTGCTGGAGGGAGGGGGTGAGAAGGAAGCAGAGATCAAGGATGGGCAAGGACTGGGATCAGGCTCTTGTTCCTTCCCTTCTTTGCGGCCCTTAGCTGCCTCTTTCCTGTTTCTCCCAAGGGGCTCGAGAAATAGGGAGGTACACCTTTTTTTTTTCTCCCTGTTTGCTTCACATCAAAGCGAAAGGGACAGAACTTCACATTTGCGCCAACACTTCGAATGCGCTAGGCGTCGCGTTCGCTTCGGATCCCTGCCGTCACCAGCTGGGCCTCCAAATCCACTCCGAATCAGCGTTGAACGAAGGCGCAAAAGCTTTCGCTTCGCATGCAAAGGTCAGCCTCTGAATACAGCCAATATTCAATCCGAATGCGAACTTTTAAGCCCTCACAATCTGTACAAATTGCGAAGGTGACTTTTTTCACCCATCCCTTCCAATAAAGCACTCAGTGCTCTCTGCTCCTCTGGTTTTGTTCACAACTACCCTGTGAGGTAGGCTATGCTGAGGCCTGCCATAGTCCGCACTAGCCTGTGGAAAGCAGGTGACTATTCCAGGATATAATCCAAAGAAGGACCCAGTACCGAAAGGGCCTAATAGGACCTCTTGCTGGACCTTACTACAGGACTCATTTGATAGTGTAACTCTTGCAACAGCAAAGTTATTTGCTTTAACCCTGAAAATCTACTCTGGTTTTGAACCTTAACTTCAACTTAAACCCCGTTCTTCATTTTTATCTCCTGAACAGAACTTATCCCAAGTTAATATAATAAAGCCTGGCACTGAGTTGTAACTGTATTTCATAGACTTGTCACTTATTGATTTTATTTGTAACAGTTATTTTTAAAACTCTTTGAGTCCATGGCAGTCGACTAACTCTGTTGGTTGGTTTATTTGGTTGGTTGGTTGGTTGACTCAAGGTAACTAACAAACCTTCTGGGTACTTAATGGGTACTCTAGTGCGAGTGGAAAAACACCCCCTGTGAGGTAGGTGGGGCTGTGAGAGCCCAGAAAGAGAGCTGTGACTAGCCCAAGGCCACCCAGCTGGCTTTGTGGAGGAGTGCGGAACCAAACCGGGAGACCTCCAGTTAGGAATCTGACACTCCAGCTACAAGACCAAACTGGCTCTGAGAGACCGAATCTGCACTCACGGCCTCGACTCAAATTACTTCCTGTCCCTCAACCGAACTCACACACACACACACACCCGGGGTCCCCTAGGAGAACAAAACAGAGTAGAAGAGCATGTGTGTCACCTGAGCCTTTTGGAAGAAAATTAGGCTGCAGACACAAAATGAAATTAATAAATTAATTTGTTTTTTAAAAAACCCATTTCAAGTTATATTCCCACCACATCGCTCTGATCGCAAGCGCCTCAGGGCTTACCCGATTCTCGTCGTAGATGATCTGGACAAGGCTGCGGTGTTTGGACTCGATTGGCGGAGGAGAAATGGGTTTCTCAGGTTCCAGCGGCTTCGCAGCTTCTTCTTCCAGCTGTTGCTGAAGGAAGGAAAAGGAGAAAGGAGTGGGCAAATGTGAACAGTGCTACATCGCTCTGGGAACCCGCCAATACCAGAAACAGGGAAACTGGCGCTACTCCAGATGCTGAACTGAGGCACCATCCAGTGAAACAAAGAGATAATGGGGTGTTTCCACTAGCACTAAGTACCCATTAGGAACTCATTAAGGACCCATTGGACTCAGAATAGGAAGACCCCGTTTTCCACTGCAGACTCCACTAGACCCCAATTTGTTCACACCTGCACTAGGGAAATCCAGATTAAATGGGTCCTTCAGGATTTATAATACGGATTTTCTGTGGACCCCACTAAAGGTCTTCAGACATCAAATCCAGACTAGATGCATCACTCCCCCCCCCCCAAAAAAAATGTTGCGTGATAGACATCTCCCACTTGGGCACAGACAGATGCTCCACATGGGTCCTTCAGCATTCCCACTGTGAGTTTGCAGAGCACTCATTGCCATTGGCTGCTACACTGCCCACGGAGATGCATGCGGTACTTCCCTAGATCCGGATCTTCTAAGTCTGGATTAGTTGAAGGACCCATTTCTTAGATCTGGATCATCTTAGATCCAGATTAAGGAAGGTAAGTGGGGGAAAAGAACCATAGAGAATGCCTGCACTCATCTTCCTTTTTCACTACTAGGGTGTTTTTCCACGGTCACTTAGTACCCATTTTAGCACCCATTAAGGACCCATCTGGGCGAGAGCTGGATGACCCCATTTCCACCTCAGCACCCATTAGGGACACATTTGTTTCCACCATGCTTCGGGAAATCCGGATCATATGGGTGCTTTTTGGCCTTTAATCTGGATTTTCTGTAGACCCCATTAATGGGGTCTACAATGGGGTCTTCAGCCAGAAAATCCGGATTAAAGGGTGCCGGTTTCCACGTTAGTTTGGCTACCCCAGAGACAGCTGAGGACAAGAGTTTCCTCGGGAAAGGATTTCTCAGTTGCGCCAATATGCAGATTAAAGGTGAAGTCAGGTTGGATTTGACGCTTTCCGAGTGCGGATCTGTTACGGATACAGATACGCATCAGATACGTATGTGTTCGCATCGGATACATAGGCGCTCCATCAGATACGTATCAGATATTCATACGAATTCATACAAATGCTTGCTTATCGAATTGAATCCTGCCACGAAGGGGATCTGTTAGAACAAATACGGATATTCCAACATTTGTTTAAACAACAGATTAAAACAAGATACAAATTAAGAACAGACACAGATTAAAATGAAATGCAGATTAAAACAAGATGCACGTTTAAAAACACCTTTAAAAATTCAACAAATTTAAAACCGCGCACTCCCTAGTGCAGTGATGGTGAACCTTTTGAGCTCGGTGTGTCAAAATTTGCAAGAAAACCTAGCTTTACTCGGGTGCTGTGTCACATCTAGAAATATCCTTAATTCTGTGATATTTGTAGCTCTAATAAAAAAGTTATATTTTTGATATATGTATTTTATTAAAAGCAAAAACAAATAATTCTTTACATTAGTGACTTTTGTTGATAAACCTTCAATTGAAAGTGGTACTTCATACACTTCAAGAACAAGCAAGCACTACACGCCCAGGTGCCAGGGTGACCAGGTGTGTCACCCAAAAGGGCTTGGCGTGTCACCTGTGACACGCGTGTCATAGGTTGGCCATCACCGCCCTAGTGCATTAACAGTGATGTCACTGTAACTGGGAAGGGAGAATAAAACCTCAGCCAAAGGCCGAGGCAAACAGGTATGTCTTTATGGCCCTCCTAAATAAATACAAGGAAGGGGCATGGCGCACCTCGAGGGGGAGGCCATTCCACAGTCTCGGGGCCACCACTGAAAAAGCTCTCTCCCGAGTGCCCACCAACCTCACTACTGAAGGTGGCGGGACAACCAGGAGGGCCTCATTGTTGGATCTTAAGGCACGGGCAAGTCGGTAGTTGGACGTTATTGTTGTAGATCTGGCAACTTTGACATTTCCTGCATTGTGTGTGTGTGTGGGGGGGGGGGGGAATTGTGCCGTCACCTCCTCCTGAGCAGCAGGAGGTTTCCGTGCGATAGGAAGAGAGAAGGTGGCACGCGAGGGCTGGCGGAGGGGGTGGGAAGAACAATTGGCAACCCGTCAGGACTTAGTCTGCCTATAAAGGTCACAAGCTTGGCCTTTGCTTTTTTGGGGGTGGGTGTGGGTGGGTAAGCCTTGGTAATCCGTAAAATCTCTTTTAAATTTTGTTCCCCGATGGTCTTTTTTCCTTGTTCCCTTTCTTTCTTTGCCAACCTGGGCAAGAGCTGTGAGGTTGAGCACATCTGCTGAGTCTGGGGTTTAGTATTTTTAGAGGAGGCAGAGGAGAATTTTCTGTTGCACAGTAATTTGGAGGAATCAGAAACTCCCTGCTGCTTTTCATCCTTGCTTCCTGGATCGCCAGAAATACTGTCTTTTTTTTCCTTTTTTTTTAAGTGTATCAGATCCTAAGAGGAGCCCTGCTGGATCAGGCCATCTAGCCGAGCAATCCCATCTCACACAGTGACCCACCATCTGCTTCTGGGCACCACAGGCAAAACCTTCACCTGCTGTTGCCTCCCCGCAAATGGCCTTTCAAGAGATCCTGCCTGCCTTTCCCACCTGGAGGGAAGTACCTGGGCATTCATTCTAGCAGCTGTTGATACACCTGTCCTCCATGAATTGGTCCAACCCTAAAAGAATATAAGAGAAGCCCTGCTGGATCAGGCCACACGCCATCCAGTCCATCATCCCATCTCACACAGTTGGCCCACCAACTAGGGATGCGCAGGAATGTTCTCAACATTCGAAATTCAATCACATTTGATTGAATGTGGACATTCGAACTCGAATAGTATGTCTACACATTCAAATCTATATGAATTTCGAATGTTCCGAAACATTCTGTCCAAGGACTCTAAACATACGAATGTACAGATGCAAATATAAAGAAATGAATATACTGATACGTATCTGTATGCATTTGTCTACGAAATATACACAGCTAGGTGTGACACATACGAATATTGTTGAGATCCATATTTTCAAATAAGAATGTTGTCGGCATTCGTATCTTCAGATTCGAAACTAACATTTGAATGAATAGTTTTTAATGTATTCAATTTGAATTGGATTTTGCTGCATTTGGATTCTAAACACTTGAATGGAATAGAATGTTTTGACATTAGATTGCAGGCAGGATACCTCTAAAGCAGCGGTTCTCAACCTTTTTAAGGCCAAGACCCCAAAATAAAGTTCCAAAAGCCTCCGCGACCCCAGGGGCGGGGCGGGGGGGTGGGGGCAGGGTGGGGCGGGGCGGGGGGGCGGGGCGGAGCCGGGGAGACGCTCTGGCCGCCTGTTCCTCCAGCCTCTCTCTGGTGGAAGTGGGAGAGCCGGCTGCCAGGGGCGTTTGTTGAAGTGCTCGTTCGGGACGTTGCGGGGCGGCGAGGCGAGGGAAGGAAAGGGGGCAGAGGAATGTGCCGGGAGGCACCAGGAGGAGGAGGAGGCGGTCGTGGGGGATCGCAGGGGCACGCGGGGGAGCAGAGGGGCATGGCGCGACCCCGGGAAAAGTGCCGTTCGACCCCGCGTGGGGTCGCGACCCACAGGTTGAGAACCACTGCTCTAAAGGCTATTTGGAAGGAGTCACGAGCAGGTGAGGGTTTAGCCTTGGTTTTCTGCTTGAGACGGCCAGAAGTAACTGGTGGGCCAAAGTGTGAGACAGGAGGCTGGATTAGATGGGTTGTAGGGCAACCCAGCAGGGATCTTCTTAGGTTCTCCTTCTGTTCTTATCCCATCTCCAATGCACCTTTTCTAACCTAAAATGTCCGTAAGGGACAAGGGGAAGAGTAGGCCGGCATGTGAAGAAACTCAGCAGCGAACCGTCTCTACACCTCGGGGCCACTTGGAGGTGCTCTCAAGTGAAGCTCAACTCTGAGTGTCCATACGGACATCTCCTTCTAGTTTCCCCAGCTGACCCACCACCAAGGATGGTTCTTGTGACCTTCCATACAACAGAAGAGATGTTCCGCCACTGAACCGCAACACCCTCACGGGATTCCTTAATCACTGCTGTCCCTGAAGACTGGCGACCGATTATGGTGACGATGGAAATAAACCTCCTCCAAAGCCTTCCTACTTCAAGGACAGATATTTCACAGCTTCAGGGAGTTAAAAAGGAAAGCCAGGATATCCCTCCTCACTTTCCCACTGGCCTTCCCTACCCGCACCAGATGTAGGCCCTGATATCACAGCCACTCCATGGATTTCGGCACCATGATCCCCTGTCCCCGGCCTCTTCTCGTTCCCTATGCCCTTTCGATACCACTCTGACAGATGGAAAGCAGGTCCCTGGGATTCATTAAACCAGATCTCTTCCAAGTATGAGGAGGATTATACTACAGGCAGGTGTGGAAAAGGCAGGCCGACTCGGGTTCACCACCAGTGACCTGCCAACGCACTACGAGTCACATGTAGGGATATGCACTTATATTCTTAACATTTGTCATTTGGATGAATACGGATATTCATACACAGGTCGAATGTTACAACACTCATATACAGCCGGATCTCCGTACCCACTGATTCGGTAACCACAGTTTCAGTTATCCACAGTCACTGGATCAGCCCGTCCACCCCCCATCCTCCACGGGCGCTATAAGGGGAAAGCATCCAGACCCAGAAGGGCGCTGGGTGCTCCAGAAAGCCTATAAGAGTGCCTCCTTAGAGTGTTGGAACAGGTGTGTGATGCCTCCGGAGCCCACCCTCAAATATAAGAGGGTGTGTGGGAGGCGTCCGGTGACGTCACACGTCTATTCCAATGCTCTCCGGAGGTCGAAATAGGCCTTCTGGAGGCCAGAAAAGCACTTCCGGTTGTGGCATTGCATGACTCCAGAACCGGAAGGCCTGTTTGCAATTATCCACAGTTTCAGGTAACCACAGTAGGAGCCAGAACGTATTCCCCGCGGATACGGGTTCCGGCTATATTAACATTCATACGGATACAAATGTTTCAGAAAATTCGTATGAACAGTTTGGACATTCATTAAACTGGGGATACATATCCGATACATATGTGTTCATGTCAGATACATGTCGGACATGGTTTGGATAAATATTTGTTTGCATCAGATACTCATGAATTCATATGGATACATTCACATTGAACAGAATCCTACCACCTTCAGAGGAGATCTATTCCAACAAATACAAATTTTCTAACATTCAATTCATTACAAAACGAATGCCCAAAAACCCTAGTTGCATAGATGTACCACCTACCCATCTCCCATCTTTAGTGCCCTTCCGGCAGTCTCTTTATCATCATCAGTGGTCAAAGTCCCTTAGCAGCCCCTGAATTCAAATCCCCGCTTGACCGTGAGAGGTCACTGGCTCGAAGCCTGCTCTACCCTACAGGGTCAAGGCAGGAATAAAAGGAACAGGAGGAGGCTAGTGTGAGCGGCCCTGAACACTTCGAAGGGAAGGAGAGAAGCAAATGCCAATCAATAGATTGATCAATAGGTAAAAGTCCCGCTGACTGCCAATCATCGCAGGCACGGAAAACCTCACATTGGCCACATCCAATCGATACCTGCCTTGTGAAGACATCAGCGAGGCTGAATTGGCCCACTCAGAGAACGTGAGATTATTTCTGCATCATAATGCCTTTACAAACGGGGAATAGATAGAAAGAATGGAGCCCCCTAAAAAGCACAGGAAACAAGGCGATCTTCTGACGATGACAGCTGCTAACGTCTAATTGATGGCCCACCACTTCAGTAAAAGATGAAAGACTTTTCAGGCTAAGGAGAAATCAATGTAGGGTGGAAGCCCTGCTCAAGGAGGAGGAGATTCATGCCAAACCTCCGGGGGGGGGGGGGGCGGTCTAGTGGTGGCAGCCTAGACCACTCTGCCCTCTCCATAGGATGATGACTCTCCAGCTTGGATGGGCACAGACATCTTGGAGGAGGTTATTCAGATGGGGCCTTTGGCCAGCTGCTCTGAACTCCACTTGGGCTCAGATGCCTCAATTTTGTGTGTGTGCATGCGTGCGTTTTGACTTATTTTGCAAAATGGAAATGAAAATTGTAATGCACCAAAACAGCAGTAAAATTTTGCCCTTTCCCACAGCACAGACTATGTGTCTTTGTGGCCTAGGAATAGAATGACAACATTAAATCATCCACATATATATATACACACACATGTATATATACTGGGCCCTGATCAACAACAGTTGGCCATGTTTTGAATTGGGGCCTGTAACTGGAATGGCTACCATGAAGTTATGGAAGGCCACCTCACTGAGGCGCTTTCCAGAAGAATTACCTGTTTCTTTTTCAGCTTGGAAATCTGTTGCTCAACCATGGTGATCTCGCGATCGACACGGTCCATGTTCTGGATCAACTCCTCCTTGGACAGCCTGGATGGCAAGAGATCCAACTCCGAGTCAGGGCGGGCCGGGCTGGCTGGAGAAACTGGTTCCAGCTTTCCAGTAATACTTCGATCCTGGGAAAGGGAGAGAGGGATAAAAATGGTTGAGAAGAAGGCCTGGGCTTACTGTTACAATCTCACCGATGCCCCCTCAGGGTCGCACCCTGATTCCTCCCAGGCACTAGGGCTGTGTGATTTGGTTGTATGAACCTGAAAGGTGCGTTGTGCAGGCATGAGACATTTGTTGCACATTTATCCAGCCGGACCCACACACTTCCTTGACTGAGCTGGCCGCCATGCTGGTCTTCGTGTATTCCTTCTTCAAATCTGGCTGCTTGGGTTTGTAACTTAATCTCCTGAGAACCACGTGACCCTGACTCTTAACAGCTGTGTCTCAGAAAGAGGCCTAAGTTTGTAGCCTTAATTACAGCCTGCCTTCCCATCTCCTGAGGGAAGAGAAAGCCACTATTGTTCGGTGGTGCCAACTGGCATCCCCTCAGCCCCCCCCCCGAGAGGTCCCCCCCAAAACTTTTTCCTGGTGACGCACTGTCTTTGGACAGATGCCAAGGCGGTTCTTTAGCCCACCAGCAGATGGGTCACTCCATATACACAAACCCCTTCCTTGCTATTTTTTTTCCACCCAAGTTCTGCTCTCTTGACGGGGGAAGACTTCCCTGTATTTTCCCTGACAAGCTATGAGGTGAAGCCAAAAACATGGGGTTGAGGAAGCTCCCTCAACAACAGGAGGATCTCCTCAGCTGCCAAATCCCCAAGGAGGCCGTGAAAGCTCCCGAAGGTTCCTGGTTCCAAAGCCGGCATGAGCGTGGTGGTAGGCCTAGTAAAGGTCCTCCCAATGTGGGTGGCAGTTTTCTGGGCCTCCGTCAACCACACCGGCAGTTGGACCACAACCATCCGATGGCCCCACCACAGGTTAAGTGTGGAAAATAGCAAGCAGTCCCATTTATTGACAGCTTAGATCCTCGAGGACCCCCGGCTGGTAAAGCTGTGTTCCATAAAGAGCCTGGGAATAGAAGGGGAGGAGGAATAGATTTCCCGAGCCTGTTCTCCCCCCCACCCTACTGTAATGTCATTTATAAGGAAATATAAAAGAGTCGGGGGAACAGGAACACCTCGTTGCCCTTTTCAGCACTCTTATCAGAGAAGGGAAATGAGATTTCTAAAGCTCACATTCAAAGCAAAGACTTGGGGGGGGGGAGAGGGAGAAGGAAAGCAAATTTCCACTTGAGACACACTTGAGCCAACAGCTTTTGTAATGGAAATGTCTCTCTCTTTGGAGGCGCTCGAATTTCAGATGGAACAGAGGATGGAGGGGGAGGCGGCGGCCGGTAAGACCGAAGCGGCCTGCTGCAGCGCTTTTGAGGGGGGGGGGCTTCCTATGTGATGGTTGGGGTGGGAGGGAGGGAAGGAGGAAAAGAGGGAGGTGGGGGAACAAAGCACAGAGAGGGGGAGATCCGTCAACCACTTAATCGGCACCAGCAAAGGGCACCCAAGCTAGGGGGAAAAGGCACAGGCCTGACAGCTCCGGGAATAGAGGTGGCTTTTATCCAATCAATTCTGCAAACCCCAAGGGATCAATTAGACTTCCTCGTTGCTGGGGACCACCAAGATATGGCTGGCTCCTAGTTGACTGCATGGACACCTGCATGGGCCACCAGTGGCAGTTTTCTAGGCAGTGATACAGCAGTGGTTTGCCATTGCCTACTTACAAGGAGATGCTGGGTATCAAACAAGCAACCCTCTGCTTTCCAGACAGTTTGCTCTTCAGCCCCAACCCGCCTCCATGGTTTGCCATTGCCTACTTCCGGAGAGAGGCAGGGGATCGAACTCACAACCCTCCACTTTCTAGGTGGTTTGCTCTTCCACTGATCTACGGCTCCTCCCAGACTCCATGGGCCCCTCTAGGCAGTTTTCTTGGCAGTTACAGAAGTGGTTTTTCACTGCCTACTTCCAGGGAGAGGCTGGGGATTGAACCGGCAGCCCTTTGCTCTCCAGGCAGTTTTCTCTACAGTAAGCTACAGCCACTCTTGGACCAGGGATGCGCATGAATATTCCAAGCATTCGAAATCCGATGGAATTCGCTCAAAGGTGGACATTCGAATTCAAACAGAATGTCTTCACATTCAAATATTTGACATGTTTACAGATTCAAATATTTGACATGTTCCAAAATATTCGTTCAAATGATTTGAATGATTTGAACATACAGATACAGAGGGAGACTATACCATAACCTAGGGGCCATCACTGAGAAGGCCCTCTCCCGGGTGCCCACCCCTTTTACTACTCAGGGTGGGGGACAACTAGGAGGGCCTCCCCTCCAGATCTTAAGACACGGGCAGGTTGATATGGGAGAAGGAGTTCCTTTAGATATTTGGGGCCCAAGTCATTTAGGGCCTTATAAGTTAACACCTTGAATTGGGTCTTGGTAGCAAATCAGCAACCAATGAAACTATTTTGCCTCTGTCTAAGTCATTGTATTTGCCACTTTTATCCAGGTATGTGTTCTTTTATTTTACAAATTTCAGGGTTATATGACATTTTAAAAACACCTCTTCAGTTCATCCCTACAATGGCTTTTCTCCATAAAGAAAATTGATCACCTGGAATATATATAACGTGGGGGGTTTTGAATTTGCAAATAACCTCCTTTAACCAGTAATTCCCACTTTGTGGCTTCTGACCTTTTGGTTTCCACTAAATTTGCTTCCATTTGTACTTTACTTGGTACAATAATATATTTCATAATATACTGTATTTGCACTTCAGTGATATTTAGTATTCCTACACACAATCAACTAAATTCTAATTACTGGCTGAATTTTACATTAGAAGCTCGGTATTTTTCTCATGGCCTGATGTCTGTGCCAAGAGAAAGAAAAATAGAGAGACACACACAAAATTTATTATTATTAGAAACCAGCTCTCAAGGTTATAAAACAAAATTAAGACAATACAATCGCCTGTAAAAGAAATATAGTCAAGATATGCCCTTAAAATTCTAAGAGACTCCAAATGTCCAATCTGTTTTAACAAACTACCATACGGAATTTAGATACAGCACATAATATTAAAGGATTTTGAATCAGGTAAGGGGTATAAAACATAAAACTGTTTGCAGCATACAGGGAAAAAAATTAATGGAAGTGCTACCCCATTTATCATGAATTCCTGGTGGAACGAGTGGTTAGATAGTATTTGTTCTACTGATTCCATATCCAATGTATTGCAACTTACTTGGCATTGCATTGTACCTCCCACATCAAGTAACGCATGGAAAGGCTGTGGCACTTAAGAGATGTGCACAAATGTTTTTTTGACATTCTATTCTAATATAATCTAATACCCAAAAATCGGTTTTAATTTGAATGTTTTAAATTCGAATTTAACAAAATTCGATTCAGAGTTACCAAATTCAATTCTATCCGTTCAAATTTTTTATCCAAATCTGCACATACAAATGTCAACCACACTCGTAGGTGCGCGTACACTTCTTCCCCACATCCGTACACTTCCATGTGCATCCCGTAGTTATCCCGTATGCAACCCATTTTCACCCTGGACAGATCTGTGCAAATGCGTGCGGATGCGGGAAAGATGCAGATCTCGAAGCACGCATCCTGTACGAATCCGTACGCGTACAAATAACCCCCAGGTTATGGAATAGTCTCCCCTTTGAGGTGCGTCACGCCCCTTCTCTGTATACATTTAGGAAGGCAGTGAAGACGCACCTCTTTGCCCCGGCCTTTGTCTAATGTGACCATTTTTCACCCCACCGTAGATATTTAGTATTGTAATATTTAGTGTACGTTCTTAAATATGCTGGATTTTTTAAAGTATTTTTATGGATATCCTTGTTGTTTTAAAACTTGTAACTCGCCCAGTTACAGGTATTGGGCAGGATATAAATATAAATATAGGGTGTTTTTCCACTGTCACTAGAAGTACCCATTAAGTACCCATCAATGGGTACAAAAATGCCATTTCGCACCCATTAATGGGTACTTAATGGGTACTTTTAGTGACAGTGGAAAAACACCCATAAATATAAATATAAATCATATACATACATACATATGTACATACATACATACATACATACCCATTAATGGGTACTTAATGGGTACTTTTAGTGACAGTGGAAAAACACCCATAAATATAAATATAAATCATATACATACATACATACATATGTACATACATACATACATACCCATTAATGGGTACTTAATGGGTACTTTTAGTGACAGTGGAAAAACACCCATAAATATAAATATAAATATAAATCATATACATACATACATACATATGTACATACATACATACATACCCATTAATGGGTACTTAATGGGTACTTTTAGTGACAGTGGAAAAACACCCATGCATGCATGCGTACATGCATAAGCAGGTCTCTGCGAGCCGCTGAAAGACACAAAGAAGCCCCGTTGGCTTCTTTGCAGCCCCGGGAGCTGCATGACTCAGTTAAAGATTAGGCCTGCGCCTCTCTGGCCAAGTTGGAAGGCTGCTAAGGTCAATGCCACATTCAGCTGCTTTCATTAATAGCCCGTAAGACGGAGCCCTCTGCCAAGGAGAAAATCCTCTGAACAGTTAATCTCTGCAGCAAATGAGACTGACCCACACTGAATCCCCACAGAAGGAAGGAAGGAAGGAAGGAAGGAAGGAAGGAAGGAAGGAAGGAAGGAAGGAAGGAAGGAAGGAAGGAAGGAAGGAAGGAAGGGAGAGCAGTTCCCCTCTGACTTGCTGTCTCAAATAGCCTCCACCAGCCAAGGAACAAGCCAAAGGTGCCTTCTTCCATCCATTTTTTACTCCTAGCTAGGAATGGGAATATTCGAAATATTCATTATTTGAATGAATTCAGACGAATTCAGACACTTGTATAAGAAATGTCCAGCCTAAGTGTGCACAAATGCAATTTTGGGGGTTGATGTGATTCGAATAAAATATTCAAATGTTCGAATTTCAACGAATAAAGAAAAAACTGAATGTATTCAACTTTGAATCTGATTCGAATATTTGTATATATTCATGCAACTATTTTATTCGTATTTGAAGATACGAATGTCGACAACACTTGTACGTGTCCATACGCATCTGTACTCATCCTGTTTTTATCCCATATGCATCCCATTTTCGTCCCGTACAAATTGAAATAAGATGCACACAGATACAAGTAAGATGCGTACAGACACGTACGTAACGCGCACCTATCTGTCAACACACAAATGTCCGAATAATTTATATGAATGGTTTGAAACATTCAAATTTGTTCAAATGTTAACAACAAATGTGCAGGCATTCGCTTTGAATTCAAATGACCAAATTGGAACAAATTTGATCAAACTTCAAATGTTTCAAATACCGTATTTTCCGGCATATAAGATGACCCCCGACTTTTGAGAAGATTTTCCTGGGTTAAAAAGTAGTCTTATACACCAGAAAATACAGTAGTATTCATACAAATAAGAATATTTTGAGTTCAGTGTCTCCCACTAAGCCCTTCTTCTATATCATCAAGAACATGGACTAAGCTGAAGACCTTGAACTTCTACTCTATAAAGAAATTCAAGCTCTCAGATCTAACCACGAAAACTACTCAGGACTTTCTAACCCTTCTAAATCTTCCTCCATCAAGACGGCTAGAAACAGCCAGTCTACTTCATCTTTTACGAAAGATAAAAAATATCCCCCAACTAGTTAGAGACTCCATCTGAATTTTTCATATCACACACTAACTCAGTTAGAAAAGGCATCTCCTCTAGAATTTACAGCACCTTATTAGAACACAAATTTTCACCCCTGATTGGGCTAAAATCAATCTGGGAGGATGACACACTTCTTCCACATGAAACAGAAAATTGGGGGAAAAAATACTTCTAAAACTTGTATCAGGCTTCAAAATCTCAAAAAGAAAAAGAAATATCCTTAAAAATATTTTATCATTGGTATCTGACTCCTCTAAAGCTCCAACGTATTAATAAATCTATATCACCTTTATGCTGTTGGAAACTATATTCATATGTGGTGGACCTGCCCAGTTTTTTCAAGTTTTTGGTTGATGATTCAAAATAACCTTAATGTAATCGTACAACAAAGAATTATTTTGACACCCACTTTGGTTTTTCTTTTTTTATTCACTGGTGTGTATCAAATATTTGAACAAATAGATACAAATGTATTCGTATCGGTTCAGATGTCCAGACATTCATTTTTCTTTATTCGTACGAATTTGGATTTTCAAATATTCCATTTGTTATGAATTGAATCCTGAATATTGCATTTTGTGGACACCACCTCTTCCTGGCCCATGTGGACACTTGGGAGCTGCCTTAGCCTAAATTAGCATGTGGACCACAGGCCCCACTTCTGGGATATAACCCAGAATAAGGGCCAGTGCAGAAAAGGCCCATGTCTTTCCAGGTCAAGGTTGGCTGCCTCACGCACTGTCCATGATGTATGTTGCATGTATGTGTCTGTGTTAATTTTCAGTGGTTTTACTCCTTGTTTCATGATCTGCAGCTTCCCAGCCAGCCAAGTCGTCCTCCTTCTGCTTCTCCATTCTCCTTCTCCATCCCTTTACTTCCTAAACTCTAGGCTGAACCTCCTTCCATTTGTCAGAAAAGATACAGGTGAAACTTTCAGGATGTTGACTTGTTCCCTTGAAACTTTCACCTGGCCAACCTTCGAGCCAACTCCCCTTGTACGCCGAATCGAAGACGGACCTTGCCCCTTAGTCTGGCTTGGGGCCCACAAAGGTGCCAGCTGGCAGGGAGCTGTGTGTGGGGGGTCTACTTGTGCTATTTTGGGCAGGGAATCAAAAGCCAGGCTATTGCAGAGCACGGAGGCATATCTGCAGAATACACGCCGCCTCCCCCCTGCGTGGTCCACGTCTCGGCGGGCTCCCGGGCTTACCTTAGCGAGGTCCTCAGTTCCCCCCTGCTGGTTCTGCCCGAGCAAAGGGGAGTGCCTGAGCAACGGCTCCTGCAACAACTCCAGCCGGGGACGTTTCGTCTCGATGAACTCGATCTCCGACTGCTTGCTCAGGTCAGGGAGGTAGGAATGCGGTTCGGCCCGGCTGTGCAACTCCTGCGACCTGAAGGTGACAAGAAGGGGAGAGGGGAGGAAGCGTCCATCAGAGAGGCAATCCCAAGGAGAATGGCAGAATCCAAGCACGTGGCGCAACTCGCAGGCGGCTCGCTGGGGAAAGGGCCCGATCCCCTCACAACTTTCCCACAGGCAATGGGTGTTTATTTATTTATTTTTTTGGCATTCAATTTGTAATGAATTGAATGTTGGAAAATCTGTATTTGTTTGAATAGATCCGGTTTGAATATGGTACGATTCTATTCGGTACAAGTGTATACACAGGAATCCGTACAAATATCCAATATAAACGCATACAGATCCTGGATAGGGTACGGATCCTGGACGTGGATCCTATATGAACACATACACAGAGGATACGGATCCTATGACAATGCATAAATATCGGAAACGTATCCTATACGAACGCATACGTATCGAGACGTATCTGATACGTACGCCCAGTTTAATGAATATACGAACTATTCGTACGAATGTCCAAATTCATCTGAATTCATCTGAGTAAGGAATGTTACAAATACTCATTTGCATCGCCAACTGTCTGCCATTGTGGGCACCAATCAGCTGATTCAACACATAAATTTGTCATGGAGTTTGCTACTATTTTTCAGCCCTTCTCCTTAGTCACAGCTCTCTTCTGAGCTCTCACAGTCCCACCCACCTCACAGGGTATCTGCTGTGGGGAGAAGAACAGAAGGTTTGTCAGCTGCTTTGAGTCCCCTTAAATGGGCGAGAAAAGTGGGGTAGAAAAGCCAACTGTTCTTCTTTTCCACCTTACTTTCTCTCACCCATTTATGAAGGAACTCAAAGGTGCTGACAAAACTTCTGTTCTTCTCCCCACAACAGACACCCTGTGAAATAAGTGAGGCTGTGAGAGCTCAGAAGAGAGCTGCGACTAGCCCAAAGTCACCCAGCTGGCTTTATGGAGAAGGGGGAATTAAAATTGGCTTTTATACCCCGCTTCTCTCACCCGTTTAAGGGGACTCCAAGCGGCTGACAAACCTTCTGTTCTTCTCCCCACAACAGACACCCTGTGAGATAGGTGGGGCTGTGAGAGCTCAGAGGAGCGCTGTGACTAGCCCAAGGTCACCCAGCTGTCTTCACGGAAGAGGGCGGAATGAAACCCGGATATTCCCAGATAAGAGTCTGGCTCCCTAACCCCAAGACCAAACTGCTTCACCAGAAAGCTGTTGAGGAATGAAGGGGAAAGGAGATTCATCCCTCCATGTTTTAAACCCAGCAGGCCTTCCCCGGCCCTGAGACGTGGCATTGGCGTTGTCAACATCACAGTCGCTTTCTTGCCTCCACCGCCAGCTCCTCAATCACGAGGATTAATCGCTTGCAGCAGGAATAGCAATTAAACTTTTCCCCTCCTGCCATGTCCGCATGTCCACGTCACAACGCTGTGAGCGCACGTCCGCTTATTAACGTGCCCAGGACGTATTGTTATTGACAAAAGGGCCACACGTCTGGTTACCATGGGATGAAATGATGCAAAACCTTAAAATTGCCAGGAAGAAAAACGGCAGGAAAAATCAGAATCAACCCCAGAGGTCCAGGAAGGAACGACTCACAAAGCTGCTGAAATAATCAAGCATCCTCAGAGCATTCCCTTCGTCTGGCGACTACAGATCGGAGCAACGGCAAAAATAAATACAATCCCCTATCTGGTAAAGGACGGAGGATAAAGAACCATGGGATACAGACTCCGAGTCTCCATCAGACCCCCTAGGGCAGTGGTTCCTAAGATAAGGGGGGTCCATTTGAGAATGAGTTATTAACTGTCGATTTTTTTATTTCTTTATTACAGAAGAAGCGTTGGCTTTTCTACCCCACTTTTCTCACCCATTTAAGAGGACTCAAAGCACCTGACAAACCTTCTATTCTTCTCCCCATGACAGATACCCTGTGAGGTAGGTGGAGCTGTGAGAGCTCAGAAAAGAGCTGTGACTAGGCCAAGGCCACCCAGCTGGCTTTCTGGAGGAAAAGGAAGAAGAAGAGTTGGCTTTTATAACCCTCTTTTCTCACCCTTTCAGGGGACTCAAAGCGGCTGACAAATCTTCTGCTCTCCCCACAGCAGAACACTCTGTGAGGTAGGTGGGGCTGTGAGAGCTCAGAAGAGAGCTGTGACTCATTCAAGGTCACCCAGCTGGCTTCATGGAGGAGTGCGGAATCAAACTCGGTATTCTCAGATAAAGAGTCCAGCTCCCTAACCACTAGGCCAAACTGGCTCACATGAATAGGAATTCAATTTTTGAATAATAAAAATTATATGTCATTTGGGGTGGGGGGGAATCAGGATTTTAGAGCTATTTAGGTGAAACATGGCCAAAAAAAGTTGGGAACCACTTCCCTAGGGGTACGACCAACTTGCACTGGTCACCTGGAGCCATTAGTGATAGGATATTACCTGCTATAAGCCCATTACTATGACCTATTACTGAATGTATCTTTTACTTATAGTAAACCCTTTATAGGATACACTTTCCCTTCCCACTTGCAGACACTTTTAATATATACTGTTATTGTTTTAATATGTTGATTTTAAATGTTGTTCCCCACCCAGAGACCTTCATGTGTAGGGCAGCATAGAAATACAAATAACACATAAACAAACAAACAAGCCAGCAGTATCCGAAAGATCTTCTGCAGACATGGTATGAATGTTTTGACCTTCGATTCGACTCAATTCGAACACAAAAAGCAAAGAAACACATTTGTGCACGTCCCTAATTTAAATATTTTTAGGTGACCTTAGGCTGCCTTGTGAGCCTGTGTAAGATGATATAAGCCAACCAGGGGGAAAGGAAAAGGAAAGAAAGCTCTCCGCCAGGACATTCCTCTGCAAAAAAATACTCTGGAACAACATGTACAGAAAGATCCCCTTGGGGAGGTTAAAAAGCCTCTTCAAAGCCCATTTTGAAGAGTTTATTATTGGAAGGAAATCCTTCCAAGAAATGACCCCTAAACAACAAGAGAGATGCGCTAACATTTTGCTCCGTGGTGGGGCCATTTTGCAAGACTGGAAAAATTAAACGCCCAAGAACGCCAGTTAAATATGAAACCAAAGGCAGTGACTCCATCAGATTTGCAGAGGACACAAATCTAGGAGGGGCTACTAACACCAGGGAGGAGAAGGAGAGGATTCAGAATGATCCAGATAAGCTTGAACAGGGAGCTGAAACTAACAGGATGGTATTTTATAACGCATACGTATCCAATACATATCCGACGCGAACACATACGTATCTGAATAACATCCAACGCAAACATGTACGTATCCGATACATATCTGATGCAAACATATAGGGCCTGTCTCCAAGCAATTTAAGTCTGCTAAAAATCTTCTTTTGCCTCTGAGCACCCCCATGCCAGGGTTTTTAACGAGCTTCCAGCGCTACAAAAGCAGGAAAACCCGGGACAAAAAAAGTGCCCTTTAAAGAAGAGTTTCAGCGCTCTTTCTGGAAGTCGCGGGTTTTCCTCGCCAACATTTACCATGGGGGAGCTCCATGGCAAAAGGGGCGGGGAATGCTGCCTGCACAAACAGCCATAAAGCATTCACACATCTCCCAGAAATGCTGCAGCTTCCCTTCCTTTCCTTTGTAAAGGTCAGAACCTTCAAAGAGCCAGAATTGCTCAGAATTGCAACATCGTTATCAGGTGTGAAGTGGGTGATCTGTGAAAGTGTTAAGAGTAAATGAGCGCACGATCGCGTGGCCGATGGCTGCAGCCAAGCCATTTCGAACAGAGAACAGAATGAAAGTAAGTGCTGAGAGTGAATGAGCGAGCGATCACTCCCTTTGCCGGCACGGGAAGCCATTTCAGGGGACGGAGATCTGGCTATTTTTCCTTTGAACAAGAGAGGGAGCGGGGAGAAAAAGATGCGGGGAAAGAAAACACGCTTCTGTGGGGACCGAAGGTGCGTTTTAAACGCGCGTTTTGCTGAGCCTCATGCGGACGCTTATTCCAGAAGTGCAGGGCACTTTTAAAGTCCGCTTGAATATGGTGACATTAGAGGGAGACTAGAGAGGCAAGTAAGTCTTTTGGGGATTCAGCCATACATAACCAATACAAACGCATATGTATCCAGTATGTATCCAACACTAACAGGATGATATTTTATAGGGAGGACGCACACGTATCAGATTCATATCCAACGCAAACACGTATGTATCCAATATATATCCTATGTGAACACGTACGTATCCGATACATATAGGATACATACCTCCATTTTAATGAAGGTCTGATCTATTGGAATGAATGTTCCAAAGTATTTGTACGCATACGAACGTCAATGCACAAATGTCGTAACATTCAATCTGTGTACGGATGTCCGAATTTGTACGATTACTGCGATCCCTACCTGCAACCAGATATGCTCCAGCCATCCCCCAAAACCCACACAGTTTTCTGTTCTCCCCTCTCCGGCCCTGTTCCTCTCCCTCTCCTCCCGATCTTGAGTCCTTCCCTCCCCAATCTGCTCCTCCCCGCCAGCCCAGCAGAGGCAGCTGCAGCTGCTGGGAGCCAAGTAATCGGAACCCGGGAACGCAGCCAAAGCTGTTACAGATGCGCCTCCCTCGGATTTGCCATGGGGGACTCAGCTGCAAGGATGCTCCTGCTCCTCTGGCAACGGTAGGCGGTAGGCCAAGGGGGGGGGGGTCGCAGGATCCGCTCCTGGTGCCAGAGAAACCCAAAAGGATTTGCTGTGACAGGCTTGGACTATCTGTCACCACCAGCCACAGCCTCTGGCTAACGTACAATCCACGAAACGCGCAGCGGGCGGGCACAGGCTATGGGAAAAGTCTCCAAGAGGTCACATGAGTGCACAGCGGCGGCGGCAGAATACGATTCATTAGGCCCACGATGTTTGTTTGTGGAGTTCTATTTAAAAAATTTAAAAAGGGGGAAAAAACCCACCAGTGGGAACGAGAAGGAGATCCGTCGCCTCCTTTTGGCAACACCTCCCAGAAACGCTTGCAGGGAAATTTCTTGAAGTTGATCATGGATCATAAAAACTGGGCCGGGGGCCAGAGAAATGACCTCACCCGGTCTATCCCCACACAGAGAACACGTTCTCTCTCCGCCTTGCACAGAGGCCTCTGGAAAGTGCCGTGATAAAGATAAATTTGGGTTCTTCTGTCCTTGCTTTCGGAGGACGGGGCTCCCGGGGCTCCCAAGGGAAGGCACGCCGCCTTCACTGGCCATTTCCGTAAAATGATCAAAGGCCCCTGCGGCCTGGCGAGGGGTCTGAACGAATGCAGTTTTCGATATTCCGTTCGCAATGGATCGAATACCTGAAAATTCAATTCGATCCAAATCTTTAAAATTCGAACTTTACCAAATTTGTTTCAAATTAAGCAAATCCCAACCTATTTGTTCGAATTTTTGATTTGAATTTGCACTCACGAATGTCGACAACATTCATATGTGCCCGAACGTGTCGTTACCCATCCAGCACGCATCCATTCACACCCATACGCATCCAGCACGCATCCGTACACGTCCGTATGCATTCCGTAGTTATCCCATATGCAACCCATTTTCACCCCGTACGGATCCGTAGAAATGCGTACAAATGCAGGAAGATGTGTATTTGCAAGTACACATTTTGCATGGAAAAAAACATTCATGCGGATCCCAAACAAGAACATAAGAGGAGTCCTACTGGATCAGGCCACAGCCCATCTAACCCAGCATCTCATCTCATACAGGGATCCACCAATGACTTCTTGGCATCACAGGCAAAAGACAAAGGCAAAACCTTCACCTGGTCCCAGCTCTCTGCAAATGTCCTTCACAGGCATTCTGCCTGGGCATCCATTCTAGTACATGGAACATGCAATACACCTCTGAATCATTACATCTCCAGAACACACCCAGCCAAAGGGGCTAGAGGGTCCCGAAATGTCCCTCCATTGATTCTGAGTTTGCGTCTTCTAACATGACCCACGGGCTCACTGCGCTGTATCTGTGGACAATCTGGTATGCCCATCCACAGAGGAATCAGGGTCAGCCATCAAACCTTTGCTACGGCCACCTGAGGCTGTGATGGTAGTACCCCCCCCCCCCACACACACACTATGGCAGGCCAAAGGAAGAAGGAAGAAGACAACTTGGCTTTTCTACTCCACTTTTCTCACCCATTTAAGGGGACTCAAAGCAGCTGACAAACACTCTCTCCTCCGTACAACAGACACCCTGTGGGATGGGTGGGGCTGTGAGAGCTCAGAAAAGAGCTGTGACCAGCCCAAGGTCACCCAGCCGGCTTCATGGGGGAGGGCGGAATCAAACCCATTATTCCCAGATAATAGTCTGGCTCCTTAACCACTAGACCAAACTGGCTCCCTAACTACTAAACCAAAATGAGGCCTCCCCAAGATGTCTCCCACCAGTGGAATCGAGTCACACCCTTAGTCTACCAACACAACAAGTCGTACAGGTGAAAATGTTTCACCGCAAAGCATAAAAGAACAAATCCACAGCACATGGAAGATACCTATGCATAGAAAGCACTCTTGGGTCTCATCAGGTTGTTTGCCTCCATCTTCCCCACCAACCATAGGCCTCAAATTCAGCGGATATCCTAACCTTCTTGAACTGCATAAAACGCAAGGGTGTAAATATTCAAAAGCTTCCCAGTTTTTGAATGGCGGCTTCACCGAATTTGAACAGGCGTCCCTGACTTGGTTTCCTTCTCTCCTCTGCACAGATTTGTGGGTGGGTGGATAGCAAGAACACCATTTTGTATCTTCTGTAGGGTTTGTAGGCAACTTTGCTTAAGGATGCAAGAATAACCAATTGGGTCTGAGCGCCATCTGTGCCTTTGAACGATCTTCTTAGAGTTACTTTCCATAATTTTGCAATTGTGCTACACCTTGAGCAACCCCCCATACATGCCTCCAAAGGCAAACACCACTGCTTGCCCAACTTACCTTTCATTCCCCGGCTGGAACTCCGACAACAAAGATGGCCGCCTCCGTTGTGGCTGCAGGATAGATCCAGGAGGGAGGTGAGAAGTGAAATCTCTGGAATGGTGCTGGTATTCCAAAAGCCCCATATCCTGAAAGATTTAAAGAAGGAGAGTTCTGAGAGGAATTGACATATAGCTGTGCGGTTTCTAGCTTTCCACAGAAAATTGTTCAATAGGGTGTCCACCTGAAAAACATCCAAACTCTGTGCTAATGTTCTCTGGGAGAACGAGATGAATTCTAGGACATTATAGCATGCTTGAACAAGCTTGCATCTTGCAATATGCATAATATAAACCATGTGTTAATCAACTGTACAGATCTAAGGAGCAGAAATCGGTAAGCCAGGAAATGCTTAGAATATAGAACGTAAACTTATTGAGATCTTTGATCAGACTGGGTTAGAATAAACGAGAGTTTCCTCTATATGGTAAAAAAAAACAACCCAGTCTTGTCAGCAATTGCGGCATATAAGATGTATTCTTTAGACTTCTGCTTATCCTTTGCAGCTTGAAACACATCCCAGAATCCTCTGCACCAACGTACTGCCATCTACAGAAACTGGATAAGACTGCCTGTGACATCTCTCAGACTTAATTCACAACATGGCTACCCACAACTCATGGGGTCTTTCGGTACTCGGCCTTATTCTGGAATATACCACGGGATAGGGACCAGCTGTCCACATGCTAGGGCAGACTACATCAGGACCCAGGTGAGGCCCACCACAGTCTATATTGCCTGTGGACCACAGTTCCCTGTCCCAAGATATATTCTAGAATAAGGCCAAGTGGGGAAAGAGCCATAGTTTATAGAATCCTAGAATCCTGGAGGAGGAAAGGACCTCCAGGGTCATCCAGGATTTCCTAAACCATCCCAGACAATGGTAGATCCAGCCACGGCTTGAAGACCTCCAGGGAAGGATTGCTCACTACCTCCTGTGGCAACCTATTCCACTGACTGATCGCCCTCCCTGTAAGGAAGTTTCGCCTAATATCTCATCTCTATTGACTCCCTTGACATTCCATACCATTGTTTCTTGTCTTCCCCATCTTGCTTGCCTGATGTTAGCAAACTTTTCTCTCCATCTTACAAACGTTCTTCAGAATTCCCATAAGGGAGATTCTGTAAGACACCAGGGCATCTCTTCACCACACAGAAGATACATATTGCGTGGTATGTATCAATCTGTATTTCATTTTAATCTGTATCTGTTTGAATTCGTATCCTGTTTTAGTTTGTTTTAATCTGTTGTTACCCGCCCAGAGACCTTCGGGTACGGGGCGGGATAGAAATGTAAGTAAGTAAGTAAGTAAGTAAGTAAGTAAGTAAGTAAGTAAGTAAGTAAGTAAGTAAGTAAGTAAATAAATAAATAAATCATGTGTCTCTAAAGAATACCGCCTTCGTGGGAAATGCTTGGACAATTTCTTGGCTTCAACAGAAACATCATTACGCAGGACAGAGCTCTTTCCCAACATGTAACAGTCCTTCCTTATCTGTGGTTTTAAGATCTGTGTGTTCAAAGTAAGTGTGGCTACAGAAATGCATAGGGATCTAATATTTACGACTTGCCTGTGCCTAAGTCAGCACTGGAAACTAACAGTTCTGCGTGGTTTTTCCAGGTGTGTGGGAGGTGCAGAGGTTAAACCTGCTATTTTTTTTCAATTTAGAGTTCTGGCACATCTTACAGTTTTGAGTTCTGGACTTGGCCAACTTTGGCCCACTGAGGGGTCAAGTTGGGCTGATTTTGGCACGTGTTAAGTCTTAAGTACCTGGAAATCAGCCACATCTATTTACCAATGACTCTTAATACCTGTGGGAAGCACTGCGAAGATAGGGATGGGTTAGAACCTAAGAGGAGCCCTGCTGGATCAGGCCACAGCCCATCAAGTCCAGCATCCTGTCTCACACAATGGCCCACCAGTGCCCCATGGACATCTCAAGCAGTGACAAGGGCAAACATTCTCCTGCTCTCGAATCCCAGCAAATGGCCTTAGAGGCATCCTGCATGCCCCCCCCCCCCGCCCAGCCTGAAAGATGTTCTTAGGCATCCATTCTAGTAGCTATTGATACATCTGTCCTCCATGAATTTGTCTAACCCTTCCTTAAAGCCATCTAGGCTGGTTGCTTTTACCACCTCTTCTGGTAGCCAATTCCATAAACCGATGACCCTCTGAGTGGAGAGATCCTTCCCCTTGTTGGATCTGACTCTCCTACCCATCAGCTTCATAGATGCCCCCTGGTTCTAGTGTTGTGTGATAGAGAAAACATTCATATGTGCAGATTTGAACCAAAAATTCAAACAAATAGTTCTGAATTTGGTAAATATGAATCGGATCTTGTTAAATTCGAATTTCAACACTTCAAGTTGAATTGGATTTTCGGGTATTCAATTCATTTCGAATAGAACGTCAAAAATACTTTCGTCCACATAAACCTACCAGCCACTAGATGAATGGTCCCTCTCTTTCCTTGACCCCCTCCAAAGGGGACGGCTCTCCAAGGGCTGCAAAGGTGCCGTATTGGAGATTTCGAAAAGGTTCAGCTGCTTCTTATTAGCCGATAAGACATGTCCGCCCACGTCTTAAAGCCCGTGGCTTTAAGGTAGGGTTAGAAAAATTTATGGATGACAGATGTATCAATGGCTACTAGAACGAATGCCTAGGTGCATCTTTCAGGCTGGGGGGGGGGAGGAATTGGGGCGCTTCTAAGGCCATCTGCTGGGATTCTAGAGCAGGAGAAGGTTTGTCCTTGTCTCTGCTTGAGATGTCCATGGGCAACTGATGAGCCACTGTGTGCGACAGGATGCTGGACTAGATGGGCTGTGGCCTGATCCAGCAGGGCTTCTCTTGTGTTGTGTTGTGTTGTGACGGCCGATCGAAGAGCAGTGGGGCCATTCCTTAATGCCGAAAAGACTCAGCAGCCATCTTATGCTCACGTGGGGTTCAAACTCACACGTTAGCAGAAAACACAAGGGGAAGAAGAGCCCGCGTGTTTCAGCGGACCCAAGGAGGGCTTGAAAAGTGGGGAAATGCTGCTGAAAATCCCTCAAGTGCTATTATAAAAGGACACAGCAGGGACAGCACACCCCAAAGCGAGGAATGGGGGGGAGGGGGGAGCAGTTCCTCTCCCCACAAACACCAATGTGCATGTTGTCTTTCCCACAACGCGAGAGACGCATGCAGAAAGCGCCTTGCGGTGAAATCTGCCCAGCCATCGAGCAAACACTGTATTTATATGTCCCTGTCACTTCCTCTGAAAGAAGACTGCAAATAGACTGCAAATGTGTTCACCACCCTGTCGTGGGCTGACGGGTCGGGGAGGGGGGAGAGATTGGGGGAGGGCTTCCTGAAGGAATCCGTGGCACGATCTACATAACAAAGCACGGCTTACCTCCTCCAACATCCTGTTTGGGTTATGAGCATCACCAGACTCAACAACACTCCAGGACTCAAGAACACAAGGTTTGGTTCCGCACTCCTCCACGAAGCTAGCTGGGTGCCCTTGGGATAGTCACAGCTCGCTGTCTGACTATCCACCAACCTCACAGGGTTGTTCTCTCGTGGGGAGAAGAACAGAAAACTTTGTCAGCCGCTTTGAGTCCCCTTAAATGGGTGAGAAAAGCGGGTAGAGAAGCCAACTCTTCTTCTTCTTCTTCTTCTTCTTCTTCTTGGTGGTTCCATTCACATGCCATTCACAGGTTCCCCACAGGAAGAACTTAAAGCTGACTTGTTGCTGGGTACCACTGAGTTGTGGTCGACCCCCCCAGTTGATTGCATGCATACCTCCACGGGCATCCCTAGGCAGTCTTCTTGGCATGGATACAGAAGTGGTTTACCATTCCCTACTTCTGGGGTGGGGCTGGGGACTGAACTGGCAACTCCCTGCTTGAAAAATGTCTTCTGTGCATACATTTTTGGAATGTACTTTGACCAAAGAAAACCCCTTTGTGGGCAGCTTTCACTGGCATAATGCATCCATGAATCCCTGTAACTGTATATACTCACTTTCCCTGTAAAATATGGTTTTACGAATATTCCCTTGGAAGGAAAATTTGCAAAATTCAGGAGAAAAACTGAACTTTCACGGCTATTAAACGTCTGCGAGCACATTGATTAGGGGCGTGTGAATTCTGGAAGTGAACTAAAGCAATTTCTCTGGCATCTCTTTTGTCAGGGCCCTCCTAATTTTCTTTCCAGACGGATTCACAGTCGATGTGTTAACTCCTCTGAAGAATACATGTACAGAACACGTACAAATGTTTTGAGCTCAAAATGTTGCAATTAAAAATAATAATAAAGGCTGCTTCAAGTGCCTTGAGTTCCAGCCAGATTGGTTTAATTCCCAAACTCTGTTTTGACTGTTTTATGCTGGCATTTCAGAACCCCTCTAAAGGGGTTTTATGGTTCTTCCTTTCCCAACTTGGATGCTTTGCTTATTGGGTTCTTAACGCCCCCAAATGCCTATTTCTTTTGTGGGTTGAGTGACAGGCAACTTTCAAATACAGAAGATGTCAAACATGGGTCTCCAAATGTTGATGGGCTACAACTACCATGAGCCCCAGTAAGTGTGTCCAAAGTCAAGGAATTATGGGAAATAAACACCTTGTGGATCCAGTCAGTGTGGCCAAAGTCAGGGAATTATGGGAAATGAACACCTGTAGGTCCAGTCAGTGTGGCCAAAGTCAAGGAATTATGAGAGATGCAGTCTAACATTTGGAGGTCCAAGTCTAACAACATCTGGAAGCCCAAGTCAAAAAATTAAGGGAGATGGGGTCTAACATCTGGAGATCTAGTCAGTGTGGCCAAAGTCATGGAAGTATGGAAGATAGAGTGCAACATCTGGAGGTCCATGTCAAAAGAATTATGGGAAATGGAGTCTAACAACACCTGGAAGTCCAAGTAGGAACCTGAGCCCTAATGTCCTACCATCCAACCCATGGTCCCCCAGCACCTATTATGTGAAACAAAGCAGTTTCAGATAGATTCCACATTGACATTCCACATGTACTTTTTGTATTCTGTTTCAAATCTGGATCAAACTCGAAGGGGGGGGGAAACACATGTGCATCCCTGCTAATCGTGCTTTATTAGAAACTGCAGCTGAGCGAGACCAAATTGTGAGCAACACATTATACAAGTGAGAAAGTGCAGCTTTCCTGTACCCAGAAGTGGCACTAAAACTGGAGATTTGTCACACATCAAAGGGGTTTCTCACCATTCAGCAGCATTTAAGGGATGAGATTTAGCAACCGTTTCTTCTAACGAGGACAAAATGGCTAAGTAAAGAAGGAGCAAAATGGGTCCAAAATGTTGGGCGGCAGCAATTGTAGAGAAGGAGGAGGAGGAGTTGGCTTTTGTACCTCACTTTTCTCACACAGTTAAGGGGACTCAAAGCAGCTGACAAACCTTCTGTTCTTCTCCCCACAACAGACAGCCTGTGGTGTGGGTGGAATTGTGAGAGCTCAAAAGAGAACTGTGACTAGCCAAAAAAGAAGGAGGAGGAGGAAGAAGGAGGAGGAGGAGGAAGAGGAGTAGTAGTAGTTGGCTTATATACCCCCCTTTTCTCAGCTTTAAGGGGACTCAAAGCTGCTGACAAACCTTATCTTCTTCTCCCTGTGAGGTAGGTGGGGCTGTGAGAGTTCAGAAGAGAGCTGTGACTAGCCCAAGGCCAACCAGCTGACTTCATGGAGGACGGCGGAATCAAACCCCATATTCCCAGATAGCAACCAGTATCAAGGCCATGCCGCTGAGGGCAGCGTGTACTGGGCAGGGCATGGCTCTAGGATGCAGGATCATCGCCTCCCGAAGACGGTGCTCAATGGTGAACTCACCCCCTGGTGACCGAAACAGAGGAGCCGCAAGGAGGAGAAACAAGGACTCCCTGGAGCAGTCCTTCAGCCTTGGCCATACTGACCACAATCAACTGCCCACTCCGGCCTCAAACCGAGAGACATGGAGATGCACCGTCCACAACTCTGCTGCCTCCTTTGAGAATGCACACAGAACCAAACTTGAGGAAGAAGAGGAGTTGGCTTTCTACTCTGCTTTTCCCACCCATTTAAGGGGACTCAAAGCAGCTGACAAAGCTTCTGTTCTTCTCCCCACAACAGAACACCCTGTGAGGTAGGTGAGGCTGTGAGAGCTCAGAGGAGAGCTGTGACTAGCCCAAGGTCACCCAGCTGGCTGCGTGGTAGAGGGTGGAATCGAACCTGGTATTCCCAGATAAGAGTCCAACTCCCTAACCACTAGACCAAACTGAGGAAGAACCTTGCCATCACAGTATCAACCAAGGAGACCTTTCCCTGTACCTTCTGCAACCAGACCTGTCGTTCCCGCCTCGGTCTGTTTAGCCTCCACCGCGCATGCAGCAAGCGTGGGTCGAGCCCTCCCTAATCTTTGTTCACAAAGCCAAGCTATGATGATACTGATTTCCACAGAATTCCTGGCAGGGCCTCCTGCAATCCACAATTCCACCCAAGTGCAAAAAGAAAGAGAGAGCGAGAAAGAGAAAGAGAAAAAACCTGCAAGGCTCAGCAGACTGTGACTACCGGAGTGGAAACAAATGCAATCTAAAGCAGAAACTCACGGCAGCCTTTAGCTACAACCGTCAGCCTGGAATGCTTCCAGCCTTGCAATCTGAAGGGCAGCCAGCGAGAGAAGTGAATTAAACGCTGGCTCAGCTGTTGGGTGTAGGATCTGCGATATGGGGTACGTCATAAGAGCCGGGATTATAGGGGAAATCAGCCTGTAGTTGATATTTTAACAAAACATGCGTGGTTTTGTGCTGTAAAGGGATCATATGCACGCATCCCAAGCACTACCAGAACGCTATGAAACTTCTTGCCTGAAAGGAGGAGAGAAAAGATGGCAGGATGGGTTGCTCTGCCATCTTGCTCCTAGCAGGGCTTCTCCTCCCTGCTCCAATGGGCACCAGAACACTAGGGAGCTAGGGATATGCACAAACATTCGTAGGCATTCGAAATCCTATCAAATGTGCCAAATTTCGATATTTGGATTCGAATCGAATGTCCCAAAATACAAATTTCAACATTCGAATCAAATTTCAAACTTCGGATCTATTCGAATTATCCAGACATTCGTATGTGTACGGATTTGCACATGACGCGTACTTGAAGACCTGCATCTTTCCCGCATCCGTATGCATTTGTACGGGTCGGTACAGGATGAAAATGGATCACATGCGGGATAACTATGGGATGCATACAGACATGTACAGATATGTACGGATGCAGGGAAGATATGTACGTGCATACAAATGTTGTTGACATTCGTAAGTGAAGATTCGAATCAAAAATTTGAAAATTCAAATCGAATCTTGTTAAATTTGAATTCAAGAGATGTGAACTGTATCGAATTTTTGGGTATTCGATTTGACTCAAATGTTAAAAGGACATTCGTGAACATCTCTACTAGGAGACATCTTGCCTGAAGGAAAGAGGAAGAGACAGCAGGCTGGGTTGCTCTGCCATCGTTTTCCCAGCAGGGCTCCTCCTCTCTCCTCCAATGGTCACCAGAACACGAGGAGCCATCTTGCCCAAAGGAAAGGAGGAAAAGGCAGCAGGCTGGGTTGCTCAGCTGTCTCGTTCGCAGCATTGGGTTGAGAGGTTCAAACAGAGGGAGGGAGCAAACCACCTGGAAATAGTGATGGATATTTGTGGCTATCCCAAAAAAATTCTGGGAAAATCGCGGTTCCCTGCCCATGTAGGAGGACCTCGGAGACAGCCAGCATGGAAGGATGGACTGGGACCTTGGCCCATTCACAGCTTGCCTACCCAACCCACATCACAGGGCTGAAACATGACTGAAAGAGATCTCAATTCTCACGTATGTCAGTGTTTCCTTCTCACTGAAGAGTCGCACTCTGAGCTACCCTGAAACACCAAGTAGTCCAGAAGAAGAAGAAGAAGAAGAAGAAGAAGAAGGGTTGGCTTCTCTAACCCACTTTTCTTACCCATTTAAGGGACTCAAAGTGGCTGACAAAGCTTTTCTATTCTTCTCCCCACAACAGAACACCCTGTGAAGTAGCTGGGGCTGTGAGACCTCAGAAGAGAGCTGTGACCAGCCCAAGGTCACCCAGCTGGCTTCATGGTGGAGGGCAGAATCGAACCTGGTATTCCCAGACAAGAGTCTGGCTCCCTAACCACTAGACCAAACCACTAGAACGTGGCAGAGGCCACTAAAACCTGTTCCACCAAGCTTCAAAGCACGACCGAGGCCCATTTGTTCTTGTAATGAAATAAAAGGTCTAAAACAAGGCAAAACAACACCCGGGGAGGGGGGGGGCGACCATAAAATCTGAGGTCCCCTCCTTCCTTCCTCAGGGGTCCTAACTGCTAACCTGTCTAAAGCCAAACTTCCCCAAAATGTAACAGCCTCCTTTGGACTAAAACCATATCAGCTTTAACAGTCAACCTCTCAGATGGAACCGGACTTCCTTTTTGCTCTACAAGTTTATTCATCTTTTTTTTTAAAAAAAAATTCACTTGCTTCCGGCCTTCGTTTTAAAGCATTCAATTAATGTCTGGGTGACAGGCGGAAGCTCTCCTTCCTACACACCCGGAGAGCGCCCAAGACTTGGGCCCTTTCTGCACTTGCCCTGATTTTGGATTCTATCTTGGGATAGGGGTCTGTTGACCACAAGCTAATGCAGGCTCTGGTAGGCCACAGTTGGCGCCTTCCATAGTCTACATCATCATGTGGACAGCAGGTCCCTATTCTGGGATACAATCCAGAATAAGGCTAGGTGCAGAATGGCCCCTGCTTTCTCTCAGTAACAGAAGCACAATATTCACTCTATTTGGATATTCCAGAATAAAGCAGAGAGATATTCAAATACAATGGAATAAGTGACTGATGTCTGTATGCGGCCCCAATCTGGGGTCCTCTAAGGGTGTTCCTACACTTACCTCCCGTAATCCGGATTTAAAAGATCCAGATCTTTGAAACGGGGTCCTCACTGAATCCGGCCCTTGACGATCCGGATCTTGGTGGGGACCCCATGTGTTCGCACTGGCCGCCTAGCACCGGACTGCAACGGGTGCTAAACAGGGTCGCAGTGCGAATGCAAAAGCAACCGTCTGGAAGACCGATTTGGGCCGAAGCGGAAGGGCTGGCCAGTGCGGACGTCAGTCAAGGAGCGCTTCCGTCCACTGTGGGCGTGGTAGAGTGGCACGGGTTAGTAGCCGCCTACGCAGCAACTACGAAGCCTCGCACAAACTATGTAGCTAATTTGAGTAGTACAGCTACAACGGGCGTGCAGGCCTACGTGGCTGTGAGTGGCGAGCAGAGCCGGAACGAGAGCCGGAACGAGAGCCGGAACGAGAGCCGCCCACTGCAAATGGCGGCCACAAAGCTCGCCCCTGGACCCCATTGCCCTTGTCGCAGTGAGAACGCGTGTCTTCTGATCCAGTCTTCACAGCAGAAGGCTGGATCGAAGACATCATTAAGGGGATCTACTGTAAATCCGGATGTAAGGGCCCAAAGACTCCATGAAATCTGGCCTTCACTTTTGCTACTGCAAACAAATGAGGTCCTGGGTGTGAACAGGACATGGCAGATCGATACGGATCAGGTTCCTAATGGGTTCTCAACGGGGTTTTCGTTGCTAGATGATGTTTGGACTAGGGATGTACACAAATATTCATAACAATCGTAGACAAATCAAACGTTACGATATCCGTATGGCAGCACTCGTACGAATACAAATGCTTCCGGACATTCCTACAAATAGTTCAGACATCCGTTAGACTGGAGGGGTGGAAAAACGGAGCGCCAGTCACATCTGCAATGGATCCAGGTTGCATTCGACATGGACCGACAGCGGATTAAAAGGGGATTCAGGTCGGATTTGACGTTTTCAGAGCATGGATATGTTACGGATACGTATCAGATACGTATTTGTTTGTATGAAATATGCATTCGTTTGTGTTGGATCCATATCAGATACGTATTCATTCGTATTCAATATGTATGGAATATCTGTATGGGTATGTACAAATAGATTCGTACCGAATAGAATTTTACCACATCTGAATGTGATCTATTCGTACGAATACGGATTTTCAAACATCCGATTCGCTACGAATCGAACATCAAAAATGCGTTCGTGCCCACCCCTAGTTTGGATCAGAGTTTTCATCTTTCCTGAATGGAGCGCAGCAGAGAGGAGCAGAGCAGAGCAAAGCAAAGCAGAGTGGAGCAAAGCAAAGCAAAGCAGAGCAGAGCAGAGCGGAGCAAAGCAAAGCAGAGTGGAGCAAAGCAGAGCGGAGCGGAGCAAAGCAGAGCAGAGCAGAGCGGAGCAAAGCAGAGCAGAGCAAAGCAGAGCAGAGCGGAGCGGAGCAAAGCAGAGCAGAGCAGAGCAGAGCAGAGCAGAGCAGAGCAGAGCAGAGCAGAGCAGAGCAGAGCAGAGCAGAGCAAAGCAAAAACAAATAATCTAAACGAAACAACAGCAGCAAAGATCTCTGTTTAGAGAAGTCAATCCAAGCTCCTGAACTCCGGATGTTCCAAGCCGTCTTCTAAGGTAAGGTACAATAACTGAACATTTCTCCCACAGGCGCCCGTCCTCTGCTGGCATCCAGCAAGCCAACTGGCAAGCGATCTGTAATGGAAAAGTTGGCCGTGTAGCTCCCAAGCAATAAGATCTGCGACAAACAAATCGGTACAAAGCCAGCCTTGCTCCCTGTGAATCATTTATAGCACTGCTGAGTAAGGGAAGCCGCAGCCTGGCAAAAGATCTGCAGCAGACGGGCGTCAACATGAATAGTAAAAGAGCTCAGAACCAAGCCAGGACGAGGGAGGCAGAATGCCTCCAAGGCCATTTACAGGAAGAGGTGCCCAGAAGCCATGTGTGGGCCACCGTGTGGGACAGGATGATGGACTAGATGGGCTGTGGCCCGGTCCAGCAGGGCTCCTCTTCATTAGTGGAGGACAGGTGGATCACTGGCTACTAGAACAGATGCCCAGGGGCCACCTCCAGGTTGAAGAGACAGGCAGGAGGCCTCTGAAGACCACCTGGAGGGATTTGAGAGCAGGTGAAGGTTTTGCCTTCGTCTGCTGCTTGAGATGCGCAGAAGCAACAGGTGGGCCACCATGTGGGACAGGATGTCGGACTAGTTACAACTGGGGCCTGATCCAGCAGGGCTCCTCTTAGGTTCTTAAAACAGTAAAGACGTATTGAGGGGAAATGTACATAACCCAGAATAAGCCACATCCAGACACATTTCATTCTGGATCATCCACACTTTGCTCTGGATTATCCAAATAATGTGGAAGAGGCAAGTGATCTGAATAAGGGATGTCTGAAACATTTGCACAAATGTCCGGAAACATTTGTGTTTGTACGAATGTTAGCATACGAATATCGTAATGTTCAACTCGTGTACGAATGTCCGACTATACATGCCCATCCCTAATCCTAAATTTCTGGCTCATCTCGGCAGCTTACAGGAAGGGAAGATATCAAGGAAACAGAGGACTTAACTAATTACTTCAGCATCAACAATTCCCTCCTTAGACTGCAACTCTTTTGGATTCTTACCCCCTTTGCCTTTTTTAATAAACCAAAACAAAGATGCAATCTGTCTGACAGGTCACCTTAACCCAGGGCTGCCTGCTGCTTCATTTTCCTTCAAAGAAGATCTGCGGATACAAGGCAAAGAGTCCCTTTGTATTCAAAACTGTTGTTCCAGATAAAGGCCAGCGGAGTAAAACAGGCTGAATTACTCATCTAGCTCTTATCTGCACAGAAGCGACACATGCTAAGCTTGTCATTGTTCCAGCAGCATTGTCCTTGTCACCAAATCTGAACGGCTGCTAAATGCAGATTGCGCTCTCTTAAGGAGCATCTAAACTCTGTGCAGGACTCCTACAGGGTCTGTTGATTTCTGAGGTCACGTCCACTCATCCTGCAGTTTCGGAGAGGTGCTACATTTTGGGGTGTAGGTGCAAAAGTCACCTGGTAAAATCGAGAAGCTCTATGCCAGCGATCACAAACCTATGACACGCGTGTCACAGGTGACACGCCAAGTCCTTTTGTGCGTCGCCCAAGGACCCAAGCACGTTGTTGCCGTTCGGCATCTTGCTTAAAATGGTAGTGTCTGACCTGGGTGGGAAATATAATCAGCTCAGCCAAAGGCCAGGGAAAAGAGGTGCGTCTTCACCGCCCTGCTAAATATATATAAGGAAGGGGCAAGACGCACCTCAAGGGGGAGGCTATTCCATAGTCTAGGGGCCATCACAGAAAAGGCTCTCTCCCAGGTGCCCACCAGCCTTACTACTGAAGATGGTGGGACAACCAGGAGGAATAGATTCGTATCGAATAGGATTTTACCACATTCGAATGCGGTCTATTAATACGATATGGCATTTCGAACACTCGATTCATTTCGAATTGAATGCCAAAATAACATTCGTGCACACCCCTTGGAGGCAGAGCAAAACAAACCAAGTAAGAAGTAGGGTTTTAGAGGTGAAGAGGCCAGCTGAAAACACAGCTCGCTGACTTCTGAGCTTTCAGAAACTGCTGCCGGAGAAGGAAAATATCCTAAGCTGGGAATTATTTACGTAAACCGCAGAACCCAGAACATCCCATTGGAGAGTTCCAAAACCCCAGGGCTATGATTGTGATGGTCTGTTTCACAAAGGAGACGCTGCCAAGCTAAATGCTACTGCCCCAAAGTCTGGCAAAATGCTTTAATTTAGGAGAAGCACATTTTATATCCTGCAAGTGGCTGTAGCTTGGTGGTCATATAAGCAGCCTAGACAGCAGAGGATTCTGGGTTTGATCCTCAGCTTTCCCCGGAAGGCGGCAATCGTAAACCACTTCCGTATCTCTGCCAAGAAAACTGCCTAGGGGTAGCCCATGGAGCCTGGAGGGGGCTGTAGCTCAGCGAGAGAGCAAACTGCTTGAAGAACAGAAAGGTAATGGTTCGATCTGCAACCTCCGCCAGGCACAGGTAATGGCAAACCACTTCTGTACACCTGCCAAGGAAACTGCATGGAAACGCCCATGGAATCTGGAAAGGACTGTGGCTCAGTGGGAGAGCAAACTGCCTGAAGAGCAGCAGGTCTTCCGTAGCCTCCATTTTTATTTCCCAGCTATCCCAAACAACTGAGACTGTGTGTTGTTCCCTCATTCCCATGGGGATTCTGGGAAATAAGAACAGCAGCCACAAGCCGAGCAGAGGTAGGCAGCTGATAAGGCCAAGTATGACACAATCACAACCACATGAGACTATTAAGAACAGAAAAAAAACGCTGAGCTAGAACAAATTCAGGGCAGTCATTGCCCCACGCCCAAACCCATAAGTGGTGCTACAGGCCTTGTAAAAGCAAGAGACGTGCACGCTTGTGACCCGTGGGGTCACAGAAATCCACATAAAACAGTTTTGCATGCGTCGATGCAGAGACACATGAAGGCATAAGAAACTCAGGATTCCTGCGCTCTCTGCACTTTGGCACCGATCTCTGTCCTTCCTCCGCTGCTGCATCCAGCTCACACCCGGTTGGAAAAATTTGTCCCATTTGTGGCTGCAGGTCACGCCGGCCGCAGTGCCATAAAATGCTACATGGCAGGGAAGCGCGTGAATATTGGAAACATTCAGAATTCAATCGAATTCGTTTGGATTTGGACATTGGAATTCGAATCAGAGGTCTATGAATTTGAATCTCAACGAATTTCAGATTTTTGAATCTACTCGTTCAAATTATTCGGACATTCCTATGTGTGCGGGCACATACGCTAGGTGTATTTGCACGTACGCCTCTTTCCCGCATCCGTACTCATTTCTGCAGATCCGTATGGGATAAAAATGGGATGCATAATGTTGACTTTCACATGTGCAAATTCCAACCAAAAAAATGTGAACAAATAGATTTGAATCTATCCGAACTGAATGTAAATATATTCTAATTTTAAATATTCAAAACGATTCAAAGTTTTGGGGTATTTGATTCGAACTGAATTGAATCCCAAAAACTGCATTCGTGTACACCCTGTGCGCACTCCAACAGCACAGTTATGACAGCCTGCGTGAAAGATCCCAGAAGCCTTTTGCTTTATATCCCGCTTTTCTCACCCTTAAGGGGACTCAAAGTAGCTGACAAACCTTCTGCTCTTCTCCCCACCACAGAGAACTCTGTGAGAACTCAGAAAGAGAGCTGTGACTAGCCCAAGGCCACCCAGCTGGCTTCATGTAGGGAGAAGAATTGGCTTTTGTACCCCACTTTTCCCACCACTATGGGAATTCAAAGCAGTTGACAAAGCGGCATACAAACCACGAGAGCAAACTGGCTCACTATAGTTTTACCCAGACTGAAGGCAAAGCATTCATAAAGATTATGCCTCTCACCACCCAAGAAAGTCTCCCCTAAGCACAAAGTGACACGCCTCACACCCACAAAGCCCCCCCATAGGGACCCTGTGAGCGCCAAAGACTTACGACATGCTGTTGACTGATGGCCACCGGGTAGGACATGGCATGGGGTTGGTAACGGGCATCCGTCCCTCGCCACGACTGCGTCACAGGTTGAGTAGATCCAGACATCGCTCAAGAATGCCGGGAGGCTCTTTGTCCACTCGCTTGGTGTGCGTCCCCCAGAATCTACTGGTGCTGAGTGCCAGAGAAGTCGAGAGTTCTCCTCATTATACGCATGCCGGCCAATTTCTTCTGCGACTGCAAAATGGAAGAGGAAAAGATGGGGTAAGAGATCAGGTTGAGGGGATTTGGGAAAGCCAACATTCAGAAGAGCAATATATCATCTGCCTTCAGAATGACCCACTGAGTCATAAGAACATAAGAACATAAGAGGAGCCCAGCTGGACCAGGCCACAGCCCACCTAGTCCATAAGAACCTCAGAGGAGCCCTGCTGGATCACGCCACAGCCCATCTAGCCCTTAAGAACCTAAGAGAAGCACCGCTGGATCAGGCCATAACCCATCTAGTCCATAGGAACCTCAGAGAAGCCCTGCTGGATCAGGACACAGCCCATTTAGTCCATAGGAACCTCAGAGGAGTCCTGCTGGATCAGGCCACAGCCCATCTAGTCCATAAGAACCTCAGAGGAGCCCTGCTGGATCAGGACACAGCCCATCTAGTCCATAGGAACCTCAGAGGAGTCCTGCTGGATCAGGACACAGCCCATCTAGTCCATAGGAACCTCAGAGGAGTCCTGCTGGATCAGGACACAGCCCATTTAGTCCATAAGAACCTCAGAGGAGCCCTGCTGGATCAGGACACAGCCCATCTAGTCCATAGGAACCTCAGAGGAGTCCTGCTGGATCAGGACACAGCCCATCTAGTCCATAGGAACCTCAGAGGAGTCCTGCTGGATCAGGACACAGCCCATCTGGTCCATAAGAACCTAAGAGGAGCCCTGCTGGATCAAGCCACAGCCCATCTAGCCCTTAAGAACCTCAGAGAAGCCCTGCTGGATCAGGCCACAGCCCATCTAGTCCATAGGAACCTCAGAGGAGCCCTGCTGGATCAGGACACAGCCCATCTAGTCCATAGGAACCTCAGAGGAGCCCTGCTGGATCAGGACACAGCCCATCTAGTCCATAGGAACCTCAGAGGAGTCCTGCTGGATCAGGACACAGCCCATCTAGTCCATAGGAACCTCAGAGGAGTCCTGCTGGATCAGGACACAGCCCATCTGGTCCATAAGAACCTAAGAGGAGCCCTGCTGGATCAAGCCACAGCCCATCTAGCCCTTAAGAACCTCAGAGAAGCCCTGCTGGATCAGGCCACAGCCCATCTAGTCCATAGGAACCTCAGAGGAGCCCTGCTGGATCAGGACACAGCCCATCTAGTCCATAGGAACCTCAGAGGAGCCCTGCTGGATCAGGACACAGCCCATCTAGTCCATAGGAACCTCAGAGGAGTCCTGCTGGATCAGGCCACAGCCCATCTAGTCCAGCATCCCATTGCACACAGTGACCCACCAATTGGCCATGGGCATCTCAAGCAGAGACAAGGGCAAACCTTCCATGGCACAGACCATGGACCTTGTCCATCTGACTTGCTGCCAGAAGAGGTGGTAACAAGCAACCGATCAAGGTAGCTTTATGGATGGGTTAGACTAATTCATGGAGGACAGGTGCCTCAAGGGCTCCTAGAATGGATGCCTAGGAGAGACAAGCAGGATGCCTCCAAAACAGGGATGTGCATGACATATTCATAACATTCATTATTCGTATGGGCTCTTCTTATAGTCTTATGTTCCTGTGAATAAGGAGGCAACTGGAAAGAACTATTATTTGAGGGCCTAAACAAGTGAGCTCAGGCGCCATTTTCTCTCACGTCAAAATCCCTTCACTGCAGACACAATGAGGCAGATGCCATGAAGGACAGTATGGAAAGCATTCTTGTTTCTCTCCCTACCAAGTGGCAATTAATATTTCCTCAGATATATTAGTTTTATCATCTCAGATCCAAGGAGTAAAACACCCTAATCCCCAAATGGAAGCAACCCTGAAGTCTTTGTGTCAGGCCCGAAATGTGCCAGTATAACACTTTCCCAGCTCCCATTACCCTCTTTCTCCCCACACAAAATGGAGGAGGCCCTCTACCAACCTACCTCTCTAGGCCTCATCCTGCACCCATCCCTCTTCATGCACCTCCAGGCAATAAATTCCACAAATTTATTGCCAAAGAGGCCTGTAATTCTGAACCAAACCACCTAGATTTAGGTCAACGGCCCATCTGGTTTATTTACCAAGGGCCTTCAAGAACAAAGGTTCCCCATAAAAGGATTATAGATCCAGAAGCGTAAAAACTTACGAGAAACTTCAGTGGAAAAACACGACAATAAAATTCAAAACAGTTAAAACAACCTACTTTTTAAAACAAAACAAAAAATATGAACTTTAACGTCTCAAATGGCATGTTCTCAAATTGGCTATATCCCTTTCTCCTGCTCCTGTGTATCTTGAAGTTTCATTTTATTCATTTATTCATTCACTCATTCATTCACCCATTCGTTCATTTTTGCTGGAAAAGCCAAGAGAAACTGACAAGGGCAAAAGAGAGGCAGAAAAGCTTTGAATGGAAACATCCAGTTCTTTTATTTTCTAGCACAGCCAAGTCAAACTTCACCCAAACCAAAAAGAGGAAAAGAGCTTGAAACATTTTCCTTTTGTTTGTTGTTGGTTTGTTTACTAGAAGAAGTCTGCTTTTCTACAAGGTTGCCTATTTTGCTACATTTGGAGTTTTGGAAGGTTTGCTGATTTTATGGGAAAGTAGCTGTTTGTTAATAGTCTTGAGTCTTGCAATACTGTGAAACATCTGAGCAGAATACACTGGAAGAGCTGTGTACAAATAATTCTGCGGGGGGGGTTGGTTTCCAACGGAAGGGGTGGTGGCAGCCACCTGCTTTAAGGCAGACTAGATGAATTCATGAATTCAATCCCTCCTAGAATGGAGGCCTAGGTACTGCCTCTGGGTTGCAGGGACAGGCAGGATGCTTTTAAAGGCCGTCTGCAGGTTTTGCCTTCACCTTCTGCTTGAGATGCCCAGGATGAAATACCTTGGGTCAGACCTCATCTAGAGTCCTAGCCCAAGCTCACCCAGCTGGCTTCATGGAGGAATGCGGAATCAAACCCAATAATTCCCAGTAAGAGTCTGACACCTTAACCACAAGACCAAACTTTTAAGAACCTAAGAACCAAAGAGGAGCCCTGCTGGATCAGGCCACAACCCATCTAGTCCTTAAGAACCTCAGAGGAGCCCTGCTGGATCAGGCCACAGCCCATCTAGTCCATAAGAACCTCAGAGGAGCCCTGCTGGATCAGGCCACAGCCCATCTAGTCCTTAAGAACCTCAGAGGAGCCCTGCTGGATCAGGCCACAGCCCATCTAGTCCATAGGAACCTAAGAGGAGCCCTGCTGGATCAGGCCACAGCCCATCTAGTCCATAGGAACCTAAGAGGAGCCCTGCTGGATCAGGCCACAGCCCATCTAGTTCATAAGAACCTCAGAGGAGCCCTGCTGGATCAGGCCACAGCCCATCTAGTCCTTAAGAACCTAAGAAGAGCCCTGCTGGATCAGGCCACAACCCATCCAGTCCCTCATCCTGCTCCCACAGTGGCCCAGCAATTGCCCATGGGCATCTCAAGCAGAAAGGAGGGCAAACCTTCTCCTGCTCTCCAATCCCAGCAAATGCCCTTAGAGGCCTCTTGCCTGCCCCCCAGCCTGAAAGATGTACTTAGGCGTCCATTCTAGTAGCCATTGACACATATGCCATCCATATATTTGTCTAACCTTTTCTTAAAGCCTTCTAGGTTCCTAGCTGTTACTTTTATGCTTAATCAAAGTCACACCAAAGGTTGGGGGGATGGGGAGGCCCTGTGTTGCTTTCACATGACTACTAGTTTGCAGATAAGCAAGCCAAGGTATTGGTTGCCCCAAATGATGTCAATTTGGTGGCCTTTTTGGTGCCACTGTAGAAAAGCCTGTTGTTCCTTTTAAAAGAACATTAAGGCAACATCTTTCTAAAAAGAGATTCCCTCTCTCTCCAGAACCCAAGGCAGTTAATCAGAATGTCAAGTAGTTTTTGGGCTTCTAGAAAACCCGCTGGATTTGACATGTGCTGCTGCTCAATCACAGCATCTCTGGGGAAACAGGGGTTAAGGGAGCCACTTCTGAAAAGTGGAGTTAAGGGAGAAGGAGGAAAGATACCAACTGCTTTTCCATGCCTCCCCGGAGCGTAGGACGTACAGCCAGATACAACTCACTTCCCGAACGCTGCAAATTCTCTGAAGGCTGGGCAAAATCAGCCACACCAGAACTCACAGGTGGTTGAAATCAGCAGTGTCCCGTTGGCGGGTTCTAGAGCAATTGAGGACCGAGGTTCTAGAGCGATCGAGGACTGAGGAACTGGCTAAATCTGGGAGTATCAGAAGGGCTGCAGCACAGCTGTTCTAACAGCCCATCAAGTGAAGAAAGTGTGGAATAATGCCACGCCTCTGGTGACAACTCATAAATCAGCGAATTAGGAAAGTCACAGATTCCGCGCTTGGTACAATTCCTTAACTGCAAAGGCACAAAACGTGCCCTAAATAATGAGGAACACTGTGTAGTTAGTGGGCATTTCTCCTAAAGTTTCCAGAAGGAAGGAGGGAAGGAGGGAGAGAGGAAAGGAAAGGAAGGAGGGAAGGAGAGAGAGGGAGGGAGGGAAGGAAGGAAAGGAAGGAGGGAGGGAGGGAAGGAGAGAGAGGGAGGGAAGGAGGGAAGGAAGGGAGGGAGGGAAGGAGAGGGAGGGAGGGAAGGAAGGAAAGGAAGGAGGGAAGGATAGCGAGGGAGGGAGGGAACGAAGGAGGGAAGGATAGCGAGCGAGGGAGGGAGGGAACGAAGGAGGGAAGGAGAGAGAGGGAAGAAAGGAAAGGAAGGCGAGAGATGGAAGGAAGGAAGGAGGGAAGGAGAGGGAGGGAGGGAAGGAAGGAAAGGAAGGAGGGAGGGAGGGAAGGTGAGGGAAGGAGAGGGAGGGGAGGAAGGAAAGGAAGGAGGGAAGGAGAGGGAGGGAGGGAGGGAAGGAAGGAAGGAAGGAAGGAAAGGAAGGAGGGAGGGAGGGAAGGAGAGGGAAGGAGAGGGAGGGGAGGAAGGAAAGGAAGGAGGGAAGGATAGCGAGGGAGGGAGGGAACGAAGGAGGGAAGGATAGTGAGGGAGGGAGGGAAGGAAGAAAGGAAAGGAAGGAGAGATGGAAGGAAGGAAGGAAGGAAGGAGAGAGAGCGAAGGAAAGGAAGGAGGGAAGGAGAGAGAGCGAGGAAGGGAGGGAAGGGAGGAGGGAAGGAGAGGAAAAGAAAGGAGGAGGGAGGGAGGGAGGAATCCCAGTGCTTCAGCCTTTCCTTTTAGGGACTCTTCCAGCTCTACAGTTTTGTGAGCCTCACCTTCAAGGCAAGGATGAAGATGTAAACAAACAGAAGGTCCCACTATTGCTTCTCTATTTCCATGTGCTGCAGCAGAGACCACCCTGAAATGTGTGCACAAATGAAGCAGTTTGCAACCTGCTGGCTTTTCTCGACACTTAAAAACTGCTTTTGCCTGGAGTGGGCCACACGCTCTGCTTTGTCAGGGTTTCTGTTCTAAGTAGCAAATGCCTACACTCACACTCACACACACACACAGAAGCGAGCGCACACACACAGACCCTTGACTGCCAGCTGTTTAAAGAGGCATTATGCTCAGTTCCTGGCATTAACTCTTAATTATACAAAGCATAAATTTCCCACCACTGCCTGGAGGGACGGCAGAGAAGCCGCTCGCTTCCGTGGTTTTTCTCAGGCAAGAGAGGCCTCCTCAGAGCGCAAGTTGTTATTCGATATTCGCAGGAGCGTGGGCGTGCCGGCGCATGCGCAACCCCAGGGCAGACACAAGGCGGCTCGTGCCACGGGAGAGAAATGCCTTCCCATGATCGCCACAGACAAAACACCTGCGTGCACCACAGCACTAAGAACGAAAGAAGAAGTGTCGCCCTTTCCACTTCCTGGCTAATAAAGTGACGTCCGCACAGAGAAAACGGACAGCAGTAGCCACGGCTGCAGTGCCCACTTCCAGCCACGGGGCCTCTACTTCTGCCAGGAAAGGAATCATGCAACCAGAAGGTCAACGGGAGAGTCCTGCCCATGAGGCTGGTTTGGCCAAGAATCCTGCCTTTTCAATAGCTGCCACTGTTAGGGGTGTGACAAATCGAATCGAATGAAAGAAATCTGTACTCGATGGAATAAATCCCCTTCGAATGTGGTAGGGTTCTATTCGATAACAAATGTATTCATGCGAATATCCGATACGAATGCATACATATCCGGTACGTATCCCGTAACACATCTGCTCTGAAAGCGCCAAATCCAACCTGAATCCACTTTGAATCCACTCTCGATCCGTGTCGAATGCGCTCAGGATCCATTGCAGGTGTGACTGGCCCAGCCGCTTTCCCAACTCCCCTGTTCGTGAACGTTGCAAAGCATTTGTACAAATACGAATGACAGCCGAGGATGTGCAAAATTGAAAATAACTGAAAATTTGGTTTGATTCAAATAATTTAAATTCCAGTTTAACAAAGTTCTATTCGAATTTCGCAAATTCAAATCTATCCGTTCAAATTTTTAATTCGAATTCGCGCTTAACGAATGTCGACAAGAAGTGCAGATGCCCGCACGCACCTTCCCGACGTCGATACACGTGTGTATGCATCCCATAGTTATCCTGTACGCAATCCGTTTTATCCCGTACTGATCCACACAAATGCATCCGGATGCGCGAAATGTACAGGCCTTCAGGTATGCAGGCAGCTAACCCCTACGTGTACGAACGTGTGAATAATTTGAATGAATAGTCCCTAAATTCAAAATTCGATCCGAATGTTTAGATTCAAGTTTCTGGGACATTCTATTCTAATTCGAACGTCAAAATTTGGCACATTCGATCGAATTTCGAATGCCTACAAACATTCGTGCACATCCCTAGTGTGCGAATGTCAATGTTCGATTTGTATACGGATGCCCAAATTTGTACAAATTCTGAACTTTACGGATATTTGTGCCCCTCCTGGCCACTGTAGAAGGAATCTATAGAGCAGGGATGTCAAAGATACGGCCCGCGGGCCGGATGCGGCCCGCGGGCTGTATTAATACAGCCCGCGGCTGCCGCCCGCCGCCACCCGCCGCCGCTGTCCTCCTTGGGCGCGAAGGAGGCGAGGTGAGGTGAGGTGAGGTGAGGCGAGGCGTGCGAGCGAGCGAGCGCGCAGCGGGACCCTCCACTGCCCGAGTGCGCGGGCGCCGCCATGGACAGCCAGCCCCTCCTCTGTGCCCTAGCCACGCCCCCGGCCACGCCCCCTGGCCCTGACAGTACTTTTTTTTTTTTAATCCGGCCCTCTACAAAATTGAGTTTGACACCTCTGCTATAGAGCCTCTGCCCTTCCTGAACCAAAACCCAAGAAAGGGTGCACCAAAAGAGCACATGAATCATGGGAGGAAATATCCCTGAGCTGGTATTGGATGTGCAGTAGCATCAGCCCCGGGATGCCCTTCCAGGGCAGGGTCTCCCCACCCCGGGGGTACAGTAGGTCTGCGTGGCCTCTTTAACCCACCCAGATAGAAGGCTGGCTTCTCAAAAAATAAAATAAAATAAAGTGACTCCATCACATGTAGATGGAAAGAGGCCACTGCAGAATCATCTCCAGATATGGCAACTGCCGCTCGCCGCCCCTGCCAGGTGGCAGAAGGCAATCCTGGGCTCTTAAAACCTGTGTCCGCCAGCTCCTTCTGTTACTGTTTCTTTTCCAAGTACCCGGATGTTGGCCAAGTGCTGACACGCTACCCGTCGCTTTGTTTTCCCACGCTCGCCCTGCATCCGGGTATCTGCAACAGGAACAGTAACGCAGGAGCCGGCGGACAGAGGTCAGGAATCGCTATCGTGGGAGACCCGGTATGGTTGGGGTTTTTTCCATAGCAGCGACGCTTTGGGGTATCGCTTCGATATCCGTGACTTTATATCGGGAATGCCACAGAAACATGTGCTGTTCCCAAAAGGTCCTGGGACAAACGTGGGTTTCAACTCGTGTCTGGAGGCACCCAGAGCCTGGGAGCAGCCAAGTACTGAAACGCCATAACTGAACCCACCATTCTTCTGATCATAGGCTGAAAACAAACAGCCCCACAGCTGGCTGGCTGCTCTCCCACTCAGGGAAACACAGAGAAAAGCGGGGAGGGAGGGAGGAAGCGCCCCGCGCACGTCAATGCGCCTTTAATGAGTTTACCATGCAGAGGAGGAAAACAGCCAAAGAGATGTTTCCCGACTAATCTGCCTTCCTCGCGTACATTAAACAATTCAATAACCACCGTCAGTGCACCAGCAGCCCATAATAACCTTACATTTGAAGGTCCCTGGTGCCCGCATATTAGGATAAACGATGCTCTTGTAATTTGCCTTCAATTTTAAGCCCCTGTAGGGGGTATTTTCTTGCAAGGGCACTCACTTGATTCTACACACACAGACAGACAGAGACACAGACAGACAGACAGACACAGATGCACAAAATGACAAAGACAGTCACACACGGAGGCACAAACACACAGAGACAGACAGACAGACACACACAGGCACACAAACAGACAGACACACACTCACATACATGCACACAAAGGAAGACACACTCACACACTCACACACAGAGAGACACACACACAGGCACACACAGGCACACACAGACAGAGACAGAGACAGACACACACTCACAGACACACAGACGGACACTCAGACAGACAGACACAGTCACACACAGAGACAGACGCACAGAGACATACATAGACACAGACACCCACAGACAGACACACAGACAGACACTCACACATGGACACAGACAGACAGACACAAAGAGACACACAGAGACATTCATAGACACAGACAGACACACAGACACACAGAGGCACAGACACACACCAACAGGTTTCCTAAAACAGAGGAACTGCACAAGGTTTGCAAAGACATCCCTGGTTGTCTCTGGAATCTCGCAGAAGCAGCCCTGCCAGAGATTCCTTTGTCAAATGTAATTGCTCAGATCACAAAATAATATTTTTAATGATTGAACATCCTGAATAAAAGCTGCAAAATAGACATCTCGGTTGCTTTGAACTCCCGCTGCATCTTTAAACAGCTTCTGCTAAGTGCTTCCTTTCAAAGTCGTGTGTGTGTGTGTGTGTGTGTGTGTTTTAAAATCAGGCAATTCTATTTTGTGGGTGTTGTCATTAATCACTACCCCCCTCCCCCTAAATCTCTACTCCTTCTTCACTTAATTCTGAAACTTCTGCAACCAAGGTTGCGTTCACACCTAACTTTTAATCCAGCTTCAGTCCAGCTTCAAACACATCAGCAAAGTGACTGGGCGTTTTCCTTCCAAATTAACTAACGCAATGGTGGGTTTTCTGAGATCGATAACATGGTCACTGCTTTGAGTCCCCTTAAATGGGTGACAAAAGCAGGGTAGAAAAGCCAACTCTTCTTCCATGGGTGTTTTTCCACTGCAGCCCTTAGATCTGGATCTAAGAAGATCTGGATCTAAGGAATGGGTACATTTCTTAATCCGGATCTAGTAGATCCGGATTAAGGGAAGCACCCAATGTGTTTCGACAGGAGGTGTAGCACCCATTAGGAATGGGTGCTAACACCCCTGCTGTGGAAACAGCTTTGCACCCATCTGGGGAATCCGGATCGACCCACAAAGGGTCGGTCCATTACCCCAGGTGTTTTGGGGGGCGGGGGGGGGGGGCAGTCTTCGAAGCAACTTCGAAGTGATTTCGAAGTGGGTCCTAAATGGGTGCAAAAATGGGTACTTCTGACAGTGGAAAAACACCCCATGAAGCCAGCCAGGTAGCCTTGGGCAAGTCACAGCTCTCTTCCGAGCTCTCACAGCCCCACTTGCTTCACAGGGTGTCTGTTGCGGGGAGAAGAACAGAAGGGTTGTCAGCAGCTTTGAGTCCCCCTAAATGGGTGAGAAAAGCAGGGTAGAAAAGCCAACTCTTCTTCTTCTTCTGACACATCAGGTTGACTGGATGCAGACATTCCACAAAACCTAGTCCCTGCTTTTAGAGGATTAGCATCTTCCACCAGCTAAAATAATTTTCTTTCTTCTCCATTAACACACTAGCTAGCCAATGTTGACTGCGTGTTTTTTCCTGCAACATTTATCACTGCATCCTATGCCTGTTGGTTACGGTGCAGTGTTTCATTTTCTTCCCTGTTGTACTGTTGATTATTGCTATTTGTTAAGTATTTCAGTAAAACAGCTTTTTAAAACACCAAAGTTTGATCTTGCGGTCAGAGTTTTGGTTTCTTATCCAGTTGTGTACTGATTCGATTCTACACTCCTCCACGAAGCTAGCTGGGTGACCTTGGGCTAGTCACAACTCTCCTTCTGAGCTCCCACGGCCTCACCTACCTCACCAGGTGTCTGTTGTGGGGAGAAGAACAGGAGGCTTGTCAGCAGCCTTGAGTCCCCCTTAAGGGTGAGAAAAACAGGGCAGAAAAGCCAACTCTTCTAAAAGAAGCGCCTTCAATCTGGCCTTATGGAAAAGGCTCTATGATCATAACACTCTCAAATAGGCTTTGTCCTACCTAGATGCATAAGTGAGCACTGGATGGAAAAGGAGGATTTGAGTCACAACTTCTCTCAAAGCTTTCTGATACAACAGATCTAAAACGCATCGCTTCAGGGCTGCGTAGCTTGTCAAAACCTAATGAAAGCTGAAAATCCCCTCTGAACCAACAACACTGGTAAATAAAGGCAAAGCTGACAGAGTTTCTAAGACTGCGGGAAGCTGATTAAAAAAGAACAAAAGACTTTAAAACAGGCACCACTAAAGGCCACTGTGCACCCAAACTGAACATAGAGAACCTCACCTGTTCCTTAAGGAACACCTGGAACAAAGGTGGAAATCTAGCGCAGGAATTTCACAAACACACCGCTCCAAACAGACCAAGGATGGGCAAGAATATTCGAAGATATTCAAAATTTGAATGAATCTCTCCAAATGTTGACATTCAAATTTGAATCGAATGTCCATAAATTCACACTTAAACATGTGAACGAATTTTGCATTTTTGAATCCATTCGTTCGAATTATTCAGACACTCGCATGCATATTGGTTAGTATACGGGACAAAAACGGGTTGCATACAGGAGAAGTACAGGACGCATAATGATGCGTATGGGTGCATACAAAGGTTATTGACGTTTGTAAGTGCAAAATCTGAACCAAACATTCAAGCAACTTTCGTTTCTCTATCGCACAACACTAGAACCACAACCTGGTGTGCGCAACTGTGTAGGAGAGTCGGATCCAACAAGGGGAAGTGTTTCTTCACCCAAATGGTCATCGGTCTATGGAATTTGCTGCCAGAAGAGGTGGTGACAGCTACCAGTCTGGATGGCTTTAAGGAAGAGATGGACAAATTTATGGGTGACAGATGTACCAATGGCTACTAGAATGGATGCCTAAGTACATCTTTCAGGCTGGGGGGACAAGCAGGATGCTTCTAAGTCCATTTGCTGGGGTTCAAGAGCAGGAGAAGCTTTGTCCTTGTCTCTGATTGAGATGCCCATGGGCAATTGGTGGGCCACTGTGTGAGACAGGATGCTGGACTAGATGGGCTGTGGCCTGATCCAGCAGGGCTCCTCTAATGTTCTTATGGACCGGATGGGCTGTGGCCTGATCCAGCAGGGCTCCTCTGAGGTTCCTATAGACTAGATGGGCTGTGGCCTGATCCAGCAGGGCTCCTTTGAGGTTCCTATAGACTAGATGGGCTGTGGCCTGATCCAGCAGGGCTCCTCTGAGGTTCCTATAGACTAGATGGGCTGTGGCCTGATCCAGCAGGGCTCCTCTGAGGTTCCTATGTTCATTTGTATGGATCCATACGGGATGAAAACAGGATGCATACGGATGTGTACAGATGTGGGAATTCGAATACAAAATTAAAATGAAGAGATTCAAGTTTGGTTAAATTCGAATCGAATCTTGTTAAATTTGAACTGAAAAGATTCAAATCGGATTTTCAGGTATTCAATTCGATTAGAAGAGAATCTCAAAAAAAACCTTGGGGCACATCTGTAGTCCCTAGTTCCTTACACTGTTTTTAGTAAACTGTATTTGCATTATCTGAATTCAGATCTTCCTTTAGTTCTATATTTTGCCTTCACGGATCCATTGTTTGAGACTCACTAGGTTGTCATACCCTTTTGCCATCAAGACGTTTATTCCACACCATCATCCTTCTCTGCTACTGCTTCCTTTTTTTTTTCTTTTTAAAGGCATTGTGGAGAGAGAACTGAGGAAGATCTTTGCCCAAAGTGACTCACTCTAACCTCCAATTACTGGCAGTGATGTAAGCCAAAGGCAAGCAAAACTAAAAGCCATTTGATTTGAGATCTTTTATTGAACCTCCACGCAGCTTAAAGCACCCCAGGCAGGCACGGAGCCTGTTTCGGTTCAAAACAGCATCCCAAGTCCAGGGTTTTACGAACGGCGCATGGAAATTCTCATGCACCAGAGCCCCATTTTATTTAGCAGGAAATCCATCAAGGCGTGCATTCAAATTGATCCCCCCAAATGCCCATTTTGCATCACCACTTTGCAGCCAACCTTCCTTGCTTTCACCCCCCCCCCAAGGCCCATCCTGATACAAAGGGTGTTTTTTCACTTTCAGAAAGTACCCATTTTTGCACCCATTAAGGACCCATTTGGGTGTGAGCCGGATAGCCCCCTTTCCACCATGGCACCCATTTGGGACCCGATTGTTTCAACTGCCGCTGGGGAAATCCGGATCAAATGGGTACTTTCTGGCCTTTAATCCAGATTTTCTGTAGGTCTACAATGGGGTCTTCAGGCAGAAAATGCAGATTAAAGGGAGCCTGTTTCCACGCTTGTGTGGCAATGAGGTCTAGAGGCGGCTAGGGGGAGGGGGCACCCTGGGGGGGGGGAAGCCCCAAAACCTAAGCTTCAAAGTCATTGTGAAGTCATTGCGAAGTGACTTCGAAGTCTGTGAAAAATAGCTCCGGAGCGCCTTTGAAGTCTGTGCTGATCTTCGGAGTGAAGATCAGCACAGACTTCAATGGAGTTGTTTTGCACAGACTTCGAAGTGACTTCGAAATGACTTCAAAGTGACTTTGAAGCCACTTCGGAGATTGCACCCCCTGTCCCCCCAAACACCTGGGGTGATGAGCAGACCCCTCATGGGTAGATCCGGATTTCCAAATGGGTGCTCCGGTGTTTCCACAGGAGGGAGGCTAGACCACCCATGGAAACACACTGGGTACTTCCCTTAATCCGGATCTTCTTAGATCCGGATTAAGGGAGTGCAGTGGAAAAACACCCAAAATTCCCTAGTTTGGGTTCTGGGTGGGAAAAAGCAAAGCTCCCAAAGTGGCAGAAATGCTCGGCTGCCAAAGAGACCCTTTTGCCTGCCTGAAAACACACCCCAGTGCCTCTTAATCTTTAAAGGGAAGTAAAAAAAAATGGACTAGAAGAAGGAGGCACCTGGGGATAGGGCCTTCTTAGTGATGGCTCCCAGATTGTGGAACAGTCTTTCTCCTGGACTGCGTCACGGCACTTTCATTTTACATGCTCAGAAAAGCAGTGGAAACCCCCCTCTCTCTGCCCTGGCTTTTGGCTAAAGGAGGAAAGAGCTTTTCCTCCCCAGTTTCAGGCACCTTGTTATGATTTTAGAGTGTTTGCTTTGCATTTGGTTTTTCAGTGCTGCAACCTGCCCTGAGACCTTTGGGATAAAAATGCAAATAAATAGCTGGAGAGACAAGGGGCAAAGAAACAAAAGGCTTTAGAAAAGATATACAAAAGATACAAAAGCAGTTTTCCACTGCATACTTCCAGGAAGAGGCTGGGAATTGAAACAGCAACCCTCTGCTTTTCAGCCAGTTTGGTCCACCGCCTGAGCTACAGCCCCCGAGACTCCTTGGACAACTCTATGCAGTTTTCTTGGCAGACATACAGTAGTGGTTTGCTATTGCTTACTTGCAGGAAGAAGTTGGTGGATAGAAATGGCAACCCTTTGCTTTTCAAGAAGTTTGTTCTGCCACTGAGCTACAGCCCCTCCAGGACTCCATGGATATTCTGTGCAGTTTTCTTGGCAGAGATACATAAGTAGTTTGCCATTGCCTACTTCCAAGGAGAGGCTGGGGATCGAGCCAGTAACACTCCGCTCACCGGTTTACCACTGAGCTACAGACGCTCCCGGTCTCCACAGATCTCTCTATGCAGTTTTCTAGGCAGACATACATAAGTGGTTTGCCATTGCCTACTCAAAGGAGAGGCTGCGGATCGAACCAGCAACTTCTATTGCCATTGAGCTACAGCCCTTCCAGACAACCAGGTCACAGTTTCCCACAAATCAAGTTGTGACCTTGCTACCTTAATACATGCATTAGAGTGGGTGAAATTTGGCCTTGAAAACCATGGAATTATTAAGCCCTGCACATATTCAGGAGAAATAATAACAACAACAACAACAACAACAACAATAATAATAAACCTGCCCATGTTTCATTCCTTTTCACCCTGCAAGTGTGAATTTCTGGCACTTGGCCGTCTCTATTCTCTCACCGAGACGCTCCATCGCAGAGACGTAAAGCCCCATTTTGACATCTGTGTCATTTTAAGTAAAGCAAAAAGACTGAAGTAAATTGGATTAAGTGCAAATCTTTCTCAGATGTTTGCCGTTTGCACTGATTTATAGATGGGTGTCATTTGAACGTCACTCCGGGTTATTTCAGTTCCTCCTCGGCTTGCGACTTCTAGCAGCATCGTTGCAAATTGCACGCGGAGACGCCTCTCGAAGCGAGGGGTTAGGTGCGAAATGGCGCGTTAGCCACCATCACTCGGAAGGAAAGAAAGGTGGGAAAAAGCCCAAGAAGAGAGATGGCCCTGAAAATACCGAAAGCTCGCGTAAAGAAAATGAAGCGAATGGGGGGAGGGAGAGGGGAAGAAAGAGAAATACCGCCATCCCTTAAAGATTACGGAGATGTTCTCATTTGTGCCATACTGGTAAGTGGCAAGAGCCATCAGGCAGGGCCTGATCGCCGGTGGCTCCACAGAGGCCCCAATATTGCTTTCTGGACAAATACGGAAAGAGGTTTGCTGTGAGTTTCTTCTGAGGAAATGCCAGGAGTCAAACAGCGCGACTGTCCGCATTCCGGGCAACATCTTTGACATCTGCAGTCTAAGCAGCCTTCGTTGTCTCTTCCTTGTTACCTGCTTCACCCACTGGGCCAGACGGCCAAGGTGAGGAAGGAAAAGGCAGGAGGTGAAGGTCCTCCGCCAATCTGGTCTCCCAGCACGTTCAAAAAGCAAAGGACGCTCACCATCACTCAGCACGTGCTGGTTCTGTTTTGGCTGATGAAGCCGTCATCTGTGGAGCATTTAGCAGACTAGGACCCCTCCAGCGCTGGTGGGACCTTATTCCAGATTATACCTCAGAGCAGGGACCTGCCACCCGTGTGGTGCTTGAAGGCCTCCAGCGAAGGAGAACCGACTACCTGTTCCACTGACCGGTCGCCCTCACAGTCAGAAAGTTCTTCCTAGTATCTAATCCGCATTGACTCCCTTGAAATTTCATCCCCTTGTCTCTAGTCCTCCCATCTTGTGCAAGTGAGAATAGGGACGATCCCTCTGCACTGTGACGGCCCTTCAGAGACTTGAAGACCGCGATCATGTCTCCTCTCAGTCTGCTGTAGGGTAGACGTTCCTAGATCCTTCAACCTTTCCTCGTAGGACATGCTTGCCAGACCACTAGCCATTCTGGTATCCCTCCTTTGGACTTGCTCTAATTTGTCGGTGTCTTTTTTGAACTGGGGTGCCCAGAGCAGGACACAGGATTCTACACATGAGGTCTGACCAAGGTGGAGTAAAGAGGAATAATTACTTCTCGTGATCCAGACTCTATACTCCTCTTCATGCATCCTAAGAACCTAAGAGGAGCCCTGCTGGATCAGGCCACAGCCCATCTAGTCCAGCATCCTCTCGCACACAGTGGCCCACCAAATGCTCATGGGCATCTCAAGCAGAGACGAGGACAAACCTTCTCCTGCTCTCGAGTCCCAGCAGATGGCCTTAGAAGCGCCCCGGTTCCTCACCCCCACCCCCTCAGCCTGAAAGATGCACCTAGGCATTCATTCTAGTAGCCATTGATACATCTGTCATCCATAAATTTGTCTAGGGTGGTGTTTACCTAGGAAAGGCCCTGACAGACAGTTTAGAGGAATTTAGGACAGCATTTTAACAGGAACTAGTGGCCTGGTTCCACAAACCAATGCTTTTTTGCATGGATTTCACATTGCTGCTTCCAAGCTAAAGGGCTAAACACACACACACACACACACACACACAAGGAACATGCAAGTGCCCGCCAGAGAGGCTTGGCCGGCAGGGACCTCTTATCGCGCCAAGCCTCCGTTTCTCTCTCATCGTAAAGCCGAGTACAGGAAGGAACTGATTCCGCCTCCCCTCGCCACCCTCTCTACCCCACCCACTGGCTGGAGTAGAATCTGGGAGCACATCCTAACTGTGTAGCTATAGTAACCCTGGCTGCCATCCAAGCAGATGGAGCACCCAAAACACAACTATTATGGCTGGCTTTCCTCTGCGCGCACAAGTTCAACGGCTCCGTTTCCTCTCCCCAATCTCTCTGTTTGCAAACCTCCTCCTCTGTGACGCTGGCACGCCGGCCTGACGAGAGATCTCTCTGCAAGCAGCATCCATTTTGTTAAAAATAAATAAATAAATAAATTGCCCACTAGGAAAACACGGGCCCCAAACAGGCCTGAAAATGGCCACCGTGCAAGCGTGGGGATTGGCAAATTGGGCACTCCTGGATATCAAAATATCCAAAATTACCAACCACGCCCTCAGCAAAACAAGAGGCCGGAGAGGAAAGGACTCAGGTTTGCCGCACGGTTCTGTCGTAAGAACATCAGAGGAGCCCTGCTGGATCAGGCCACAGCCCATGTAGTCCGGCACCCCACCTCACACAGTGGCCCACCAGGTGCTTCTGGGCATCTCAAGCAGAAGACTACGGCAAAACCTTCACCTCCCCTCGAATCCCAGCAAATGGCTTTTAGAGGCATCCTGTCTGTCTCTGCAACCTGGAGGTGGTACCTAGGCATCCACTGCAGTAGCCGCTGCGTGATTTTACAGGCTTCAATCAGCTCCCCGCCTAAACGTCGCCTTTCAAGGCTGAAGAGGCCCAGACGCTACAACCAGATTTTGTATGGAAAGTGCTCCAATTCCGGTCTTGCTCTCAGTCAGGAGGGCGAAAGGGGATTGTAGGATCTAAAGAAGACCTTCCATTTCCCTGTCTCCATCTGGAAACAACCTTTACTGTTGCGGCATTAACCACAGCAAGTAAACAGAAGAAAGGAAGACGAAACACAGGAAGAACAATATTTATTGCATTATACGTGACATTGTATGAGGCTCTCTCTTTTTTTTGGAAAACCCTTTCCTAAGGATTCCTTGACAAATTATAGGTGTGCCTCATTTTGCCAGCTCGTCCCATATGGCACAAAATGTCGTATAACAGCTGCCAACAAACCACTAATCTGAAATATCCAAACACTTAAAAGTAGGTCAAATTGGAGTCACATTAGCCAAGGACTCTCCAAACGGCTGCTAGGACGAAGGCAGACCTCTACAGACCTCTACAGAGTGGGGGATAGCATATTCCCAGGCTCCCTAACCACCAGACCACAGGATTTGGATGGAGACCACCTAGAAACACCAGGTGCTATACTACATGATGGCATTGACAAAACCCTTCTCTACCACTGCCAAGAAAACTGCGCATTTTCTTTCTATACAGTCAGCAGAAACAGAGCTGAACTGTGGTCCCTTCCCTAATAGGCAAACATCAATGCTCAGTTGGCATTTCCCCTAGAAGGCAATACAGACTTGTCTCTTTTTAGAACGTGGGGTTTTTTTTGGGGGGAAGGGGTGTAGAAAGCATTTACAATGAAACGGGGGGGGGGGGGCGGAGAGAGAGAGTGGAATGATTAAAAACCCTGCAATTGCAGCTGGCACTATTTAAACACTTTAAAATGCAACCAAAACAGAGTGTCCCTATGGCATAAAGCCATGGGTTTCTTTTTTTAATGTCTATTTTCAGCTCCGGCATGGTTCTCAAAGCAACAAAAGTGGGTGCAGAGTAGCTCCGAGAGAAAGTTAAGCTAATAAACGGCAGTCGTTGTTGAAATGAAACGGGATCTCTTCAACAACAGCGAAGAAGAATCGCTCCCATATTCAGTTAATAGCCAAGATTTACAACTGCCTTTCCAAAAAAGAAAAGCTACCTACCCACCTACCTACCTACCTACCTGTATAGAGAAACAAACACAACTGCTCCTCCCACAAAATCACAGCTCTGCTTCTTTGATGTGGCAAATGCAATTTTTTTAATGCCCTCACCCAAAAAATGTTCCGATTCTCGCCTTACTAGCAGAAAAACAGACATAAAAGGACAGAGACGGGGGAGTTCGAAGCCATTTATAATCAAAGCCTCTGAAAATTTGCAAAGGAGCAATTAGATATATTTGCACAAGCAGAGCTATGACACAATCAGAGGATTTTTCCCCTTTTCCAACAGAATATATTTCCAAGGCCGTATGATGAACGAAGGCGCACTCACAGACACGAATTTAAAAATAGAGGAGAGGATGTAAAGAACGTAAAAAATCGCCTTACTTAGTATGAACTCCAACTAGAGAAATGTTTCTTTTTCGACCTGGATACAAAGTGCTCTTTTAAAAAGTTTCTTTTATAGGGAGGTATACAAATGGGGTTTTTTTGCATTCGAACTGCATTCCTTCGAATAGATCCCCTTCGAATGTGGTAGGATTCTATTCGGTAGAAATGCATTTCTACGGATATCTCATATGAACACAATACGTTTCCCGTAAAATATCCGCTCTGTAAACATCAAATCTGCCCTGAATCTGCTTTGAATCCACTCTCAAGAAGGTAGTCTGGATCCCTTGCAGAGTCCCCTTAAATAGGTGAGAAAAGCGGGGTAGAAAAGCCAACTCTTCTCCTCCCTCTATGAAGCCAGCTGGGTGACCTTGGGCTAGTCACAGCTCTCTTCTGTGTTCTCACAGCCCCACCTACCTCACAGGGTGTCTGTTATGGGGAGAAGCACAGAAGGTTTGTCAGCCGCTTTGAGTCCCTTTAAATGGGTGAGAAAAGCGGAGTAGAAAAGCCAACTCTTCTTCTTGTGGGGAGAAGAACAGAAGGTTTGTCAGCCGCTTTGAGTCCCCTTAAATGGGTGAAAAAAGCGGGGTAGAAAAGTCAACTCTTCTTGTTGTGGGGAGAAGAACAGAAGGTTTGTCAGCCGCTTTGAGTCCCCTTAAATGGGTGAGAAAAGCGGGGTAGAAAAGCCGACTCTTCTTCTTCTTCACGTGAAATGCCCACTTCTATGCCCTGAGATGAACACACGACATTTAAAACAGAAACACCTCCCCCCCAATCTATTTAGAAGGATGATGCAGAAAAACCTACAAGGAGATCGGGAGAAAATCCCACCAATTAACTCAAGTAGCTTTGACAGCAAATTGCATTGCTCAGCCATGTGTGCCCCCAAATAGATTGATTTGAAAAAATAAAAAAAAGGATTTAAGAAAAAAAAGGGGAGGGGGGAGAAGATGGCGTTCCTAACAATTAGCAAAGGCAAGGGGGTTTAATCACGGTTTTCCCTAGGAAAATACCAACTTGTCACAAGCCAAGGATGAGAGGGGTAATTATCGAAATCAATCACTACGTAGCATTTGGAAACTAATTGAAGGCTCAGACGTTACCCTGGGCTGAGTTCCTTTCACTCACAAAAGCTGTCAGTGCGCGCAACACTAATGCGCATAAGCTGCGAGCATTAATGTCACATTCCTCAAAGTGTAGCCTAGGGAATACGCAGCTTGCGGTGTGCCAGAGAGCCACAAACGCAAGGCCTTCATATATACCACGGAAGATCTGCAAACCAGGACGGGTTGAGGCCCTGACTTCAGCATCTAGTTTGGTCTAGTGGTTAGGGAGCCGGACTCGTATCTGGGAATACCGGGTTTGATTCCATCCTCTCCCATGAAGCCAGCTGGGTGACCTTGGGCTAGTCACAGCTCTCTTCTGAGCTCCCACGGCCCCACCTACCTCACAGGGTAGGGAGAAGAACAGAAGGTTTGTCAGCCGCTTTGAGTCCCCTTAAATGGGTGAGGAAAGCGGGGTAGAAAAGCCAGCTCTTCTTCTTCCTCCATAAAGCCAGCTGGGTGACTTTGGGCTAGTCACAGCTCTCCTCTGAGCTCTCACAGCCCCACCTACCTCACAGGGTAGGGAGAAGAACAGAAGGTTTGTCAGTCGCTTTGAGTCCCCTTAAATGGGTGAGAAAAGCGGGGTAGAAAAGCCAACTCTTCTTCTTCTTTCCATTTCTGAGAGATGAAAACTGAAGTGAGGCAGGATCGCTTTGCTTAAGATTGCATAAAGGACTATCTCCCAGGCAGATTTTCCAGTTTACGATCTTTATTTCACTTTTCCTTAAATAAGCTTAAGAAGAAAGCCCTAGAGGGGGAGGGCAGCTGGTAAAGTCCAACCACCCCTACCCCAAACATCTGAAAAAGATCCATGGTGGTAATAATTGCACAATCCCACCCTCCCAGGCTCCACCTGGGCCATCCTTCCCTGCTTTGGTTGTTGAACCTTTAAAAATATTCTCCTCTGCCTGCTTCAAGTCAGCTTTTAAGTGCAGAGCAAATAGTTTCTGAATAGCATCCTTCTGATATCCCCCAACACTATAAGGAAGAGGGGAGGGGAAAAATGAAAGAATACGCCATGGGTTTCAGGGTATTTCATCCTTCACTGAGAACATGAGAACAAACCCTTATAAGATAAAAGCAGTGACAAAGATGGATAAACACGTCTCAGAAAGATGGAAAATTGGCTGGAGACGTCAAAGCCATTTCACTTCAATATCTGGTCTGCAAGGCTTCACTGCACCCAATTTAGCTTTACTAAAGAGGCCTAAAAATAGAACTAAGAGGTTTATATTCTGTGCACACAAGCCAAAAATAAAGCGGGGTTATATTTAAAAAAAAATACAGAAATCGTTCTGAGGGGGGAGAATGGAAGGAAGGAGAATATGAGGGAGGGAGGGAAGGAAGGAAGGAAGAAACAAGGGAAGGAAGGAGAGGAAGGAAGGAAGGAAGGAAGGAAGGAAGGAAGGAAGGAAGGAAGGAAGGAAGGGGGTGAATGGAAGGAAGTAGTCAGACCTAAAGTCTAATCCCAGTCCCCCTTCAGAGAAGAAGAGTTGGCTTTTCTACCCCTCTTTTGTCACCCATTTAAGGAGACTCAAAGCGGCTGACAAATCTTCTGGTCTTCTCCACACAACAGGCACCCTGTGAGGTAGGTGGGGCTGTGAGAGCCCAGAAGAGAGCAGGGAGTAGCCCAGGCCTTGTGAAGGAACCCAGCTTCTTAACCACCAAACCAAACTGGCAACAAGAAGAAGAAGAAGAGTTGGCTTTTCTACCCCCTCCCCTTTTCTCAGCCATTTAAGGGGACTCAAAGCCGCTGACAAAGCTTTTCTATTCTTCTCCCCAAAACAGACGCCCTGTGAGGTAGGTGGGCCTGTGAGATCTCAGAAGAGAGCTGTGACTAGCCCAAGGTCACCCAGCTGGCTTCATGGGGGAGGGCGGAATCGAACCCGGTATTCCCAGATAAGAGTTTGGCTGTGGCCTGATCCAGCGGGGCTCCTCTTAGGTTCTTATGGACCGGATGGGCTGTGGCCTGATCCAGCAGGGCTCCTCTTGGGTTCTTATGGACCGGATGGGCTGTGGCCTGATCCAGCAGGGCTCCTCTTGGGTTCTTATGGACCGGATGGGCTGTGGCCTGATCCAGCAGGGCTCCTCTTAGGTTCCTATGGACCGGATGGGCTGTGGCCTGATCCAGCAGGGCTCCTCTTGGGTTCTTATGGACCGGATGGGCTGTGGCCTGATCCAGCAGGGCTCCTCTTAGGTTCCTATGGACTAGATGGGCTGTGGGCTGATCCAGCAGGGCTCCTCTGAGGTTCTTATGGACTAGATGGGCTGCAGCCTGATCCAGCAAAGCTCCTTTGAGGTTCTTATGGACCGGATGGGCTGTGGCCTGATCCAGCAGGGCTCCTCTTAGGTTCTTATGGACCGGATGGGCTGTGGCCTGATCCAGCAGGGCTCCTCTGATGTTCTTCATTCAGACACATTTGTACAAATTTCCAGTGTGATGAACGTTTGTGCGCACATGCTGCTCACACGCGTTTGGAAACCGTAATACACAAGACTGCTTTTGCCTGCTTAGAAACAAGAGGGAGGGAAGGATGGGCGGGGGTGGGGGGTGGGGGGAGAAAATTACTGCATTATCAGGCTGCTACTGGCCTGCTTAATCCACAGAGGAGGCAGACAACGATTAACCTTTTTTATTTTTAACTTTGACTTTCGGAACGTGCTCGGCACTGCAGTAAATGTGAAAATGACACACTTCGCTGCAAAGTAATTAGAACACGCTCACACACATAGAGACATGCAGGGGGAGGCGAGCAACCTACTCCATGTGTGTGTGTAAGAGGGAGAGAGAGAGAGAAGAGGAAGAGCTGGCTTTTCTACCCTACTTTTCTCACCCATCTAAGGGGACTCAAAGCGGCTGACAAACCTTCTGTTCTTCTCCCCACAACAGACACCCTGTGAGGTAGGTGGGGCTGTGAGAGCTCAGAAGAGAGCTGTGACTAGCCCAAGGTCACCCAGCTGGCTTCATGGGGGAGGGCGGAATCGAACCCGGTATTCCCAGATAAGAGTTTGGCTCCCTAACCACTAGACCAAAAGGGCTCACGCATCAGAGAACACATCAGCAGAGCGGCCAGTGATTTCCTTTCCACCTTATCTATCCCCAAAGGTGAAATTTCTGAGAATTTTCTAACACTGAAAGAAAACAGCTTCTCGCTTTGCTGATGCAGTTTCTCACTCTAAAAGTGGACTGAAGCTAGATTAAACCTGAAGTGTGGCCCCAGCCCAAGATTAACAACAGCTGGAGAGCTGAGAACTATACTCACACCCAGCGGCTTCCACCACCACTAGCAGCAGCATCCAAACAGGTAGGACAGAGACACTTTTGGGAAAACCCACCTTCCGATTCAGATTTTCCCGGGACAGGCGACAGCGGGGGCTTCACCCTGACATCGTGGGGCTGCCTATTTGTTTGTTTGTGTTTCTATCCCACCGGTAACAACATTTAAAATCAAACATATCAAAACAGTAACAGTCTGTATTAAAACCGAAGGTAGAAGCGTATCCCCATTTAACCAAAGGCCAGGGCAAAGAGGTAAATCTTCGCTGCCTTCCAAAATGTGTATAATGACTGTGATAGGAGCACCTCAAGGGGGAGACTATTCCACAGCCTAGGGGCCACCACAGAGAAGGCCCTCTCCCGGGTGCCCACCCCTCTTGCTGCTGAGGGTGGTGGGACAATTGGAGTTGCCACAAGCAAGTGTGGGAAACCCAACATACGCATCTGGACTCAGCCTTAGTAGATTCTCCCCGCCGCATTGGAAATCGGCCTTCAGAAGCATCTGCTGGAAGTGCCCTTCACCTGCCCTTCACCTCTTGACATCCTGACTTTTTGCGTGGCTGACTGTCCCTTCTGACGCAAAGGATCGGAGCCCCACCATCACCCCTCTTTGCCCCGTGCAGTTAGTTTATTTCCCTCCAAACCTTGTGGAAGAGGAACAGGCGGTTACGCGTCTGACTCACAATAACTCCGGCTTCCTGGCTCCAGGAAAAGACGGAGGGTCGTGGGCTTTCTCCTGTTTATTTTGCTTTGTTTTAAAGAAAGCAGGTCATATTCCACTCTATCCCCCCAGGAGCTTTCCAAACAATCGAAGATGAAGGCAGGGACAGATAAGCGTAGAAAAACAGGCAACGAGACCATCAGGATATAACATCCCCCCCCTTTTTTTTTTCTTTTTCTTGCTGGGTCTGCTTACGTGCAGGCCTGGGAACTTTTTATTATTATTATTTGCCTGAGTAACCGTAGCAAAAAAAATGTCACCTTCTGCAGTCTAAAAGCTATATAAAGGACCACACTTGCTTGAGGTGCTGCTCTAAATCCTATGAAACCTGAATCTTCAGGTTCACAGGTGGGTCTGTTCACATGCCAGCCTGTCTCTCTGGGGTCCACAGCAAGAACGACTAGGGATGTACATGAACCTTTTTTTGACATTCAATTTGCAATAAACTGAATGTTTAAAAAATCTGTATTCGTTCAAACAGATCCCCATGAAGCCAGCTGGGTGACCTTGGGCGAGTGACAGCTCCCTTCTGAGCTCTCACAGCGCCACCCACCTCACAGGGTATTCTGTTGTGGGGAGAAGAACAGAAGGTTTGTCAGCCGCTTGGAGTCCCCTTAAACGGGTGAGAGAAGCGGGGTATGAAAGCCAACTCTTCTTCTTGTTCAGCTTCTTGATAATCACATCAAGTATAAATCTGCTTGCACACTGCACATCAGAGCCACAGTAAGCATTCTATAAATAGCTAGCCTAAGCCAGTTAAGAAATTCCTTCCAGTAATTCCATCCCTTGTATTACTCCGGGCTCTTCCTCCTTCCAGCCAGATCCACATGGTTTCCCACCAGTCAAGTGTCTGGAGAGTGAAAGCATCCCAGGTTCACACTGAAGGATCCAAAAGTGATCACCAGAGCACATGCATTTTGCAGGTAGCAATCCTGACCTGGCTGATTTCCTGACATCTACTATGCAAGAGCAAAGCAGACAAACAGAAAACAGGGAGGGCAGAAGCCATAAAGAGCTGCTACTGACCAAAGGACAACAAAGACTCAATATAAAGCAGTTTCACACATTCATATTCTTAGCGTGGTTCAAGCACAACCGCTGAAAAGTAACGCAAAAAATTTAAAAAATAAAGGACTTTGATTTGCCAAAGGACACATAAAGTGTTCACTTAACAAATTAGGATTCTTAGGGCCAATTGCTTGCTGTGTTCTCAATACAAATGACATTGCAAAAATTTCTTTCACGCTTCGATTTTATTTACTTTTAAAAAGACAAAAAGGAAAAGAAAATGGCATTTTCTTTTCTCCTGCGGAGGACCAGAAAATAAAAAAAGACAGAAAGACAGAGAGAGAGAGAAACTAAGGTCTCGACTTTCCTTCCTGCCTGAGTTTACAATTGTGTTGCACATTTTACTAATTTTTTGTTTGTTTGTAATCACTCATGATTGATTGCATTTCGAGTATTCAAGCAACATTCCAAAGGCCTTCTGCAGAGAACCCTGGAGACATTTCTTGCAGAGAAAGAGAGAGGCGGAGAATAAATCACACACTTATGCACAAACGTAGCCCTAGGTACAGCTATTATGAATCATAAATGTAAATTTTCTACTCTGACCTTAAGCCTGCCTGCCCGAGAAAACACACACTGCCACCAGAGGACAATTTAATGTTACATCACAAGCAGCAGCTCCCGTCTATGCTCAATGAGGAAAAGGCAATGTTTTTTCCAGAGAGGGCGACGCAAAAACGACACAGCCAGTGAGTCAGAGTGACGAAAGACGGAATTTAGGAAGCCCTGGGTCTGAACCCCTAACTTGCATATTGATACCCCGTGCCGGACACTGTCTCTTGGTTTTTTTCCCTCCTTGGGAGAGTCAAAATATAGGCGACCTTGGGCTAGTCACAGCTCTCTTCAGAGCTCTCACAGCCCCACTGACCTCACAGTGTGTTCTGTTGTGGGGAGAAGAACAGAAGGTTTGTCAGCCGCTTTGAGTCCCCTTAAATGGGTGAGAAAAGCAGGGTAGAAAAGCCAACTCTTCTTCTGTGCAATCAGTTTGGCACTGTGATTAGAGTGTCGGACTCTGGGTGGCCTTGGGCTAGTCCCAGCTCTCTTTCTGAGGACTCACAGCCCTACCTACCTCACAGGGTGTCCACTGTGGGGATGAAGAACAGAAGGTTTGTCAGCCGCTTTGAGTCCCGTATAAAAGCCAACTCTTCTTCTTCTGCTATTGGCATCCCCAGCCCTTGTCTCCGTCTTTATCCTCCCTGCCAGCACAACCCCTTTCTTGCTCACTGAATGCTGGAATATTTGGCTTCCACCAAATTCCCCTCACAAATGTCGGGGTGGTGACAGTGGTTCAGCTTCGTGCATGAATATTCGAACGAATATTCCTGAACAAAACAGTGAACCCCCACTCCTATCTTCCCAGGCCACCCACCCACACGCTACTAGGACCATGCCTGAAATAGCACCTCAGGATCTGCACACGCTTCACTCCCTCCGGGTATCACGATCCCTGGACGGAAAGCGGAGAGCGCAGAAGTAGAAGGCCTGTCTCGATGCCCAGAGAGCACCAAAATGGGCCTGGAGGAGCCACTATGCCTGCTGTAAAGGTAAGGGAGCACGCCACAGCGGAACGGGGAGCCACCGTTCCATCTTCCCTCATCATTTCGGCACTTTTCCGGTGCCGAAACAGCACTTCCGGGATTGTTCACATGTGCACGCATGCGCACACCCATCCAGGGATCGCGTGAATGGGGTGGGAGCTGCACAATCGTGAGGGGAAGGCCTACTTGTGCCTACGAAGAGTGCGTGCATTGGCGGCGGTGTGACCAAAGGTTAGGGGGGTACAGGAGGGTGTGTCACGGAGCGGCACAGCACGGGGCGTCCGGCCTTGTCTGAAGCTTAAAAGAATGCTGGATATTATCTGATTCATGGACAAATCAGGTCTACAAACATAGGTCCTATTCCAGTGGTTCTCAACCTGGGGGTCGGGACCCCTTTGCGGGTCGAACTACCCTTTCAGAGGGGTCGCGACGAGTCTCCCACCGCCCTTCCCTCCCCGCTCCCAGCTGCTCTGCCCCCGTGGTTGGGGGTCTCCACAACATGAGGAACTGCATTAAGGGGTCGCGGCATTAGGAAAGCTGAGAACCGCCGCCCTATTCGAATTGTCAGCGAATATCATCATCAGTACAAATTTGTACCAATAAGAAACAGCACAAATATTCGAGGGCATCCCTACTTTCAATGCAACCCAGGCCAGCACGACCGCCGAGTGAAGATGTACCACCATGAGCAGGACCCTGTTCCTGGAGAGAAAATACATGCACAGCTATCACAGCATTGGCGCCGGAGGAGGCGCCAGGCAACAAATCTAGAACAATCGGCATGGAAATCAGATGATTTAACGATGGGATGTCTCAGTCCCTCCTGCTGCTTTTGCTATTAAAAAAAAGATATTGGGAAAAGAAAGAAAGAAAGAAAGAAAGAAAGAAAGGAAAAAAAAGGAAAAACCGATCTGTCTCTCATCCTTGTGATTCATTTCAGTTTATCCAAAATATTAACTTACGCGGCTCATCACCTACGCCGTGGATTTTTACAGCCCACACGCACCATCTGAGGAAAAACACACACACTCATCCTCAACATTTTTTTTTAATTTAAGCTTTTTTCAAACAACAATCCTCAACATTTATTTAAATGCTCAGTGTATATCAAACACACTTTGTTCTCCTGTTGCCTCTGGGTCTCACACACACACACACGCACTCTCTCTCTCTCTCTCTGCCCTGGAGAAATATTGGTGAAAAGATAGAACCATAAAAATGTGAGCCAGACTGGTCCAGTGGTTAAGGAGTTGATTCCACCCTTCCCCACGAAGCCAGCTGGGTGACCTTGAGCTAGCCACAGCCCTCTTCTGAGCTCTCACAGCCACCCCCACCCCACAGGGTGTCTGTTGTGGGGAGAAGAACAGAAGGTTTGTCAGCCGCTTTGAGTCCCCTGAAATGGATGTGAAAAGCAGGGTAGAAAAGCCATTGCTGCTGCTGCTGCTTCTCTGATTCACTGCAGTGGTATGGCGCTGAAATCCATCAATTCCACACTCTATTTCAGCAGGTCTTGTTCTTCTTACGGGATTTCTAGGCATCCTTATTCCAGACCACAAATCAATCCAGTTACAGCCTTATTTTCAGCATCCTGCTGGGCCGGTGTTCGGAACATCACCACCGTGGTTATATAATTTTCTCTGGGTGTTTACAGTTATGTCATATCTGTGTAATATTTTTCTATAGTACAAAGCTGAACTGCCAACTGCTTCACCTTCCCTCTTTTTTGAGAAAGGCATTTTGTCCAATTGGTCAAAGGAGAAAACTTCCGCATTAAGATCCCCGCTGTCTTTTTGACAAAACTATTCCAAAAAAATTGCTTCAAATATTCATTTTCTAGTGGTCTAGGAGGGGCTGTAGCTAAGTGGTAAAGCAAACCGCCTGGAAAACAGAGGGTCGCCGGTTCAATCCCTGCCTCTCCCCTGAAGTAGGCAATAGCAAACCACTTCTGTATCTCTGCCAAGAAAACTGCTTACAGACATCCAAGGAGGCGCCCGGGCAATCCTCCAAACGTTGCCCACATCTCAGTGGTAGGGATGTGTGTGAATATTCAGAAAATTGAAAATTCCATTGAATTCAATCCAGTTCAGATATTCGAATTCGAACTGACCATCTCTAAATTCAAATTTAACGTTCAAACGAATTTGTGAATCTTTCATGCAAATTATTTGGACATTCATATGTGTATGGATACGTACACATCACATGCATATCCTGTTCCTATCCATACGCATTTGTACAGATGTGTACGGGATGAAAACGGAATAAAAATGGGACGCGTACAGATGCGTACGGACGCATACAAATGTTGTCGACATTTGTATCTTCAAATACGAACTGAAAATTTGTACAATTAGATTCTAATGTATTAAAACTGAACTGACTGTGAATACACACATAATTTTAAACAACAAAATGCAAAGGAGAAACCTGACAACTCTCCAACACTGCCAATACTAAGTCAAGAGAGTGGAAGAGAAAATATAACTCTTGCTGAATGATAAAAACCCTCCATGATCTCAGACGACTGAATTAGAAAGTGCCTCATTCTCTTTCGAGTCCGCAGTCCCTATAGAGCGCTGCCGTTTAATAACCCAGCCATTCATAACAGAGCAGCAACAAGCTCAGAAACAATAACAAATAATGCACTTGAACAGGGAGAGGACAAACCAGCCATGTGCCATGGGAACGTCTTGTCTCCCAAACATGGAAAAGCATTTCTCCGGGGGGTAAGCAGGCCAGAGAAAGATACAGGTGGCACCGAAGAAGAATAGGACCTTTCATGGCGCAACATGGACCATTTCCCTCTCGCTGCGAGTGAGGGACTTGTCACGCACAGATGCAGCTGTGGGCGAGTGGGTTGCTGCAAATTCACCGAAAGTCAGCCCACGTGTGGGTTACAGCAGATATAAAAACAGAAGAACACAAGAGAAGCCCCCCCAGAATCATAGAGTTGGAAGGGACCACCAGGGTCACTGAGTCCAAACCCCTGCTCAATGCAGGACCAAAATCTCAAAAAATGAAGGATGATTTGAAAACGCGGAGAAAAGAAATGAAGTCCAAGTTTTAACCCAGCTCCAGTCCATGTTCAGAAGGAGCGAAGCCATCAGCAAGGTGACAAGCGGCTTCCCTTCAACAAAATATAATTCAGAAAATCCACACTGGTTTGGAAAGAAAATGACCTCGTCACTTTGCTCACATGCTCTTTGACTCTGAAGGTAGACTGGGCTGGATTGTAACTCAGAATCATAGAAGCGTAGAGTTGGAAGGGACCTGTAGGATCACCCAGTCCAACCCCCTGCTCAATGCAGGATTTCCTAAAGTTTAAACCATCCCAGACAGACATGGGTCCAGCCTCGGCTTGAAGACCTCCAGCAAAGGAGAACCCACTACCTCATGTGGCAACCTATTCCATTGCCTGATCACCTCTCAGGAAGTTCATCCTAATATCTAATCTGCATTAACTCCCTTGAAGTTTCATCCCCTTGTTTCTAGTCCTCCCATCTTGTGCAAGTGAGAATAGGGACGATCCCTCTGCACTGTGACGGCCCTTCAGAGACTTGAAGACCGCTATCATGTCTCCTCTCAGTCTTCGCTTCTGTAGGCTAAACATTCCTAGATCCTTCAACCGTTCCTTATAGGACATGATCTCCAGGCCAGCTCTTCCCCTATGGAGCTCTGAGAGTTTAGGAGGCGCATGCCACCATGCAGGCTGAGCCAGGGAACTTCGGATTTCGTTTATACTGCGCAACGAGTGTCCTTTATCCACTGATGGTCATGTGTGACACCTTGATCGCGGCTGCGCAGTATAAACCTGTCTGGACGCAGCCCAGAAGGTTGCAATGGTCTGTGGAACATCCCTCTGCTCTGCTTCCAACCAAGCACGGCCCACTGCATAAACCACATTATGTACATAATTCCCATGTATGGAAAACTGGAAGACGGAAGAACTTTGGAGGTCCGGTCTACCAATGGAGGTCAATGGATACACCACAGAACTCAAGCACTGAAGACTGCACTCTACCAAGTTATGCAAAACCAAAACCATGGTTATTTTCGGCCACCTGAACCATCGCCAGAAGCTCTCCATCTTCCCAGCCCGGGAGATCAACGGGAGGCCCGGATTTCAGGGCTTTGCACAGTATTGAGTCAGCATCTCTATGCGCTGCAGAGAAGAGGTACGCCAGAGGACAACTTAATTACCGGCTCAGAATGGGCTAAAAATAGACCGTCACGGCGTGTTCTGCGGTAAAATTAGACAAAGCCCCAAACAACAGTTTCATTTGCAGAGGAAGGCAGCACAGTCGCCGGTCCCCAATGCCACCAACGGCCCCAGAGAGGACCCCGGGGGGCCCAGTTGCATTTGAACACTTAAGAACACGGTTGTCCCTCGGGAAGGACATGAGCGACTAAGACAGACAAGAGGCTGGGCGAGAAATGGGGAAACGGGGGGGGGGGGATTAAATTTGCTTCTCACTGGAGGTGGTGGGACAGAGCAGGGGCCACCTGCCCCCCCCCACAAGGCATCGGGGACTGTAAATACGGGCCCAAGGGCCCAAATGATGATGCAAACAGGATGAGCGATCACACCTGCTCATTTTGGGGGGCTATGGAGTGCTTAGGGTAGAAAGCTTTTCTATGCAGGCAGGTGCGACTGCGTGAGTGTGTGAGAGAGGAACGCTGGTAATTTATTGTATTAAAGTTAATAACTCATTTTCCAAACCCCGAAGTCTCAGCGTAGATAAACAGAAGATTAAAAAAAGGAAAATGGGCTGAAAAGCATTAAAAACGAAGCGGAGAACAAGAAAATGGCTAATTAGAGATATAACAGGCAAAGGGACAAAAAAGGCGGAGGGAGTCGCATAGGGCAAGCACGGCCAGAAGCCCCTCCCCCTCTGAAAGCCGGTCAGTCAAAGCCCCTCCCCCTCAGAAAGCCAGTTCGTGAAGGCCCCTCCCCCTCGGAAAGCCAGTTCATGAAGGCCCCTCCCCCTCGGAAAGCAAGTTCGTGAAGGCCCCTCCCCCTCGGAAAGCCAGTTCATGAAGGCCCCTCCCCCTCGGAAAGCCGGTCAGTCAAAGCCCCTCCCCCTCAGAAAGCCAGTTCGTGAAGGCCCCTCCCCCTCGGAAAGCCAGTTCGTGAAGGCCCCTCCCCCTCGGAAAGCCAGTTCGTGAAGGCCCCTTCCCCTCGGAAAGCCGGTCAGTCAAAGCCCCTCCCCCTCAGAAAGCCAGTTCATGAAGGCCCCTCCCCCTCGGAAAGCCAGTTCATGAAGGCCCCTCCCCCTCGGAAAGCCAGTCCCTGAAGGCCCCTCCCCCTCAGAAAGCCAGTCCCTGAAGGCCCCTCTCCCTCTGAAAGCCGGTCAGTCAAAGCCCCTCCCCCTCTGAAGACCAGTTGATCAACAAAGGATTTTCCAGTGCCGTTCGAATGTCAAAGGAAGCCCCTCAACTGGCCAAATACCCGGATGTGCGCATCACTTGAGACACGCAAAGACGGCGGCTGACTAGGAAGTGATGATCATGCGGAAGGGATACCCCGCGTTATCACTTCCTAGTGGTTGATCCAGCTGCCCTCAGGAGGCACGCACAGTCCTCACAGTCGGAGATGGAGCACCCCAACAGAAGATACAGGAAGCTTCTACAAGCTCTGAGAAGGTCCACTTTGGAGAGAAAGACCCACAGCAAAGATCCACAGCTGTCGGGAGCGAGACGTCAAGTGGGCTGCCGTGGGCTCAAAGTTTTGGGCCCAAGAAGATGGAGCAGGGTGCCGTTGGGCGCACCTGGGCCCAAGCGAACATGGAGAAGATGGCAGCAAGGCGAAAAGTCCTGGTTGACGAACAGAAGTCATTGGCAACGTAGAAGTCCTGGCAGAACTTTACACGGTGTAAAGTGTAGGCCTCAAAACTCACGGAGGTTTGGGCTTTGGCTGCCGGCTGGATTGTGCAACTGACCGCTTGTGAAAACACGCTCATCTTGCACTTTTGATACTCACAAAAGTGTCACCAGCAGACTGAAAACTGAGTAGGGATGCGCAGATGCGCCAAACATCTGCAACAGATCTACAGCACATTCGACGTGGATTGAGAAAGCATTGAAAGCGGATTCGGGTTGGATTTGACTCTTTCAGAGCAGATTTGTGATGGGATACGCATAGGATACAGGTCTCAGCTATTCGTACATATTTTTATTAATACATTCGTATCTATTCGCTACGGATCAAATGCTAAAGAACCCATTCATACACAAGCCTAAAACCGAGGCCTTTGCCACACTTCATCTGCATCGGTGGTACCGATCCATCAGGCCCACCGTTCATCCGGATTATTGCACCCTTGCTGCAAAGCGGCTTATGACGTTCCTTGATCCGGATTGCCGAGTGAAGGCAACCAGCCCCTTACCGAGAGCCTCCACCCGCAATCCTTTCCCCTAGCAGATTTCAAACTGGAATTCCCCTCCCCTTCCCTCAGATATCCCCCCCCTTCCCTCCTGACTGCCCCAAATTCCCTTTGGCAGCTGAGTCAACAGCTGCAACCACACAGAACTCCCAACGGACACGCTGCTCTGCTGGAGACCAGAAGTCACACTTTTGGAATCCACGCCCGACCCCCTTCCCGGTTGCAAATTCTTCTCCTCTGTAGCAGCTGCGAAGACAGGAGGGCTGTCAAAGTATTGCATATCCCATACACCCCCCCCCACCTTGCCCTTACAAGAAGGGGGTTGTTCTCCCCCAGAGGCCAGCCCTCCCTGCCTGGTTTGCAGATGGGAAACTGTGGAGGGGAAGAAAAGAAAAAGAAAAAGGTCCACGTTGGGGAGACTGCAAAGATCCTCGTTTATTCACCTTTTGGTGCCACCTGCCCCCAAAGAAAAAGTGGCATAAACTACAGGTCCTATCCATCTAGATCAGTGTTTCCCAAACTTTTGACATATGTGTACCCCTTCTGTAATTTTCGTAACGCTGAGTACCCCTCATAAAAAACATTAGGGATAAAAATGGTATTTTATAAAAAGAATCAAAATCAGTGGGACTTACTAAAGCACGATAACAGGCGCCCGGAACTAACTATGAAAGAAGTAAGTTGTCTCTGTAACGAAGTGCAGTATATTCACGCCGTGTCACGCCTCACAAGGCGGTTAGATAACACCGCAATTCTCCGGCATTTAAACAGCTCCGCGGCTCAACGTCAACCGTTAATGTTCCCGCAGTTTAAAAATGGCCGAACCCGAGTTGCGCGAAGGATGCGCAGAAGTTCCCGCCATAATGCGTCGCGGTACGATGTACGATGGCCCCAATTCCCGTGTATAAACTGCGGTACGCGCCTATTTCTTTCCTTGTTCTGTGGGCGCAGCTAAGCACGGTGCGGTGGATATTCCCACGTGATCCCCACCAAACTCCGGTGCAACGCGTACCCCCACCAAACGCTTCCCGTACCCCTGGGGGTACGCGGACCACACTTTGGGAAACACTGTCCTACATATAAGTGAGTTCACACAACATTAGAGTCGCCTCATCAAAGGATTTCAAGCAAAACCTGGACAAGCACTTGCTGCTTGTATTTTAGTGGATTTCCTGCACTGGACATCAGTGCTGGACTAGATGACCTCTAAGGTCCCTTCCACCTCATGCATTCTTGGTTTCTATGGCTGTTTTTGCATTTAGAACCCATTAGGAACCTGATTGGTACAGATCAGTCATGCGCTGTCCACACTCAAGACCCCTTAAGGACCCCATTTGTCCACACTAGCACCAGCAAAATCCAGATTTAATGGGGTCTTCAGACCCTTAAATCCAAATTTAGAGTAGACCCCTTTAACGGTGTCTTCAATCCAGTGTTCCGCTGTGAAGACCGGATCAGGGGATGCGGGTTTTGCACAGCGACTAGGGCAATGGGCATCCAGGGCTCTGTGGCCCCCATCTGCAGCAGGGTGGTTCCAGCTCCCCCCACCCCTCCACTCACAGATATGTAGGCGGCACAACCTATGTAGCTGCCTGCAAAGTCAAGCACAGGCTGTGTAGTTGCGATGAAGCCGTCTTTGTGGCTGTCCCCTCCAGCGCAGCTGCTACACAGTTAGCCCTCTGGGTCATCAGGAACGTCCATTCAGCTACGAAGCCGTATCTCTTCACCACACCCACTGTTGACTGACATCCACGCTGGCCAATCGTGCCACGCCGCCCAAACGGAGCCCTGGGAGGGGTGCTACGTTGTCCACCCAGCGGCCCTGTTTCACATCCATTACCATCAGCTGCTAGACAGCCCGTGTGGACACAGGGGATCCTCGCCAAGATCCGGATCTTAAGAGGCCGGATTCAGCAAGGACCGGATTTCAAAGACCCAGATCTTCTAAATCTGGATTAACGGAGGGAAAGGCCAAACCATTCCTCCCATCAGCCTAGCAGCCGAGGGAAGGTTCGTTCATCAGTCCACCTGGCTGGACAACCCAAGGACATCACCGTAAGTACAAGAATGCTCCTCTCAGCTGGTCACTGGAGCACATGACTGAATTCTTATGCACTTCTTGAACTTCAGGAACGGTGTCAATGCAAAACCAAGATTGTTCTCTGCTCTTATTATCAGATCAGGGAAGAAAAAGGAGCAGAGAAGGAAAAGGGGAAAAAGAGAAAAGGAGGCATGCTTTTGCAGTTATCCATTTGAGACTGCCTCTCAGTTTAACTTCCGAGCTTCCTAGTTCTTGCAGATTATCTTCCTCGTATAAAAAGGCCAATTTTTGGACAGTTCTCAGATCAGCTGGGTACGCTGGGGCAGAGGGGGGAAAGAATCTGCTGAGATGCTAAATTATTTATCGCTGTGTCGTGCAGGAGAAAAGAACCAGAACCCTTCCAGAACAACCGCGTCTATGTATTGCTGTTCAGCTTTTAAATCTTCGCTATAAACCCTCTAGGGCTCCCCAGGGATCAGAAAACACCTCTGCGAGACTGAAGAAGAAAGTCACAGTTTAGAGGGCAGCCGGGCAAGAACAGGCCCAGGAAAAGTAAACTGTACTGTGGGGGGAAAGCCTTTGGCCAGACATGCGTGACCAAGAAAGCTCTAACGGCTCCTAGCGAGAAGTGCAAAAGAATACAAAATGGCTTTTCAAACACTTTTTTCCTACTTTTTTCCTATTATTGATGCTGCTGCTGTTATTTTGTGGTGGTGGTCTTTGTTTATCAGCTTTCTCATGAAAATAGCAACGTAAGAACAGAAGAGGAGCCCTGTTGGTTCAGGCCACAGGCCATCTAATCCATCATCCCATATCACACAGCAGCCCACCAATTGCTTCTGAGCTTCCCAACCAGAAGATGAAGGCGAAACCCCTCACCTGCGCTTGGTTACCTGCAAAATGTCTCCCTCTCCCACCCAAAGGTGGTGCCTAGGCATCGTAAGAACATAAGAGGATCCCTGCTGGATCAGACCACAGCCCATCTAGGCCAGCATTCTGTATCACACAGTGGCCCACCAACTGCTTCGGGGCATTTCAAGCCAGAAGATAAAGACAAAACCTTCAGCAAGGTGACATCAATATCCAAGGTGACTTCCAATCACCCAAAATTAAGGGTCAGCTCATCATGCAAAGTTGCCCAAGCAACGCCGAAAGTACCGAATTACAAAATAGAGATGAAAGATACAGCAACGATTAGAAAGTTAACCCTAATTGCAAAAAAAGAGAGAAAAAAAGAAAAAATTACACTAACTTAGATGGCAAGAAAAATCCACCCTCGTACCATATATAAAAACTTCCTTATCGTGGTTAGCACCAATCCATATAGAAGAGGAAGGAGGAGGAGGAGGGGAGGTTGGCTTTTCTATGTCGCTTTTCCCACCCACTTAAGGGAACTCAAAGCGGCTGACAAACCTTCTGTTCTTCTCCCCACAACAAAACATCCTGTGAGGTAGGTGGGGCTGTGAGAGTTCAGAAGAGAGCTGTGACTAGCCCAAGGCCACCCAGCTAGCTTCATGGAGGAATGCAGAATCAAACCCGGTATTCCCAGATAACAGTCTGGCTCTTCTACCCCGCTTGGCCCTGTAAGTCAAAGCAAGAGAAACCAAAAGAAGGTAGTACCATAAAGGAGAGGACTGAAGAGGTGGAGATCGCAGGCAACTCTCAAGGGAAGGCAAAGCAGATCCAGGCAGCAAGGGGTCCTGAGTGGCAACTGAGCCGAGGTCCAGGTGGCTTCAGAACAGGGGCTCAGAACCAGGAATCTTAAGACACGAGACCCAAACGCATCCAGCACCAGCTTCCAGTTTGGGACTGAGCCCTGGTCCTCAGAGGCCTTTCACCACTGATGAGGGAATTATCCACAGCTGTGGCCCTCAACAGGCCAAGGGTGCAGCTACGGACCTAAAACGCCCACACCTGCCAGCGATAGAACTGACGAGAACCAAGCCCATGAGGCACCTGGTATTGAACTAAGAGAGAAACGCTCCTTCCTATCCACCTCCAGCCAGAAAACTGGAAATAATGGCAAGGCCAAACCAGATCTGGTCTGTATGATCCACACGCTAGTGTTTCCATTCTGCTTCTAATCCACATTCCAAAGTCATTTTCAGAGCTTTGATGTGGATTAGAGGTGGTTGGGAACTCAAGTATCTAGGACCTTGAAGAAGAAGAAGGGAGGAGGAGGAGGAAGAGGAAGAGGAAGGAGGAGGAGGAGGAGTTGGCTTTTCTACCCCGCTTTTCTCACCCATTTAAGGGGACTCAAAGTGGCTGACAAAGCTTTTCTATTCTTCTCCCCACAGGTGGGGCTGTGACAGTTCACAAGAGAGCTGTGACCAGCCCAAGGTCACCCAGTTGGCTTGGTGGAGGAGAGCAGAATCAAACCCAGTATTCCCAGATAAGAGTTCGGCTCCCTAACCACTAGACCGAACTGGCTCACTGGAACACCTTTGTGTTCTGAATCTTAGCACTGTTCAACAAGAGCAGCACAAAATCAAGAAAAAGACCAAAGAAAGCAAGAGGACTTGCACAGTAATTTTGTTTAAAAAAACCAATTAAGTTACAATGTTAAATTTCATATTGGGAAAGTAAATCTGTGATACTTTTGAAGTAGAAGAAAATATTAAACATTTAATCATGGAGGATACACTGTACCAATAATGTTGTCTTATCCTTATCCGTGGTTAGAGTTGTGACAATAGCCAAATACAGTATAGATGCAGAGTGGATGTGCCATAAATTACGAACATATTAGGCAGAAGCTTTCAGGGAAAAGGAACAAATCACTGAAAGCACTGAAGAAAAATAGACAAGGGAAGAAGCCAGCCAAGGTAGGTGACCCTCCATGGGATGTAAGGCCCATAACTGTGTTCTAAACATTCGGAAGCAAAGACCTTCCTTCCAGAAGGCACCTTGACCCATAAGAATCATAAGAACAACATAATGGGAGCCCTGCTGGATCAGGCCACAGCCCATCTAGTCCAGCATTCTGCCCCACACAGTATGACCCAACAACTGCTTCTGGGCATCTCTAGCAGAAGAGCAAAACCTTCACCTGCTCTCAACTCCCAGCAAATGGCCTTCAGAAGCATCCTGTCTGCCTCTCCAACCTGGGGGATGTACCTGGCCATCCCTTCTAGTAGCCACTGATACACCTGTCCTCCATAAATATGTCCACAAGAACATAAGAGGAGTCTTGATGAAGAAGTGGCTGGAGGGAGATTATCCATTCATGCTATGGGACAAGGATGTCTTGACCACCTCCCTCCAATCATGCCACAGCCCATCTAGTCCAGCATCCTGTCTTACACGGCGGACCACCAATTGCTTAAGAACGTAAGAGGAGCCCTGCTGGATCAGGCCACAGCCCATCTAGTCCAGCATCCCGTCTCACACAGTGGCCCACCAATTGCTTCTGGGCATCTCGAGCAGAAGACAAGGGCAAAACCTTCACCTGCTCTCGACTCCCTGCAAATGCCCTGAGAGGCCTCCTGCCTGTCTCACCAGCCTGGAGGAAGTATCAAGTTATCCATCATCCTTGTCCTCCACAACCCTCTTCTTCCTTTAAAAAGGGATCTACTCAGCTTCCACATTCCTTCATACAGAGTTGCTACCTAATTCTGTTTTCAGCAGCAGAAGTATAACCTGAAATTGTGAAATGCCTCTAGGGCATGCATTGGCGCCTTTCTATATCTAGTTCAACCAAGCAGCAAAGTCATAACATATCTTAGATATTTCAAAGCGGCTCAGCCGTGCCTCCCAAGAAGCGGAGGATTCATCCTTTGCTTTGACAGCCACTTGTGTTTGCAGAATACTAGCCCTTAAGAAGCCGGAACTGCAGAATTCTAAACCCTTTTTATAGATCATCAGAGGCTTAGGGGAAGGCCCATGAAGTAGAATGGGGGAGCCAAACAAGGGGATACCTGGTGGTCTCGCAGGCTGGCACCCAGAACAGAATCAATGGGTGTGGCAAAACCCACACATCAAAGTCAAGCCGTGGGCATCACATATTTTCTTCCTCTTTCCTCCCAGACCTGGAGGCCTCACAGCATAAAGATGAAAGCCATTACATTAAACTATCACCAAATACCAAACAAGAGGATTTTGTACAAAAATGGTGTGACCCATGAGATGTGTTTGTCTTACTCCGTCCCTCCATCCCCCCATCTATCCATCCATATTCATCCATCCCTTTCTATCAATCAATCCTATATATCTTCTCTCTCTCCCCAGGCGTCCTATATCTTTATTATCTATCTTTGGGTGTTTTTCCACTGTCACTAGAAGTACCCATTAAGTACCATGGGTACTTAATGGGTACTTCTAGTGACAGTGGAAGAACACCCTTTCTCTCTCTCTCTCTCTCTCTCAACCCATTCTATGTCTGTCTTCTTTCTCTCCGCCCATCTATATTTATTAGAATTCCACATTTAAAAGAAACACATTTATGCAAGGCAACTCATCTCATATATTCAACATCAGAATGCCACCTGCAAATATCAACAATAATACCTCAATATTTTGGTGCAAATAACGTTTCCAGTAAGGTGCAGATGTTCACAAAATAATTTCTTAACATAAAATCCCCATGGGCCAATTATCTTCCCGATAAGCCAAGCCAACAAAATAATATCTTGATGGGCAGCGACCAGGGCTGCATCCAGGCTTGCGAATACTGGGCATCCCGATGTGCAGTCTTGACATGGGTGCCACGCCTGATGGCCAATACTTCGTAGCGGCGGCATATCACACAGCTGCTACTTTGAATTTACCTACTGCGGAGCAATGAGCGCTCACTCCGCAGTTTCAGGTAAATTTCCCGCCATTCCAGACAGGACGTCAAGAAGCAGCCGACGAGAGCTGAGCTATCCCACTGGCTGCCCCATTCTGCGTGACGTACGCCCCACCGCGCAAGCCACGTAAGTCTCACGGCTGCCAAAGAGATGGGGACAACGAGTCGTCGCTTCGCTGCCAGAAAAAGCTTTGCCAGGGGGCAAAGAGGTGCATCTTCACTGCCCTCCTAAACCGGTAAAGTGTGGGTGCCTCATGCACCTCAAAGGGGAAGACTATTCCTTAGCCTGGGGGCCACCACTGTGGAGGCCCAATCCCTGGTACACAGCCTTTTTGCTGCTGAGGGTGGTGGAGTATCTCAGCAAGGTGGCCCAGAAAGACCCTGTCTCTCTTAAAAAAGCAAACGAACAATCCTGTGATTAAGAGACAAGGCCTCCTTCCACACCACCAAGCCTTTAAATCTCACTTCTGCCCCCGCTTCTAGTCATACGCTATCCATGATCCTAAATGCCCTGCCAAAAACCCAGGGCTATGTAGAAAGCTGCACCCGACACGGGCTGACGCTAGCAATTACCCTGCGACAGCAGATTCAAGGCCAACTATCGATCTGTTCCTAGAAAGGAAAGCACTTTGCACTCAAATGAAAAGCAAGAGCAAAAAGGAGGAGGAGGAAAAACCAGAAACAAACCCGTTGTCATCTCATGAAGTCCTGAAAGGACAAAAGCATCCTAGTCCTCTCTCAACTGAAAGAGGAAGGGCTTGGGGGAAACAGGATACACAGGAGAAGCTATGAAGGTTTCTACACCCCAAAAGGTTTCTACTAGGGATGCACAAAAATATTCGCAACATTCATATAAATTCAGACGAATCAAATGTTAAAACAGTTGTACATTAATGTTACGACATTCGTACATTCCCATATCAACCTGCCCGTGCCTTAAGATCTGGAGGGGAGGCCCGCACATGGGAGAGGGCCTTCTCAGTGGTGGCCCCTGCGCTGTGGAATAGTCACCCCCTTGAGGTGCATCTATCGCCTTCACTGTATGTGTTTAGGAAGTCCGTGAAGACGCACCTCTTTGCCCTGGCCTTCGGTTAAATGGGGATACACTTTTCTCTTCCCACTGGCAGATGCTGTTATTGTTTTAACGAGGATTGATTGTAGATGCTGTTACCCGCCCAGAGACCTCCAGGAATAGGGTGGGATAAAAATGAAAACAAACAAACAAACAAACAAACAAACAAACAAACAAACAAACAAACAAATAAATAAATAAATAAATAAATAAATAAATAAATAAATAAAATTAGCATTCATACGAATACGAATGTTTAGGAACACTCGTGCAAATAGTTCGGATACTCGTTACAACTGGGGGCACGCATCAGACACATATGTGTTCGTATTGGATACGTATTGGATACACTGTCATACTGGATACTCATACAAATACATTCGTATCGACTAGAATCCTACCACATCCAGAGGGGATCTGTTCAAATGAATACGGTTGTTCTATCATTCGATCTGTTACGAACCGAATGCCCCCAGAACCATTTGTGCAAGTCCCTAGTTCCCACATCCAGCAGACAATGAGAGAAGAAACCTCCCCGGGTGAGCTATGCTTCAGTTTATATTGTTTTATTTTCCCCCCAGTTTCATAAGGGGACGCATTTCAGCAGCACACAGAACTGCGCCACCGGAAATGGGTCCCCTCCCCTCCCCTCCCCTGAGGGCTCCAGGACTAGGAACTTTGGTTCCTCGCCATCAGAGACCCCCAAAGCTGGCTCTGGGAGATTGCACGATTCGTGGGTCCAGAGGCGGGCCAAGATCGGGGACGGACAATGGCCTGGAATCGCCTCCCAAGCATGGAAGGCTCATTCCGGGATTGGAGGAGCGGTCCGGCGTCCAGAACCACTCCAGCCAGTTTCGAGTCCTTCTGGACTGGTCCAGCGTTAGATCCAGAAGAGAAGAAGCCAGAGGATGTCTCCGGCCACGGCAGCTCGCCGGCCTCCGAAGTGCAAGGAGAGCTTTGGGTGGGGGAGCGCTCGCCGCAAAGCCGCTTCCGAGGCCCCCCGTCACGGGAAGTGTCAAGTGCCCATTTATCAGCAGAGCGCGGCCAGGCACGGATCCTTTCGCCCCGAGGCGTCCTTGCGTAATGGCCTCCCCGGCGAAACCCGTCAGCGGGCGGCAGAGTCAGGAGTTAGCCGGGCCCGACTGAGTTTTCAGACGGCAAACAGTGGCGGCATTGATCCACTTGCCGTCTGGTGGGTTGCCATGGAGATCACAAGTCCTTCCCTCCATCCTCCCCTCCCCCACCACTGCCCCTTGCAGGCCTTCCAAATTGACAGCTGGCCACGAGGAGGAACGGTCAGCGCCATGTGGACATTAAATCCACGGAAAAGGAGAAAGCCAGGCACCAGACGCGTGTGGGTGGGTGTTTGCGTCTGAGGGTGTCTCTGCACTAGCAAATAGGGATGGGCAAGAATATTCAAAATATTTGTTATTCTATCCAATTCGGCCATTCAAATTCCAACAGAACGTCCAGACATTCATTTTTTAAATATTTGAACGAATAGGAATATTTTGAATCATTCATTCAAATAATTCAGACATTCGCATGCGTGCGGACCCGGGCACGTTACGTACGTCTCCGTATGCATCTTATTCGTATCCGTACGCATTTGTACGGATACATACGGGATGAAAACGGGATGCGTACGGGATTAAAATGGGATGCGTACGGGATGTAAACGGGATGCATACGGATACATACGAACATTGTCGACATTCGTATCATCAAATCCGTATCGAATATTCATATGAACAGATACAAATCTATTCAAATCCGTTTGAATTTTAATACCCTGGTTTTCTCTCTATTCGTACGAATTCGAACATTCAAATATTCTATTCAAATCAAATGTCAAAAATTGCATCCATGCACAGCCCTACTATTAATGAAGACCCCATTTAGAACCCCTTAGGGACAAAGGTCCCCTCTAGGACCCCATTTGTTCACACAAATCCAGCAAATTCTGGATTTAATGGGGCCTTCGGGCCTTTAAATCCAGATTTACAGTAGGCCGCTTTAATGAGGTGCCCATGGAGTGTGGGGGTGGCTGTAGGTCAGCGGTAAAGGAAAGTGCCTATAAAGCAGAAGGTTGCTGCTGGTTCAATCTCCAGAAGTAAGCAATGGCAAACCACTTCTGTATTCCTGCCAAGAACACTGCATAGAGGTACCCACGGAGTTGCCCAGGCAGTCAACCCAGAAATCAGCCAATACTTGGCGGTACCCAACAGCAAGTCCATTCGTCACATGCAGAACAAATCTGTCTTTTAAGTTGCTTTTCAGGTTGACAACAATCCCCAGATACAAAGCACGCCTCAAAGAAAGGTGTATCAAATCAGGATAAATTGGTTTTTCACCCATACAATCCTATTTTCAGGCCAAGGACAACACAAACCACAAACCACAAACTCAAAATGCAGCCTGTACTGCACGGAAGGAAACACGAACAAAGCCAAGCAAAAATCTTAAGAGTACCTTTGGTCTCTCACAGGCTCACCGGCCTCATCACCACACACAGCAGAGGGGATACAGCGGAGGAGGCCTGTATGTGCAAACGGGGGCGCTCTGGGAGAAGGGTGGGGAAATGCTAACGCCCCACGTAAGTAAACGAAGCGTCACATCTGGCACAGGCTGCCACATCTGGCAGGAGGGAAGCCGCCCCTGATATTCCTTCCCTGCGAGCGCGTCTCTGGCCTTCGGTGAGCACAGCAAAGACCGGTGCTCTGGTAGCCGCAACAGCGGCTTGCGCAAAGGAGTTCTGTCCTTCCCAGCAGCTGCTAACCAACTATGCGCCTATTAAGTCCTAATGGCGCTGTGGCATGGGAGGGGGGGGGGAGAAGATTCAGGTTTCACGCCTGAAGATGACAGTTTGTGGGAACGAAGCCACACTGTTCGGCCAGGAATGAGTGCATTGAGTGTGCCAATCCTGAGGTCAGGGGCTTATTAGAAATTTCAAGCCCTCGTTGGTTGGTTCTTTCCTCCGAGCAGCGAGGGGGGAACGGCGGGGACGCCGGCAAGAAAGGGGTTCCTCAAACCCACGAACCTCCTGAGGCAGCTGGATTTACGGGTGCTGCACCGTCTGTGGGACCCTCTTGGAATGACGGGCTGCGAAAAGATGTACCCTCTGGGCCCAAAAGTGTAACTTCATCTACACATTACAGCAGTTCCTTAATACTCAAAAGGACCAGTCTGCAGGAAAGCACCACAAATCCATAACCTCAAAAAATAACTGAGTAACTCCTTTGCACCCTGATCCAGTTTGGTCTTGGAATACAGGGATTGATTCCGCCCTCCTCCACGAAGCCAGCTGGGTGACCTTGGACTACTCACAGCTCTCTTTCTGAGCTCACAGCCCCACCTACCTCACAGGGTGTTCGGTTGTGGGGAGAAGAACAGAAGGTCTGTCAGCCACTTTGAGTCCCCTTCAATAGGTGACAAAAGTGTTATAAAAACTGTATCTTCTTCTTCCTCCACCAAGCCAGCTGAGTGACCTTGGGCTGGTCACAGCTCTCTTATGAGCTATCACAGCCCCACCTACCTCACAGCATGTCTGTGGTGGTGAGAAGAATAGAAGGTTTGTCTGCCACTCTGAGTCCCCTTAAATGGGTGAGAAAAGTGAGGTAGAAAAGCCAACTCTTCTTCATTGGTTCAGACCTTGAAAATCACCCATTTGGTGGCAACGGACTCCCCAACAGGCTGGGTCTCACCTTGAAGAAGCAAGCAGCTTCCTTGTGGCTCTTCCAGTTCGAGGGTTCCATGGTCAACAGGGAACAAGGGCTACTTGCCACAAGTTGCTTCCTACCACCACAAAAGGATATGTGGCAGCAGAAAATTCACTAAGATCATGCATGGTATAGAAAAGATGGATCACCCAACACTAGAACCAGAGGGCACTCACTCTGTGAGGCAGATTGAAAGGAGAGTTAGGACAGATAAGGAGAAAGATTTCTTCACCTAGAGGGTCATCGGTCTATGGAATTTGCCACCAGAAGAGGTGGTGATAGCAACCAGCCTGGATGGGTTTCAGGAAGGGTTAGACACATTTATGGATGGCAGGTGTATCAATGGCTACTGGAATGGATACCTAAGTGCACCTTTCAGCCTGGGGGGACACGCAGGATGCTTCCAAGGCCATCTGTTTGTGTTTTTCCTGAGATGGTCAGAAATAATCGGTAAGTCACTGTGTGGGACAGGATGCTGGACTAGATGGGCTGTGGCCTGATCCATCAGGGCTCCTCTTAGATTCAATACTGGTTGCCCTTGTTGGGGAAACTGGAGAGCCAGAACCCATTCACCCTTAACTGTTAGTGAGTGGTGATCCGCACCCTAGACTGACCCACCCACACTGGGGAGCTGCACCAACTCTTCAGAACTTGCCAAAGCTTGCCCTGAAGCCATCCAACAGTTGACCCTTAAATAGCCATCCACACGCTTACTAGGGGCAGTGGGCTTGCTCCTGCCTGATGCGTCCGCACTCTTCTGGACGCAGTGCGGCGGGTGAGCACGCTCACACAACTGCAGCTGGACGCATAGCATCCAGATCACCCCGTCAACGTCCGAGCACGTGCCAGATGTTACCATGGATGTTGCCACGGTGGCGATTCCGCCTGTCCTACCCTGGCCGTCCACACTTCAAGTGCTGCTTGCCCGGTACAAGGATTTCCCAGCGCTGGAAACACGGACGGTCACCACAGCGCTACTACTGCTCTTGACTGTGAAAAGGCCCAAGGCCTCCTTTACACAGCAAAGCTTGAAATCAAAGCCTCCTCAGCGCATATTTCCAGCTCACCGCAGTTCCCTAAAAGGGAGCCTGTCTTTGAGGAACAGCATCAATCAAGTTAGCGGGATTTCCCTCTGCGCTATTGAGGACGCAAGATCTCCACCCGAATTACATAACTTTCATTTCCATGCAACCGAAAGACAGATCAAGTTCAAGATCTATATCCAGTAAGCCAGCATAATCCTCTTAGGAATTCCCTCCATATCCCAGCTCGAAGAGGCCTCAAGGAAAGAGCTCACGGGGTTGCCTTCAGTTAAAAAAAGAAAGCACAGGCGGACGCATTTTTATTTATAGCCTTCGGAAATAAAAAGCCGAGATCGGAGACTTAATCCAGGGCGCTCAAATCGAGAGGTCACCGGGCACTATTGATTTATTTGTTTGTTTATATTTCTATCCCACCCTATACCTGAAGGTCTCAGGGCAGGTAACAACCTTTAAAATCCAGCATACCAAACAAAACAATATATACTGAAAACAATAAAAACCACCACCACATTTAAAATCCAGCGCATCAAAAACAAAATATCAAATAAAACAGTAGCGTTTGTAGTAGGTGAAACCTACTACAAAACTGAGATTTAGCCGAAGGTCTGAGCAAAGAGGTGCGTCTGCACCACCTTCGTGAACCTAAGCAGAGAATGAGCCCAACATACCTCAAGGGGAGCCTGTTCCATAGCCTAGGGGCCACCACTGAGAAGGCCCTCTCCCAGGTGCCCACCCGCGTCGCTGCTGAAGGCAGTGGGGCAACCGGGAGGGCCTCCCCTCCAGATCCTAAGGCACAGGCAGGTCTGTATGGGAGAAGGCGTTCCTTTAGATATTTGGGGCCCACGCCACAAGGAGAAGTCATCCTGCAAAAGCGCCCTTCAACGAGACACCCAAAAATATAAAAATATATACCTATTATCCCGAATGCAACCGGAATCTTATCTAGGTGTACCAGATAAGATTCCACACTCCCACACAAAACCAGCTGGGTGACTTTGGGCGAGTTACAGTTCTCTTCTGAGTTCTCACAGCCCCACCGACCTCACAGGGTGTCTGTTGTGTGGAGAAGAACAGAAGGTTTGTCAGCCGCTCTGAGTCCCCTTAAATGGGTGAGAAAAGCAGGGTAGAAAAGCCAACTCTCTTCTTCTCCTGGATCCCCAGAGGCAATCGGTGGGCCACTATGGAGGACAGGATGCTGGACTGGATGGGCTGCTGTCCGACCCAGCAGGCTTCCTCTGGTGTTCCTTCTGTCCCAAACCATGTTGAACAAAACCTTGCCGCTGAAAACCAATGCTCCAGAAGCTGCAATGAAAACCTGCATGCCAAAACACAAGAGCACTGCGCTACCTTGTCTGGGGAGGGAAAAAAAATGCCCATTTTAATCCAGCTCTTATTAGAGTGAAACCATCTCCCTCGCTCCAGAGACATCCACGCGCTCACTTCAATTTTCCTGGCCTAACACGTCCCGATAAAAGTAAAGAGCATTAACAGCCTGAGAAGGAGTTTTGTGTCTCGGGGGCTTAATTATCATGTCAAAGACGGGAACTTGGAAGCACAAAAGAGATTTCCAGCTGTTTGGCCTCAATTAGAAGCCGCGGCCTGCCGGGCACAGAAGTAGCATGCTATTCTGCTCTCTTCTTTGCATGAGAGCCAAGCAGCCTTCCCCGTGCCCGCTAAACCTCATCCCTTGTCATCTAATTCAATTTATTAGACACTTGAGCAAGGACCCCTTAGCCAAAGGGCGAGCGGTTTTAATACCTACCTATACAGAGGCAGATAAGGTTCTGCAGACACAGACAGATAGATTATGGCATCTTATGGCTTAGGGATAGGGTGTTGCTTAAACCCACATCGTATTCAGAAGGCAGAGGGGGGAAGCAAATCACCCCTGGTTCCGTAAAGGTCCAGTTTCAAAACCACAGAGCAAAGGAGAAGGACTCTCATTATTAATGATAACTTGTTTATCCAGTCTGCCGATGGATGGATGGATGGATGGATGGATGGATGGATGGATGGATGGATGGATGGATGGATGGATGGATGGATGGATGGATGGATGGATGGATGGATAGGTGGGTTGGTCGACGGGTGGGGGGGTGGATGGATGGACGGATGGGTGGACAGGTGGATGGATGGGTGGGTGGATGAATGGATGGGTGGGTGGGTGGGTGGGTGGGTGGGTGGACAGATGGACGGATGGGTGGATGGACAGGTGGGTGGGTGGATACCATATCCAGGTTGGAGATGTGCACAAATGCAATTTTCGGGATTGAATTTGATTTGAATAGAATATCCAAAAAGATTTGAATCAATTTGAGTGTTTAAAATGTGAACGTATTCACATTCAATGCAAACCATATACATTCAAATCTATTTGTACAAATTTTCAATTTGCATTTGAAGGTGCGAATGTCGACAACATCCGAACGTGTCCACCTGCATCCACACGCGTCCCATTTTCATCCCAGATGCACAGTTTTCATCCCAGGTGCATCTGTACGAACGCGTACAGACACGAATAAGGTGCGTACAGATATGTATGTAATGCATAGGTATCCCTACACATACGAATCTCAATAATTCGTATGAATGCTTCAAAAGATTACAAAATTCATTCCAATGTTAAATTTGAATTGACAGGCATATGATTCGAATTGGAACGCCCAAATTCGATCGAATTTCAAATGTTTTAGAATATTCGTGCACATACCTATTGGAGAGGCAGGCAGGACACCTCTAAAAGGCATCTGTAGCCGTCCCCTTTGTGTTCTGCCCAGAGACGGGATGTTGCCTTTGCATCTGCATCTCCTGGTTGGAGAGGCAGGCAGGACACCTCTAAAGGCCATCTGTAGATGTGCCTTCGCCGTGCCCAGAAATGGGATGTTGGACTAGATAGGCCATGGCTTTGATCCAGCAGGGCTCCTCTTATGTTCTTATCTAGAATGGATGCCTAGGTCAGTGATGACCAACCTATGACACGCGTGTCACAGGTGACACGCCAAGCCCTTTTAGGTGACACACCTGGTCACCCTGGCACCTGGGCATGTAGTGCTTGCTTGTTCTTGAAGTGTACAAAATACCAACTTTCAATTGAATATTAGCAAACGAAATTCAGCAACAAAAGTCACTAATGTAACGAATTATTTGTTTTTGTTTTTAATAAAATACATATATCAAAAATATAACTTTTTTTTACTAGAGCTACAAATACCACAAAATTATGGATATTTCTAGATGTGACACAGCACCTGAGTTAAGATAGGTTTTCTTGCAAATTTTGACACACCGAGCTCAAAAGGTTCACCATCACTGGCCTAGGTACTTCCCTCCAGGCTGGAGAGACAGGCAAGATTCCTCTAAAGGCCATTTGCAGGGAGTCGAGAGCAGGTGAAGGTGTTGCTTTTTTCTTGTGCCTGAGATGCCCAGAGGCACTTGGTGGGCCACTGTGTGGGACAAGATGCTGGGTTAATGGGCTGTGTGTGGCCTGATCCAGCAGGGCTCCTTTCAATTCATGGAGGACAGGTATATCACTGTCTATTATTGGAACTGATGCCTAAGTACTTCCTCCAGGCTGGAGAGAGAGCTGGGAAGCCCCTGAAAGCTACTTGTAGGGCAGTGTTTCCAAAACTTTTGACATGTGTACCCCTTCTATAATTTTCGTGACGCTGAGTACCCCTCATAAAAAACATTAGGGATATAAATTGTATTTTATAAAAAGAATCAAAATCAGTGGAACTTACTAAAGCACGATAACAGGTGCCCGGAACTAACTATTAAAGAAGTAAGTTGTCTCTGTAACGAAGTGCAGTATATTCACACCGTGTCACGCCTCACAAGACCGTTAGATAACACTGCGATTATCCGGCGTTTAAACTGCTCCGCGGCTCAACGTCAACCGTTAATGTTCCCGCAGTTTAAAAATGGCCAAACCCGAGCTGCGCGAAGGATACGCAGAAGTTCCCGCCATAATGAGTTGCGGTACGATGTACGATGGCCCCAGTTCCCGTGTAAAAACTGCGATATGCGCCTATTTCTTTCCTTGTTCTGTGGGCGCAGCTAAGCACGGTGCGGTGGATATTCCCACGTGATCCCCACCAAACTCCGGTGCAACGCATACCCCCACCAAACGCTTCCCGTACCCCTAGGGGTACGCAGACCACACTTTGGGAAACACTGTTGTAGGGAGTCGAGAGCAGGTGAAAGAAGACGGTGTATAGTATATTTCGAGAACAGCAACAATATACTGTGTACTATTGAGATTACTTTATTTGGCTTTTATCTGTTATTGCACAGTATTATTATAGTCTGCTGGGGAACAAATGAGAGCGTATAACCTCGTTGGGGACTATCCTTCAATCCACTGAAGAAGACCAGGGTCGAAAAGCATCTGGCTTTAAGTTCCCTTTAGCAGTTGCTGTATCCGACTACCAGCCTGAGTTACATGTGACTCAGCCTTCAGAGTATTTTACTTGAGGTTTTGCTGATTAGTGTTTCTTTGTTATACATGCATTTGTTATTTCCCCATTAGGTTACTACACAGTCTTCTTTTATTGTAAAGATTTTATGGGAAATTATTTTTATTAGTAAATTTATAGTCATTTATACAATTGGGTCGCGTATATCTCCATCTTCTGGTGTTCAGACCTTCTGTTGTGACTCCATTGTGGAAGGACCTTGTTCTCTTTCGGTGACATATCTTTTGTGTCGCCTGTTTCCTACAGCTGATTTATCTTGTTTGGATTTTTGGTTTGCTGTTGGACCACAAACAAGCCAGGAACGTCAGTCCTCCATGACAGAAAAAATCCAGTCTAAAGGCTGCTGAAGCCAAGGAAGATGAGCTTGTACCCACAAAGCACAGGCTGCTACTCGCTCTGTTGCAAGGTAAAATGAATTGGCACAACACATGGACCTTGGATTAGGGTAAGCACAACTTGTGTGTTTACACAGACGCCAAACCCCAGGGTCATCTGTAGCAATCTTTACAGCAAAATTACCACCCAGGTCACGCCCTCCACCCCCCCTTCCAAAAACCTCTCCAAAAAGAAGCAGCCTGCATCCTGCTTTTTAAAATTTATTTTCCCAAAACACTGGTTGCCAAATTTCAGGTGTGTCTTCTACGTCGGTGCATCTTGCAAGGCACAAAATACAATCTCTTGAGCATCATACTAAGGCTGTTTTTGCACTAGCATTGAAGAATCCATTAGGAATCCAGTTGGTACTCAATTGGTACCGATTAGTTGTGCACTGTCCGCACACAAGACCCCTTCAGGAACCCATCCTGAATGCGCTGCCCCCAGGAATGCTGACAAAATCCAGATTTAATGGGTCCTTTGGGCCCTAAAGGGCCTTAATCCATTAGGGTTAAAAACCCTTCTAAGACCCCATTAGGAACCCAATTAGTATCTGATTGGTACCAATCACGAAAGCCCCGTCCCCACCTGGACCCCACTGAAAGCCCCATCTGCAAGGCCCTGTCCCCACGAAGGCAGGGGAAATCTGGATTGAATGGGTCCTTCAGGCCCTTTAACCTAGATTTCATGTGGACTTGATTAAAGGTGTGTCCACAATGGGGTCTTCAGGAATCTTCAAGATCTGGGTCTCCTGGAGGACCCCATCTCAAAGATGTGGATCTTGAAGATCTGGATCTTTGTGCATGGAAAAAGGGGGGAAATCCGGATTAACTGTAGACCCCTTTAATGGTGTCTACAATCCGGTCTTCGGCCGTGGCAAGACCCGATCAGAGGATGCACATCGACACATTTTACCAGGCCGATGGTGTCCGGGGCGTGCTCAGCAGTCGCCATTTGCAGCGGGCCGGCTCCACCTCCGCCCGGCCACTCAGCGCTACTGCGGCCTGCAGCTACGAGGCCATGACTCTCCGCCACACCCTCTGCCAGCAGATGTATGCCTTGACTGATGTTGGCCCTGGCCAGTTGTGCCACACTACCAGTGGTCTTCCTGGCTCCGGCTAAGCAGACCGCCATGATGGGTGCTACGGCATCCGCACAGCACACGTTAGGCACCCATTTCCATCAGGTGCTAGACGACCCGTGACAAGCTGGAGCAGGTTCAAAGGAGAGCTACCAAGATGGTGAACGGTCTGCAAACCATGTCCTATGAGGATTGGCTTAAGGAACTAGGAATGTTTAGTCTATCAAAAAGAAGACTGAGAGGAGACCTGATAGCTGTCTACAAATACCTCAAGGGTTGTCACAGGGCAGAGGGATCAGCCCTGTTCTCACTCTCTCAAGGAAGGACTAGAAACAATGGGGTGAAACTGCAGGGGAAAAGATTTAGTTTAGATGTTAGGAAAAAATTTCTAACAGTAAGAGTGATCAACCAGTGGAACAGGCTGCCACGGGAGGTGGTTGGTTCCCCTTCGATGGAGGTCTTCAAGCAGAGACTGGATGGCCATCTGTCTGAGATGGTTTAGGAGATCCTGCCTTGAGCAGGGGGTTGGACTCGATGACCCAGGAGGTCCCCTCCAACTCTACCATTCTATGATTCTATGATAACATACGAGTTCCTCACTGAGATACTGATCTTTCAGGACCAGATTCAAGAGAAGACCACATCTCAAAGATCCGGATCTTCTCAATCCAGATTTACAGATTGGTACATCCAAAAACAGCCTAACTCATGCACCTAAATTCTCCTCAGCCAGTGGATAAGGGTTGAAAGGGACGAACTCCTGAAGTCCACAGCTCAAACATATGGGCCAAGAAGTTGCCAAAGAGCCTTGATCCACAACTCCTTAGGAAGCAACCCTCTGTCTTATTACCTAATGGAAATCTTTAGTTGGCACGAAGTTCTGCCTTGCAGAGGTAGCCAGCAAGCCAAATGAGGAGAGCATCAGTACAGATCAAGAGCCAAGACCAAAAGCTTAAAGGAAACGTTCCAAGTTGCATAAATCTTTCCAAGCCAGCCTGGACAGATGAGTCACAGGCAAGTCTTTGCAAGCCGAATTGAGTGGCAGACCAGCCAAATGCAAAAACTCAGCTGCTTAAAGAAAATCATATATATAATAGTCACTGTAGACTTGACAGGAGATCCATGAAAACCAATTTTGATCTTTCCCCCCCCCCCTTTTAAAAGGCGCTTTTCAGAGTGCCGGCAGATATTCTGTGGTTCAACTAGCTCAAGGATGTGGTCAACAGCACTAACTTACCTATTATACCACTGCAGGTAAGGTAAAGATCAGCCTATGGTTAAGAGACAAATTAAGGTAGAAGTCTGGAATACAGTTCCAGGGAGCAACATTATCAGGGTCAGATCCGTCGCAGAAAACAAGGCTTCTGGTCATCATGGTGTGCAAACTATATTATGCATGTTAACGGCCTCTATTTAGTTTCCTAAATCTTTAGTTTTCCACAGAGAGCAGTCTTCTGAGGCAAGTCAGTCCAAACAACCAGCGTTAATCAAAAAATGTATCAAATACAATTAAGTGAAAAGATATGTTTTAATCAGCCGCCGAAAACCATGTCACTTTCACCCCTGGCAGAACTTCCCGGGGGGGGGGGCACTCCAAAACCTGGGGGCCACCACAGAAAAGGCCATCTCACCTTTCAGGATGGCAGAACAAAAGAAGGGCCACCCCTTGGGATCTCAATATCCAGGCAGACCTCTGTGGAAGAAGGCACTCCTTCAGATATTTGGGGACCCAAGCCATTTAGGGCTTAACATGGTAACACCAACACCTTGAATCGAGGTCGGTGGCGAAGTCGGTGGCAAGGCCTACCCCAATATCACGGTGAGCTTTCACAGCTGAGCAGAGCTCCAAACCCAGACACTCCAACCACTACCCTATGATGCCCTCGGTCGAATCTGGAGACATCCATGCGTAATACCTACCCAACGCAGAAACTACATTCTGGCTGGCCTATCTGATGTCCCAGACACCTCAGCCAGCATCCTCAAACACATTTCCATTTTTCTGACCATTTTCGTGGCTAGCTGGTGTTGTAAACAAGATTCTACTGTGTAGCCAGTCTGAAAAAAAATTACCTCAGAGGTATCCATACCAGGGATGTTTACGAAGCTGGTTTTGGTTTTTTTGGATGTTCAATTCTTAACTGAATTTTCGAATATTCATAATGGTACAAATAGACACTTTCAAATGTGGTAAAATTCTATTCGATACGAACGTATTCGTACAAATTCATACAAATATCCAAGAGGAATAAATACGTATCGGATACAAATGAATACGTATTGATACAAATGAGTATGTATCCAATACATATCCAAGATACATATTTGATACATACCATTCCGACGTATAAGACGGCCGGGCGTACAAGATGACCTCCAATTTTCCAGTTAAAATATAGAGTTTGGGATATACTCGCCGTATAAGATGACGACATCCAGCGTATAAGACGGCCCTGACTTTTGAGAAGATTTTCCTGGGTTAAAAAGTAGCCTTATACGCCAGAATATACTGTTTCTCGTAACAAATCCGCTCTGAAAGAACCTAATCTGACCTGAATTCACTTTTAATTCACTCTCAATCCATGTCGAACGCTCTCTAGATCTGCTCCAGATGCTTGCCACAGCTGCTTTCCCAGTTCCAATTTAACTAACGTCCGAACTACTCATACGAATGTCCAACCTATTCGCACGAATGTCCAAAACATCTGCATTCATATGAGTGTCAATGCACGAATATCGTAACATTCTATTCACTACCCCATTGTCTAGGGACTACCACAAAGAAGGCCCTGTCCCTATTACTCACTCCTTTAGCTCCTTAAGATGGTAGGACAACTAGGAGAGGTTCACCTGCAGATTGGAATGGGCCACCGGTCCAATCCAGCAAACATTACTTAATATTCTTGTGCCGTATGAATGCACAGCTCCCTTTAGCTACTGATCTTTGCGGCGTGACCCCCGGGCCAAGCACTTACCTAACACGATTTTTGTGGATATATAGAGAAGGGAAGGAGGACACCCGTTGCTGCTCTGAGCTATTCAGGAAACAGTGGAGAATTGCAAAACGCTCACATACACAAACCAAGCCAGAAACCAAGGCAGGCATGTCAACAACCCAAAGCCGGCTGAATTAGCTGAAGGCCGTTCCGATTATTCCCGTCTTTCGCAAGACCGTTTTCTCTTTGCAACAGAAGCCAGTTGCAGAGAGAACTGAACGGCGAGGGAGGGGGCACGTGGGGGAAAGCAGTCCGAAAAGCAAGCATTTTTCAAAGAATTATTACATATTTGCCGTCCCAAGGCTAATGCCACTAAGCCGTCTGAACCGACCCATCTATTTTCTTTGCAAAAGTTCAAGGAGTCGTAGCTCGGAGGCAAACATTCTGGGAGATCAGAGCTTGGGGAAAGCAAGCAATTAAGGCGACATTCTCTGACGCACGAGGACCTCACCCCGCCCGGAGATACTCCGGCGAGGTTTTGACTGCGCCGCGCACAAAGGGAGAAAAACCAAAACAAAATAAAAACACGCCTCGTACGTATATCAAAAGCAAATCCTTTCCAGCTCCCGGGGGAGGTCGGCTTCCCAAGCCAAGGAAACACTCCAAAGGCTGGGAACAGAATTACCACCGCCAGCCCCTTCCATGGGAACCGAGGCGGCGTGGGGCAAATGGCACTGCCAAGAAAAGGCCCTCCTATTAATTGGAAGCAGCCCCTCGTGGCCAGAGCTGCGCGCGTCAGAAACAGGAAACGGCCCCTGGGCCGACAGAGGCCAACGTCACACTTCTGTGGGGGGGTTCTTTTGTGTGTCAAGTTAGCCTGCCGACTCCCCCACCCCACCCCCAGAGACAACGGGCGACAAAAATGATTCCAAAACAAATTAAAGCACCGAGCTGCACGTCAACGCGGGCGTTCGCAAGGAAGGGATGGACAGCGACAAAAGAGGGTTGGATAGTCCTTAGGACAGTGGTTCTCATCCTGTGGGTCGCGGCCCCTTTGGGGGTCAAACTACCCGTTCAGAGGGGTCGTCACGAGTCTCCCGCCACCCCTCCCTCCCAGCTGCCCTGCCCCCGCGGTTGGGGGTCTCCACAACATGAGGAACTGCATTAAGGGGTCGCGGCATTAGGAAGGTTGAGAACCACTACCTTAGGAGAACCCAAGTTTCAACCCCAGCTTTGGTCAAGGGAGAGACCTCAGGGGGACCTACCCTGAGCCAGTCCCTGCCTCTCCTTGCTGTGCGGAGAAAATTGTAGTGTAGAAGGATATGAGCTGCTTCATGCTTTCTTGAAGAGAGGGGAACAACAGCACTGTCGTGGGGAGAGGCAGCCAACCAATGTAGGCCAGTGGAAGGGGATAGATGATGTCCAACTATGAAGAATCAACCATGCTACAGAGGAGAGACCTGGTCAACCAACATAGGCCGATGGAATCGGACAGGGGGGAAGAAGAGGAGTTGGCTTTTATAACCTGCTTTTCTAACCCATTTAAGGGGACTCAGAGCAGCTGACAAACCTTCTGTTCTTCTCCCCACAACAGACACCCTGTGAGGTAGGTGGGCTGTGAAAGCTCAGAAGAGAACTGTGACAAGTCACCCAACTGGCTTTGTGGTGGAAGAAAAAGAGTTGGTTTTTATATACCTCTTTTCTCACCCATTTAAGAGGACCCACCTGTGGAAAACTGGAGATGGTTGGAAGGATTGTGGAGGTCCTATCCATTTGTGGGAGTCAATGGAAGGACAAGATTTTAATCACATTATTTACAGGCTTGGGGATTGGCTTCAAAAAAAACTAGAAGAGGAGGGAGAAGAGAAGTGTTGGCTTTTATACGTGGCTTTTCTCACCATTAAAGGACTCAAAGTGACTGACAAACCTTCCGTTCTTCTCCCCACAACAGTCACCCTGTGATGTAGGTGGGGCTGTGAGAGCTCAGAAGGGAGCTGTGACTAGCCCAAGGTTACCCAGCTGGCTTCATGGCGGAGTGCGGAATCAAAGCCAGTATTCCCACATAAGAGTCCGGCTCCCTAACCACTAGACCAACCTGGTAATGCCCAATAATCGGCCATGCTATGGAGAGGAGACCCAGTCAACCACCGAAGGCCGATGGAAATGGTCAGGTGATGCCCAGCAATCAATCAATCAACAGGGATGCAGAGATACACAGTCAACCAATATAGGTCAATGGAAGCGGTCGGGTGATGCCCAGTGACCAGTATGAACAGCATACTGGAGAACCCCTGTCAACCAGCACAGGTCAACGGTAGTGGACAGGTGATGCCCAGCGACCAATAAATCCACAGCGCTGCAGCGGAGAAACCCAGTCAACCAACAGAGCCACCTAAAAGCAAAACCTTGCTAGAATAAATACAGATACCCCAAGGATGACCGCACACACGTCTGTTATGTGCATAACCAGTGTCGACCGTTATCAGAATGTTCATTGCCGTTCCAAGGACAGCCCTGGGCTTGTTCCAGCACCCGCAACGTCACCATGGCATTACTAAACGGCCTTGCTCCCTCCCAGCCTTGAAGTGACCAGCCTCTTTTGAATGTATACACTCCTGCCAAGGCATAGAATCATAGAGTCGGAAGGGACCTCCAGCGTCATCCAGTCCAACCCGCTGCTCAATGCAGGATTTCCTAAACCATCCCAGACAGATGTAGGTCCAACCTCTGCTTGGAGACCTCCAGTGAAGGAGAGCTCACAACCTCACATGGCAACCTATTCCACTGACCAACTGCCCTCACCGTCAGGAAGATTTTCCTAATACCTCATCTGCACTGACTCCCATGAAGTTGCTTCCTGTTTTTTCCAGGCCTCCCATCTTGTGCAAGTGAGAATAGGGACGATCCCTCTGCACTATGACGGCCCTTTAGATACTTGAAGACCATGATCGTGTCTCCTCTCAGTCTTCTCTTCTGTAGGCCAAACATTCCTAGATCCTTCAACCATTCCTCATAGGACATGCTTTCCAAACCACGCACCATTTTGGTAGCCCTCCTTTGGACTTGCTCTAGTTTGTCAATGTCTTCTTTAAATTGGGGTGCCCAGAACTGGACACAGGACTCTAGATGAGGTCTGCCCAGGTGATGTACGGTAACAAACCGCTCCTATTAAAGGATTCTGCATCTCTTCTGGGCCACAAACTACAGTTAACGTGACTCATCGCGCTTTCCTCAAGACAAAACAAACTCGAAAGAGATGTAGATTTTTATCTGTCACTGCTGGCACGTAGCAATTATTTTCCAGAAGCAAACATTTCTGACCAAGCTTACCGCACACTTCTATTCCCAGTTAAAAACAATAATAGATAAATACAGTTGCCTTTTTGTACATTAAAAGCACATACTAACACAAAACGGAATTGATGTTTTCCTCACCCCAGCGTGACAAGCATCCAAAGCCTGACACGTTTCCCTCGACTGCGGGTTAAAATCCGCTTACTAAATTCTTCGACAGAGGCATTAAAACCAAGCTTTCAACCGGGTGCTCTTCAACAGAGACTGATGCCCACTGAAGCTATGGGTGCTTCTAGGTGGCTCTTCTGGGTACAACACAGATGTAAGGCAGCCTACAGCTCTGGGATTTCTCAGTGGTCTCTCGTCTACCTACTGAACCAGCCCAACCCAGCTTGGCATTTCAAGACCTGCCGTAAGTCAGCAAGGTCACTGAAGAAGGGATTTCTCCTATCAACCTGTCCCTGCCTTAAGATCTGCAGGGGAGGCCCTCCTGGTTGGACCAACACCCTCAGCAGCAAAAGGGGTGAGCACATGGGGCAGGGCCTTTACAGTGATGGCTCCCAGATTATGGAACAGTCTCCCTCCTGAGGTGCATCAGGCACCTTCACTCTGTGTGTTCAGAAGAGGTGCAAAGACACACCTCTTTACCTTGGCCTTTGGCATCCAGGCACTGTTATGGTTTTAATATATTATGGTTTTTAATGTGTTTATTTTATATGTTGTAACCCGCCCATTGGGTACAGACTTGGATAAGAATAACTGGAGCAAACCATGCATAACCTGAGTTTCAAATAATAGAACAATAGCATCCTGTATTTAGCCCCGAGAAATCTATGCTCAAAGCAAACTTATTGTCAGCATTCATGGCATATGAGGCCGCTGAGCCACATTTCCCATGCGCCTTAGCTACTCTGGCCAAAACCCAAGGAATGATGGGAGCTGGCACATAGCCGGTGACACCTGAGATCAGGCCCCTCTGTTTAAAGGCTGACAGGTCTAACATTACGCCCTGGGAATTTAAAGTTCCACCAATATAAATATGCAATTATCAACCGTTTGTAGCCAGTAATTATGAGCGAGCGGTATTAGCAAACTTTGCGGAATTTGCTGCGTACAACGGCTTCGGAAAGAAGAACGCGCGGATATCCCTGTGTCTTTTTCAAGAGATCTTTTATTCCCTGCAATAAGTAACTGAATGGAACTGGGATGGAAATTGGCAATTAGGAATCAAAGCTAAATTCTCAGGCATCCAACCGAAGAGACTATTTGATCTGCAAGCGTATTTTGGATCTTGGCACATTTTTGGCCTTGCCTGATAAAGAGAACCTTGCCGTCCCTTGGTGGGAGGTGGTCTAGTCATGGCAGCCCTGACCCCTCTGCCCTCTGGATGACTCTCCAGCCTGGATGGGCCCTGTTCATTTGCAGCCGCTTCTTTGCGGGACTAGGTCCTTCATGGCGGTGTTTACACCCAAGTTTAATCCAGTTTCAGTCCACTTTCGGAGTGAAAAAACACATCAGCAAAGTAACTAGTCATTTTCTTTTCACTTTACCTAAACCAAAGGTGCATTTTCTGAGTTAGATACCATCCAAAGAAAACAGCATGTCACTTTGCTGGTGGGTTCTCTCAGTCTGAAAGTGGACTGAAGCCGGATTAAAACTTAAGGTGTGAAGACAGCCCTTGTCAGCTGCTCTGGACTCCATCCGGTCTCAGCTACACCAGAGACCATAAAGGACACCTGCTAAGCCATCCCTCCTGGGGGTGGCCTAGTGGTGACCTAAGACCTGCAAGGAAGGCCGTCCTGGTTATCCCACCACCCTCAGCAGCAAAAGGGGTGGGTACCAGAGATAGGGCCTTTTCAGTGGTTGCTCCCAGATTGTGGAATAGTCTCCCTCCCAAAGTGCATCAGGTATCTTCACTTTATGCGTTTAGGAGAACTGTAAAGAGGCAGCTCTTTGTTGTGGCCTTTGGCTAAAGAAGGAAATAGCTCCCCCCGCCCTGCAGATTCAGGGACTGTCTTGGTTTTAATGCTCATTTTATATCCTCGCTGGTTTTTAATGTCGTAACCTGCCCTGAGACCTTTGGGCGTAGGACGGAACAAAAATTCAAATACCTAAACAAAATAAATAATATATGTTGTTACCCAGCCTCAGACCCTTGGGTATAGGATGAGATAAAAATGTAAATAAATCAAAATAAATAATAATAAATAAAGATGTCCTACATGTTTCTAATCCTGAACCCAGAGACCTTCGGGTATAGGGCGGGATAGAAATATAAATAAAATAAAGTCACGTTTTCTGCAAAAGTCTGCAATGGAAAAGATCGTCTGAACGTCATTGGCTCACACTTTTCAGTTCGCTGTCGAACATTTTCACAGCTTTTTTTCACCCGCGATAAAGCGTATTTTAAGCAGCAAAACACAGCAAAGTGCAAATATTTGATCAGATTTTTAAATTCGAGAGTCGGTAGCATTGTTTGATTTGTTCGACTGTCCAGATTTTTCAACGTCCAGACTTTCAATTCGACAGAAATTGGTGCCAATCTGATCGGATTTCCGGAGGTGAATTCATTCACGTGCGCCCCTACCCCAGATATCCAAGGGTTCAACCTAACCCTAAGCCAGAAAAAAGGATATTTCTCTTTCTCGTCAGCTTTCCAATGCGTTTGGCCTAGTGGTTAGGGAGCCTAATTCTCCCTAATTAGCATTCCTCTCCCTTCCGGGATTTTTTTTGAAAAAATGATTATTTGGGGCTTTTTAACATCTTAGCTTGCATCACAAAGTACAGACCAAAGGCTCATTTAAACAGCCTCAAGTTATCGCCTCCGTCACTATCTATTTTGGTCTGTTAATGAATCAATTAAAAGCAAGGGAGTTTAAGGCACCAGGAGGTACATCTGCCCACTGGCAGCACCCAGCTTCTCTTCCATGCCGCCTTCATCTGCACGTGAAATTGTTCCAACTGCTTTTAAATGGCACCATAAAACTGTCTAGCATTCAAACAGGGCAGATTAACAGTAATAGCCCTCCTCCCCCCCCAAAAAAAAAAATCACAGCAAAACTAGGGCTTGCAGAGGCTCTACAGAGACTAGAGAGGTAATACGGCAGGCAAGGTAACTAAAAAGTGTTCAGATTTCCACACTCTGGGCTGTTCTCACCCCTCTCCCTGCCACAGACACATTGCACAGGCTTGCATGCTGGCCCAAGTGCGCGCTGGCGCCCAGCAGAAGACCCAATGCCAAGCGCAGCACTGGTCTTTCCGCCACTACCCCAGAGCTGAAGGGGGGGGGGATTCGGTTCAATCCAAAAATCTGATTTGATTTGAATCTTTAAAATTCGAATTTAGCCAAATTTGATTCGGATTAAGCAAATTCGAATTCATTCAATGTTTTTATTTGAATGTGTACATGCAAATGTCAACAACGTTCATACGTGTCCGCACGCATCATTACACATCCTGTATTTATCCCATATTTATACCGTATGCAACCCATTTTCGTACCATACAGACCCATACAAATGCATACGGACCCGGGAAAGGTGCAAGTACCCATACACTTATGGATGTCCGAATAATTCCAACAACAGAGTCAAAATTCATTTGAATTTTTAAATTCAAATTTATAGACATTCGATTAGAACGTGAATGTCGAAATCTGAATGGATTCGTTCAAATTTTTAATGTTTCGAATATTCGTGGATGTCCCTAAACACAGGTATAAATACAGGGTCCAGATGAAGTGGAGACAATGGAGGGTTTTCCACTAGCACTAAGTACCCATTAAGGACCCATTAGGCTCAGACTAGGAAGACCCCATTCCCACTGCGGACCCCATTGGAACCCGAATTGTTCACACCTGTTCTATGGGAATCTGGATAAAATGGGTCCTTCAGGCCCTATAATCCGGATTTCCTGTGGACCTCATTAAAGGGGTCTACAATCCAGTCTTCAGCCCGGAAGCCTAGATGAGACAGTGTGCATCTGAACCGCGATTGAGTCACTGGGGTCCAGGGGCAGGCTATTTGGGGGGGGGGGGCACCATATCTGGCTGCAGGTGCCCGAAACCCAATGCTTCAAAGCTGGTGCCTATTCTCCAAAGGCGGCTCCGGAGACAACTCTGGAGAATGGCGCAGGCTTCGAAGCTGTCAGCCGGAGAACTCCGAAGGAGGAGGAGGAGGAGGAGGAGGAGGAAGAGGAGGAGTAGAAGTGTTGGCTTTTCTACCCCACTTGACTCTACTTTGGAGCTTTGCCCCTGTTTACGGAGCTGTTCTATGGATCTTTGGCCAAGCTCCGGAGAATCTCCGGAGCGGCTTGCCCCAATCTCCAAAGAATCTCCGGAGCAGCTCCGGATATTGCCCACCCCAATGTGAGTCACCCCCCCCCAAAAAAAAGACAGCTTGAAGGACGTGAGTGGCAACCAATCACTCTGCCCGGCTTTCGCGTCTTCCACTTGGGGACAGACGGATGCTCTACGTGGGTGTTCTAGCGTCCCCACTGAGAGCCTGCTTAGCACCCATTGCTTCCTGAGATCTGGAATTGAAGGACCCATTTCTTAGATCCAGATTAAGAGACTTAAATGGGGGGGGGGGACCCAGAAATGTAGGAAGGATAAACGGCTGCGGTTCCTTCTCCGATATGGGTAAGAACCCAGCCATGTAACAAATGCCCCAATGTTCAGCATCTAGATTCCCAGTTCGTTCCCACCCGGGGGGGGGGGGGGGGGGCTTGAATTCGAATCAAACATTCGCACGAAGCTTCGGAACATTCGTGAACCTGGGGAGATGGGAAAGTGGCTGGGCCGGTCGCACCTAGATGAGCACATCCTTAGTTGAAATTAGAAGCAAGGAGACTGACATTAGACCAAAAATAAAAATTAAATCCTGAGCTGTTAAGCCGTGCGAGTCTGTGTGGTACAATCCCAGGATCCATATCTAGCGGAAGCTGGGCGACCACGTGCTGGGCATGGTTTAGCAAGGAGAGGGTTTGGCTAGATGACCTCTAACCCCCTTCCAACCCATGCACTCCTTGCAATATCTAGTCCTCCAGGAGTTGGCTGAGGCCGACGGGAACTGCTATCCTGCAGCATCTAGGGGACTAGTAGTATACATAAACACACACACACACACAAACCATGCAATTCCCAAAAGGAAAAGTATCCAGCCAGCCAGCCAGCCCTCCTGAGCTGATATAAAACCCTTTTAACCCTCTCAAAATTGCTCAAGAGCAAAAACACAGAATAACTTCCCTGAATTGCAGGGGGGTGGGGGCGGGGTGTTCCCCCTAGGGGGACGCTGGGCCGTAACCATTTCCGGACACTCGCACTTTGAACTAGGTGGAGAGACAGGCTTGGAAGCGGCGAAGCTGAAATCACGCCAGATTTCCGATGCCCTCTTAACTACTTCTCTGCTAAAAGGAAAACTTCTGTAAGCTCAGGGAACACAGACCCCGGTTTTACGCTCCGTTACGCTCCTCCCAGCCCAGACTATTTTCCTTGCACCCTCTCCACTGCCGCCGCCTGGGCTTTGGGGGGAAAGGTCTCTTAGAAGGTGGCACAGGAAACGCAAAAGGCACCTGGAGTGTGGAAAACGCCAGGTCTGTCTCCAGACCAGCAGTCCGGGTTCGTCTAAGGACAGAGGGCAACCGCCTCCAAAACGGAGGCCAAACGGCTCACTTGCCAACTGTACTTTCCACAGGCCAAGACGAGGAAGGGAGGGGAGGGACCACAGCCAGCAGAGACTGGCCTGGCAAGAGAGGAAACCTCCTCAGACCCAATTCCTTGTGCACGAACGGAATTTCCGGGATCCGATTCGAATATCCGAGGATTCGATCTGAACCTTGAAAATTCGAATTCACCCACGTCCAACTCCAACTGAGCGAATTCGAATCTATTCGTTCGAATTTCTGATTCGAATTTGCACTTACAAACATCGACGGCATTTGTACGCGCCCGTATGTATCCCATACGCATCCCATATTTATCGTGCACGCATCCTGTTTTCGTCCCTTATGGATCCATACATAAAGATGCGTATCCGCGCACATACGAATGTCCAAATAATCCAAACAAATATTCATAATTCATCTGAATGTTTAAACTCGAATTTATGGACCTTCCGATTCGAATTCCAATCCCCAAATGCGAACAAATCCGATTTGGGTTTTGAATGTTCTGGATATTCGTGTACATCCCCTACTCTTGAGTTTTCCTCCAGCTACCAGCACCGCCGGGCTCCAAAATCGAAGGCTGTTTATTATTTGTCAGTTTATTTCCACCTCTATCCTGCCCTTTATCTGGGTCACAATCAAATGGCTATAAAACAGATAAACTAGCTAAAACAATATCCGTGCCCTGCATGGGGAGGAGATGCTGTTCCTTCAGTCAAAGGGGTGTGTTCTGAATACATACAATAAAGACTGTTCCAGAGCCAGGGGGGCCATCCCCAAAAAGGCCTTCCCACATGTCTTCACTCCTCCTCGAACTGCCGAAAGGGGTGACACAGCGAAGAGGGCCTCCCTGGCAGATCTCAGGTCAGGGGCAAGCCTGTGGCACTCAAAACCAGCCACAGCCATACTGTGCCCCAGACCCTGGAGAGTCAAGGGCGGGGGGCAGATATTCAACCACAAACCTTTGTCCGCAAAGGGGACCCACCGTCTTGACACCCCACCGCCACCACACAGGGGTCTCTGCTCTCGCAAGGGAAGGAGCTGGCCTTCCCAAGTGCCACACAGGTAAGAGGAGACCACCAGCAGCCCAAGTCTTTCGCCCTGCGGGTCCAAGCACCGGCCCCTGAAAGCTTCGGACACAGCGCTCTTTTTAAGGCAAGCGACTTTGGCAGGGGGCTGCTGGGTGGAAAAAGAACCAGGGCCCTGGCTCCCTGCCACCCAAGCCCACATCAAGCGGGCAGGGAGCGTAAACAAGAGGAACCCACAGGGGAAAGGAACGCACACATTTGGGTGCCCCGAAGGAGGGGAGAGGGGGGGAAAGGAGGAAAGAGAAAGAGGCCAAGGAAAATGAGCCACACACACAAAAAAAACCAAGTGCCTCCATGGCTGCTGCTTGGAGAAATCCAGCCACAATTTTGGCTTTTAAAGGGGGAGGAGGAAAAGAAAACTCTCTATCCTGATCCACTGCATCTGCAACCGTGTCCACACAGCTGCCTCTCTCCTCCGCGCAGGGGAAAGGGTCCCAAACTCGGCCGGTTGTCCACGAAAGCATCCCCCGATCGACTCCAGCAAGTTGGGCTTCCGGAAGCGACGCGCCCCCTTTCCAAACACACACAGGCCTCAAAGCAACAAGCGCCCTGCACTCGCTTCCCCGGGGGCTCCCTGGGCGGCCCAAGAGACAGAGAGAGAGAGAGAGAGAGAGAGATCCCTGGCCTGGAGGAAGATCAGAACAGATCCACGAAACAGATCCCCGCCGCACCGCTTCCAAGAAATCGGGGAGGAATGAAATCAGTCTCTGGCTCATGTTTACAGTCCTAGTCGGGAGGCCCAGGAGAGACACACAGCAGACTCCAGGGGAAAGTTACGGGCAGATCGGAGCTCATAAAAGTCCGATTTCCTTAAAAAGAAAGAATAAAGAAGGAAGGAAGGAAGGAAGGAAGAGCAGGACGCAGCTCCATTCCTTCGCGCTCCTCTCTTTTCAACAAAATCTCACTTTCTTCCGAGCAAGCACGTTGCCAGATCAGACTGCGCGCAAGTTTGCGGCCCGATCCGCACCCCAAAGGCCCCCCTCGCCTTTCAGGGAGGTTTACTCGGGAGTAAATCCTGCTGCCTGCCTGCCTTCTCCCCCGCCCTTCCCCGGCCTCAATCAGAAAACTTGCTTGCTTTCCCCCACCGACTCCCAGCACCAAGAGTTGCGACATTGCTCGGGCGGGTTTGTTTTCGCGCAGATCCGACACCATCCGCCTCCAAAAGGCAAACACTTTGCGGAGACACAACGTGCAATTTCCTCGCAGCTAACCCCGAGGATTTTATATAACGCATAAATATACACGCTCTCGGGTAGATGCGTGGGTGGGTGGGTAGGTAGCTTGTACCAACATGCATGCATGCAAAATAATAATAATAATAAGGAGCTAAAGAAGGGGGGCGCTGCTAAATCTCTGATTTAGTTTGCTTTGCTGGCACCCCCCCCCCCAATAAAGAGAATCTTGCAATGCAATAGAACCTCCCCCAGCCCCGCGGCCCGGTCCGCAGATGTCCTGCTCGCTCACTGCGCATGCAAGAAGCTGCAAAATTTTTTAGCAAATTCAGTATGTTGTTTTTTTCAACACGGAATCCAAAATCTAATGGGCCAGGAGGAGAGAGAGGCGTGCAGAAGGGAGCGAACCGATGCCTGCCCCATCCCAGCCTTTCTTGGTTTGGCACCCTTCCATTTTTAAGGGCGGGAGGGGGGTTAAAAGAGGATAATCGGAGGGGGTTTGTTTTCCTACCCAATCTCTCTCTTTCTTTCTTACCTTGCTGCGAAAGCGACCGGTTTCCTTGGCATCTCTGCTCCTGCGGCGACCGGGGGGGGGGGGGAGAATGCGATGGAATGGATAATCCCTTTTTATTTTATTTTTCCTTTTAAAATATGTATATATAGATCGATCTCTTTCGCCTTCCAAATTCAGAGAGCAGCCCGAGTGGAGCGAAGGAGGCCGTGCGCCCAGGGAGGGTTCCTGCTTTTTCTTCTTCTTTGGAGACGTTGAAAAACAAATCTGCAAATTCCGGATCCAAAACGAGCCCAAACGATAAGGCGAGAAAGTAGGGGGGGGGGGTAGAAAGTGGGGGGGGTGGAGGAGAGAAAAAGTGGAGGGAGGGGGGATGAAGAGAATATATTCCTCCAAAAATATATACGATCTATAGAAAATCAATCCTGCGGGAAGGCGCAGCAAGAGGCTCCAAGTGCTGCCTCCGGTTCCCCCATCCGCTGGCGGCGGTGGCGCGTTTTGTACATCCAAAAGAAAGGCGAGAGGGGGGGGGGAGGAGGAAGAGGAGGAGAGGAGAGCAGCAGCAGCCCGGCTGGCTTTGCTTTGGGTGCCCGGAAATAACGCCCCCTCTTTCCTAAGATGTCTGAACCTCCGAGGAGGAGGAGGAGGAGGAGAAGCGATCGGTTTCCCTTTTGGAGGCTTCGCCCAGCGCCAAGTTTTGGGTACGCTCCATGCTTTGGTTTCCAAGCTGTGGTTGGTCTCTCTCTCTCTCTCTCTCTCTCCGCCTCCTTCTTCTTTTCCTTTGGTGCTGCTCGAGATCCGAGCAAGCGAGGAGGAAGAGGAGGAGGGAAGGAAGGAAGGAAGGAAGGAGAGATTGAAAGGCGCACGCTCGCTCGGTATCAAGCAGCGCGCAAACAGCTAAGCTCTTTGCCTCTGCTTCGTTGCAACAGAATAACAGTCTCTCTCTCTCTCTCTCTCCCCTGCTAAAGCGCCTCTTAAAGGGACCGGCTGCGCCTCCCGAAGCCAAGTGGAGAAGAGACGATCCACACGCCCTGCGGACGGCGGCGGAATCGCGCCTCCCCGGGCCCGGCGAGGCGTCTACACGCACGCACGCAACGCGCTGGAGGGGCAGTTGCCAGCCCAAGGGACCCGTGGTGGGCTCTCCCACGCCGTGCCCCCTGGCCAACTCCAAAGGGTGGGTTTTCTGAGCTTGGCAAGGAAGCGACGAGACGCGTTCACGCCGCTTTCGGTCCGCTTTCAGCAGGAGAGGCCTCGTCGGTGGAGGGAGTCGTCTTCCTTCGAACCTCCAAGGCAGGTTTTCTGAGTCGGATCCTGCCTGGATGGAAACCGTTTGTCACTTTATTTAACTATTAAAGGTACAGGAGTCCTTCCATTCCCTCTTTTATGTAGCTATTAAAGGTACAGGAGTCCTTAAATTCCCTCTTCTATGCAGCTGTTAAAGGTACAGGAGGCCTTCCATTCCCTCTTCTATTAAAGGAGCAGGAAACGTGTCTTCCTTTCCATCTGGCCACCCAGTGGATAAGCGGAGTGGCTGGTCTGGGTTAGAGGCCTCAGGGCTCCTGGTAACCAGGTAGTGCCAGTAAAAGGTGTGGTTGTGGGAATGCCAAGGACCATGCTCAAGACAAGTCTTCCTTGAAATATTTTTAGGCCTTCAGGCTCCAGCCAAATCCAATCAAGTGGATATTATTTTCTCTGGTGGTTTGGGGGGGTAGAGGGAATGTGACGGTTTCAGGGCACAGGCTGCAAACTGCTTTGCTTACTGTCTTTGCAGGCTTCTTGCTGGCTGCAATAGCCAGCCTTGGTGCAAACAGCCTTTTGCAAACCCTGGATTTTGGGCTGCAAAAAGGGTGGGAAATCCTGTGCGGACCCTGCTGCAGTGATTGGTTGCAGGTATTATTTGGAGGGAAAAGCTGTCCGGGGATCTGAGTGCTGGAGGGGCTAGAGAAGGAGCTCCAACCAATCAGGCTGGAGGGACAGCAACCTCTATTAGGACTCTCCAGCACTTTGTAATATATAGCATAAGAGACACGTTTCTGCAGCCAGAGATGAATTTGAGATGCCCAGGCCATCTCTCCAAAAGGGTCCCCTGAAAAGCTGGAAATTGGTATGACGCAGACATTGCACAAAGCGCTGGTGTTGAAAAACACTTCTGATCCTCAGAAGGGGACCATAGGCAGGAAGGCAAGCAGGCAGGATGGAGGCCTGTCCAGAACAATCATTTGGGTCTTCTACCAGTACTCATTTGGTCTAGTGGTTAGGGATCCAGACTCTTACCTGGGAATACTCTCCACAAAGTCAGCTGGCTGACCTTGGGCTAGTCACAGCTTTCTCCTGAGCTCTCCCAGCCCCACTGACCTCACAGGGTGTCTGTTGTGGGGAGAAGAATAGAAAAGCTTTGTCAGCCACTTTGAGTCCCCTTAAATGGGTGAGAAAATTGGGGTAGAAAAGCCAGGTCTTCTTCTTCATTTGACGGGTGGCTAAAGTTGAGACAGCTAAGCAGAGTGCGTGGATAGGAGACCATCAGGAAATCCCTGGACTATAGGCTAGACTGGGAGGCATCATCATTATATCTATTAAAAATTATAATACAAACTATTTCTGTCTCATCCTCGAAACTTGATGTGTCCACGCCTATCCACAGGCCGCCTCCCCAGAAGCGGCTAGAATTGCTCCTGGCAGGTAAGTGCGGACAGGCGCCCTGAGTGGGAAAGGGAGGAAATTATCTTCCCCCAACTGTTCCTGACCTTCCTTTGCCGGCTTCCAGTCACACCTCACGCCGGGCCTTGGAGGGAAAATTGTGCACAAAATGCACATTCAAAGACGAAGAAGATGTAGCCGCATCCTCCGCCAAGCCAAGATGTACCTGGAGGGACCTGGCCTGCAGCTGAGCTTGTCCTGCGGAGCGGAGGCTGGGCAGGGCAGGGGGCGTATCTCTCCAGAGGCCTGACAGCCTTCCACGACCCAAGGAGCAAGGCAGCAAGCGCCGCACACATTCCTGGGATGCTTCTCTTCATTCTTCCCACATCTGCCTGGCGGCCTTACGTGGGTTCCTTTGTAGCCAGTCACATTCACATGCCGAGGCTTTGTGCATGCGTGCACGCATGCACACACACACACACACCGAGGCCCCCGTTCAGGGTTACCCATGCTGATGTTTGGCAGTGCTGAGTCTGCATTTGGGTGCCAAGCGTGAATCCTAAAAGAACCCCTCCTCCCATATCGAGCTGCCCCCGCCTTAAGATCTGGAGAGGAAGCCCTCCTAATTGTCCCACCAGCCTCAGTTGCAAAAAGGGTGGGCACTCGGGAGAGGGCCTTTTCAGTGGTGGCTCCCAGATTGTGGAACAGACTTCCTCCTGATGTGTGTCAGCCTTTTCCACTTTACTCGTTTAGGAGAGCTGTGGAGATAGGCCTCTTTGCCCTGGACTTTGGCTAAACAAGGAAATGGCTTTCCTCCCCACGTTACGCACTGTCATGGTTTTAATGCTCATTTTATACACTCACTGGTTTTTAATGTTGTAACCTGCCCTGAGACGCGTGGATGTAGGGTGGGACAGAAATTCAAATAAATCCTATCTCCAGACAAAAATCACCAAAATGCCTTGCAAATGTGCATCCCAAATATATGGATCAAATATACGTGATGTCACAGCCTATCATCATATCCAAGTGACAATACAAAGCTCAGCTAAAAGCCTGGGTAATGATAAATGTTTTTGCTAATCACTGGAAGGTCATCAGTGTAGGGGCCCAGCATATATCGGAAGGATGTTCCAGAATGTGGAGGCAACCACAGAAAATACCATCTCCATGGCTGAAGCGGCCCAGCCCTCGGAAAGAGATAGGATTGTCTGAAAATCTTAGCAGACTAACGGGACATAAGAACCTAAGAGGAGCCTGGCTGGATCTGGCCACAGCCCATCTAGTCCATAAGAACCTAAGAGGAGCCCGGCTGGATCTGGCCACAGCCCATCTAGTCCATAAGAACCTCAGAGGAGCCCTGCTGGATCAGGCCGCAGCCCATCTAGTCCATAAGAACCTCAGAGGAGCCCTGCTGGATCAGGCCACAGCCCATCTAGTCCATAAGAACCTCAGAGGAGCCCTGCTGGATCACACCACAGCCCATCTAGTCTAGCATCCTGACCCACACAATGGCCCACCAGTTGCTTCTGGGCATCTCAAGCGGAAGACAGGGGAAAACCTTCTCCTGCTCTCAAACCCCAGCAAATGGCCTTAGATGCATCCTACCTGTCTCTCAGCCAAAAAGATGTACCTGGGCATCCATTCTAGTAGCCATCTCATCCGTTAATTTGTCTAACTCTTCCTAAAAATCATCTAGGCTGGTTACCACCTCTTCTGGCAGCAAATTCCATAAGCCAATGACCCTCTGGGTGAAGAAATACTTCCCTTTGTCTGATCTGACTCTCCTACCCATCAGCTTCATAGATGCCCCCTGGTTCTAGCGTTGTATGATAGAGAAAAGGAGTTTTCTCTATCCACCTTTTCTATAACATGCATGATTTTATATCTTTCAATCAGGCCCTCTCTTAAAAGACGTCTTTCCAGGTTGAAGAGTCCTAGATGTTATAGGAAGAGGTAGTCCCCCAAGAATCTGAGTCCAAAGTCACTGAGAGCTTTAACAGTCAAAACCAGAGCCTAAATTTGGCCCTGGGAGCTAGCGGTAAGTCTTTTAGGGACCAGGGTGGTTTGGGCTTCCCGAGACACAAACATTGTGGATCAGTCTGGTTGCAGCATTTTGGACCTTCCACCTTCAGATCCACCTTTGAGGGACACAGAGTGCAGAGCGAGTTGCAATAATCCAACCAGGAGGTTATAAGAGCAGGTATCATGGTACCTAGGCAATCTCTTTCCAGGAAGGGTTTAAGTTGCCTAATTAATCTGAGCTGGAGGCAGGGCATTGCTAGTCCCTCTTGCTTGTTTTGTTTTCTTCTTTTCCCTGCTGCAACTCATAATCAAATTATTCCTTAATCAGCACGATTGTGTACTAAATGCACTTGCGGGCAAAAGATTTCCTAAATGATAGAAGATGCAATAAACAAACTTCTTCCAATATTTAGCACAGAATCAGCTGGGCAGATGGGATGAATCAGTTTTGGGGCTTTTATTTAATATCATCCAAAGCTACAAATTGACTCCGCCCGACATTCAATAGCTCTTGGGCAGTTGCTTATTATCGTCATATTTGCATACGTGAGCCAGTTTGGTCTAGTGGTTAAGGGGCCAGACTCTTATCTGGGAATACTGGGTTTGATTCCACACTCCTCCTCAAATCCTGCTGGGTGACCTTGGGCTAGTCACAGCTCTCTTTCTGAGCTCTTCCAGCCCCACCCTCCTTACAGGGTGTTCTGTTGTGGGGAGAAGAACAGAAGGTTTATCAGCAGCATTGAGTTCCTTTAAGGGGAGAAGAACAGAAGGTTTGTCAGCCACTTTGAGTCCCCTTAGTTAGGGGAGAAAAACAGAGTAGAAAAACCAACTCTTCTCCTTTTTCCAAGTAAGTCTCTCTTTCGCCAAGTATATATTTAGTTGCACAGTAATTATTAAAAGAAGAAGATGCTAACTAAATATCCCTTGATTAATTTAATACTGTCAAAGCTGGCTCGTTTAAGCCAAGGATTTGAAGAAGTGGTGTGTGTGTAACTCTGGGCTGATTCTTGCCACTTCATTTCCAAACACTTCATAACAATCACCAGAATTGTCAGACCCACATTCCTCAGAAGGCGGTTTGGGAAAGACCGAGGTCGCTGGACCAAAATCTTAAAGTGAGGGATGGTTTGGCTCCGCCCCACCACTTCCAGCTGCGTGGGCCCGCACGGCCTCCATAGCTTACGAAGTCGAGCACAGGCTGCGCACTTGTGATGAAGCAGTCTCCGTAGCTGCCCCTGCCTGCGTAACGTCTACGTGGCCAGCCCTCTGGGACAACAGGAACTTCCACGCAATCCACCCGCACTGTCGACGGGAGTATGCTATGACTGAAATCCGCGCTAGCCAATTGCTCTGCACCACCAGCAGCCCCTCCTCTTCGGCTCAAACAGAGATTCATCATGGGTGCTACGGCGGCCACACAGTGGCCATTTGTTGCTAGAAGGCCCATGCGGATGCACAGGGACCTTGCCAAGATCCAGATCTTCAAAGACCAGATTTGACGAGGACCGGATTTCAAAGATCCGGATCTTCTAAATCCGGGTTAACGGAGCATAAGTGCAAAAATCGCCATAGTTGGGTTGGCTGTAGACCTCTTTAAATAGGTCTACACGTATTATTCTGGACTAGGGAACCATTTTCAGCGCTCTTGTCCTGTCCACGCTTTATCCAGCATGGGTGAGACTTGATTGGAGTGGCCCCTCGGCCCCATCTGAACTAGGGATGTGCGTGAATATTTTAAACATTCAAAATTCCATCAAATTCTTTCAGATTTGGCCTTTCGAATTTGAGTCGAATGGCTATACATTCGTTTTTTAACCTTCGAACAAATTCAGATGTTTTGAATCATTAATACAAATTATTCGGACATCTGTATTTGTACAGATACAAATGCATTACATACGCATCTGTACAAATTTGTACGGATACATACGGGACGAAAACAGGATGCATATGGGATAAAAACAGGATACATATGCGTGCATATGGACACATAGAAATGTTGTCGACATTCGTACCATCAAATATGAATTGAATATTCATGCAGATAGATACAAATGTATCTGAATTGGTTCAAAACTGAATACAATTCGTAGAAATTCGAACATCAAATCGAATGTCCGCCTTAACCCACAGACTGCTGCCCCTTATTCCACAATTTGTTCCTGAACAAGGGGCCGTGCGGAAGAGGCCTGAGGCAGAGCCTAAAGAACCGTCTCCTGCCTGAGAAATAAATCGCTGCAGCTTTATTAAATCAATATTAATTCATAATCTTTAACGCACAATTACAATTCTATCTCGCACACAAAACCGACCCTCTCTTCAAAACCTCCCATCTGTCAGATTTATAATTAGCTTATTACTGGCCATATATCTGCTAATAACTTTTCCCAGAGCCCTGTGAGGTGAATTAAGGAGAGCTAATAAAGCATGGCTGGTAATCCATTTACAAGTCTGTCTTACACTTTTGCCCGGGCTCCAAATTAAAAAAATACATCTGGGCAGAAAGCAGGATGGCAGCAACGGCGGGAAGAAAGATAGAAGGATGCCCCTCCAGAATCCCCGGCTCTCTTTAGATCTTGTCCTTTATGGAAGCAAGAAATGCAAGTCCCAGATTGCAGGGTTTTATTTTGCATTCTGTGATGAATTAAGAACACACACCAAGCAGTTAAGCTCCGACACTTTACAGAAGTCGGTGCCTTTCCCCCCCCCCTTTCTTTCTTTCTTTTCCTCCCTCTTTTTAGGTGCAAATGGCTAACATAAGGACCACGTAGGCGGGCAAGCTGGCTGGTAAAAATTAATAACTTTTCAGATGTGTTTGCAAGGCTGCCAAAAATGCAACCAAACACAAATATAGGCACAGGCGCATGGAACACATGCGCGCACACACACACACAGCGCGCGCATGTGTTGGACTCCTTGGTATCTGCCAAGGAGAACTAGGGTTGCATCAGCAATGGGCAGGTGTATCAACGGCTGCTAGAATGGGTGCCTAAGAACATCTTTCAGGCTGGGGGTACAGCTCAGAAGAGAGCTATGGCTAGCCAAAGGTCACCCATCTGGCTTCATGGAGGAGTGTGGAATCAAACTCGGTAACCCCAGATAAGAGACCGGCTCCTTAAATGGGCAAGAAAAGCGGGTAGGAATGCCAGCCCTCCTCCTCCTCCTCCTCCTCCTCCTCCTCCTCCTCCTTCTTCTTCTTCTTCTTCACCAAGTCTGTTTACTTTCCAATTGGGGCAATTTGTTCCCTGTATCTGACACTTGCTAGTGAAATATTCGGCCAAGGCGTGGAGCTAGTTACAGGGTGCCATAGGGAGTTTTTCCACTAGCACTAAGTACCCATTAGGGACCCTTTAGGCTCAGAGCAGGAAGACCCCATTTCCACTGCAGACCCCATTAGAGCCACATTTGTTTCCACCTGTTCTAGGGAAACCCAGATTGAATGGGTTCTTCAGGACCTATAATCTGGATTTCCTGTAGACCACCTTAAAGGGGTCTACAATGGGGCCTTCAGGCATCAAATTGTAATTATACGGAGCATGTTTCCACTGCGATCAGGCAATGGGATCTCGGGGGAACTCCAGGGGGGCATACCCCGAAACCCAAAGCTCTAAAGCCTAGGCACAGGCTCCGAAGAATAACACAGGCTCCAAAGAGGACCCCATGCGAGAGCAAAGCCAATCCTACGGAGCTTTGTCAAAGGCTCTGGAGAAACTTTGAAGAATCTCCGGAGCGTCTACGGAGATTGCACCCCGTCCCCCCAAAATCTTGGGGTGACGGGCGGGCCCCATGTAGGTTGATCTGGATTTGCCACATGGGTGGTCCGGTGTTTCCACTGCGTGCAGGCTAGCACCCATTGCTATTGGGTGCTGTACCGCCCATCAGGACACATTGGGTACCTCCTTTAATCCAGATCTACTAGATCCGGATTAGTTGAAGGACCCATTCCCTAGATCCGGATCATCTTAGATCCAGATTAAGGGAGGTCAGTGGAAAAAACCCCATAAAGGCCCAAGGCAGGCCTTGCTTATTTGTGACTTTCCTTGCTTTTACACGCCATAATAGTTTTCCTCTCAGGCGGTTCCTCCCTCCTGCTTTGGGAAAAACCCAGCTATTTTAGCGCTGAGAAGGGAGGGGGGGAAAACAGTGATTTCTAAGCTTCTTCCAGGAAACTTCATCCACAAATTGCCATTTTGTGATGGGGGTGCAGAGAGAGAGAAACGCCCCCGAGCTGGTGTGTTTTAAAGGCGTCTGTTGCATGGTTTAGCAGCGAGGGGAAGACGCGTCAGAACTTCCAAGGATGGAATATTCATGCCGCAGCTGTTAGGAGCAACTGGGACCAAGTGTGGAAGGAGGAAAATAGTTTGGAACAATGAAGCAGTGAAGAGATCTTCAAAACCCTTGGGCGGCCTGAGGCGTGGAGAGGCTCAAAACATCTGGCCTGCTTTCGGGCTATCGGGAACACAGGATCACAGGGCAACATCTGTGGTCCCCATGCATGACGTGGGAAATGCAACGTCTTTATGGATGACAGATGTATCAGTTGCTACTAGAATGGATGCCTAAGTCCATCTTTCAGGCTGGGGGGACAAGCAGGAGGCCTCTAAGGCCATTTGCTGGGATCTGAGAGCAGGAGAAGATTCGCCCTTGTCCCTGCTTGAGATGCCCGTGGGCAATTGGGGGGCCACTGTGTGAGGCGGGATGCTGGACTGGATGGGCTGTGGCTTGATCCGGCAGGGCTCCTCTGAGGTTCTTATGGACTAGGTGGGCTGTGGCCTGATCCAGCAGGGCTTATGTTTGAGATTGGGGGCAGGGGGGAGGCTTATCCAAAGAAAACTCTAGAAGGCATGCAAAGGTGGAAGGACTAGTGAATAACCTTCTAGAGCCTATGCATTCATTCATTCATTCATTCATTCATTCATTCATTCATTCATTCATTCATTCATTCATTCATTCATTCATTCACATTTCTATCCCGCCCTGTACCCAAAGGTCTCAGGGTGGGTAACATCACTTAAAATCTGTGGGTTGTGATCCCACAGAAGAAGAAGAAGAAAAAGGAGAAGGAGGAGGAGTTGGCTTTTCTATCCCGCTTTTCTCACCCATTTAAGGGGACTCAAAGCGGCTGACAAAGCTTTTCTATTCTTCTCCCCACAACAGACTGTGAGAGCTCAGAAGAGAGCTGTGACTAGCCCAAGGTCACCCAGCTGGCTTTGTGGAGGAGTGTGGAATCAAAGCTGGTATTCCCAGATAAGAGTCCGGCTCCTTAACCACTAGACCAAACGGGCTCACAGAAGATGCTCACCCCAGCTGATTGGCAGGGAAGGGGGTACATGGGAAATTTCTGCACCCCTCAATGCGCAAGTCCCAGAGCATACTTAGATAATAAAAACAATGTGTACACTGATGTGCAAAATACTCCCTGATCTATAGTTTGTATTGACCTAGATTACAAAAGGGGGTTGCTAAACTCCGTAATTTAGATCCCCTTGAAGTCCCCCACCCAGAGATAGAGAGAGTGTGCCGCAATGCAAAAGCAAGCCAGGTCGGTGTGTTTGAGGAGATCCAGGCAAAAGATAAAACTTGCTTTTAATTAATTCTGCAGTTGCATATCTGTGTGAGGGATCATTCAGTGACGTCATCTCTCAGGTTACGCAAACCTCCCATAAATCGGCATATGGTCCTGGGACTTATCATCCTTCCGATACGTTTTGTGAAATAAAATCCAGAAATGGAGATGGGCTGGGAGCTGGCAAAGAAAGAAAGATGTGCCTCCCACCTACCCACCCCCACTGTACTGCACAGTGAATCTATAAGGATACTCTGTGTGCATAACAATTAAATCGCAAGGTCAGTAGCCAACTAAACTAGACATCTCCTGGCCATCTGGATCCAATAGGCTTTCTGTGCTCTCCAAATTTACTTCTGAAGGCCATTTGCGGGAAGTTGAGAGCAGGTGAAGGTTTGGCCTTTGTCTTCTTCTTGAGATGCCCAGAAGCAATTGGTGGGCCACTGTACGACCAGGGATGTTGAACTACGGTAGATGGGTTGTGGCCTGATCCAGCAGGGCTCCTCCGATATCACGGTTGAGAGATGTATCAATGGCAACTAGAATGGATGCCTAAGGATGCCATCTCTTCAGGATGGAGAGGCAGGCAGGAAACCTCCAAAGGCCATTTGCTGGGATTTGAGAGCAGGTGAAGGTTTGGCCTTTGTCTTCTTCTTGAGATGCCCAGAAGCAACTGGTGGGCCACTGTACGACCAGGGATGTTGAACTACGGTAGATGGGTTGTGGCCTGATCCAGCAGGGTTCCTCCGATATCACGGTTGAGAGATGTATCAATGGCAACTAGAATGGATGCCTAAGGATGCCATCTCTTCAGGATGGAGAGGCAGGCAGGAAGCCTCCAAAGGCCATTTGCTGGGATTTGAGAGCAGGCGAAGGTTTGGCCTTTGTCCTCCTCAGCAGGGCTGATCCAGCAGGGCTCCTCTTCTGCTCTAAGCAGATTTCTGGAGGACTTCTTTTACACACAAGATCTGCTGGAGTCTTCCAGTGGCACCCTAAGAGCTCCCTGTTCCAGTCCAACTGTGGACTGGTTAAAAGCAGCCCACCAGTGTACTGGAAAGGTCCAGGAATGGCACTTCCATGCTCCTTATGGTGCTGTGAGAACAGGGCGCTGGGCCGGTCAAAGGGCCAGGTCTGAACCTGGCATTGTCCAGCCCTGCTCTTACCCACCGGATGCAATGAAGAAATGATGGTCAATCACAGATCGCAAGGGGCGGACCAGGGGATGGGTACCGCTGTACCAGAACCATGGCGTTCCAGCCCTCGCAAACTGAACATCACCGACTGAACTAGAATCAAAGCAGCTTGGACCGGTCTTGTAGATCCGCTCCTATAAGGTAAGTGTGGAAACAGCCAGGGTTTTCTGCCCGCAAATGCTAAACCCTGCATCGCCACCCAGTCCTCTCCCCATATCCTGTAAGCCAGCTACCCAGGCAGCACCCAGAATCCCCCTGGTGGGCTTCTTGCAGGGCACCATAAACCCCAGTGCTCAGACCGTTGGCTGTGCAGTTGAGATTTGCACCAACGGGTTTTTCGATTTGTATCGAACCGAATGTAAGAAAATTTGCATTCATTTGAATAGATCCCCTTCAAATGTGGTAGCATTTTTATTTGATATGAACGTATTCCTACAAATTCCAGCGAATATCCAATATGAATGAATACGTATCCAATGCATATCAGATATATATTCATAGGTATCCAATATGTATCCATAGGTATCCGATACAAATCCCTTAATATATTCGCTCTGAAAGCGCCAAATCTGCACTGAATCCACTTTGAATCCGCTCTCAATCCATGGCAGATGCACTCTGGGTCTGTTCCAGATGTGACTGGCATTTGTACGAATACAAATGTCAATGTGTGAACGTTGTAACATTAAATTCTGACATGAATGTCCTGCCTAAGGATCCTGTGCACAGATCCTGCCTAAGGATCCTATACAAACACATGCGTATCGGATACGTATCCTGAGCCAGCTTGGTCTAGTGGTTAGGGAGCCGGACTCTTATCTGGGAATACCGGGTTTGATTCCACACTCCCCCACAAAGCCAGCTGGGTGACCTTGGGCAAGTCACAGCTCTCTTCTGAGCTCTCACAGCCTCACCCACCTCACAGGGTGTTCTGTTGTGAGGAGAAGAACAGAAGGTTTGTCAGCAGCACTGAGTTCCTTTAAGGAGCGAAGAATAGAAAAGCTTTGTCAGCCGCTTTGAGTCCCCTTAAATGGGTGAGAAAAGCAGGGTAGGAAAGCCAACTCTTCTTCTATACCAACGCATATGTATCGATATGTATCTGGTATGTATCCCCAGTTTAACAAATGTACCAACTATTTGTACAAGTGTTCCAAAACATTCGTATTCGTACGAATGTTACTGTATGGATGTCGTAACATTTGATTCTTATACGAATGTCCAAATTTGTCCGAATAATGAATGTAAACAAATATTCAGGCACATCCCAAGGGAAGAGAAGGATCCAATAAAACTCTATTTTTGTGTTGTTCCAGCAAGAAGTGCAGGGAGTTGGCTAAAAGGTTTCGCATTTGCACAACCCCCAGCCCCCAGCCCTCCATACAGAGACACACAAAATACCCTGAAAAATTAGAAAAGCGTTAGACACCGCTGCCTGCTGGTTTAAAAGACTCTTCTATGGCCTGGTGATGACCTAAAGCCCAAAGCAGCCACTGACTCAGCCATTTTAATCAAAGAAGCCTGGAGCAGATGAGAGAGAGAGAGAGGCTGCTGGATAAATTGGCACCAAAGGGCAGCCGCCGCCTCCCATTCCTGATGGAGCTCTGCCAAGGCTGTACAAAGCATTTGATCTGCGCCAGTCTAGTCTATCCAAGGGGAGGGCAGCCTTTGCCTCTGGAGCCGGGGAGGGGAAGATACAAAGGAGGCATTATGAAGACGTGTATTCCGCTCTGACTCACGCCAGCTTCTGGTGTGCAGACGTGAAGGCAGCGCCTTTTGCAAGGACATAAAAGCTCAGAGAGACACACTGCAACGCTATAAATAGGGCATATAAACTTTCAACTGACAAGGCTCTGATTTCCCTGATTGTACCAAAAGAAAGAAAAGGAAAAGGTGTGTGGGGGGTGGGGGGTGGTAAGGAAGCTCAGGCAAGTCCTGAGTGTGCGCGCATGGATAGATTTCTTCCCCCCGGGGAGCTTTATTTATATGGCAAGTCAATGGCATTTGGAACGGTCCCTTGGGGCTTCCGGTTCAGTGAAAAAGGTGACAGTCAGGGTGGGGAGGGGAATGTGGAGGACGAATGAGGATTTATTTAGGGGCGGCACAAATTGGCGCATCATGAGGACATAAGAGGAGCCCTTCTGGATCAGGCCACAGACCATCTAGTCCAGCATCCTGTCTCACGCAGGGACCCACCAATGGCTTCTGGGTGGCCTCAAGCAGAAGAGCAAGGCAGAACCTTCACCTGCTCTCCAGTGCCTGCAGATGCTCTTTAGAGGCAACCCGCCTCTCTCTCCAACCTGGAGGTGGTACCCAGGGATTCATTCTAGGGGAGAAAGGATCAGGCCACAGCCCGTTGAGTCTAACATCCTGTCTCACGCAGTGGTCCACCAATTGCCTCTGGGCATCTCAGGCAGAAGACAAAAGCAAAACTCTCACCTGTCCTGGAGAGGCTTCCTGCCTGTCTCTCCAATCCAGAGGCATAAGAACCTCAGAGGGCCCTGCTGGATCACAGCCCATCCAGTCCATAAGAACCTCAGAGGAGCCCTGCTGGACCAAGCCACAGCCCATCCAGTCCATAAGAACCTCAGAGGAGCCCTGCTGGACCAGGCCACAGTTCATCCAGTCCATAAGAACCTCAGAGGAGCCCTGCTGGACCAAGCCACAGCCCATCTAGTCCATAAGAACCTAAGAGGAGCCCTGCTGGACCAGTCCACAGCCCATCTAGTCCATAAGAACCTCAGAGGAGCCCTGCTGGACCAAGCCACAGCCCATCCAGTCCATAAGAACCTCAGAGGAGCCCTGCTGGATCAGGCCACAGCCCATCCAGTCCATAAGAACCTCAGAGGAGACCTGCTGGACCAGTCCACAGCCCATCCAGTCCATAAGAACCTCAGAGGAGCCCTGCTGGACCAAGCCACAGCCCATCCAGTCCATAAGAACCTCAGAGGAGCCCTGCTGGATCAGGCCACAGCCCATCCAGTCCATAAGAACCTCAGAGGAGCCCTGCTGGACCAGGCCACAGCCCATCCAGTCCATAAGAACCTCAGAGGAGCCCTGCTGGATCAGGCTGCAGTCCATCTAGTCCAGCATCCTGTCGCACACAGTGGCCCACCAATTGCCCATGGGCATCTCAAGCAGAGACAAGGACAAACTTTCTCCTGCCCTTGAGTCCCCCACACTTAGGCTATGGTCACACATAAGATCTAATCCAGCTTCAGTGCACCTTCAGAGTGAGAGAACTCATCAGCATTTAAGTGACCAGTAGTTTTACTTCCACATTATCCATCCCAAGGGTGAATTTTCTCAGTTACTTGACCCTGAAAGAAAACTGCTTGTCATGTTGCATAAATACATAAATATACTCATGTATTTATTCTCTCACTCTAAAAGTGGACTGAAGATGGATTAAGCCTTAACTCTGATCATAACCTTAGTGTACAAATAACTACTGAAGACCTTGTTGCTTTTCTCCCAGGGGAGTTGGACTTCAATATACCCTGCAATTTCTTGGATGGTCGAACCTCTGACCCAGTGCTTTTCTGCCACTAAGAGAAATAACCCCCAAAGCTTGGGGGAGGGGGGATAGCACCAGCTCATAATTAATTAGCATTTCTTTGGTAGGGAAAAGCAAAGGAAGAAGGAACCATTCATTATCCATATCTTTTTGAGTAATGAGCTGGTTTGGTCTAGCGGATAGGGAGCAGGACTCTTATCTGGGAATACCGAGTTTGATTCCACACTCCTCCATGAAGCCAGCTGGGTGGTCTTGGGCTAGTCACAGCTCTCTTCTGAGCTCTCACAGCCCCACCTACCTCACAGGGTGTCTGTTGTGGGGAGAAGAACAGAAGGTTTGTCAGCCGCTTTGAGTCCCCTTAGATGGGTGAGAAAAGTAGGGTAGAAAAGCCAGCTCTTCCTCTTCTCTCTCTCTCTCCCTCTCACACACACACACGGAGTAGGTTGCTCGCCTCCCCCTGTATGTCTCTATGTGTGTGAGCGTGTTCTAATTACTTTGCAGCGAAGTGTGTCATTTTCACATTTACTGCAGTGCCGAGCACGTTCCGAAAGTCAAAGTTAAAAATAAAAAAGGTTAATCGTTGTCTGCCTCCTCTGTGGATTAAGCAGGCCAGTAGCAGCCTGATAATGCAGTAATTTTCTCCCCCCACCCCCCACCCCCGCCCATCCTTCCCTCCCCCTTGTTTCTAAGCAGGCAAAAGCAGTCCTGTGTATTACGGTTTCCAGACGCGTGTGTGCAGCATGTGCGCACAAACGTTCATCACACTGGAAATTCGTACAAATGTGTCTGAATGAAGAACCTCAGAGGAGCCCTGCTGGATCAGGCCACAGCGCATCCGGTCCATAAGAACCTAAGAGGAGTCCTGCTGGATCAGCCCACACCCCATCTAGTCCATAAGAACCTAAGAGAAGCCCTGCTGGATCAGGCCACAGCCCATCTAGTCCATAAGAACCTAAGAGGAGTCCTGCTGGATCAGCCCACAGCCCATCTAGTCCATAAGAACCTAAGAGGAGTCCTGCTGGATCAGGCCACAGCCCATCTAGTCCATAGGAACCTAAGAGGAGCCCTGCTGGATCAGGCCACAGCCCATCTAGTCCATAGGAACCTCACAGGAGCCCTGCTGGATCAGGCCACACCCCATCTAGTCCATAAGAACCTAAGAGAAGCCCTGCTGGATCAGGCCACAGCCCATCTAGTCCATAAGAACCTAAGAGGAGCCCTGCTGGATCAGGCCACAGCCCATCTAGTCCATAAGAACCTAAGAGGAGCCCTGCTGGATCAGGCCACAGCCCATCTAGTACCATCATCCTGTTCCACACAGTGGCCCACCAATTGCCCATGGGCATCTCAAGCAGAGACAAGGGCAAACCTTCTCCTGCTCTTGAACCCCAGCAAATGGACTTAGAAACATCCTGCTTGTCCACCCAGCCTGAAAGATGTCCTTAGGCATCCATTCTAGCAGCCATTTATACATCTGTTGCCCATAAATTTATCTAACCCTTCCTTGGAGCCATCTAGGCTGGTTGCTGTTACCACCTCTTCTGGCAGCAAATTCCATAGACCGATGATGACCCTCTTGGGGGATGCCAGTTCGGACATTTGAATCTGAATCAAATGTTGGTTCATTCGGAGATTGACATTTGAATATGAATCTAATGATTCCATACGTTCACACTAAGAAGCTTCGTTAGCTTTTAAAGGCTAATCATTAAATGAGGAAGGCACGCTGCAAAAATCCTTATTTGTTTTCCCTCCTCCTCCTCCTCCTCCCACACTGGACAGAGGCGGAGGGGAAGCAAGATTGTTCTTCATTTTCTTTTAAAGAAGAAAAGATGAAACTGGAGCTGAATTCCAGGGAGGAATCGGATGACCTTTTGTATTGAGAGTGTGCAGCCCCCGCCCTTCCTCTGGGCTTTATCACAGCATGGACCCAGCGTGCGCGGAGAGCAATAGACATGCATCAGGTCCTCCTCCGAGGGAGGTTTAATTGCTGGCAAGAATGATAAGCGCCCGGGCGAAATGTTGGAGAACCTGGGGGTGGAAGGTGAGGGCGGTGGGTCTTGGCACTATCGAGAGACCCCTTGGTGGACGTGTGGATTAATAAAGCCACTGGCCTTGCCTAAAGGGACAGCAAGGCGTGACTGTGTTTATCTGCGCTGTTCTTGCAGCAGGAGGGAAAACGGCAGCTAAAACCACTCTGATCTGGCCCAAGGGATTTCTTGCAGCTTTTATTTACGCCCTTTTTGCACTGGGCCTTATTATGGGTTATGTCCCAGAAAAAGGGACTTGCCGCCTGCATGCAGAAGCAGACCACGGCAGGCCCTGCAGACGGCAGGAACTTATTCCGGGATATAGCTGGAATAAGGCTCAGTGCGGAAAGAGACTTAGGCCACATTTCCACTGGCCATCTGGTCTGGCCTGAATACAGGTCAAAGGTCCATCATCCCACTGCTTTGGATGGGATTCCCCGTTTCTGTGGACTAAGCGTCCAAAAATCCGGGGAATCCCTGTTCAGATTTTAACGGGACTCACTGCAGAAGCCTGTTAAAATCCAAATCTTTATGTAACGGGAACATCGCTACACGGATCTCCTCCACTGCCACCCATCATGTACTCCCCCCCACCCCATTCTGTCGTTGTCCCCCACCATCTACCTACACCACACCGCCTGTTCTACCGCCTGTCAGTCTCTGCTGTTCCCCCCCCCCGCACCCTGTTCCTCTGTCCTTCGTCATCTCCTGCCGTTTCCCTCTGCCTTGTTCCTCCGTCTTTCTTTGTTTCCCGCCAGTTCCCCTCCATCCTGTTTCTCCGTTTTTTTGTTGTCTCTGCAACTTCCCCCCCTTTCCTGTATGTTGAAGAACGGTGGGGAAGGCAAGCAGCAGGATGATGACGAGAGACAGAGGAATGGGGCAGGAGTGGGGAACGACACCCCAATGCAGTAGGTATGGCTGCCAGGAGCCCTTGGGGCTGGTCAAAAAAGTCTGTTAAAGCTCAGGTGTTTTTTGACCAGTCAGAGCATAGCCTTAGCTGCACAGAGCTCAGTGATGTAAGACTTGTGGAAAGACAAAGATGGGATCTCTGGAAGCAGCAGAAGCAGAAGCAGAAGCAGCCAGCATGTCTGTCTTGCTGGCAAGAAAAGTGTAAAAAGTGCACAGATAGGTCATGAGAACATTAGAGAAGCCCTGCTGGATCAGGCCATAGCCCATCTGGGCCAGCATCCCGTCTCACACAGTGGCCCACCAGTTGCTCCTGTGCATCTCAAAGCACAAGACAAGGGTGAAACCCTTGCCTGCTCTTGAATCCCAGCAAATGGCCTTTAGAGGCAGCCAGCCAGCCTGCCTGCCTGCCTGCCTGCCTGCCTGTCCAACCTAGAGACGTTACCTTGGCATCTATTCTAGTAGTCATTGATGCACCTATCCTCTATGACTTAATCTAATCCTTTCTTGGTTCACACCTGCATTTTAATACAGCTTCAGTCCACTTTCAGAGTGAGATAATGCCATGGCAAAGCAACAAGCTGTTTGCTTTTGGCATTAATTGAGAAAACCTACTTTTGGCTGAGATAATTCGGAAAGGAAATGAGGAGCCACTTTGCTCGTTTGTTCTTCCATTCTGAAGGTGGACAAAAGCTGGATTAAAACTTAGGTGTGAACGCAACACTAAAGCTATCCAGGCTGGTTGATGTCACCACCACTTCTGATAGTCAAAGGGGTCCCTCTCTACTAGATGCCGTCTTCTACTGAATAAGTTGCCTGCCAGATTTTTGGAGGCCACTGTTCCCATCATCCCTGCAGGGTAGAAAAGCCAACTCTTCTTCTCCCCACAGCTGAGTTACCACGGGCTAGTCACAGCCCCATCAACCTCACTGGGTATCGGTTGTGGGGAGAAGAACTGAAGGTTTGCCAGCAGCTTTGAGTCCCCTTAAATGGGAGAGAAAAGCAGGATAGATAAGCCCTCTCTTCTTCTTCTTGATTTGCATGAACGTGCGGATGAGGATTTCCAGAAAGTGCCAGAGACAAATTTATCATGATGCTGCGTCTTTGAAGGGCCCAAGCAAACCGCACCCCAGCCCTCCGCTGCTACGGAACTATATTCTATTGTATCTCTGGTTAAGCCTGAAGATATTAAAACTGACTCACTTTGAAGGGGAATGGAAAGACATTTTGAGATCCCAAGCTGCCAATAAAGAATGCCCTGGACTTGCCCCAATACAGTGTAGAAGCTCCAATCCAAACGGAGAACTTTTCCAAATTCTTGTTTCGCCCAAGATGTTTAATTCGCAAGAGGGAAAGATATTATATTTGTTTTGACGCGCCAGAAAGATCGGCCAGATATCCCTTCCCTCCTCTTTCTGTAGCACGCCGTCCATACAGCTTGAATCCCCTACAGCAGCTCTAGGGAGATGCAGGAATTAATTGGTAATTTCTGATGGACGTAGGCCTATGTCTAAAAAACAGAGAGAGGGGGGATCCGCAGCAATTAAGCTGTTTAGCAGAAGTCAAAATAAACTGTTTTCGTGGCCTCCGTTCAGCTCACGATCAAAATAACACTTCACTGTGCTTTCCAAAGATGGAATAATAGAAGAACAGGCCGTTTCTGCACTTATCTTACTGGAGCAGTTCTATTGTATTGGGGCGTGCTGTTCCATTTCGAGTCCGGTCGCTGCTATCTGCACTGCGAGCACCGCAATGACATTGTTCTGGCCCGAAGCGCCAGCAGTGCCGTCGATTCATCCTCTGGCCTGTTCCTTACGATCTTCCGTCAGAAGTTCCGCCCGCCCCTATCCGTGACTGAGTGAAGCGTGCGTTGCTCTCGTGGTTATGTTCATACCCAAGTTTTAATCCACTTTCAGTCCACTTTCAGAGTGAAAGGAACACAGCAGCAAACCGGCCGGTGATTTTCTTTCCACAACGGGGCCCGGCGCAGGTACACCTTCCCTCCCTCCGTCCCCGCTGAGTGCCCAGATGTTCAGTCCCGGAGTCCAGCATTGTCGGCATTCCACAGATGCCTGAAATCTCATTACCAGAACCAAAGGGAGATCTGGGTCAGTGCATGAGAAGTCCACATGGGGCTGCCTTGTGTTTTCTAAAGGGGAGCCTCTTCTTCGCTTCACCCCGATGTTTTCTTCAGCTGAGCAGCTGCTTGACCCAGATTCTCTGTTCCAACAACTTGGCCTTCGTGGGCAGGCCGTCAAAAAGCTGGGATGGAAGCAAAGTCTCTGCGACCTGGAAGAGGCCATTAAGGCCACGGATTCCTGCTCCATGCAGGAATTCAACCAAAGGGTTTCCAACAGATGTCGGTTTGGCCTTTTGGGGAAATCACTTTCAGCTCTTCAGCTGGAATCTGTCATGTTCAAATCCCTCCTCAGTATGGAAGCAATCTTGGACCGAAACCCCCAAACCTAACCTATCTCACAGGGTTGGCATGAGGATAAGCATGGAGGAAAGGAAAATACCACGTGCCGGCTGAATTCTGTGGAATAAAGATAGGATTTAAATGCCAGGATAATGATGAATTAAAGTTAAGCCTATAATTTTATGCCCTGCCTTTTGGGGTGATAGAGAGGGGCCATGGTCTTCTTCTCTTAACACCCCTGAGGGTATCTGAAGAGGGTTACCATATCCTCCCTTCAGTATTCTCTGCTCAAGGCTAAATTTCACAAACTCTTCCCATAATGCTTTGCCTCCATCCACATGCCGGAAAGGTGGCAACACAGAGATGAGCAGAGGGCATTTCCATCACAGGCGGTGGCACGCGTTGTAACCTAAATCTGTCCTGAAGGCCTGAGAAAGCCTCCAGTTTGGCCTAGTGGTTAGGGAGCTGGTCTCATACCTGGGAATACTGGGTTTGATTCCGCCCTCCCCCATGAAGCCAGCTGGGTGACCTTGGGCTAATCACAGCTTTCTTCTGAGCTCCCACCAGCCCACCTACCTCATAGGGTGTTCTGTTGTGGGGAGAAGAAGGTTTGTTAGCCACTTTAAGGCCCCTTGAATGGGTGAGAAAAGGAAGTTAGAAAAGCCAACTCTTCTTCTTCAATCTCCTTTTTTGTTACTATTAAAGATGCAGGGAAGAACCATTATTTATTTATTTATTTATTTATTTATTTATTTATTTATTTATTTATTTATTGCTTGCTTGCTTGCTTGCTTGCTTGCTTGCTTGCTTGCATGCATGCATGCATTTTTATCCTGCCCTGTATCCAAAGGCCTCAGGGCAAAGCACAACATTAAAAACCAAATATAAAAATAAATTAACATATTGAAACAATATAGCAGCTGAAAGTGGGGAGGGTGGAGAGAAGCTGTTTCCTTATTTAGCCAAAGGCGAGGCAGAGAGTGGCATCTTCGCTGTTCTCCTTGAATGTGTGACGTTAAGCTGCCTGGATGCGCCTCAGGAGACAAAACTACTCCTTAATCTGGGAGCCACCACTGGGAAGGCCCTATCCCAGGTGCTGATTCCATTTGCTACCGAGGATGGTAGTAATTCCCTCTCTAGGCAGCTAGTAAAGGTGCAAGAGCCTTTCCCCTCTTCCCCCACCCCCCCAGCCCCAAAATCTGGCTGCCCTAGCTGCAAAACATTATCTTGGAACCATCTACGAATAGCATTTAAATCATGCCAGAAACATTAGGATTTCACACAGGAAGCCAGGTTTGTGCCTAGGACGGCCGCCAGGCATGACAAAAATGCAGGCAGCTTTCCAAGCGCTGCGACTCGGCCTGCCAGAGAGCGCCAAAGCTATGTCAGGGATCTGGCAGTCTGTTGGTTACTTAACCAGAAATGAAAACAACGCTGGAGGGCCCAGGACTGTATTTACATGGCTGGCATGGATCCGCTCGCCGGGTCGTCTGGAAAAGACTCATCCTTGTGCATCTGTTCGCTAGCAACTCCTGGGTGCTCGCCAAAGGGGTACGGAGTTGCCAAGAACCAATGCTGCAGGACCCCACAAGGCCTCCAAGTAAGTGGAACCACACTGTGTGAGCCCCGTCTGTGTCTGGAGGGTCACAGTAGCGGGCAGTGGTACCCAGCGGTTGCCCACTACCATCTAGAGGCAGCCCAAGACTGCTCTTGCACTAGCAGCGAAGAGGCTATTTAGAACCCATTAGGAACCCAATACGTACTCAGTTGGTACAGATCTGTCATGCATTGTCCGCACACGAGACCCCGTAAGGACCCCATTTGTCTGCACTAGCACCAGTGAAATCCAGATTTAATCGGGTCTTCGGTAGGGATGTGCATGAATATTTGTAGGCATTCGAAATCCAGTTGAATGTGCCGAATTTTGAGGGACTTTGGAGATTGCACCCCCTGTTCCCCAAAACACCTGGGGTGACAGGCAGACCCCTTGTGGGTCAATCCGGATCCCCCGCATGGATGCAAAGGTGCTAACACGGCAGGGGGGTTAGCACCCATTCCTAATGGGTGCTACACCTCCTGTGGAAACACAGCGGGTGCTTCCCTTAATCCGGATCTACTAGATCCGGATTAAAGAATGTACCTATTCCTTAGATCTGGATCTTCTTAGATCCGGATCTAAGGGCTGCGGTGGAAAAACACCCTATGATTGACGTTCGCACTGGCCAATCGCACCGCTTCACTGGCAGCCCTTCCACTTTGGCCCAAATGGAGCCTCCGCATGGGCGCTACAGAGGCCACACAGCAGCCCCGTTTAGCACCCAGTGCCATCGGGTGCTAGACGGCGCATGGGGTCCTCGCCAAGATCTGGATCTTCAGAGACTGGATTCAACAAGTACTGGATTTCAAAGATCCAGATCTTCTAAATCCAGATTAATGGAGGTAAGTGCAGAAACAGACCTTATAGCCTCAGGACATGCATAGCCTTTCTTATGGCCTCAGGAAGGCAGGACATAAAAGGATACATAGGTTCCCGAACTAGGGATGTGCACAAATTTTTTTTTTGGGCATTTGATTCAATTCAAATTGAATATTCGAATATCCAAATTCATGCGAATAGAGAAAATATGAATATGTTGAAATTTGAACTGATTTGAAAACATTCTTTATCTATTTGTACGAATATTCAATACATATTTGATTATACGAATCTTGTACACTTTCATACGCGTCCTGTTTTCAACCCGTACATATCCGTACAGATGTATACAGATGTGAATATGATGTGTACAGATACGTATGCAATGCGTACACATACAAATGTCCGAATTATTTGTATAAAGGATTCAAAACATTTGTATTCATTTGAATACTAATAAAGAATGTCTGGACGTTCGAATGCCTGAATTCAGGTGAATTCAACTAATAGCAAATATTTTGAATATTCTTGCACATCGCTGTTCCAACAGCTGCTTCAATGCATTTGCGCGCTTTCCGTTTTCAGGTGCGCGGCTGTGCCCATGAATTTTGCAAGTATGAAACGGCCAGGCCCATCTTCGCTAGCAAATGTATTACTCAACATTCCACACCCGAGAGCCAAAGCAGAGGCAGGAGGGAGGGAGGGAGGGAAGGAAAAAGAAGTCTTTGGGGTAGGCTAAGGGGAACAAATTAATAGCTCAATACCCCCCCCCCCAGCTGTTGGCTAGGAAGGGATCCAAACTCCCAAAGTTACGAGTCCTGGGTTTCCTCCCCCAGGTCCACCAATAAGTGTCCAGCGTCTTTGTTAAATTAATTTTCCAGAAACAGGAAAGGCTTACGTTGATGGATGGAATGTGAGCAGACCTACTGAAGCTCTGTCCAGCATCCTTCTGGCCTAGCTTACATTTTCTCTGGGCCAAGTACAACACAATTCAGGGAATGGAGAATCAGATGTCATTTCACTTTTAAAAAATAAAAGAATAATGAAAAATTCAAAGCCTAAGCAATATGGAGCAGCCCAGCTTATAAACATTTCGCTCCCTTGGTCTTTCCAAGACACTGTCAGAGCTCCTAAGAGCATCCCTGTCCATCTGTCCATCCATCCACCCACCCAACCCACCCACCCACCCATCCATCCATCCATCCGTCCGCCCGCCTGCCCGCCCGCCCGCCCCCCCCGTCTATATCTGTCTATCCGTCTTATCTTTCCATCCATCCTATTCATTTGTCTACCCTGTCCATCTATCCTATACGCCTGCCTGCTTGCCTTCCTGCCTAGCCCTATACCCAAAGGTCTCAGGGCAGGTTACAATAAAATCAGGATAATATAGAATGGAATAAGTTGGCTAAAACAATGGCAGTGCCTTCATTTGGGGGGAGGGACATGCTGTTCCCTTGGCCAAAGGCCAAGATAAGAAGGTGCATCTTCACCAAACATCTGAATATACTGTATTCAACTAGGGTGTCCTATACACCTCAGAGGGGAGGCTATTCCAAGAAGGTCCTCCCATGTATCCCCAGCCCCTTAACTACTGAAGTCGGGGGCCACCACCAAGGGGGCCTCATGAGGAGATCTTAAGGAATAGGAGCAGGTCTGTATGGGAGGAGGAGTTCCTTTAGATCGTTGTGTCCCAAGCCATTCAGATGGCTTGGGAACCATCTGGGGACAGGTGGCTGTATGGGAACTCCCCTTCCGCTGTGTCACTGGGTGTTACCTGCTTCAGTGCACCAGGCGAGGTACTCCACCAGAAAGTGCCATTTCAGGAGCCCCAAGCCTGCATTGCACCCTCCGGAAGACACATCATGCCATTCAAACGGAGCCACAACACCTCAGACCCTTCTCCTCCAGGCGCCTGGACCATGAAAGTGGAGACAGCCCTGAATTGGAAATGGTGGAAAGAGAAGTATCATCTTCAGGTATAAGCAGAGTGCTAGTTCAAGGAAGGCAGCAAGAACTCCATATGGACAGAATCAAGAGACTCTGGTTCCAGGGGCAAGGTAAGGCTCTGAAGAACGAAAGCTGGTCTGCTAAGGACATGGAGCAAAGCAAAGGTCACGGGGCCGAGGATCAAAAGTCAGAGAGCCAGGCTGTTAGCCGCAGGGAGCCAAGCTAAGGTCAGAAAGGGGTCGAGGTCAGAAACCAAAATGTCAGTTGCACCAGCCGTGAGTGAAGCTTGCATCAAAGAGCAGATGTACACCAGGGACACAGAGATGACCATCTGGAGCCAGGCGAGAATGGACGCAGAGAATTCCTAGGCGAGTTGGGGCAGATTTACTGTATATAAATATATCATCACTAGGTTGCTCGTGCCTTCTGTGGGCTGCGTGGCACTACCCAACCTACTTTGGCATCTCTAAGAGCCACCCAACAGGACCTACAAAGGTGGCCATCCCAGAATGACGTCAAGGACCTATCCCAGCCGTCAGCGGTCTGCAGCTCATGATGATCAGTGGATGCGTTCATTTCCTCCTCCTTTCCTTCTCTCCCAGCCAGGGAAGAGGGAATCTAGACCTTGAACTGCTTTACCAATGACTAACCATTTCTGAAGGACCCACCTCTCTGCCCCGTGAAAGTTTGCTGTCGAGAGATGCCTTCAAGTCCTTTCCCAGGTGCTCTCGGATTCTTTCCTCTCGGGCTTCACGGCAGTCAGGTTGCAGTTCAAGGTCCTTGGGAGATAACGAGACAACCAAATAACGGAGGAATCCAGGCAGTTGCAATTCCAGCCACCTCTGAGCAGAAGTCAGTTCTATCACGGAGTAGGGACACGCATGAATATTTGTAGCGTTCGCTATTCATATGAATTTGGACGTTTGTACACAAATAAAATGTGATGACATCCGTACATAGAGGGCCTGTCCCCAAGCAATTTAAAGTCCTCTAAAAATCTTCTTTTGCCTCTGGGCGCCCCCATGCCCGGCTTTTCAACGAGCTTCCAGCACTACAAAAGGAGGAAAATCTGCGACAAAATACATGCACTGTAAAGAAGAGTTCCAGCGCTCTTTTTGGAAGTCGCGGGTTTTCCTGGCAGCATTTACCATGGGGGCGCTCCGTGACAAAAGGGGCAGGGATTGCTGCCTGCACACACAGCCATAAAACATTCACACATCTCCCAGAAGTGCAGCAGCTTCCCTTCCCTTTCTAAAGCTCAGAACTTTCAAAGAGCCAGAATTGCAACATTGTTATCAGGTGTGAAGTGGGTGTATTGCTACAGTCACCGCTGCTCTACCGGGTGGATTTTGACAGTGATCTGTGAAAGCGTTAAGAACAAATGAGCGAACGATCGCGTGGCCGATGGCTGCAGCCGCTGCCTTTGCCGCCATGGGAAGCCATTTCGAACACAGAACAGAGTGAAAGTGCTGAGAGTGAATGAGCGAGGAATCACTCCCTTTGCCGGGACGGGAAGCCATTTCGGGGGACAAAGATCTGGGAGACGAACAGAGAACCGATGGCTATTTTTCCTTTGAACAAGAGAGGGGGCAGGGAGAAAAAGATGCGGGGAAAGAAAACACGCTTCCGTGGGGACAGAAGGTGCGTTTTAAATGCGCGTTTTGCTGAGCCTCATGCGGACGCTTATTCCGGAAGTGCACGGCACTTTTAAAGTCCGCTTGAATAGAGTTGGCGGTAGAGGGAGACTAGAGAGGCAAATAAGCCCTTTGGGGATGCAGCTTAACATTTGCACGAGTACGAATGTTTTGGAACATTCGTCTGAATAGAATCATAGAATCCTAGAGCTGGAAGGGACCTCTAGGGTCAATGAAGGATTTCCTAAACCATCCCAGACAGATGTAAGTCCAACCTCTGCTTGAAGACCTCCAGGGACAGAGAGCTAACCATCTCCTGTGGTAACCTATTCCATTGACTGGTATTCCTAATATCTCATCTGTGTTGACTCCCTTGAAGTTTCCTACTGTTGTGTATACGGCATCACATATGTATCCAAAGGCATCCTATTCGTATCCGTACGCATTCGTATGGAGACGTACAGGATGCATATGGGATAAAAACAGGATGTGTATGGATGCGTGGACACATACCGTATGAATGTTGTCGACACTCGCATAATCAAATACGAATCGAAAATTCATGCAAATAGATACGGATATATTCAAATCGGTTTGAATTTCAATACATCCGTATTTTCCCTATTTGCACAAAATTTGGACATCCAAATATCCAATCCGAATTGACCCCAATGTCAAAAATTGCATTCGTGTGCGCCCCTAAAAATAACTTTGTCCCATCCCCCATCCCCACCCCCCACCCCCCCGCCCAGCCATGCTCCAGCCATGTCAACGCAGACACATTTTCTCAGCTTTCCACATTGGGCTTTGGGCCTCAGCTGCTACTGACCTGATGTGGGAGAAGAAAGAGGCTTTTCATTCCTCCCCTCTGCTGCCCCTTCCTGAAAAAAAAAAAGGAAAAAAACCCCACAAAGAACCAGCCAACCAAACCACCAGCTGCAAAAGAGTGGTTCAGTGTGACGCAGCGAAGACTACGCATCGCACAGATGCTCCTCAGAAAGAAACACACAGATTTCCTTCTCTAGGAAAACAAGCGTATATGTGTCTACGTGTGAGGGTAAAGTGTGCTGGATTTTGGCAAAGTCTGCAAAAACATGGCTGCAGGCAAAGACACGGCAAAGGTCATTTCCACACTGATCTAACTGGTTACGTAAGACCACTCCAGAGTGGTCTATTCTGGAACAGGGGATGCTGTCTGCATTGCAGGGAACCGCTGTTCTTAGCAAATATCTTACGTACGAATATCATACGTATCTGTGCGCATTTGCGCTTATAATATGGAAGAAAAATCAGGATGTATATGGAATAAAACGGGATGCACGCAAAATGCGTACAGATACGCATAACGCATAAGAATGTTGTTTGACATTCACAGGTTCAAATTCGTATCTAACATTCGAATGAACAGATCTGAATGTATCGGATTCAAATCAATTTTGTTGCATTCGGATTTTAAACATTCAAATCAAATTCGAATGCAAAAATAAAAATGGTGCATATCCCTAGCCCTGGCCAAATATCCAGATGGGTGCATCAGTTAAAACATGTAGGCCGTGTTCCCATTAGAAGCTTATTTCAGTTTCAAAACGGTTTCACTCCTTGCAGTTTCCATGTCAGGTTGGCTTAATACTCTTTCCGCGTGTTAAATCTCCCCCAAGCGTTGTAAATGTTAATCCTCATTTCAACAGGTCTCACTCCGGTTCATGTGCTTGAAACATTTTACATTTTTTAACTGTGGGAACGGTACCGTGTTAAGGGATGAGAATGCTCGTTTAGGGTTTCCCTCCCCCAATAGCTTGCTTCCAAAGATAGTAATTTTACTGTAAAAATCCACCCCTTAAAGCAGCCGCTACACTGTAGCAATCTACCCACTTCACACCTGATAACAATGTTGCAATTCTCCAAAATTTTGAAAGTTCTGACCTTTAAAAAAGGGAAAGGAAAAGAAAGCAGCTGCGGGTTCTGTTTTTAAGGCTGTGGCTGTGGAGTGAGCAGGCGAAGGGGGCTTGAGTTGCCACTGCTACTGTGTGCCCTGGGCAATGGGGAGAGGAGGGGAAAGAATCGCTGGCTGCCCGGTGCCGTTTTTCCTCCATCCAGGCAAGTGGCAGCCACCCAGCCACCCAGCTAGGCTCCGTGAAGGGGTCCGTTATGGGTGGTGCGTTCGCGTCAGGAAGAAGAGGGCAGGGCAGCTCCAAAAAGCGGCTTTTAGAAAGGAGCCACTTGAGTCCCCCCTTGAGTCACGTACGCCACGTACGATCCTCAGAATCTGGATCGAACGCGATTAAGCTGAAAGTAATGGGATCAGGCAAATTCACGTTTGCATCTGGTTCTATTATTTTGGTTTAGGGAAACCGAATCAAGCTTATATTGCACACACTGCCTGGTTACAGCGCTGCCAGGCTAGCAAGTGAAAAGGCCAGCGGGATACCTGGCTTCTGTCTGGAGACGGCTTCCGTCCTCATGGCTCCACCATTTCTGGTCCACCTGGGTCTGTGGACTTCCTTCAAACCATCAAAATACCCCCCCTCCCTCAATTTGTTGGGACAAATTTCCGATTCACTGTTGTCGTTATTGCTATTGAAATCTGTTCCATTTAACACCGCGGCTTTTCTACATGGATTGGAGTGACTTTGCAAAAAGCTGTGCACCTGCAGAAACAAATAATGCTTTAAAAACATGTTTTGATGGCCTGCTTTCCTCGCCCCCCCCCTCACTCCCCCCCCCCCAAGTCAGCAGGGCCAGCCACAAAATGTCCGTGGTCTCGCCCTGACAGGAAAAAAAAAGGAAGCAAATGACGGAGACACACAGCTAATGTTCTGTTGAAAGATGCCATTTGGGTCAGCGGTGGTAATTTTAAAATCACACAGGCAGAAAGCAAAATGTTCTTTGGGGAGGGGGGGTTAGGCAGGAAACTGTGAGGGAAATAATAATTAGGAGGTCACCCACGCAGACGCAATAAGTGCTGCAGATGGATGGATGGATGGATGGATGGATGGATGGATGGATGGATGGATGGATGGATGGATGGATGGATGGGGCCCCATCTGCAGGAAACCCCAGTGACACCAGCCCAGAGAGGCAGCAGGCGAGAAAATTCACTGGAGGTTTTTAATTTTTATTTCTTATTTTCTCCTTTGGATGCAGGCTTCACAAAGCTTCGAGGCAAAGCGAGTCAAGATGGGGTGTGTGTGTGTGTGTGTAACCACATGCCCCAGGCAGGCACCCACCCTCTTGGATTCCACAGCTGAGACAGCAAAATGTCCAAGGAGATCTTCCAACCATGTGGCGCATTTGCCTGGCTTGGCAAAAACAAGCTGTTCTTCGCACTGAAACTTTGACAGAAGGCTGCGTTTCACTGCTGAGCAAGGCTTATCTCGTTTTGTTTGTTTTGCTGGCCTTCAACTTTTTTTTTTAATTTGTATTATTATTATTTTATTTTTAAAGGGGCCTCCCCCCTCCCCTTTTAAAAGCAGGAAAAGAAAAGGAGAGAAAGCAAGAACAGAGTGCCCAGTAAAAAGAGAAGAGGTATTGGAAAGGTTTTATGAGGCCATAAACATGCCTTGAATAAAGACCCACGCCCTACTGTGCCGTGAAACCAACCTGAACATAAAATATCATCACAGTGGGTAGCGCTCAGCGCACAAATTAACTCAGAGCCAGGAGCAGCCCATTAAAAGCAAGGGGTGGGTTCACCTTGCTTGTTCAGATCTCTTTCGCCAGCTTTTGCCCCGCTGGTGGGTTGGCATGCCATGTGAGGGTGTTTTTCCACCGCGCTCCTTTAATCTAGTAGATCCGGATTAAGGGAAGTATCCAATGTGTTTCCACGGGTGGTCTAGCACCCAATAGCAACGGATGCTAGCCTCCCTGCCGTGGAAACATTGGAGCACCCATTTGGAAATCCGGATCTACCCATGAGGGGTCTGCTTGTCACCCCAGGTGTTTGGGGGTACAGGGGGTAGATCTGGCACATCACGTGGGAAGGGGTAGCCAATGGGAGCTGAGCTGCGGTCTTAGCTCTCTTCCACTGTTCTCGCCATTTTGTTGGGACTGGCAGGAACATTTGAATTTACCTGAAGCTGTGGAGTGAGTGGTGTGAAGTAGCGGCACATAATGCACCACTGCTACGCAGTACTGAGCATCAGGTGTGACGTCCGCACCCCGACTGCGCATCAGAAAGCTCAGTATCTGTAAGTCTGGACAGATTCTTACATTAACAGCAAGCAGCTTTCTGATGTCTGTCTCCAGGCCCAACTCTGCCCTGTGAGAGGTTTGTTTTTACTCTGCGCTACCAGCCCTTGGGTACCTGCAAGAGAAGGTAGAAGAGAAAGTGGCTGTCACCATGTGCTATATTTTCTGTGTGCAGAAACTGCTTAGGAAGTGATCTGACGGCTGTCCTGGGAAAACCAAGCAGGCATGACATCACCTCTGGCATGTAAGAACATTGCAAGAGGATTTTCATTCCAGCTCAACGGAATTCAAGAATGTTTTGTTCACACTGAGAGCCAAGCCGCCAGCAGGCCCTGAGCAGAGCCTCGGAATACAGGAAGAAGAAGAAGAAGAAGAAGAAGAGCTGGATTTTCTACCCCACTTTTCTCACCCTTAAGGGGATCCAAAGCGGTTGACAAACCTTCTGTTCTTCTCCCCACCACAGATAGCCAGTGAGGGAGGGAGGTCTGTGAGAGCTCAGAAGAGAGCTGTAACTAGCCCAATGTCACCCAGCTGGCTCCATATAGGAAGAAGAGTTGGCTTTTCTATCCCTCTTTTCTCACCCATTTTAAGGGAACTCAAAGAGGCTGACAAACCTTCTGTTCTTCTCACCACAACAAACGCCCTGTGATGTGGGTGAGGCTGTGAGAGCTCAGAAGAGAGCTGTGACTCATCTAAGGTCACCCAGCTGGCTCTGTAGAGGAGTGTGGAATCAAACCCGGTATTCCCAGAGGTCGCGGCTGGGGTTCGACCTCAGCCTCCCCTGGCACTTTGTAAGCTCACTCTCTTTTATTAAGAATTAAAACAGCTTCAAAAGCCTCATTTCCGTGCCAGCAAGCACCCCCCTCCATGACACACAAGCTCTCTCCGTTTAGTTTACTGCTTTAAACAGAGAGACTTTCCCTGCCGCCAACCGCGGCGCTCTGTCAGCTTGACTTTTCCTTTTAAAGCAACAGTACGCTATTTTTGTTCTTATATTTCTTATGTTTCCTACTGACAGATTTCAGTCAGGCTCACTTGAAATAAAAGGAGATAACTTGCTTTATTGCTTAGGATTTAAATGTCCATCGGAACACACCCATATACTTTATTGCATTGTTTACATACAAGGACCATTTGGTGAAGGGCGGGATATAAATTTAATAAATTTTGGAAAGAACTGTACTCTGTGAATTGTCATGGTGGTCCAAAATAACTCACCCTTTCCATTGAGGAACAAGACAGAAGGTGAGGAGGTGGATTACACACATTGGTTTGTATTCACCAGCATTTCTACTGAAAACAGCCACGTTGGCTTGCTGTATAATTGTTCCTTTGCAATTGGGAACTCTGGGCTTTTCTGTACTTAACTTCTGTGGTGCGGTACCTCCAGGAATTAAGTTCAGGGCCTGTGGCCAGCCCTCAGATTACCCAGGGTCCATTGCGGTGCAGATGGTCTGTCTGGGACTGCCTGCATGGCCCATAGCAACAGCCACAGCAACTTCCGCAACGTGCTGGGCTGTTGCTATGGTGATCGCAATGTGGCACATGACTGTGCAGCCACAGCCGCCCTGTCCTCACAAGGAAGTAGTGCAAAGCCAGTTTGGGCTAATGGTTAGAGAGCCAGACTCTTATCTGGGAATGCCAGGTTTGATTCTGCTCTCCTTCATGAAGCCAGCTGGGTGACCTTGGGCTAGCCACAGCTCTCTTTCTGAGCTCTCACAGCCGCACCTATCTCACAGGGTGTCCTGTTGTGGGGAGAAGAACAGAAGGTTTGTCAGCAGGCTTGAGTCCCCTTAAATGGGTGAGAAAAGAGAGGTAGAAAAGCCAACTCTTCTTCTTCTTCCTTCACGAAGCCAGCTGGGTGACCTTGGGCTAGCCACAGCTCTCTTTCTGAGCTCTCACAGCCCTACCTACCTCACAGGGTGTCCTGTTGTGGGGAGAAGAACAGAAGGTTTGTCAGCAGGCTTGAGTCCCCTTAAATGGGTGAGAAAACTCTTCTTCTTCTTTCAAGGAGAGGCTGGGAATTGAACTTGCAATCCGCTGCTTCCAAGGCAATCTGTTCTACCGCTGAGCTACAGCTGCTCCCATCAGCCCACCACAGGGCTGCCCCAAAGGGCGTTTCACAGGACTACATGATGAATGCCTGCCTGGGAGACCTCATGGCATTCTGTGGGGGCCACACACATGCTGAAAGATAGCACAGAGATCGGTTCTGCACTACTGCCGACTGGCACCAGTCCTGGGCATGGCCGCACACACGCCACGCCACGCCACGCCACACGCACCCCTCCAGCATCTGTTCCATGTGGCAGGTGCCTTATCCTGCTTAATTGCAGGGGCAGCTCAGAAAATGAACAGGAAATGAGAAGGGGGGGGGGAAATACAGCTGTAGAAGACTGAGGAAGGGGGGGGGACCCAATAACTGCACGACAGAAGCACATTAATGAAGAAGGAAGTCTAAACCTTCTATCTCAATTGGCAACCAAATTGGCATAACCACTTCAGCATTTCAAATATGTATGATTTTCTAAGAACCCTAGGAAGTAATGCATAGCTAGGAGAATGTGGCTCTCTGGTATGAATGGTCCTTGAGAGAGGAGGGGAGGGGAGGAGAACGCAAACTTCTTCTTCTTCTTCTTCTTCCTTCCCCTTTTCCGCCCCCCTCTCCTCCAATTCAGGGGGTGGTGGAGAAAAGAGCACAGTAGGCAGTGTGTATAATAAGAAAAGGAGATTTACCAGACTCTGCTGTGTAATTAGAATAAGGGAGGGTCCATTTATCATTTGCCAGAATGAATTAAAGAGTTTTTCCAGCACTTGAAAAGGTTGAATGCATAAAGGAAGGAGAGATACAGGAGGAGAAGGAAGGGTCAAAAGAATAGGAAGGAAAGGGAGGGAGGGAGAGAACCATATTTTCTAACTGCACTGGAAGAATTAAGATTGGAGAGAAAAGTGGAAAGGTCTGGACCCGGTTTAATCCTCGTCAGTACGGGTGGGGTAATATTGTGCCCAGCCAAGCGAAACTGAGATAGATTTTGTGTTTGCAGTTCAAAAATGTGAGTATGCAATTTTTAAAAAACAAATCCAAGGACCCCCACCTACTGAAAAATTCCCACAGGAAACCAGGGACATTTTCACACTTTGCTGGGTGGGATGGATGGATGGATGGATGGATGGATGTGGACAGATAGAGATGGATGGATGGACGGATGGACGGATGGATGTAGACAGATAGAGATGGATGGATGGATGGATGGATATAGATAGAGATGGATGGATGGATGGATGGATGGACGGATGGATGGATGGATGTAGACAGATAGAGATGGATGGATGGATGGATGGATATAGATAGAGATGGATGGATGGATGGATGGATGGATGGATGGATGGATGGATGGATGGATGGATGGATGGATGGATGTAGATAGATATGGATGGATGGATGGATGGATGGATGGATGGATGGATGGATGGATGGGTAAGTAGGTAGGTAGGTAGATGGATGATAGACAGATGATAGATGATATTAAGATAGAGGATGGATGGATGGATGGATGTAGATAGATATGGATGGATGGATGGATGGATGGATGTAGACAGATAGAGGATGGATGGATGGATATAGATAGATAGAGATGGATGGATGGATGGATGGATGGATGTAGACAGATAGAGGATGGATGGATGGATATAGATAGATAGAGATGGATGGATGGGTAAGTAGGTAGGTAGGTAGGTAGATGGATGATAGACAGATGATAGATGATATTAAGATAGAGGATGGGTGGGTGGATGGATGGATGGATGGATGGATGGATGGATGGATGGATGGATGGATAGATAGATAGACAGATGACAGAGATAGATAGATAGATAGATAGATAGATAGATAGATAGATAGATAGATAGATAGATAGATAGATAGATAGATAGATAGATAGATAGATAGATAGATAGATAGATAGATAGATAGATAGAGGAGGCATGAGAAGGAAGGAGTTGTGAGGCGGTCTCTGTGGAAAGATTTTGGATGAAGGAGAGAATCTCAATCAAATACAATAAAACACACAATTCAAAAGGCCATATTGTTATAAAAACTTCAAATATCAAATAACAACAAGCGATATAAAACATATAATCACAATATGAAACAAACTATAGGGAATACGGATAATTTCATTTGAACTATAAGGAGGCCAACCAAATGAATTAAGGACGAGATTGGAAAGCCTCCTGAAATACAAAGGTTTTTAAATTGACCAAACATTAAATAGCGCTCAGGCTTGGAGCGCTAGTCAATTTTAGTCGCCATTCCCCCCCCCCCCCCCCGCAATCAATTACTTACCTGATTCGATTGCGGGGCCAGTCCTCTTCTGGGTGCCGCCATTTTGCACATGCATTCACATCTATGGTCATCCAAGGTGCCAGCACGCTCATCCGGAACCTCAGATGACCCCAGAGCACCAGAAGGGGTGTGAATGGCCACTGCCTGGGTGCTCCAGGTAAGCTTTTGGTCAACGTTTTGGACCACACCTAATCAACAATAACTTCTGGGAAGGAACGGCATGCTTGGAGGCGTATACAAATCAAATGTCCGGACATTCAAATTCCCGTATTCGGATGAATACAAATATCTCGAGTTGTCCATATGAGTAATTGGGACATTCGTGTTTGTACAGGATATATATCATTGGATACATTTTGAATATTTGAACAACTACATATGAATGTATTTGCATCAAATCAAATGTCCGGACATTCATTTTTCATTTTGTGGAAAAATTCAGATTTTCAACTGTTCGGTTTGTTACAAATCGAATGTGGAAAATGGCATTTGAGAACACCCCTATTCACTAATCATGCACTACTGGCTGTAATGTGAATAGATCCAGGATGAGACCAAGGCTGTGGTCACACCTAAGGTTTAATCCAACTTCAGTCCACCTTCAGAGCAGGGGATTGGCCAGTAATTATTTCTTCGTGGACTGGGCATTCCCATGGAAGGCTTTGACCTCTAGGAGAAAAAGCAACAAGTAGATGTAGGTCGCAAAATGTAAAAGATTAGAAGAAGAAGAGACTGAAGAATGGAGGAAGTCACATGGAAAATTCACTAAAATTATTGTAATGGTATATAATTATGTATGGAAATGTATTAATGAAAATAAATAAAAAATGGATAGCAAGAACAACAACAAAGTGGCCAGTAATTTTCTTTCCACGTGATCTATCCCAAGGGTGAATTTTCTGAGTTATTTAACCCTGAAAGAAAAACAGCTTGTCACTCTGTCGATGTGTTCTTTCACTCTGAAAAAATGGACTGAAGCCAGATTAAACCTTAGGTGTGACCACAGCCCAAATGGTTTGGCTGCACGAGGCAGGCGCAAATCTTATAGGAAATCATCTAGGTCTCATCATGACCAGAGGGAGATCAAACAGAGAAACATTTGCTCACAAAAACACCAGGAGTCAAATTCGACTTGATGGCACCAAGAACTAGAAACAACAACAACATTAAATCTCTGAACAAGGTTTGAGCTCCGTTCCACCACATGGCTGCCTCAGGAAACTGTCAACTTCCCCTTGCCTCAATTTTTCTCTTTCGGTGGCGAATGTTTGACTGTTGCATGCAGCGTTTCTGCAGCCAAGCTCACAATCTGAGAGACAAAAAGCTGCTCTGAAACGCAAGGGCTTCTTTCAGCTGACTGCTGGAAACCACAACTCTGTTGTACAGCCTATCTAGTCCAGCATCCCGTGTCTTCATCTCACCAGAGGGCTCCACCAATTGCTTCTGGGCATCTCAAGCAGAAGATGAAGGCAGAACCTTCACCTGCCCTCAAATCCCTGCCGATGGCCTTTGGAGGCATCCTCCCTGTCCCTCCATCCTGGAGAAAGTCCCTGGGCATTCATGGAGTGACTCCAGCCTAGCTAGGTACTGCTGGATATGATGAGAGCCCTGCTGGATCAGGCCACAGCCCATCTGGTCCAGCATCCCATTTCACAGAGAACACAACAGCAAAAGGGACCAGTAATGTTCTTTCCATTTATTTATTTATTTATTTACACTTTGATCCTGGCCTTATACCCAGAGGTCTCCAGGGGGATAACAACATTTAAAATCAAAGATTATTAAAAGAATAACACTGTGTTTCAAAACAATAGCATCTGTGGGAAGGGAAAGTGTATCCCCTTGTAGCCAAAGGCCAGGGCAAAGAGGTGCGTCTTCGCCACCTTCTTAAACATATACAGTGAAGGAGCATGACGCACCTCAAGGGGGAGACTATTCCATAGCCCCGGGGGCCACCACTGAGAAGGCCCTCTCCTGGGTGGCCATCCCTTTTGCTGCTGAGGGTGGTGGGACAACCAGGAGGGCCTCCCCTCCAGATCTTAAGGCACGGGCAAATCACTAGGACCTTATAAGCTGAAGTAAAGCAGCTTGTCACTTTGCTGATGCATTCTCTCGCTCTGAAAGTGGACTGAAGCTGGATTAAACCTGATGTGTTTAAATCGGATCAAACATTTAAAAAAAAAGTGTGAGGGTCACATGGCAATCTGATACCCCTCCCCTCTTGCCCTGGGGACTCGGCATGGCAGAGGTTTTAAAAAGGGACCCCCTGGCGGGGTAAGAAAGGAATATAAAACCTGCATCTAATCGGTGGGTTTTCCAGCCGAGGTGTGAAATCTAATTAGCACATTAGCGCTGCCTTGAATTGCAAGGGGAAGGTGGGGGGGACAAAATCCAACACCTGCCCTTTCTTGAGGCCTTATCTGCCCTTCCCCTTCTGCAACGGCTGCTCTGATTCTAGGGGGGCTCAGATGCTGGTTGCTGTGCTGTTGTTGTTTTTACTGGAAACATTTCTTTAGCACTTCAGAGAAACCGCCAAGGAAGCAAAAGGTTGCTGGCAGGCGCCTCCGTGGCAATCTTTTCCTGTCCCCTTTTGGAAAAGGAAACCGCGTTGATTTTGAGGGTTTGGGTGGCCAGTGGCTCCTCCTCATCCATAGAGCAACCGCCTGGAAAATAGAGGGTCATAAGTTTCGCCCTTGGCGTATGATCAGAAGGAGGGTTGGAAAAGCACTTTTTGCCAAGAGATGTGCGTGGATTTTTCTTCCCTTTTCTTTTTTTCCCCCTGGAAGAGAAATGTCAGGCGTCTCATTCGAAGGAGCGTTTAGCAGCAGACGCTGCTGCTAAGGTGCTGAAGACAAGCATGGAAATGTCTTGTAGAGACATGGTGCACAAATGGGGGGTTTTTGCATTCAGTTCGAACCGAACCAAATGTAAGACAATTCGTATTTGTTTGAATAGATCCCCTTTGAAGGGGGTAGGACTCTATTCGATACTAACACATTCATATGAATTTGTACAAATATCCGATACGTGTCTGATATGAATGAATACGTATCTGATACGTACCCCACAACAGATCTGCTCTGAAAGCGTCAAATCCGGCCTGAATCCATCTTTAATCTGCTCTCGATCTGCCAAACGCAGTCTACAGCCATTGCCGATGCGGCGGCTGCAACGCTTCTCCACTGTCGTAACTTTCGACTGGTGTACGAATGTTCATGCTAGCGACGTGCACAAATATTCCAAAAACTCGAATATTCGATTTGAATCCAATGGATTTTGACATCTGTACGCAAACTGGATTCCGCACTAAAGTCTGATTTTAAATGTTGTTACCTACCCTGAGACCTTCAGGTATAGGGCTAGGCAGGCAGGCAGGCAGGCAGACATAGAGATAGATAGATAGATAGATAGATAGATAGATAGATAGATAGATAGATGGATAGATGGATAGATGGATGGATGGATGGATGGATGGATGGATGGATGGATGGATGGATGACAGACAGACAGACAGACAGACAGACAGACAGACAGACAGACAGACAGACAGACAGACAGACAGATAGATGACAGACAGACAGATGATGATGATGATAGATAGATGGATGACAGACAGATGATAGACAGACAGACAGACAGATAGATAGATAGATAGATGACAGACAGACAGATGATGATGATAGATAGATGGATGACAGACAGACAGATGATAGATAGATAGATAGATAGAGAGAGAGAGAGAGAGAGAGAGAGAGAGAGACAGACAGACAGACAGACAGACAGACAGACAGACAGACAGACAGACAAATGATGATGATAGATAGATGGATGACAGATAGATAGATAGAGAGAGAGAGAGATGGGTGTCACCTTGGAAGCTCATCTGGGGGGCTGGGAGCAAGTTGGGACCTATTGGAGCAGGTAAGTGCAGAAAGGTCCGTAATCCCAGCCAGTTTGGTCTAGTGGTTAGGGAGCCAGACTCTTATCTGGGAATACTGAGTTTGATTCTGCCCTTCTCCTTGAAACCAGCTGGGTGGCCTTGGGCTAGTCCCAGCTCTCTTCTGAGCTCTCACAGCCACAGCGATCTCACAATGTGTCTCTTGTGGGGAGAAGAAGGTTTGTCGGCCACTTTGAGTCCCCTTAAATGGGTGAGAAAAGTGGGATAGAAAAGCCAACTCCTTCTACTCTAGAGGGCAGCAGGATCAGACTAGGTAATTGATGCTTTTGATAGGTCTTCTTCCGTGGCGAACCCTGCGCATTAAGAGGACCATGGGTCCCTTTGCATTTCCGCTGCCCAGAAATAATTACATTATCAGAGACGAGAGCTTATAAGCCGGCATCCCCTGGAGTCCTTGTGCATAAGCAGAATTCATATTCCATTACCTAAGATGATCAGAGGAATGCGATTCCCGCCCCCCTTGCCCCCCCCCCCAGCCCCTTTTCCCTCTAATGAAGGGCTGGAGTTGGAACAGCACACAATGAATTAATCAGTGCTGCTCTTTTTGTTTTCTTTTTTCAAAAATGGCTTGAAATGTAAAATTAGGCTGCTAAGAGAGGGAAGAGAGGAAGACACACACACACCCCTCCTCAGATCTTCAGACCATGAAATTATCAAGCAAAGGGTGGGAGGGGGTAGAAGAAGAAAAATTGCATGCATGCTCCTTTGCTGGCTCCTTTGCTTTCGTTCCTTAATGGAATCATTAACAATAACACAAACCCATTCTGCTAAATTGTCTCCAATTTCTGATGCTCTCCAGAGAACTTAATCAGAGAGGCTACACTCAGAGTTATGATTAGGGAAGCGTGTCAGTTTCCTTCCACGGCCCCTGAACTAACAAACAGTTGGAAAGTGAGTATTGAACATGGGCCAATTTGAGGATCAGAGGTCGGTTTGATTCTGGCCTCCTCCATGGACTACCCTAACCTTGGACATGTGGGCAGGCACCCCCAACACGTGAGTTTCATCCTTCGGTCATTTTCCCTGCCTGAAAGTGGACTGAAGCTGGGTTAAACCTTAGGTGTGACCACAGCCGAGAACAAGCCTTTGCCTTCTACTTGAGATACCCAAAAGCGATTGGTGGCCCAATGTGTAAGACAGGATGCTGGGCTGGGAGGGCTGTGGCCTGATCCAGCAGGGCTCCACTTATATCATGGTAAGAGAGGTATCAAAGGCTACTAGGGGTGTTTTTCCACTAAAAGTACCCATTAGGTACCCATTAATGGGTACATAATGGGATTTTTGTACCCATTAATTGGTACTTAATGGGTACTTCTAGTGACAGTGGAAAAACACCCTAGAATGGATGCCTAAGTATCACCTTCAGGTTGGACAGACAGGCAGTATGCATCTAAAGGCCATTTGCAGGGAGTGGAGAACAGGTGAAGATTTTGCCTTTGTCTTCTGCTACCTGAGGTGCCCATGAGCACCTGGTGGGCCACTGTATGGACAGGATGCTGGACTAGATGGGCTCTGGCCTGGTCCATCAGAGCTCTTCTTATACTCTTTTTTGTATGACGATGGATGGACACCCAGAGCTTCAACATATACGAAATGGTAACCGGGGGGGGGGGGGGGACGACGTCCATTGACAGATTCCTGAGCTTTCATTAGCTGTTCTCGGCTGCTCCTTTCTGGATGAGGTCATTTGTACTGGAAATATCATTTTGCAGTATAAAAAGCTTTTGTTTCTTTTCCCAGTAGGCCTGCGGTTTTCAAAAAAGAGAATACACACCGCAAGGAAAGGGGCATGTTATACGTGCCCCAAATGTGCACACATCTGATTTTGCTTTCCCCATGAAACTGCGAATAACATTTTGCAAAGAAGACCATCAAAATTCCATTTTAAAGACTTGGTAGCCTGGCTTGGTTCATTTCCCAGTTTGCATTTTCTGTTTGGCTGTACCTTTTTTTTTCCTTTAAAGATGGACATCAACCGGCAAGCATGAACAGCTTCGCACCCTTGCCTTCCTGTCTCTTTTCAGAAATGAGATCAGGTAGGTGTGCCAGACTGAATCTGGAAACAGACCAGCCACTCTGCAAACTTTTATTAGCTTTATACACACCAGTGCCATGAATTCCCTTCTTTGTTCTCCAAACATGGGGATTTTGAATGAGCAAGAGTCTTGCTGAAAAACTGCTGCAGAATTTTAGAGACCTTTTTTTTTTCCAGCCTGGATTCCGCAATTTGAGACGATCTTTCAGGGGGACAAAGTTCTCATGATCTTCAGCATATTTATATTTATACCCCACTTGAAGAAGAAGGAGAGTTGGCTTTTCTACAACGCTTATCGCACCCATTCGAGGGGACTCAAAGCGGCTTACAAAGCTTTTCTATTCTTCTCCCCACAACAGACACCCTGTGAGGTAGGTGGGGCTGTGAGAGCTCAGAAGAGAGCTGTGGCTAGCCCAAGGTTACCCGGATGACTTTGTGTACGAAGAAGAAGAGTTGGTTTTTCTACCCTGCTTTTCCTCACCCATTTTAGGGGACTCAAAGCGGCTGACAAACCTTCTGTTCTCCCCACAACAGACACCCAGTGACGTGGGTGGGGCAGTGAGAGCTCAGAAGAGAGCTGTGACTATCCCAAGGTCACCAGGCTGGCTTTGTGGAGGAGTGTGGAATCAAACCGGGTATTGCCAGATAGAAGTCCAGCTCCCTAGCCACTAGCCACTGAGGTTCTAGGGTAGCACAAGCCCTGTGATAAGACCGGTTCTCACCCACCCACAAGGTCTGCAGAGGTAGCCAGGTGCCTGTCTCTGATGGTAACCATCCCCTACCCCAAGGGCCTTTGATCTTAGCAGCAGTGCTGCTGTGCTAAGTAAGGTGGGTCCTCAGGCTTTCCTAGGGATACAGACCACCCAAACGCTTGCTCGCTCGCTCGCTCGCTTGTCCCCTCCGCACCCCAGAAGGTTGACCCTGTTTGCCAGCACGGGCTTTGCTTCTTCCTTCCTTGCTGTGCCAGAAACGGGCAGGGATTGCCAGCATGGAATTGTTCTCATCCAAACATGAAGGCCATGCCATCTGCGGGCAGAGATGGAGCCAGAAGGATTCTGTGTGTGTGGGGGGGGGGGATCAGCAGGGAACTGGCAAGGGCACCATAAAGTGAAAGGCAACCGCTTGAAGCTCTGTGCATGCGTGTATGATGGAGGCAAGCAAGGTGGGCGGAGAGCTGGGCATCCCTCCTCCTTCTGAGACCTGACCGAAGGGACCTGGTCCTCCTCCCCCCTCTTCCCCCTCCTTTCTCCTTTCCCTCTTCCTGCTCCTTCCCCTCCTCCTCCTCCTTCCTCCTCCATCCTCTTCCTCTTCCCTCTTCCTCCCACCTCTTTTCCTCCCCTCCCCTTCCTCTTCCTCCTCCTCTTCTTCTCCTGCCACCTTCTTCTTCCTTCTCCCTCCTCTTCCTTCATCTTTCTCTTCCTCCCTTCTCCTCTCTCCTCCTCCTCCTTTTCCTACTTCCTCTTTTCCCTCCTCCTTCTTCCTCCTCCTCCCTTCTCCCTCCTCTTCCTTTTCCTTCTCCTCCTCCTGCTCTTCTCCTCCCCCTCCCCTTCATTTTCCTTCTCTTCCTCCCTCCTCCTCCTCCTCTTCCTCCTCCCTCTTTTCCCTCCTCCTGCTCTTCTCCTCCCCTCCCCCTCCTCCTTCTTCTTCCTCCTTCTCCTTTCCCTTCCTTTCCCTTCTTCCTTCTCCTCCTCCCTTCTCCTCCTCCCTCTTCCTCTTCCTCCTCTTCCTCCCCTCCCCCTCCTTCAAGGAGAAACCTCTTTGAAAAGATTTCATTCAACTTAGCTGGCTGGCTAATGCGGAGGGGGAAAGAGACCCATGTGGGTTGCCAGGAATAGCCCTCTTTTAGCAGCAGCTGGCATCTTTCTTTTTTTTAAATATCCCCTTCCTCCCTGCGGGGGCCTGGTTAACCCTCAAGGCTTCTCCTCTCTCACACATCAATGCACAGATCTTTGCCCCTTCCCAGATTTCTTGCTCCCTTCCAGGGACGCGAAGGGCATCCGGCCAAGTAGATACAAGGGAGCTTTTGGCTGGGTCCCCCTTGCTGGAAAGTTACCACTCGTTTGCCTGCAGCAGTGGCAGAGTCTCTTGGAAGAGAGTTTAGGTTTCTGTCCTCTGCCCCCCCCCCCCCCGCCCCGTGTGAGACTCATAAAACCGTCAGGCTGAGATAATGAGCGATCCCATTACGAGGAAAGATTGCGCTAAAGTGATTTCCCCCACAATAGTTCATGCAACATGAAAATAAACGGCCTCCCCACTAGAAAAATGATAAGCAAATTCCCCACCCACCCCAGAAACACTTTCGTCGTAATGAGGCAGCCATTGCTCCAGAGCAGGAAGGCGGCAGCGCAAACACGCCTAGGGAACAGGAAAGAACAGGGAATGTTCAGGGCCTGGGAAACTCAAGGTCTGGGTTCTCTGCACCCTGTGGAAGGGATCTGCCCAAGGTCAGCTACAGACCCCATCTTCAATCTAGAGTTTGTGAAGAATCCAGGCAAGCCAGGAGTTTTGCGGTGTTGGGAATCGTGAGACGGTGTTTGAGGACCAACAATCGGCAATCCCACCCTGAAGCCTCTCTTCTTCTTCTGGGTTCTAATGCCTCATCAGCCATGGAGGTTCCCTGGGTGAGCTTGGACTAGCCTCTTTTTCTCAAGCTGCCACCAAATGAGGATTTGGCGGGACAGTTCATGGCTACCCAGACCAGCCATGGTTCTGTAGTGGTCTTTCCTGGCTACAGGAATGAAGCCACGGGTGGGACTCCAGCTGTTGAGATCCGGTGTTCCTCAGAGTGGAGGTCCTACACCATAAGAACCTAAGAGGAGCCCTTCTTCTTCTTCTTCTTCTTCTTCTTTGCTCTTTCTGATCACAGTCTGGGTGATCACTTGTGTAAGCATTCCATAAGTTGTCCTTTCCTTGTCCCAAGATGAGGAACAGAGCAGAAGAGGAAGAGGAAAAGGAAGAAGAAGAAGAAGAAGAAGAAGAGTTGGCTTTTCTACCAGGCTTTTCTCGCCCATTTAAAGGGACTCAAAGTGGCTAACAAAGCTTTCTATTCTTCTCCTGACAACAGACACCCAATGAGATAGGTGGGGCTGTGAGAGCTCAGAAAAAGAGCTGTGACTTGCCCAAGATCACCCAGATGGCTTCATGGAGGAGGGCTGAATCAAACCCAGTATTCCCAGATAAGAGTCTGGCTCCCTAACTACTAGACCGAACTGGCGTCTCCTTCTGCCCTCAAACCCTGTCTAGAAGATTTTGAGTGCCACCACATAAGTTGTGTGTGGATGTAGCCCCAAGTCCAAGGAAGTCCGCACAGTGGTGCCATGTCTCAGTTTTTGGGGTTCTTGCTGGACTTCAGATGCCAGGCCAGGCCAAACAAAATGAAGGTAGAAAGATCCTTGAGGTGGGATTGCCTTGCAATGACTCCATGGACAGCCCTGTCCAGTTTACTTGCCGGCACAGCAGCAGCAGTGGTCAGCCATTGTCCCATCCTGGAGCAGAGCTGGGGAGTTGAACCCAGGGCCTTCTCCAGGCCCAGCCAGTGCTCTGACCCTGAGCCCCAGCAGCTCTGCAAAAGCTAAAGATGCTTTCAAGTCGAGCATCACTCCTGTCGACCCCAAGGGAGCATCCGTGTGGTTTCCCTGGCAACAGTACCAATGTGGTCTTGCATTGCCTTCTTTAGAGGAGATCTGGGGGCCGAACCTAGATGTACTGGGGCAAATTAGGTCCCCCACCATTGAAGCTGTATTGACTCACAGTCTTGAGATCTTTTCATTGGTTTTCAACTGCCCGTTTTAAAACAGTGTTCTAGCTGTGTTTTAATAACGTATTGATTTGTCTACATAAATATCCAGCCTCTTCCCTGCAAAGGGCTCAGACGTTCTTCTCTGCTCACTTATTTCAACCTCCCAGGCAGAGGCCACTTCCAGACCGCTGCCTAAGAACCCCCTGGCAAGGGATAATGCAAGGTACTGACCCCTACCACCACCACAGTTTAAGGGGCCTCAGAGTTGCTGACAAACCTCCTGTTCTTCTCCCCACAGTAGATATCCCTGTGGGTCTGTGAGAGCTCGGGAAGAGAGCTGTGACTAGCCCAAGGTCACCCAGCTGGCTTCGTGGAAGAGTGCAGAATCAAAGCTGGTGACCTTGTTCACTTCAAGAATGCTCATTTTCAAAGTTATTAATCCACCTTTGACTTCCTTCCTTCCTTCCTTCCTTCCTTCCTTCCTTCCTTCCTTCCTTCCTTCCTTCCTTCCTTCCTTCCTTCCTTCCTTCCTTCCTTCCTTCCTTCCTTCCTTCCTTCCTTCCCAGTACATGCTTTGTATATTTTTTATCTCATTTCATTCCAAGTAGTCTTGCCCCCATGGCAATAGAATGTGATTGGTCATCTTTCTTTCTTTCTTTCTTTCTTTCTTTCTTTCTTTCTTTCTTTCTTTCTTTCTTTCTTTCTTTCTTTCTTTCTTTCTTTCTTTCTTTCTTTCTTTCATCAGCTTCCAGTTGTATGATCTGATTTGATTTGATTGCCTAGTATTTTCACCCAAGCTCCAGCCTTCCAAAATGTGTTCAAGCAACCCACCAAGAAAGTTGGAGGTTAAAAAAGAAAAGTGAAAAAGTTTCTGGCTGGATTTTATCCACTTTGCTGACATGTTCCCTTCACCCCAGAGTCCGACCCAAGGTGGAGAAAAACAGACACTCAGAATTAGTGTGAAGGCCATTTTATCCCAGAGGGAACATTGGCAGATGTCAATCTGGTTTTCTTGCAGTAGGATGAATGGAGATTTAACCAGACAAGGTCCCAGAGAACTATTGTCACCTGTAATTAACAATTTCCAGGTGCTGTGTGTGTTTGCTGTGGATTTTATGGGGACCAGAAAGCATCAATCCTCCTTTTTTTAAGACAGCCTTGTCGGAAGAAGAAGAAAGCACAGACAACTGTCACAATTGCTGGGGATAATTAAGAAGGAAATAGAAAACAAGTCAGCAAGTGTCATTTTGCCTCTTTACAAATCTATGGGGAGGCCACATTTGGAATATTGTGAACAGTTCTGGTCACCACACCTCAAAAAGTATATGGTAGAACTGGAAAAGGTGCAGAAAGGGAGACCAGAATGATTAAGGGGCTGGAACAAAATCCCTTACGGAATCAGACTGCAATGTCTGGGCCTCTTCAGCCTGGAGAGACGGCCTGATTGAAGTATATAAAATCATGCATGGTATAGAAAAGGTGGATAGAGAAAATGTATTTTCTTTATCACACAATACTAGAACCAGGGGTCACTCTATGAAGCTGATGGGTAAAAGAATCAGATCGGACAAGGGAAAGTATTTCTCCACCCAGAGGGTCATCGGTCTATGGAATTTGTCACCAGAAGAAGTGCTGACAGCAACCAGCCTGGACAGCTTTAAGGAAGGGTGAGACAAATTCATGGATGACAGATGTATCAATGGCTACTAGAATGGATGCCTAAGTATATCTTTCAGGCTGGGCGGGGGGGGGGGGGGCATGCAGGATGCCTGCAAGGCCATTTGCTGGGATTCGAGAGCAGGAGAAGGTTTGCCCTTGTCTCTGCTTCAGATGCCCAGAAGCAATTGGTGGGCTACTGTGTGAAACAGGATGCTGGACTAGATGGGCTGTGGCCTGATCCAGCAGGGCTCCTCTTGGGTTCTTATGGACTAGATGGGCTGTGGCCTGATCCAGCAGGGCTCCTCTTAGGTTCCTATAGACTAGATGGGCTGTGGCCTGATCCTGCAGGGCTCCTCTTGGGTTCTTATGGACTAGATGGGCTGTGGCCTGATCCAGCAGGGCTCCTCTTAGGTTCCTATAGACTAGATGGGCTGTGGCCTGATCCAGCGGGGCTCCTCTTAGGTTCTTACTGTTCAGAGCACACCCCTCCACCACCCACAAAAACAGCAACTGATCACCCTATAGCGTTTTGAGCCAGCGTCTGTGCAAATGGGCTTTGCAAATCGCAGTACGTGTTGTGCAGCCAAGAGGGAAAGAGAGAGAGAGATTGTTTCCCCATATGGGCTCGTAGGGGCTGTGTGAATTAGAGACTGCCTTAGCCAGATGGCCTAGTAACTCCCTGAAGTCAAGAAAATAGAACAGAATCCAATTCCCGTTCCCTGCAAAAGAGTTTTATTGCCTCTTCTCCACTTTGATTTACTGCAAGTTGTCTCTGTAGAAATCAGGGACACACACACATACATGGACACAGACACACATACACATACACAACTCTCTCCCAGCGCCCCCGCCCCCAAGAAATCCAGGTGTCTGCAAACTTTAGAAACATCCTGATTTTGAACTACAGTTCCCACGCTCCTCTGCCAAAGTACTCCAGGGTTGCGGGGGTAGAAGAATGGGATGCTCACACCTTGTCCCTAAATCCAGGCTGGGTTTTTGGATTCACGGATCATCAGCAGAGAGCATCAGCTTTGAAAACCAGCCTCTGTACTATTGGCTCTAAGAGAGACTGTCCCCTTAGGTCTTTAAGGTTGCCTGTAAGCATGAGACATTTACCCACAGGGTCCATTCCCAAATATCTGAGAGTCGTTTTGGCCTTGTGGTTAGGGGTGCCGCCAGCATCTTATCTGGTCATCTCACGGTCTGGTTCCGCACTGCTCTACGAAGCCACAAGCCACTTTGGTCCAGTGGCTAGGGAGCCAGACTCTTATCTGGGAATACTGGGTTCCATTCCGCCCTCCTCCACAAAAGACAGCTGGGTGACCTTGACCTAGTCACAGCTGTCTTCTGAGCTCTCCCAGCCCCACCAAAATCACAGGGAGAAGAACAGAAGATTTGTCAGCTGCTTTGAGTCCCCTTAAATGGGTGAGAAAAGCAGGGTAGAAAAGCCAATTCTTCTTTCCGAGCTCTGCAACCACCATCTTGCTCTATTGTCTGCTTTTGCATGTAACCCAAATCTGAAACAATGTGACTCTCTCCAACAGTATCCATGTATATGTTCAGATTTCATTTGGCACCATCTGCTTACAATGAGCATTTTCCAGCAGGGCCTCCTGTTGCAGCTCTTGCAAAGGCTGGATTTTCTATTGAATCTGCAAAGAAGAGTTAGCTTTTATATCCTGCTTTTCACACCCATTCAAGGGGACTCAAAGTGGCTGACAAACCTTCTGTTCTTCTCCCCACAACAGACTCCCTGTGAGGTAGGTGGCTCTGTGAGAGTTCAGAAGAGAGCTGTGACTTGCCCAATGCCACCCAGCTGGCTTTGTGGAGAAGTCCAGAACCAAACCGTGAGATGACCAGAGAAGATGCTAGCACCTAACCACAAGGCCAAAATGGCTCACAGATAAAGATGAATGGATCCCCTGGGTAAACGTTTAACGCTTACAGGCAAAAGTAGAAATGCTGTTTAGGACCAGAAATTTTGCAAGAAGGCAAAATATTTCCTGGATTACTGCCGCAGCAGGCATTCTGCCAGTAGTTGCACAAACAAGGTGAGAGGAAAGGTCTTGCACAAACCCAGTTATGTAACATTGGGAAATTTCTTTCTTTTTCTTTTTTTTGTGCACCAGAAAACAGAAGTAATGAACAAGAAGTTGTGCTCTGAAACCCAAGTTCCTCTGAAACACTTCTGGCAGCGTTTGAAAGTGACTGGGTGCATCAGATGCTAGGAAAAAAGCAAAGCCTGAAAATGCACACAGCAAGGATAAAAAGGATTTTTAAAAAGGATAAAAAAAGGATTTAAAGAAAGAGCAAGAATCCACACATTAAAACAATGAAAACTAACGAAAGCAAACCGCGCAGTGTAGGCATCCCTCATTTCATGGGGTGCTTTGGTTCCTGGAAATCACCGTGCTATGTGCAAAACTGAGTTATGGAAGAAACTGCTACCTATGGGAAGCTCATGATTAGAGGGAAAACATGGGCCGTTCTACCAATTCAAGTTGATGGGGCCACAAAAGCGATACTGGACCCGATGGAAGCTACAACGGTATAGTTCAGCAACATAGAGGGGCAAGCAGAGATGTGCAAAGTTCAGTTTGCATTCAAAAATTCAACCAAGCGGTTCCTGTCCACAGGTGTTTGCATCGAACCAAACATGCAGTGGTTCGCACCCTGACAGATCCGATCGAACCGAACCAGTGTTCTACTTTCAGGCGTGAGCATGTCAACCGGACCGCCCACGCCTGCTGTGGTTTTGCCCTAGAATTTTTTACTTTTTGAAGTTCAGAATTAAACACAAACAGCTGTTTGTTCAAATCGAACAAACGGGCCTTCGGCTCGGCAGCAAACCGAACGCGCGGTTTTCGTTCGTGCACGTTCCCTAGTGGTGAACTGTGCTGGGGAAGTGGCCGGACGGTCCAGGCACCGGATGCCTCCACAATCAGAATGAAGCACTCCCTCTCCAACTTCACGAGTGACATTCAGGAATGAGTCTTTTGCCCTGAATACCCCGGGACAGCTGCACCGGGCATAAAGATTAGGTGAAGCTATCAGCTTGCAGGCTGTTGTCTTCCACCATGCCTCCAAATCCAGCCTTTGCAGAGTCAGGAAAGAGTCAAAGGCATATTTCTTGGGAGCCGTTGTCACTGACTCACGCCGCTCTGCTCGCCCTGTGAGTAAAGCGGTCTCCAAACTCTGTCTCTTCCCCTCCCCACCCCGTATTTGTGTACATTTAACACAGTTATGAATAATTATGAATCATTTGCACACCAAACATCGCTTTGGAATGACCCCGCAGGTGGGAGGGGGAAGGGGAAGTGAGCAGATTAGCAACAGATTAAAAATCCCACAATAATAACAGGAGGAGAGAGAGGACGGGCGGGCTGTCGAAGATCCGCGCGAATATTCGTCAGTTTCAGAATTCGTACGAATTCGGCCAAATTCGGGCGTCCGGGTTCGAGCCGAATGTTGGCACATTCGAAGACTGACATTCAAATTTGAATGGAATGTTTTGATAGATTCATACGAAGCTTTGCATGGGAGTCGTATCCGTTTGTGTGGGATCGAACATTCGTACCGAATTCAAATCCTGCCACATTCGAAGGGGATCTATTCGAATGAAAATGAATTTTCTTGCATTTGGTTCAATACGAACCGAATGCAAAAATTACCCCATTCCTGTGCCTCCCCAGGGTGTGAACAGAGGTCAGACCCTGTTCAGATTTATACATGAAGGGAACACCATAACATACTGTGCCACGCCATACCGCAACTTTCCCATCCCTGCCCCCGCTAGTGCCACCATCACCAGGTTCTATGAATGGCCTCCGTCTCCCCAGCCACGTCCCTTGCCCCCAATTTGGCCATGTCCTCAACATCCTCCGCCAACATTCATGTGCTGCTCCGAGGCCCAGGTAGTGGAGGCGTACACACACACATCCTCCATCCAGGAATTGTGGGATATCCCCAGATTGGGGGGGGGGGTGCACACACATCTATGGGAGGCCTACTTGGGCCTTGGAGCAAAATGCAAATGGCTGTGGAGGATGCAGAGGACACAGATACAGCGTTATTTGTGGGTAAAGAAAGGCGGCATGGGGGGGGGTGATGGGTGGCCGGGGGTGGCCAGATCCATCCTTCATTGAAACTTCGACAAAGGCTGGAGTCATTCAATTTGTGGGAGTTTGGGGGCCTACTAATGTAGAAGAAGGAGAAGAGTTGGCTTTTCTATCCCGCTTTTCACGCCCATTTAAGGGACTCAAAAGCGGCTGACAAACCTTCTCTTCTTCTCCCCACAACAGAACACCCTGTGAGGTAGGTGGGGCTGTGAGAGCTCAGAAAGAAAGCTGTGTCCAGCCCAAGATCACCCCAGCTGGCATCGTGGAGGAGGGCAGAATCGAACCCGGTTTTCCCAGATAAGAGTTCCGGCTCCCTAACCACGAGGCCAAACTGGCTCACCAGTCCTGGTCCTCTTTCGATTCGCTTGCGAATGTTGAAATTCGTGAACATTTGTACGGATTCCAAATTGCACAAATATCCATGCACACTCCTACCTTGTTGACTTTTGCATTTACAGCGGAGGGTTACAGCATAATCAAGGAGGATGGTTCCATTTGCGCCCCTCGGAGAGAGCATAAGGCTTTTGGCAGATTAAAGGGAACAGGGGGCCAAGCGACATTCTTCACACCCTCCCCACCCCCTGAGAAAGCAACAGGCGCATGGCTCCAGGGGACCATCGTTGTCCGTGAGCAGCACACCTCCCAGCCAGGTTTTAGAGTGATGTCAGGAAAGGCACCTATGGATGGCTGACGTGCAAATGAAATATTTTCAACCCATCAACCCAATTCATTAGTGCACTTTGCTGCATGAGACATTGATGGGTTCTCAAAATCTGTCCCTCTCTCGGTGTTTCTCTCTCTCCATCTGTCTCCCTGCGCTTGTCTCTTGGAAGCGACTGGGGTTTGAAAACAAGGCCTTTTACAAATTGTCGTCTGCCCCAAAGGAACACGCTGAAGCCATCTTGTGGGCGGGAAACCACGGCCACCAAAACAGTGGTGACATTTGCTACTCTTCTCCCACACAAATGCTGCCGGGGGGGGGGGGGCGGCTTTCGCTGATGTTTACCTGCCTAGGGGGTGCACTGCTAATGCTGGCACTTGATAAGAATGTAAGGATCAGGCCACAGATCATGCAGTCTGGCATCTGGTCTTACACGGTGGCCCACCAATTGCTTCTGGGCATCTCAAACAGAAGACAAGGGCAAAACCCTCACCTGCCCCTGACTCATTGCAGATGGTTTTGAAAAGCCCCCCCCCCCCCCGCCTCTCTCTCCAGCCTGGAGGCAGTACCTAGGCATCCATTTGAGATAAGAACATGAAAAGAGCCTTGGTGGATCAGGCCACAGCCTATCTAGTCCAGCATCCCATGTCACAAGTGGCCCACCAATTCCTGAGAGCATCTCAAGCAGGATATGAAGCCAAAAGCTTCACCTGTTCTTGACTCCCTCCAGAGGCACCCTGTATCCATTCTAGCAGCCATTGATACACCTGTCCTCCACGAATTTATCGAATTTATGGTCAGATTCTTCTCTTCTTCTTGCCTGGATTGCGTCCAGCTCTGTTGTACAGAGGGACCCATTTTGCGTAAGCGAAAATATGGCTTCCGGCCACCATTTCTTCCTACTTCCTTGACCCTGTAAGGCCTGAACCACAAGCAGTTCTGAGGATGAAGCTGATTGTATCCAAAACTGGAGGAGCCCAAGACACAGATCTGTTCCTCTGAATGCTGACGCAGGATGGGTTGCAGCTTTCCAAAGAAACTGGAGGTAGAGGAGAAGCAGTGTGGCTTCAGGACAGACACTTTTCCAGTCTGGAAAACTGCCTGCTGTAAATGTTCCTTTGGAACAGGCACTGGTGACCCCAGTGACCTTAAAAGCATTTCAGAGAACAGCCCACACCCAGAGGCGTGGATTACAAAATTCATCCCATTAATAACAGTGACGCAATGCGCTTCAGGATGGGCCCGGTTTGGCTTCCCACTGACACCTTACGGCTGATGGTTCCATGCCAGGGTGGAAACGCGTTGTGCTTTGCTAATGAGACGTAGCTTCCTTCTGCAGAGCTCCACAGCAGAGGTGGCAAGTGTCTAATCCCACCAGATGTTGGACTTTAGGAAGCATAGCCATTAGGACCACCAATGGCATGCTTCTGAAGGAGAGAGGTACAAGAGGTGGTAGCACGTGAAGAGGACTTTTCTCTGGTGGATCCCAAGCTCTGGAGATATCCCAGTGGGCAACATTATACGGCTTTGTGGCACCTGGTTAACACACAGGCCGTGGTCACACCTTCCTTTCAGACCTTCTAGAAGAGTGGGGTATACATGCTTAAACGAGCCAGTTACGTCTAGTAGTTAGGGAGCCGGACTCTCATCTGGGAATACCGGGTTTGATTCTGCACTCCTTCATGAAGGCAGCTGGGTGACCTTGGGCTAGTCACAGCTCTCCTCTGAGCTCTCACAGCCCTACCCACCTCACAGGATGTTCTGTTGGGGGAGAAGAACAGAAGAACAGAAGGTAGAAAAGCCAGTTTCCTCCATCCACCTTTTCTATACCATGCATGATTTTATAGCCTTCAATCAGGTCCCCTCTTAAACGCAGCACTGATTCCGGAAGGGAGGTGTTCCAGCACCTTAACCAACCTGGTTGGAATGTGGCCTGGCAAAACTCCCTGTCGCCCAGGTATCCAGTATGCAAGGGTGGGCATAAGATTTGACCCCACTCCCTGAGCAGTGGGCAGACGAACCATGCTGGGAGGGCGGTTAATGTGCTATTTGCCGAAGGTGAGATTTTTATACTGTATTTCTTCCCCACCCATCTTTTTGCCATCTCGATTTCTGTTGAGATGTCCAAATAGTGGCAAAACCAGCAGATGTGTAAGAGAAAGAGAGATTGTCCTCTCTTGAGAATTTCTTTTTCTGTCTTTTCTTTCTTCCCCTTTCTGAGGAAGGAGGAAGTACGCGCAGTTCAAGCAACACTGCTTTGGACAGGTTTCAAGCGAAGCCGGCCTCATTTCTACAGGGATTTCCTGCAGCGACCTTCGGCTGACCTTCTCTGCCTCAAAGAACTGTTTATTGGTTTTTCTGTGCACCCTCCGGTGGTGTTGACGGGCAGAAAAGATGTCTGGGTTTTCAAAGTGGGGGTGGCGGCAGCGGCGGCGTTCCTCTATTTTTTCCGCTTTGTTCACTCTACAAATTGGTTTTTATAAGGTGGAGTGAGAGAGTCGCTATAAAAGAAGGCAAACTGATCCTAAACAGCTTTCACAACACTGACAACAGCAGACAGGCACCGGGGTCCCAACCTTGACAGGGATGAGGCCGTGTTTACAAAAAACAAAAAAACACCCACCCTTCTGTTTGCCTACACTAATTATAAGCAGAAGACAAAAGGAAAACGTAAACAGCGAAAACTACAATTGCAAAATTCAGTAACAGAACGTCAGTGCCGGGAAGAGCCATTGGGAAAGGGCAGGGTAAATTCTTCTGCCGAGGTGCTACCGCTGAAAAGGCCCTGTCTCCGGGACTCTGTAGGGCAGAAGTAAGGATGAATGTAAAGGGGCCTATATAACGCGGCAAACCCACAACTGAACGGACCATATGGGGGTGAGGCTTATCTGTTAAATCCCCACAAAATTGACAGCTGATGTCACAGTGCATGTGTCTTAGGCCACATCCCCACTACAAGCTTATTTCGGTTTCGATACAGTTTCAATCCTCGCAGACCCCACGTCAGTTTGGCTTAAGACAGAGGTGCTGTGTGTCACCGGCTCTCGGGTCCAAGTAGTTGGGAGATACCCTGTCCTTGATGGGGTTACAATATCCGGGAAGGGACAGGTGCAAAATTTGGGGGTACTCCTGGACTCTGCGCTAACACTTGAAGCTCAGGTGGAAGCCGTGGCCAGGAGTGCCTACTCCCAACTACGGCTGGTGCACCAATTGAAACCTTTTTTGGGCAGAGAGGACCTGGCCACAGTTATCCATGCTCTGGTAACCTCCAGGTTGGACTACTGTAACGCACTCTACCTGGGGCTTCACTTGAAGACGGTTCGGAAGTTGCAGCTGGTGCAAAATGCAGCGGCCAGAGTGCTGACAAGAACATCTAGCCGGCCGCATATTACGCCGGTCCTAAGAGAACTGCATTGGCTGCCAATTCACTACCGAGCCCAATTCAAGGTGTTAACTCTGACTTATAAGGCCCTAAATGACTTGGGCCCCAGATATCTAAAGGAGCACCTTCTCCCGTATCAACCTGCCCGTGTTTTAAGATCTGGAGGGGAGGCCCTTCTGGTGATCCCTCCGCCTTCATTAGTTAGGCGGGTGGGCACCCGGGAGAGGGCCTTCTTGGTGGTGGCCCCCAGGCTGTGCAATGGTCTCCCCCTCAAGGTGCGTCAGGCCCCTTCTTTGTTCCTATTCAGGAAGGCGGTGAAAACATTCCTATTCACGTAGGCCTTTGGTTAAATGTTCCGCACACACCCCCTCACTGAAAATCACTGATGTTTTTAACTTTTCTTGTATTTTTAAAACTGTATTTTTAAATTTGTTTTATTTTTGATACTGTTTTTATACATCTGTTTTTAAATGCTGTGAGCCGCCCAGAGACCCTCGGGTATGGGGCGGCATATAAATTTAAATATAAATAAATAAATAAATAACATGCTTTCCGCATGTTAAATCGCCCCAAAGCGTTGTAAATGTTAACCCTCATTTCAACAGGTCTCACTCCTGATTGTGCGCTTGATACGTGTTACATTTTTTACTGTGGGGACTGTACCGTTTTAAGGGATGAGAATCCATGTTTAGGGTTTCCCTCCCCCAATAGCTTTCTTCCAGTGTAAAAATCCACCCTTTATAGCAGCCGCTACACTGTAGCAATCCACCCACTTCACACCTGATAACAATGTTGCAATTTTGCACAATTCTAGCTCTTTGGAGTTCTGACATTTAAAGGGGAGAGGAAAGCAGGGCAGGTTTTTGGAGATGTGTGAATGTTTAAAGCCCCCTTGCTTGAGTTTCCGCTGCTGCTGTGTGCCCTGGGCAATGGGGAGAATCGCTGGCTGCCCGCTGCCAGTTTTCCTCCATCCAGGCAAGCGGCAGCCACCCAGCCAGGCTCGGTGAAGGGATCCGTTATGGGTGACACATTCACGCCAGGAGGAAGAGGGCAGGGCAGCCCCGAAAAGCAGCTTTTAGAAAGTAGCCACTTGAGTCCCCCCTTGAGTCACGTACACCACGTACGATCCTCAGAATCCGGATTGAACGTGATTAAGTTAAAAGTAATGGGAACAGGCAAATTCGCGTTTGCATCCGGTTCTATTATTTCGGTTTAGGGAAACTGGATTAAGCTTGTAATGGGGATGCGGCCTTACTTTCACATTTCATCTGTGTTCTGTATAGTTCACACTTAGCAGGAACTTAAGCGTGTCCAGTCTATATGTGATGGCTACATCTTGCATCACAGGCAGGTAAAGCCTGTGGGGGTGCAGGAAATTGTCAATTCACTGGTGGCCTTTGACTTCCACTGAATGGCGGCAAACTGGGCTTTCATTTGATGTGGAAGCCAATCCATTTTGCTATTCATCACTGGCCCCTTCCTTGTACCCCAATGGCAGCTGATTTCAAAGGGCATATTTTTATTCAGTTCATTTTCCAAGCCGACTTAGAAAAATGAATAAAAAATGTAGGCAGTGAACCCTGAACTGCTCAGACAATGGACCTTTTTCTACCCTGAAAAGCGCCACCAGTGGGCCCTGCCACGTTATTTACTAAAATTATTTCCTCTCTCGATAGGCCGGCCACACATGCACACACAAAGACATAAAAAATACAGAGCTGTTTTGAATAGGATGGAATTAGATTTCTGAGCCAGAATGTCAAAGCAACCCTGCGAGATGCAATGAGCTCCTGCCAATGTTACCTTCAGGATGGATCGCGCGGCTCCCACGCTAGCCAAGCCAACATTCATGGGAAGCCTGTACCCCCCAGCAGCTGGTGCTGAGAGGCACGCTGCCTCTTTCAGAACATGGAAAGCTGACAGAGCCATCAGAACGCGGAGCAGCAAGACTATGTGCCTCCTCAGGATGTGCGGGCATGTGCCACAGACCAGAACAGCCAGTCATGGGGCGATTTTGCTAAAGTTTTGTGCTGTGAAGATGGCTGATGGCTTCAGGCCACTAATGGCCTCCTCTTTGCTGTGAGGATCTCAAGAGTATTCTGAGAGGAAGAACAAATCATTTGATCATGACAGAACTGGTGCTAAGGAGCAAGAGAACTCATGGGTCTCTCCCACCTCCTTGCACTGGCAGGGAGTCTGCAAATATTTTGCATTCTTTGGTTAATCTCCCATTACGGCATGTCTCCGCCTCACAGACACAGGTCTGAAAATTAGCTTCCTTGTCACTCCCAGAATGCCTTCAGGGAAGGATTAGCCAGCAAGTACCATGCACCATGCTTCCACATCCTGCTGCCGCGGCCCCTGAGAAGATTGAAGAGACACAGATTACTCTAGGACAAGGAAATGTGGAGAACGGGAGAGCCCCACAACACAGCAGTAGAACATCTGCCTCCCAGGCTCAGCAGCTCCCATCAGCTCCACAGAAGAAGACAACGGCCAGTGATTTCTCCGTTACAAAGTAGAGTTCAGTTTGAAGTAGCGGTGTGCGCACGAATGCAATTTTAGACATTCGGTTTGTAACGAATCGAATATCCAAAAATCAGAATTCGTTCGAACAGAGAAAAATGAATGTCTGGACATCTGAACCGATATGAATACATTTGTATCTATTCGTTTGAATATTCAGTACGTATCTAATGATATGAATCTCATATGTGTCTGTATGCATCCCATATGCGTACAGACGCATGCAGATATGCACGCGTCCGCAATACGTATGTACCAGTACCCATGTGAATGTCCAAATTATTCATACAAATAACTCCAAATATTTGTATTTGTATGAGTACTAAAGTACGATTTGTATACAAATCTCCAAATTCGTCCAAATTTGTCTGAATAACGGATATTTCATCTTGACGTTTCGTTAAATATACAAAGGAAACTTGGGGGTCTCTCTTGAGTCAGCTTGATAGAAACAAAACCAAAGACAGAGGTGGGGAATTTATCATGCAACCATGCCTGCACTGTGGTAACATTGGGTGTTTTTCCACCGTGCTCCTTTAATCCGGATCTAAGAAGATCTGAATCTAAGGAATGGGTACATTCCTTAGATCCGGATTAAGAGAAGTACCCAATGTGTTTTCATGGATGGTCTAGCACCCAATAGCAATGGGTGCTAGCCTCCCTGCCGTGGAAACACCGGAGCACCCATTTGGAAATCCGGATCTACCCATGAGGGGTCTGCTCATCACCCCAGGTGTTTTGGGGGACAGGGGGTGCAATCTCTGAAGTGGCTTCAAAGTCACTTCGAAGTCACTTCGAAGTCTGTGCAAAACAGCTCCTTTGAAGTCTGTGCTGATCTTCAGAGTGAACTTCGAAGTGACTTCAGAGTCACTTCGGAGTCACTTCAAAGTTCACTCTGAAGATCAGCACAGACTTCAAAGATGCTCCAGAGCTATTTTGCACAGACTTCGAAGTGACTTCAAAATGACTTCGAAGCTTAGGTTTTGGGGCTCCCCCCCCATGGGTGCCCCTTCCCCTAGCCTCCTCTAGACCCCATTGCTACACAAGCATGGAAACAGGCTCCCTTCCCTTTAATCCGGATTTTCTGTCTGAAGACCCCATTGTAGACCACATTAATGGGGTCTACAGAAAATCCGGATTAAAGGCCAGAAAGTACCCATTTGATCCGGATTTCCCCAGCGGCAGTCAAAACAATTGGGTCCCAAATGGGTGTCGTGGTGGAAATGGGATCATCCGGCTCACACCCAAATGGGTCTTTAATGGGTGCAAAAATGGGTACTTTCTGACAGTGGAAAAACACCCATTGTGACTAGGGACATGCACGAATATTTGTAATATTTGTACAAATTTGGCCAAATTTGGCCATTTGTATTTGAATAAAATGTTGGCACATTCAACACTGAATTCGAATCCAAATCGATTCTTTCAATACATTCGTATGAAGCTTTGTATGGGATTCGTATGCATTCATTATGGGATTGAACATTCAATTCAAATTCAATTCCCACTACATTCAAAGGGGATTTGTTGGAATGAATGCAAATTTTCTTGCATTTGATTCAATGTGAAGTGAATACAAAATAACAACAACACATTTGTGAAAATCCAAATTTGTACAAATAAAGAAAAATGAATGTCAGGACATTTGTATCTATCTGTACAAATATTCGGTATGTATCCAATGATACGAATCTTGTATGCGTCCGGAGGCATCCATACGTTTTCTGTTTGTATCCTGTATGCACCCCATTTTCATCCTGTACGTATCCTACGGATGTGTACAGACACGCACAAAATGAGTACAGATACGTACGGGATGCGTACGGATAGGTACACATACGAATGTCCGAATTATTAGCACAAGTAGCCCAAAATATTTGTATGCATATGGGTGTTTTTCCACTGTCACTAAAAGTACCCATTAAGTACCCATTAATGGGTACGGAATGGCATTTTTGTACCCATTAATGGGAACTTAATGGGTACTTCTAGTGACAGTGGAAAAACACCCTACGAATACTAGGGTACGAATATCTGGATGTTCGATTCATATACAAAAATCTGAATTCATCCTAATTCATACGAATAATAAATAATACTAATATCTGTGCACATCCATAGCCCTCAAGACCCCTAGGATGAGACAGAATGGGCAGTGATAAGTGAGATCCATTTAACATCCTTTCCCGGAGAGTTTTAGAGCTTCCTTTAGTCGAAAAGGATTTTTTTGAAGAAGCCTAAAAGAGGGTTAGCCGATTTGACCGAACACTGAACCTAAACTGCCACCAAAGCAGTATACTGGTCAGGTCAATGTTCCAGGGCTCACTGAAAAACCTGATTTAGCCCTCTCTGCAGTACCTTTAGGAAATTTATCATCTAAGAAGCTTTTAAGAAAGTGCTCGCTTCTGGACTAACGTTTCGGCACTTAATTACATTAGCCGACTGCAGCCTCAGCTCTTGTCGTTCAGGACTGGCTGTCTGAAGGCAGGGAGCCTTGTGAAAAATGCTTCCAGGGAGCCTTTTGCTCCAAGTGGTTCACCGCTAGGGTCTCTGGGATGTCTGGTCCAAAGAAAAGCAAGGAGAGCAGCAAAGGCCGTTTCCCCACAAACCTGACTTGGATCACTGTGGCCGGTCCACTTTCACTGGAGTGGTCTAGTTGTGAATGCGGCCCAGGTGGCCCAAAAGAGGGCCGTCTGCACCACCATGGGATTCTGTTCCAGGGCAGTTCCAAAGGCTGTGATGGTGGCCAAGGAGCTTTTGTTCCTGGCCTCAGATCCTGTGGGTGATCCAATTTTGGCAGCATGTATTGTTCTGGAAAGCTGTCCCAGACCGGTTCTGCAGAGTGAGTGTGAATCCATCTATGTTTATAGCTGCAATGCTATGTCCACTCACATGCACAGAGCGGACGACGTAAACAGCAACCAGCCCAGAACTGAAGCATGCAAGGAGGAGGAAGGAAGGGCGTTCTCAAGTATTCAGCAACTTGCAGGCAGGCTGTGTTCACACGTAAGGTTTAATCCAGCTTCAGTTCACCTTCAGGAGCGAGAGAGCCCATCAAGCAAAAGTGACAAGCTGTTTTCTTTCAGTGTGAAATAACCTTCAGGATGGATAATGTGGAAAGAAAATTACCGGTCACTTTGCTGATGTGTTCTCTCTCTCTCTCTCTGAAGGTGGACTGAAGCTGGATTAAACCTTACATGTGACCACAGCCTTATTGGGGGTTACTGCGTGCTCTGCCCAATAGACCAGCTGGAGCTCCTTTTTAAAATCAGAGGTTTGTGGAGATTCTCGAGCTGTCAGGTGTGTCCAGACTGGGAGATACTGTTCACTCCAACGTGGAGTTGGTGAGTGGGTGTCACACCTGACACCCAATACTTCGTAGCGGTGGTGCATTATGCCGCCGCTACTGCGGATTTATCTGCTGCGGAACGATCCACACTCGCTCTGCCGTATCAGGCAATTTCGGAGTTTCCCGTTGTCCTGACAGATGGCAAGAGTTGAGCCTGCAACTCAGCTCCCACTGGCTGCCCAATCCCATGTGAGTGGGGACGGCGCGTCGTGACTTTGCAGCCGTGTACACTGTGAATTTACTAACAACTAGTGGGTTGCATCCACTAGTCTGGAAGGAACCATTATTATTTAAAAAGTGCATTTTAGCGGACATATGCAGGCAACTTGGGAGACAAGGATCCACTCAGCAGTTCTGCCCAGTTCAGGGGTCGGCAAACTCATTAGTCAAAAGAGCCAAATATCAACAGCACAATGATTGAAATTTCTTTTGGGAGCCAAATTTTTAAAACTTAAACTATATAGGTAGGTAAATTGTTATTAACTTGATTAGGGTGCTCCTAAGCTGGAAGAGCCACAGTCAAGGGGCCAAAGAGCCACATGTGGCTCCCGGGCCGCGGTTTGCCTACCCCTGGCCCAGTTCATACAGGACCAGGCTGCTCAAAGACCTAGTGACAGCCCCCACCACCACCTCTCACACACATACACACACACACAGTGTTATCAATGGCACCATAAAAAAAAGCAAGGAAGTGACAGGGTCCATTAGCAGTGGAGGCCAATTGCTTCCAAGTATCATATCAGTTTGGAGGAGGACAGTCTGATGGGAAGTACTTAGCCGTAATGACATTTTGCACTTAATAAATTAGTTTGAAAATTGCAAGGAAGCAGTTAACCATTAGGTTGATCAGTGTGAGGTGGGTGGAGGTGGCTGGAAGGGGGCGCAGACGCTAGAAACCTCATGGAAGCAGTATACCCCATTTTGTGCAAAAATAAAAAATAAAAAAATCTGGCTACAATATAACACAGGCAAAAATATGGCTTTTAAAACAGCTCTTAAAATGCGAAAGGAATTATAGCAATCTGTGCTCTTTAGAAATACACACAGCCTGGCTTTTCAATATTCAGGAGTACCGGGTAGCAAACAAAAAGAATGAGGGGGGTTAAGATGCTAAAAAAATAATAAAAAAAATCCAGAAAATATTTCAAGAAAATAAGAAACTGAAATTTTTAAAAAGGAGGAGAAGGAGAAAAAGAAGAAGATGGAAGAGGAGGAGAAGGAGAAGGAGAAAATAAGATGGAGGAGGAGGAGGAGATAGAAGAAGAGGAGAAGAAGGGGAAAAGAAGATGGAAGAGGAGGAGGAGATGCTGGAGGAGCAGGAGAAGAAGACAAGAATTACAAATGATGATAGAACACAAGAAATACATTTAGCCCAGTCTCTAAAACAAGTAGAGAATCTCTAATCTTTGTCTTTTTAGTCAGGGGCATTTTCAGCCAATAACAGAGCAGTGACCACTGAGGTGAACCAAAACCCAGGCAACTGTAGGCTGAAGGCAGCTTGTTGGCGAAAATTTCCAACAGGGAAGCGACGGTCCCCTAGTTTCTCTCCTACTAATGTCCATAACCGTGAATCCAACCCTCGCTATTTGTGTCTGGGAAGCTAGCAGGCTGGGCACAAAAGACTTCCAAGATATGGGGAGATACATGTTGAGGTTTTGCACAAGTTTCCTTCAAACAGAGAAGACGCAAACCTCTCCCTGGAACACTTTGGAGGATAGGACAGAGGAAGAAAAGGGCTGCTTTTCGGCTAAGAGAGCGGCTGTTCTTGCACACCTAATTCATGCCAGCATTATCATGCTAATAGCAAGAGTCCAGTCTGGTGGTAATAATGCCTTTATTCTCTGCTATTTCCTCCAAGGGGTAAAAGATCATGGTGCATTAAACACAGCGGATGTGCCCTTTGAACCCCAAATGGTTCCTTGAGCAATAAATCAGAAAAGTGCCACAGAGACACAATAGGCCTGAAATTAATTACCTGATAAGGGTGTCTGTCTGGTCTTCCCCGCCCCCCTCCCGTTCCAAAACAGAAGTCACATTGGGGCAGGCAAAGCCAGACACAAAGGGGGGGGGGGTAAAGAGAGAGAGAGAGTCCACAGGAAACCTCCCCTCTGATGGTTCCACTGTAACTAAAAGGGATGGTGTGAGAACTGCCACGTTTGTGCACACTGGTGAGCTCTTTGGGAGCCACGCTGCTCCGAGCGAGGTTGCTTGCGTAGGGACATCTGGCGGGATGGCGGGACCCGGCGCGCACTCGGTCTGCTGCCATGGCGACGCCGGTTCTCTTGTCTGCAGCCCTGACATCCATGTTTATGGCTTGTCCCTCTTTTAAAATTGCCCCGGATGCCGCCGCGGGAGAGAGCTTCTGCAGCAGAGGGACTCGCTAGCCAGCCCTCCCCAGGACGGTTCCCTGTTGGTACGCTTCTTTAACCCAGAGGGAGGAGGAGGAAATGGACCCAGGCCGATGGGGGCGATGTCCTGGAAGATGCCGGAATTTCTTGGAAAAAGTTAGGTGGTCTTGATTCAGGGTGCTTTCGGCCACTGCTAAAACCACCTCACTAGGGATAGGCACGAAAATATTCGTAACATTCGAAATTTGGCCAAATTCGGACATTTGAACTTGAATGAAATGCTACGATATTTGTATGCTAACGTTCGAATGAATACGAAAGCTTCTGGGTATTCGTACAAACAGTTTTGGAACATTTGTATGAAGCTTCGGCGCATTCATGAAATGGGGAGATGGGAAAGCGGCTGCACCAGTCACGTCCGCAACAGATCCAGAGTGCATTCGACATGGTTTGAGAGTGGATTCAAAGTGGATTTGATGCTTTCAGAGCGGATATGTTACAGGATAAGGGTCAGACTTCAATGGCGCTCATGTGGACAACGTATTCAGAATGGGGTCCATACCAATTATGTGCCTATCGGGTTCCTAATGTGGTCTTCGTTCCACGTGCAAAAAGGTCCCAAACCATCTTCCTTAGTGGGCAACATTCAGGAAAGGGAGGAGGGGGCAGGACTGGACAATTCTATCTTGTGCCCCCCCCCCCCCGCTTTAATTTCCTTTTATTTGCTGTGCCTGATCCCAGCCCAGGCTATTCTGCTGAGTAATCAGTGAAAGCACCAGTCGTGACTCATCAATGCTGTTTGAATATGCTTTGCATCTTAACTGGAAGCCTGCCATAAAAACTCTTCGGGTTGCTGTGGAATTAAGCTTGCAGTTTATGGTGCCTATGTTGCAAAAGCCTTAGCACTAAAAGAAATAAATAAATCTTAAAATCATACAGCTCCTAAAGGTGCAGGAGCTCAACCATTCTTTCTTCTATGCAGCTACTAAAGGTGCAAGAGTCCAATCATCCTCTCTTCTATGCAGCTACTAAAGGTGCAAGAGTCCAACCATCCTCTCTTCTACGCAGCTACTAAAGGTGCAAGAGTCCAACCATCCTCTCTTCTATGCAGCTACTAAAGGTGCAAGAGTCCAATCATCCTCTCTTCTATGCAGCTACTAAAGGTGCAAGAGTCCAATCATCCTCTCTTCTACGCAGCGACTAAAGGTGCAAGAGTCCAACGATCCCCTCTTCTATGCAGCTACTAAAGGTGCAAGAGTCCAACGATCCCCTCTTCTATGCAGCTACTAAAGGTGCAAGAGTCCAACCATCCTCTCTTCTACGCAGCTACTAAAGGTGCAAGAGTCCAACGATCCTCTCTTCTACGCAGCTACTAAAGGTGCAAGAGTCCAACGATCCCCTCTTCTATGCAATTAAAGGTGCAAGAACACTTTCCCCATTTCTCTCACTAGACCCTAACAGTGCAGTTTTGGGTCCAACGTCAAAATGGCATGACGAACTGGAAAGGCAGAAGGGAAAACACAAGATCTGCTTAACACCCCCCACGTCTCCACCTGCCCCATAAAACCTAAACCGGATGGTTAAATCTCTTGTTCCTGCTTTTTGTCTGTGGCTTTACTCCTAAAACGGCCAAGCCTGCATTCTATCGATACCAAGTATGAGATTCATGTAGCCTTGGACGCTTCCCAGCTGTCGGAGCCAGGATAAATGGTCATTCCAAGCAAAGGAGGGGCAGATCAGAAACAGAAACACGAGAGAGAATTTTCAAACTCTCAGCTGCTGGCAGGAGGCCTATGCTCAGTTTCACGCCGCTGAAATTTCACTTAGCTATTGCTTTTGTCTTTTGCAACTTTGTCTCTGGTCACCTACGTTGGGACACCGCCAATCACAACTACAGCATTTCAGTACACATAAAACACAAGGAATACAGTGTTTCCCCTTAAATAAGACAGGGTCTTATATTAATTTTTGCTCCTAAAGACGCACTAGGGCTTATTTTCAGGGGATGTTTTATGTAACACTTATATAGGGCTTATATTTTGAGCATCCTAAAAATCACACTGCGGCTTATTTTCAGGATAGGTCTTATTTTTGGGGAAACAGGTAAAGGAAAAGACAGCAAATTGATGCTACTATTGTGCAAAACATTTGGCTGGACACTGGAACTTGTTCTGAAACCGTTGGGTATAGGGCAGGATAGAAATGTAAATAAATAAATAAATAAATAAATAAATAAATAAATAAATAAATAAATAAATATTTTTGAACCTTATAAGCCTTGTAGGTTTTGCATTTGAACATCAATCTCTCTTCCAAACAGCAAGATCGGGAAAGAACATGATTCTATTCACCATTGCAGGCATCCAAGGTATAAACCCTGTTTAAAAAGAAAAAGGAAACTGATAAAACCTTGATTTATTATCTGCGCCTATATCCACTCCCAAACACCTCATTGAGTTGGGGAAATGGGGCCTTTGTGGTTGTTCTGACAGAGGGACTTTGGCTGCCTTCATGCACAGCAAAAGATAAAGCCTCCCTTCACGCTTTGTTATCTGTTTTTGTTGTTATTTTATTGTGGCCTCAGACCTTCAGGTATAGGACAGGATATAAATATAAATATACACATAAACAAATAAATAGTGTTTTTACCAAGGTGACTTTAAATTCCCATCCACCTTGTGTACCGAAAGTTCATCCCTAAAGCGGCTGTGAGTGAGGAGAACCCCTCCTCACGTGACATGGGGGTGTGGAAAATGGCGCCCACAGCCCTGTTCTCCTTGCTGAGGTGAGAAAATGGGAACATGAAGGACCCCTTCATTGGCTAAGGCAGAAATGTAAATACAAGGAAGAAAGGAAGGGTTATATTTTATGTTTTAGGAATATTCTATTTATCATCATCATCATCATGGTTTGGTCTAGTGGTTAGGGAGCCGAACTCTTATCTGAGAATACTGGCTTTGATTCCGCCCTCCCTCACAAAGCCAAATGGATGACCTTGGGCTAGTCACAGCTCTCTTCTGAGCTCTCACAGCCCCACCTACCTCACAGGGTGTTATTTTGTGGGGAGAAGAACAGAATGCTTTGTCAGCCACTTTGAGTCCCCTTAAATGGGTGAGAAAAGCAGGGTAGAAAAGCCAATTCTTCATCTTCATCATCATCTCCATCTTGAACCACCCTGGGACCTTTGGCTGAAAAGCAGGATATGAATGGATGGATGGAGGCATGGAGGCATGGAGGCATGAGAAGGAAGGAGGTGTTAGACGGCCCCTGTGGAAAGATTTTGGATAGAGGGGAGAATGTGAAGGAGATGAAAAAGCAGAAGAGGAGCCATTTTGACCACCTCGCCTCAAAATGGCACCCACCTCACCTGAAGCGGGATAGAAAAGCCAAGGTGTGGCAGTTTGTCACCTCCCCCTCCTCCCTGTCCAGTGACTGGCTACAGCTCTTGTCCATATTTCCATCTACACTCCTCTCAGGCTTGGCGCCAAACCCCAATATGCTTCCCCCCCCCAAAAAATTTGCCCTTCTGGACGCCATTTTCACAAGTGGAGGGCGGTCCATTCTTGCCCCTCACCTGTCTCTGTATCCTGACAAAATTTCCTTAGGGCACCCTGTCAGCATACTGAGGTAAATGTGGGGCAAGAACCCCCCCCCCAAAATTTGGTCAATCTTCTCTGCACCCCTTCATTTTCTTAAACCACAAATAAATCGCCCTATACTTAGAAGGCTTTTTTAAAAAAAAAGCTTCCAAGCCAAGTTTCCCTCAGAGGAAGGAAGGGGAAATGGAGGGAAAAGCAAACCTTTGATTAAATTATTGAGTGACTTCAGCTGAGGCCAAGATATTATATGAGTGACAAATTAAGCTGATGGGTATACAAGGCTTTACTTAAGAACCGTTAAGAATTAAGCTGGAAGGATAATTAAGCAAAACGAGGAGCCAAGCTGAGCGAAGTGGTCCTGGAATACAGGCGTTCCTGCTTTCATCTGAACACATGAGAAAGAGGCTTGGAACAAGAGACTAAAGAAACCCTCATCTCTCGACTAGAATTTTCCACGTAGAAAAGCTTTTTTATTTTTTATTTTTTTTCCATTTGTTTCCTACAAGCATGCAGCTCAGCTTGTGCCCTGAATTGCACCCCAATCCTCAGTGAGAAACTTATTTGCAGCTAAATATAGCCTGCCCCCTGTTACATAGTTGCCGTTACACAGTTGGCAATAAACAACAACAAACAACAACAACAACAATAATTTGCCAACGGTGTAACGGCAACTATGTAACAGGGGGCAGGCTATATTTAGCTGCAAATAATTTTTTCATTGAGGACTGGGGTACAGCTCAGGGCACCTCTGTTGGAACAACCACAAAGTCCCCATTTCCCCGACTCAATGAAGTGTTTGGAAGTGGATATAAATGCAAGTAATAAATCAGTGTTTTATTAATTTTATTTTTCTTTTCAAACACTTAATTATTTATTTGCATTTCTATCCTGCCCTATACACAAAGGTTTCAGAACAAGTTCAAAAAATAGAATGTCCGGGTCTACATCTGAGGTGTTTTTGCCCTACTCTCCCCGTCTGTTGGATGGGGAAGGAGCGTGACCTCTCCCAGGGATCAGATAATCACTTTATTCAATCCGGGGGCCTGGGACTCCCCTGGGTGCCGCCATTTTGGAAGTGACTGTGCATGCACCAGCATGCTGATGTTCTGTGCACGCTGGTGCTCAGTGCACATGCAGTCGCGGCTATGGTTGTCAGAGGTGTGGAGCATGATTTCGTCCTTCACACCTAATCAATGATTAGTGCACTTCTGGGGAGTGCAGGCACCCTTGCGGGCTGTAACTCCCTACTCGACACGCACATGCTCTTCTCCAGAGGTGCATTGATTATGCACTAGAGGCCACAGTGAAACAAGGGCCTCTGGAGGTAGCCTGTGTTGCAAAGATTTCCTTTCCCCTGATTTTACTGGTGATGCGATATGACAGACATGCTAAATCCTACATGCATTTCTTTCATGCCCTGATGCTCCTGCCCATTCCCAATGGCCTCTGATCCACAATGAGATGCTGCATTCACACCTGTTTTAATCCAGCTTCAGTCCACTTCCAGAGCAAGAGGACACATCAGGAAAACTATCCCAAGTGTGAATTTTCTGAGTTAGAGAATGGCAAAGGAAAACAGCTTCTCGTTTTGCTGATGCGTTACCTCACTCTGAAAGTGGAGCGAAGTCTGAGCAGGCATGGGGTTCCTCTATGAAAACAAACAGGGGCTCTTTTGTGACCCACGGAACTGGATGAGAACCCCATGAGCTATGAGGGGGTTTTGGAGTCAAAGGGGTGGGTGCCCAGCACAAAACAATAATGCACAGTAAATCAGTTGCACAAAGGGCAATTATTGACCTGCCGCCTTTCCATGAATAGCAGGATCTGTTCCAACCAGGCTGCAAAAGTCATTGGGTGCTAAGCTAAAGGAGGCATGCCACAAAATGGACGGCCATCATTGCGTGAGACCATTGTAGGCCTCTAAATACAACAGCCTTGCTCCATGCAGAAATTCACATTTTGAGCACTGACCATTCCCAAGGTTGTTAAAGAATCAGCAGTTTCTGAGGATTAAATGTCCCAAAATGCAGATTATCTATATTCAGATCAGAAGCGGTCTCGCTGCTGGATTTAGAAATGCTCCACTTTATTTATCAAGAAGTTTTTTTGGGGAGGGAATCATGCTTTAGGGGTGTTTTCCTCAGTTTCCCATGACCCAACGAGAAGTTGTGATTTCACCTGCCCTAGCCCCCTCTTCCCGGGCTGTCCGCCATTGCAAGCTAAGTTCGCCCTGGCTGAAAGTGAGGTGAAGAATGAAGAGCCTGCAGTAGCTAACAGGAGACAGATGTATCAGGGAGTGAGATGTAACAATATATTGGGGATTGAAGTGTCTGATTTTACAAAGAGATAAGCGATCGTGAGAGACACAAAGCTGCCAGGTCTTGTTTAAAAGCCTGCCTGCTCTCCCTTTTGCCTCACTCCTACCATTTCATGCTGCTCTGATCTATCAATCTTGCACAAAACACCAATATAGGATTGGGAAGTGATCTTTAATCTTCTATTGCTGTGTTAACATGAGAAAGAAGCTGTGAACAAAAACTGCTGCCAAAGGACTCCATGATCTGATGCAGGGACAGGTTTATAGAGAGGGTGGGGTTTGAATTGCCCGCCCCGATGAAGTCAGGGTATGACGGTGCCCAATTGCTGACTGCCAGGCAACTGAAGAATGGAGAGTGAGTCCGCATTATAAGCTAGCAGTGGGAATGCAAAAAAACAGACCTCACTGCTGATCTTAAAAAACCTGATTTAAAACTGGATTAAAGTGCCTAGTGGGAACCTGACCTGTAGGGCCTTTTCTGCACTGGCTCTTATTCCAAGTTATATTTCCTGCTATGGTCAGCACATTGGGAAAGGCAAGAAGAAGGAGGAGGAGGAGGAGGAGGAGGAGGAGAGAGATGTTTACATTCTTCTTTTTCTGAGCATGACTGTGTTCAAAAATGGAAGCAAGAGACATTTGTACAGTACTTCAGCCCATTTGGGACTCCTACTTCATTTTGCTGGTATTCCTTTGAACCCAGAGCAAAGGATATTCCTGTAATGAGCCGTTTTGGGTGTCTCATTGCCTTTTCAGGGCAAACCCTGGATGGCAAGGAGTCAAGAGTTATGAGAACACAGTGGAACCGTGGAGTACAATGTCCCCCTGTTAATCGTGCAAGTAATTACATCTTCTCTAAAGGATTGGAGTTGAGATAAAATTCCTGTTTGCCACGGACGAGATTAAAGATTTAAGAGAGGAAAGAAGAGAGGTATTTCTTGGGAAAGCACAATAGAAGCTTAACCGAAACCTTTCCTTCCAGAAACAGCTTGGAACGGTGCCATTTCATGTAGCACCAGCTAAAATAATTCATGAGGCTTGCATAACATCCGCCCGTGGAGACATGGGCGTTGCAAAGCATTGCACCTTTGGCTCCCCCAATGTATGAGAACGGAGTCTCTTCTGCAGGCCACCATGTCGCAGAACAACCAACTTTTTCCCAGATGGATGGATGGATGGATGGATGGATGGATGGATGGATGGATGGATGGATGGATGGATGGATGGATGGATGGATGGAGAGAGAGAGAGACAGGCAGGCAGGCAGGCAGGCAGGACGGACGGACGGACGGACAAAAAGACAGACAAAAAGACAGACAGGTATGGACGAATGGGAGAAAGACAGATATGGATGGGTAGATAGATAAACAGACAGGTATGGATGGATGGGCAGACAGACAGGAGATAGATAGATAGATAGATAGATAGATAGATAGATAGATAGATAGATAGATAGATAGATAGATAGATGGACGGACGGGCGGACGGGCGGGCGGGCGGGCGGGCGGGCGGGCGGGCGGGCGGGCGGGCGCGCAAACAGACAGTCAGACAGACAGGTATGGATGTATGGACAGAAAGATATGGATGGGTAGACAGACAAACAGACAGGTATGGATGGATGGGCGGACAGACAGGAGATGATAGATAGATAGATAGAAATAGATAATTTCAAGCACAAGGATTCTTTGACTAGGAAGCGTCCCAAGGCCTCATCACAGCAGCGCAGAGCAACGACCTTGTTTTGGGGTGGGTGACCTTGGGACGCTTCCTGGATGCTGCTCAGACCACAGCCTGCAAGCACTGCATTCGCTGAAGCTTCAAGACTTCAGTAATGCAGACAAGGACGCCACGGAGTAGTGACTGGAGTGCTAAGTGGTGAATGCATCAGGCTTTGGGAGTCTGGCTTTGTCAGGGCATCTGATACCCTCTGATTCTCCAAGCACTGAAACCAACATTGCAGGTCAAGTCGAAAGATTGTAGAAAGGCGAATGTGATGTCCGGCAATCAAGAAACCGGAAGGCTTCCGGGACGAAGGTGGCCGTGCGCCCTACCGTCAAAGGACAGGCCCCTTTGCGGAGGAGCAACCTTCGCACATGTGAATCAGTAGTGCGTTCCTTGTATAGACCTTAGGAGGTCTAAACACTTGGAGCTAGTTAGCACCTGGGTAAGAGACCAGTATGAAATCCCAGATTCTGAAGGCGAGACTGGGAAGGAAAAAGTAACTGAGAATTTTTTTTAAAAAAAAAGTGAATGGTTTCTGTACTGTTGGAGACCATCAGGAAATCCCAAGGCTGTAACCAGGCAGATGCTAACCATTATGCCATACTGCTTGTCACTGGCCCGACCTGGAGTGAGGGGAAAGGCCAATTATTTATGCAGCCCTTGGAGGGGTTAACCTCAATGCAAGGTGCAGAAGGGGTTTTGAAGAGCGCCGTCCAAACAAGGAGTGCTCAAGGAACGGCACGCATCCCCTGCCCCACAGCCATTATCCAGCCAAGGAGCCAATGTTAAACAAAAGGAGCTGACCTATGGGGCATATGGTTTGCAGCAGCAGGCCCTGCGTGCTTCTGAACCGAACCATCTGAGATACTTCTGGCCTGCCCCGTCGGGAGGCCGAGCGCGGCGAGGAATGGCAAAAATTTACTAAGCTAAATACAGAGCTTTTACAACGATGTTTTTATGATCTGATGGTCGTCAAGGAATGTTAGGGGGAGCTGGTGGGGGGCGGGGAAGAGAAAGGCTCGCCTGTGTAGCTGAAAAGTCGAACCGCGTTATGGTTGACCTTCGTGATCAGTCTGGCCTAGCGAGGTGGTGGTGGTGGTGGGGAGGCAGAGGGAGATCAGATGCACCCATGGATGGGGAGGAAATGGGAAATGTTAGTCAACTTCACATTTGAAGCTTTTGTGCCTTCTCTCGGAGCTGATTTGGAGCAGATCTGGAGTCACGGCTCGTCGCAGCAGGGATTCGGAGTGAATTTGAAGCGAATTTGAAGCCTAGCATATTTGAAGTTCCATACCATTTGCCTCCATGTGAAGCGAACCGGGGGGGGGGGGGGATCCTTAAATGCATCCTATCACAAAAGGCCGTTTGCTGGGATTCAAGAGTAGGCGATGCTTTTGCCTTTGTCTCCTGCTTGAGATGCCCAGTACAAGTAACTGGTGGGCCACTGTGGTGGGCACAGCATTCTGGACTAGAAGGGGTGTGGACCTTCATCCAGCAGGGCTCCTCTTAATTCATGGAGGTCAGGTGTGTCAATGACTATTAGAAGGGATGCCTAGGTACCATCTCGAAGTTGGAGAGAGAGGCAGGATGTCTCTCAAAGCCCCTTGCAGGGATTCAGGAACAGGTGATGCTTTCGCCTTTGATTTCCGCTTGGGATGGCTAGAAGCAACTGGTGGGCCACTGTGTGAAACGGGATGCTGGGCTAGATGGGCCGTGGCTTCATCCTGCAGGATTCCTCTTAGGTCCTTATCTAGGATGGATCCCTTGGTACCACCTCCAGGTTGAAGCAGCAGGGAGTCAAGAGCCGGGGAAGGTTTTGCCCTTGTCTTCTACTTGAGATGCCCAGTGGCATCTGGTGGGCCACTGTGTGAGACCAGATGCTGGACTAGATGGGCTGTGGCCTCATCCAGCGAGGCTCCTCTTATGTTCTTATGAGCCACTGTGTGAGATGGGATGCTGGACTAGATGGGCTGTGGCCTCATCCAGCAGGGCTCCCCTTATGTTCTTAAAAACCACCTTGGAATTGTTTCCACAGAATCTCAGGTACAAAAGTCAACCCAGGCCCTTCATTTCCTTTGCCTACCAGAATTACATTCTTCTTCCAGTTTTTATTCTTAGCCTCACGTGCAGGCTCCAATATTTCCACCTGCTCCTACCTGTTGCTGAGGAAAATGCTGCCCAGCTCCGCTTAAATATTTAGCAGAATGAGCCATATTGAGTGAAACGCATTTGTTACATGATTTATTGGGCAAAAGAGGCAATTACCAGGCACTCAATTTGCAAGCTAGCTTTAGGTAACTCCAACCCCAGCCCAGGAGCCTCAAGAATCCGCTGTAGGAAGTACCAACAGCCAGAAAGCGCTAAGCTAAAATTAATTTTTGTTCCGCCAGCCTGCCTAAGCAACCGATCAACCCATCTTCCATCCAGCCCACGGGTTCCACTCCCTTTCACACGGCGCTGGACGCCCAAGGGTGCTACAAGGGAGATATTTTAATTTGAATCAATGAGTTATTGATTCATTTTTCATGCCGAGAACGATAACGCAGAATGTGCTGATGGCTTATGGCAGCTGTTGCATCTAATGATCATAGAACATACACACACAAAAAAAAAAAAAACCACCCACACACACAACCCACCAACCCTAAAGTAAAATATTTCCTTGGCTAATCAGGAAGGGATTAAAAGAACAGTGGACCCAAGAGAGCTGAAAAGCATTCAGAGAGCAGTTTATCCAAATACAGCGCTGGTTCTCATTAATTGATATCCTGAAGTTCTCTTTCAAAATTTGAGCTTACCCAAGATGATAAAAAGGAACGAATCAAGTTTTTTCTTTTGAACATAATGCTTGCCTGTTCTAAGCTACGGTCAACCTATACCCAAGATGTTTGCTCTACTGCACACTGTTTCAAAGATAAATGATGAACAGGGCCTGTGAACTTAGGTTTCCCCTGCATAGCCCCTCTTATACGGAGCTCTGCTTCTTTTTGGGTCTTGCCATCTGATGCTCTGAGGACTTCAAGGAAGGACCTCTGCTTGAGGTCTTCAAGCAAAGGTAGGACCTACATCTGTCTGGGAAGGTTTAGGAAATTCTGCATTGAGCAGGGGGTCGGACTGGATAACCCTCAAAGTCCCAACACTATGGGCAAGTCCCCATGCATGTTTGGTCCGGTACCGAAATTGGGTTTGGCAAGGAGTGTCCCCATTCATTTTAGATTTCGCCCGTTTTCTGCGGACCAAATCACCCAAACCCGTGCCAAACCAGGACCAAATTTGGTACCCAGAAAAACAAGTCTGGGCACGGTTTGGGCAGTTTGGTCCAAGCCGAGCCTGTGCATGGGGACAGTCCCGGACTTTGGCTGACAGGAAAGAGGCTTGAGTTTACTTCAGGAGTAAAGCCAAGCCTCTTTCCTGTCAGCAGATCGGGAACACGGAGTGCAGAGGGTTGAGTGTTCTCTCTTTTCCAGGGGGGCAACCATATTGCTCCCCTGGAAAAGAGAGAAATCTCAAGCCTCTGCACCCCCTTACTCCCTTTCCCTGGGAAAGGGAGTAAGCATCTTGCCTGGGAAAGGGAATAAAATCACAATCCTTGCATGGTTTGCATGGGGACGGCTGAATCTGCCCCCAGCCCGCATTACGGGGAATGGCATGGGGACGCCTGAGATTCGATCTCAGTCCGCACCCGGTCCCATGCGAGCCCATACGGCACCAAATGGCTTGCATGGGGACGCGGCCTATGATTCTATGAACAGATACAGAATTTTCCTCACATGTGCCCAGACAAGGCTGAAATCTACAGGTTTCCCAGAGCATGTTTGTGGCAATTCCAGTGCCATCCTGGGTTGGCCAAGCAAAGCACTGGCTGCATCTAGATGCTATGACGGGACACTCAGCAACGATACTGCATTTTTCATCACAGTGGTTGCTTATCTCTGTCTGGCGTTTCTCTGCAGGACCATTCCTCTTGCAAAATACCAGGATGTGGGAAGCGTGTGAAAAAGCAACAGAGAGAAGTGGGCAGCTTCTTCCTATACAGGAGTATTTTGCGAGGAGGAGGAGGAGGATCTGTCGAAGAAACACCGGACAGAGGTAACTACCTTGTATTTTTGCTGGGATTGCCTTCTGCCAGAGTCAGTGAAAAGCAATTCCAGGTTCTAAAGAAGATCTTGCAACAGCTTCTCACCGTCCTGAGGTACCCACCCACCCACCATTCCTCCAGACTTTCTTTTTTCCCTCTTACAGCTTCAGTCTTCAGCCGTGATCTAGCAGAGAGCTAATTAATGGAAATGGAAAAACCTCTTTTGATCCACAGTGTTCAAGCAGGAGATGGTGGCCTAATAACCATCCATCAAAAGGCATTTCGGGGGGGGGAGTAGCTTGGAGGGGGATGCCATCTCAAGAAAGACGAATGGGAGGCGCCGATAGACGGGTTGCCCTTCACGACTAGACGGCGCAAAGGGAAATGCGGTGTGTCAGCGTTTAACAAATTAAACCTGTAACGCGTTGCAAAAAAAAACCCGACTTGCCAAAGCCCACCCTTACCCCCTCCCCTGTCTGACCATCCTTTAGTCAGGAGGCTAAATCTGTCCAAGTCGTTTCTCTTCCAAAATTGCAATGTGCAAAGATCTAATTCATCTGGGCAGGAAAATGCAAAGTGCTCATCCATCACAAATGAGGAGGAGGAGGAGGGACGAGGGACCACATGGATTTTAGTTTTTGGAACACCTTTGATGCAAATTCTGGGTGACTGGGCTGTTGGAGTTTCGAGCTAGGGGTACTGGGTGACAAACGTGCCCAAAAGGACAGCTTGCAGCTCATTTATTCCAAAAGGCTGGCAAAAAAGGAGGTGGAAGCAATGATGAAGGCCAAGGGAAAAGCACATTTTTTTTCCTCCATATTAGCCATGGTCACACCTAGGGTGAATTCCCATTACTAGCTTAAAACTGTTTCGAAATGGTTTCGATCCTCGCAGTCCCCACATCAGGTTGGCTTAAGACGCTTTCCGCATGTTAAATTGCCCCAAAGCGTTGCAAATGTTAACACTCATTTCAACAGGTCTTGCTCAGGTTCGTGCATTTGAAACATTTTGCATTTCTTACTGTGGGAACGGTACAGTTTTAGTGGGATGAGAATGCATGTTTATGGTTTCCCTCCCCCAATAGCTTGCTTCCAAAGATAGTGATTTCACTGTAAACATCCACCCCTTACAGCAGCCGCTACACTGTAGCAATCTACCCACTTCACACGTGATAACAATGTTGCAATTTTGCGCAATTCTGAAAGTTCTGACCTTTAGAAAGGGAAAAGAAAGGAAAGCAGCTGCAGGTTCAGGGAGATGTGTGAATGTTTTTAAGGCTGTGGCGGTGAGCAGGCCCTGGGCAATGGGGAGAGGAGGGGAAAGAATCGCTGGCTGCCTGCTGCTGTTTTTCCTCCATCCAGGCAAGCGACAGCCACCCAGCCAGGCTCCGTGAAGGGGTCCCTTATGGGTTGCGCGTTCACGCCAGGAGAAAGAGGGCAGGGCAGCCCCAAAAAGTGGCTTTTAGAAAGTAGCCACTTGAGTCCCCCCTTGAGTCACGTACGCCACATACGATGCTCAGAATCCTGATTGAACGTGATTAAGTTGAAAGTAATGGGATCAGGCAAATTTGCATTTGCATCCGGTTCTATTATTTCGGTTTAGGGAAACCATATTAAGCTTGTAATGTTGACTCCAGCGTCAACACATCAGTAAGGTGAGCAGTAATTTTCTTCCCACATTATCTATCCCAAAAGTGAATTTTCCTTGGCTAATCAGGAAGGGCAATCTAAAAAAACAAAAGGTGGGGGGATCGAATAAACTCAAATTATCTTTATTATCTAGCAGTGCCCTCTTTTGGCTGCGAACTTCGGGCTTCCTTCCTTTGCTTCAAACAAATCTCTGCTCAGCATGACGTGTGCAGCTGGGGCCAACCCTAGATTTTATTTTCACATTATGTTCATTTTTAAAAAGGAAAATATGACAGGAAGCTCTTTGTGCCAGGCAATTTATTAGCACTGCTGTCGTAGTTCAAATCTCCATTGAAACAGGCTTTCTGCTCTCGATGTCAAGGCCAAGCCACGGAATTCTATTTTCAGCAGAAACAAGGAACGGAAACGGGGATTTTTAACCCTTTTAACCCAACTTTGTGCATGATCCCTGCACTTCTTGGCTCAGGCTGAAGATCACAGGACTCTCACGGTGAGAACCTGTTGTTGTGTTATTTGCAAATGGTCCATGAACACTGATAAGGAAGGAAGGAAGGAAGGAAGGAAGGAAGGAAGGAAGGAAGGAAGGAAGGAAGGAAGGAAGGAAGGAAGGAAGGAAGATGGTCTTCTCTAACATCCAAATTTAAGGACAGAAGATCAGCTGAAACACCAGTCAGCCTTTGGCTGCATTTGGACATGGCCTACATCCAGACGTGAGCTGGTATGGTCTTGCAGGCATGGGGTTTGATTTGACACTCCTCCACAAAACCAGCCAGGTGGCTTTAGGCTAGTCACAATTCTCTTTCTGAGCTCTCACAGCCCCACCTACCTCACAGGGTGTCTGGTGTAGGTAGAAGAACAGAAGGCTTGTCAGCCCCTTTGAGTCCCCTTAAATGGGTGAGAAAAGTGGGCTAGAACATCTGACCCTTCTTCCTTTTCTTCCTCCACGAAGCCAGCTGGGTGACCTTGGGCTTTCTTTCTGAGCATTCACAGCCCCATCTACCTGTCTGTTGTGGGAAGAAGAACATAAAGCTTGTCAGTCGCTTTGAGTCCCCCTCAAGGGTGAGAAAAAACGGGGTATAAAAGCCAACTCTTCTTCCATTATATTTAGATATTCTGGAATAAGGCATGGATATTCCAGAATATCCATGATTTATTCTGGAATAACCAAATGTAGCGGAGCAAGTAAGCAGCATATGGGATGCAACCTTTAGTTTTCTGCGGTTATTGTGCCCTTTTTCCTAGACATTTTGCAAACCTTATTCCCTGCTTCGAGCTTACATTCCCACCATTCGGAAATGCTCCTCATTTGGGATTCTGCACCCCTGGCCAGGGAACGTCTACTGTTCAGTGGCAGAGTAAGCTGCCTAGAAAGCAGAGGGTTGCTGGCTCGATCCCCAGCCTCTCCCAATAAAATGGCAAACCACTTCTGTATCCCTGCCAAGAAAACTGCGTAGAGGGGCCCAATGCAGCTTGGGAGGGGCTGCAATTCAGAGGTAGAGTGAACTGCCTGGAGATCAGAGGGTCACCAGCCCAATGCCCAGCCGCTCCCCGGAAGTAGGTAATGGCAAACCACTTCTGTATCCCTGCCAAGAAAACTGCGTAGAGGGGCCCATGGAGTCTGGGGGGTTCTGTAGCTCAGTGGTAGAGCCCGGAAAGCAGAAGGTTGCTGGTTTGATTCCACAAGCTCACTCGGAAGACCTCTGGCATTCCGTATCAAGGAGTAATGGATGAAGGACTGTTTCTCCTGGGCTTGAAATGGCAGGTTACTGCACAGTTCATTTAACTGCCGGGTCCTGAGGGCCGCCTTTAATGCGCACCCATTAATGTTCAAATGAAAGAGTCGTCGGCACCACTGAAATGAGCATCCAAGTCTCGGTTAACCTTTCTTTATAGGTGCTGGCATTTTGCACATTGCTGCACATTTGGAGAATGCAGTTCAGTGCATATTGGGGGGACGGGGACCCTTCCTCTAAGGCTTCAAGGTGAAAGCTGACATGTTTAGGAGTGCAATAAATGGCAACAGAATTAAGTGGCAGCTGAAATCTTTTGCTAGCTTTGTGCAAGGCCAGCCGGTAATCCCTTCTCGGAGGGAGAGGGTGCATCTTGGATAAGAAAAGCAAACAAGCAGGCAAGGTATTATGGGTTGCATTCAAGTGGAGTTTCCATTCGAGTTTTCTTTGCCCTTGATCAACTCCAGGTTATAAAATTGTGGGCTATTTATCCTTCCCACCTGGAAGTAGAAGGGGGCGGGGGGAGAAGTTGGCTTTTATACCCCGTTTCTCACACTTAGAGTGACTCAGAGCTGCTGACAAACCTTCTGTTCTTCTCCCCTTAACAGACAAGCTGTGAGGCAAGTGAGACTATGAGAGCTCTGAGAGAGAGCTGTGACTAGCCAAAGGTCACCCAGATGGCTTCATGGAGGAGTACAGAATCAAACCAGACTACCAGATAAGAATCCAACACGCATGAAGGAGGGGGAGTTGGCTCTTTTCTCTCCCTTAATGAGACACAAAGTGGCTGACAAACCTTCTGTTCTTCTCCCCACAGCAGATACCCTGTGATGTGGGTGGGGGTGGGGGAGCTCGGAAGGAGAGCTGGGACTGGCTCACGATCACCCAGCTGGCTTCATGGAGGAGTAACGAATCAAATGAGGAGAAGGAAGAAGAGTTTGGCTTTTATACTCCACTTTTCTCAGTCTTAAGCGGCCTCAAAGCTGCTGACAAACCTTCTGTTCTTCTCCCCACAGTAGACGACTTGTGAGGTCACTGGGGCTGTGGGAGCTCAGAAAGAAAGCTGTGACTAGCCCAAGGCCACCCAGCTGGCTTTGTGGAGGAGTGTGGCACAAGAGGCCAACCTGGCTCACACCTATTCCATCCACCTTCAATCCCCCTTCAGAATGACAGAACGCAACACTGAGGCCTCATCCGGACAAGGAGATTACAGTGTTATTACATATATTTGAGGCTACCCCACCCTCCCAAACACACTAAGGCCGCGTTCCCACTTGACTTTTTAAACCTGGATTGGACTATTTTAATCCGGATTCAGGACTCCAACTGTTCCCATTTGTTTGACGATAATGTGAGCTCAATTCAAATCCTGCCATTGCTGGAAAACCCAGTGCTGGTTGCATGTTTTCCAACAACAGCACACTTACATGCCTTCATGCATGGGTAGCGGAGGTGACGCTGAGCACATCCAAGCTTTTCAGGTACCGAGATGCCCAAATGTGTAGCTTTATCTAGGTAGGAGGTACCATTCACAGAGTGAGGACTTCCCACCTTATTACCTCCTAGCAGGATTCTCAGCTGCCATCTGGAGGTGCCCTCATTGACAAGCCAGGTGCTGGAAAACGTACATTGGCAGACTGTTCCAAAGTCAGTGGGGCCACCAAAGAAAAGGTCCTGTTATGTGCCACAGCCCCTCGCTTCTGGGGTGGCAGCAGCAGAACCCCTAGAATGCCCTCACTTTGTGATCTCAAAGCACAGTCAGGTAGAAAAGCCTAGCAGTTTCAGACCTCTTCGACAATCCACACAAACTTTTCAGCCGAAACGTGGTCTCATCCAATGGTTAGCTACGTTCCTGGAAAACAAGGGGGAAATGGGGCATTGTTAATTTTTTTTTTTGTCTTTTCTTATTTAATAACCATATTTCAGGGTCACATTTATGCTGACTTTGATTTACAATAATCGCACTCTTGGCTTGCAAGCCTTTGTTCTGAAACCAGCGTGGTGACTCGATTTTTATGGCTGGAAAAGAATAAAGTATGTAAAAAAGATAAGCAGAAAAACTTTTGAACAATAAACAGGCCTTGGATCTTGCATTTCTGGCAGGTTTTAGGTAGCAATAAGAAAAAGTGAGCATTTTTCCCACACGTTTTCTAATCTGTCTTTAGAAAAGCAGCCAAAAAGGCCTGAAACAATCGATTTAACACAGTTACCCAGCACAACTTGGATTTCCTAAAAGTGTTAACAGCAGGTCTATCCAAAACTCTCACCAGCCTTTCATGTAGCAATTCCGCCACCTTCTGGTCACCCACAGAAAATGCCTCTCCTTGGTCCCTGAGATGGAGGAACTGGGATCTCTCCAGGGCCTGGATTGTTCTCCAAGCCAGATATTCTGCCAGGGATCCAGGAAGCAAAATCAGAGACATGTGTAAACACTAAGGAGGAGAAGGAGAGGATGCGTAAAGGTCTAGATAAGCTCGAACAGTGGGCTGAAACTAACAGGATGACATGTAATAGGGGCAAATGCAAAGTCCTACAGCTTGGTAAGAAAACTGGTAAAAATGAATACAGAATGGGAGGAATCTGATTGAGAAGCAGCACAAGTGAAAAGGATCTGGGTGTACTGGTTGATAAGAGGATGAACATGAGTCAGCAGTGTGATGCAGCTGCCAAAAAGGCAAACACCATCCAAGGATGCATCAAGAAGATCAGGAGACGTAATTACTCCTCTGTGGCCTGATCCAGCAGGGTCCTTCTTATGGTCTTATTTAGAATGGATGCCTAGGCATCATTTCCAAGTTAGAAAGAAAGGCAAGATGCCTCTAAAGGCCATTTGCAGGCAGTTGTGAGCTCACTGGACTAGATGGGCTGTGGCTGCATAGTAGCACAGCCCTGTTCTGAGCCACACCTGGCCATGGTCTGAAACGGAAGGGTTTGCCATCCAAGGTGAATGTTATAAAGAGCAACTATGGTAGTTAAACGACAGTGAGAAGAACATAGCCAAGCAAACTCTGGCTCTCTAGATGTTACCCCACAATTCCCACGAGCCTCAGTCAGTCTAGGAAACAGCAGGGAATCATGGGAGTTAGGAATTCAGCCAGATTTGGAGGTCCAGAGTTTGGTTGCTCCGTAATGTAGACCAGGAGGGGTCTCTCAGTGGCCTTCCAGACGTTGCCGATTCACAAGTCCAACCAGAATCCATCCATCACTCCACATCGTTTGTGGTACCCAAGCCAGAACTCTGATACAGCCAAGACAGGACATCACATCCTACATCAACACAAGGCCAAAGTAATTTTATTTTATTCTTCTTCGTGGCAAAATGCAATCAAGCATTTTCACTGTTTCTCTCCAAACAGAAATGACAACAGAACAGTGCTTTGGGGAACAGTTTTCACAAAAGGTACCAGAGCTAGGACAAAACGTGGTTTAAGTGCAAGACATGGTGGAACAGAAGTGGCAGGCTGGAAATTCAGAACAAAAGACATTTTCTGGAAGACATGATGCAGTGGCAAGGACACCATGTATTGGCATTTCCAAAATCAAAAGCATCTTAAAGACACCCATCTGCTATAGATGATTTCCATTTCTCTGGATCTTCACCATTCCTGGACCTCAAACATTACTGGGGAGGAGGATAAATGGTATAGATGTAGCCAGAAAGCTTCTCAGCACTTTCTCCAAATAGCATTTCACTCCTGTGCCATAATCCCACTTGGCAAATTTCATTGCACATTGATTTTTTTTTATATCCTAGAGCATTCAAAGCAGCTTTCAATGGGTTTCAGGTGTGGAAAACCCTAGAAAATTGGAGCAAGTATAAACCAGCAGCTCTCCAGGTGTATGGCTCTCCAGATGTGATCCTCTAGACACTCCAAAATATCAAGTCCTGTGTCAGTCCCAGAGGAGCTGGAAGTGGAATGCTGGGAAGGGAGAGGGAGCTAAGAGTGGAGTGCCAGATGGGTACCATCAGCCCATGGGGGTGGCATGGAATGCTGGGAGTGGTAGTTTGAGAATACCTGGAGAACTACCATCTGAGAACCACAGCGGTAGCAGAATGAAGAGCTCTCTCTCTCAGCGTGACGTTGGATCAACATCTCTAGAACATCTGCTGCTATTATCCAAGCAGGATCTGGGAATCTTATCAGCAAAACAGGACTAGACTATGAAAAACACGGTAGAAATCTTCTCACCTGGAATCTTTATTAACACAATATTGCGTGATGCTTTTAAAAAATTAGGCGGCTTTCTGGGGGGAAGAGAAGGAGGTGCCGAATTATCCATTGTTTTACCAGACGGAGATCCAGCAGTCCACCCTAGGAAATGTGTGCCCTTCCTGGCTGCATAGAGCCTGAAACTGGCCATAAATCTCTTCTCGCTTGTGGCCCCGGAACGCAGCCCAGCAGCTTAGTGTAGGCGTGTGGTTTTGGGGGGACAATGTGGACACATTCCCTGCTTTGCCACACCTGCTGAAAAATCTAGGGGATTGGGCAATCAGGGACCGCGCCATGCTCCCATCCCGCACCCAAAGTCAAAGGAGTCCATCTAAAGAGGAATCAACTTTATCACGTGTCAGACACTGTGCCCGGTTCCTCTTCCAGGAGTGGGGCGACGTCCGAATCCTGCTGTGGACCATTTGGCTTTTGTCTCTCCAGGTGAACTCTCTGAAAGAAGCAGAAAATATCAAGTTAGGGTCTGGATTTCCCGGAGCCGGTCCCCAGCGCTTTAGCTGCTCTGCAATACACCTAGGGGCCCCAAAGATGGTCAAAGCCGGGCGCAGAATGTGTTTCCTGATAAAGGGCTTTGTCAAAATCCACCTGGGACCTTTCTACACTTGGCCTTATTCTGGAATATATCCCAGAACAGGGACCTGCTATTGGCATGCTAGGGCAGACTATGGAAAGCCCCAGGTGAGGCCTGTCATGGTCTGCTTTCGCTTGTGGCTAGCATGCCACTATCCCAAGATGTATTCCATGATAAGGGGCCAGGTCTGCATAAAACCAAGTTACAGCTGTGCGGCAAACAGACACGTGTCTCTTCCTCCTCTCTGCTTCTGGTGGGGTCACACGGAAAAAAGCAACCCAGCTGAAAATTAAACATGGCTGCATTATCCAAATTTTAATCTGTAGTTTCTCTTAACTGCATGACTTACTCTCCGGCGATTCGACTGTGGCTCTTCGGGGGAAGCGCAGGACGGAGGATGGGAGTTGTAGGAGAGCAACACTGGGAAGGCCACTATCAAATAGGACTTTACTCCAACTTCATTAAGCCACACCAGAAGGCAGAGGAAAGGAAGCAGCCAATGAGCTGAGGATCAGTTGCATGATGCTAATTTAGTAGAGGAACCTAGAACCTCTTCGATGGTGAGGGCTGGTCTACCAGGTCAACACACGCCCACTTTCCCCTTCTCGATGCCCGACTGAAATCAAGAGTTGGCAGATGCGTGCATGGTTCCATCAAATTTACTGGGATCGATTTCCATGTGGGCTTGCAAAGAATTTCAGCCTTTGGTTTCCTCACCTCCCATCCATGGGACTTTTTACCCCTGGTACCACCTGCTCTGGGCTCCTTGGCCCTCCAGCCCACCAACCAGAGCAAATAACCCAGCCATCTCTGTGCTTTCAGATGTTGCTAGACTCCTCATAATTCACACCCTTCACTTATGCTGGTTGAAGGCTAAGGAAGTGGGGGTACCCACTTCCCCATCTTCAGTTATACTCCATAGGCAGCATCGCCTATTCTTCTCAGAATAGGTTGGTCTTGGCTGATGAATGCCCATTCTTCCCACAAGAAGACACATTTCAGCAAGGGCGTGAGGGTGCTATACATACCATACATACTTTCTTCCAGCTAAAACACAAGTCGTGTGAGAAGTGAAAGGAGTTTTATTAATGTGTGCAGCCAACAGTGATATAAATAACAATAATAATCTGTTTTATCTGCTTTGCCACCCTGCTTCCCTCCACCTTTTATGCAAGTACATTTTATGCTAGGGTCTCCAACTAGGAATGCTGTTTGACCCTTTGGGGCTATGCAACATTCAGCGAATTTCTACAAGATCTGGGATACTGAGAGGGCGTTAAAAAGGACCTGTGCACACTCTTATAAAGGTCCCAGAGCAGGTCACAATGACAAAAATATAAAATATACCTTGAATGTATTTAAAATATAACTCTCCCACCTTTCCTGGCAGGGGAACACTCAGAGGAAGCTAAGCATCAAAGGCCTGGATGAAGAGGTATGTTTTAAACAGGTGCCAAAACTCACATAATGTAGGCAGCTGGGCAAACCTCCAAAGGAGGGCTGTTCCAAAGTCTGGGGCCAGCACAGGAAAGGCCCTTGATCTAACAAGTCTTGTCCTTTTTGATACGGAGTTCTTTGAAGAATCAAAGTGGGTGTCAATGGTTTCCGAAGTCCTATTTGTCCCAGAATATTTATTTTCCCTCCTTCTCCCCTCACTCTTCTTGATTCCAGCTAGATTGAATCGCCTCTTCTAGAAACGAATCCTTTAGACTTCAAAACAGAGCGGTGTTCAACAACTTATGGGACTCTTAGTAGATCTTTTATTATGATCAAGTTAAAACACCCTTGGGTCAAAGCTGGACACACCTTTGTGCTCTATTTTTCCCTCCCAGCATCCATACAAAGTGTTTTGCCACTGCCTTCCCCGCCTTAAGAACAGATGCCAGGGATTGAAACTACAGCCTTCCAATGTGTGGGGGAGAAAATGCTCTGCCACCAAAGGTAAGCTACCCTCAGGTCCAGCTCAGCCCTCGCACTGTGTTTTTTTGGAAGCAGCTAGCTACACCTCCTTCTGCAGACAAAGCAAAATGCTCAGCCGCTGTGCCATGGGTAAAACGAGAGCAGAGTACACGCCGCAGGTGAGAAGGACACCCCACCTCCAGGAGAGCAGGAAGGGTTACCAAGCTACACTCCAGCATGGCTGGAACCCAAAGCCGCCGCCACTCAGACCACCCCTTTTAAAGCCCACAGCCATCCCAAAAAGCCATTTAAAACCCAAATGGGTTTTAAACCAAGTGCAGCTCATTTGGCTTCCGAGATACAGCAGTCGGACATTACCTTTTTTTTTTTTTCTGGTACCCACCTAAAGTCTCACTTCTTTCCAAACGCTCGAGTTGTCGTTTTTTTCTTTGGAGGCCTGGCTGACCCCTTTACGTCCTGACCCCTTATTACTACTCCAAAATAAAAAGCTCTGGCCCTAGAAAACAATCAGTCTGGTTTAAACAGTTTATGCTGCACTTCTAGGACAGTTGGTTTATTCATTTAGTTTCAAGAAAAGGAGGATGCAGAGATCAAAACAGGGGTGGCTAACTCTGTACTCAGGGGCGTGGAGGTACTTGAGGGAAGGTAGCTGGGATGCAGGCACCGCTCTTCTCCAGACATCACAATATTTAAGGAGGAGAGTGGGTAACATTCAAGGTTACATCATATACATAAAAATAGGATTCTTTGGCTGAAGGCATGATAACATAGATTCATGGAAGATGGGTGTATTAATAGCTACTAGAACGGATGTCTAGGTACCATCTCTGGGTTGGAGAGGCAGGCAAGCAGGATGCCTCTCAAGGCCATTTTCAGGGATTCAAAGAGCAGGTGAAGGTTTTGCCCTTGTCTTCTGCTTGAGATGCAAAGAAGCCATTGGTGGGCCATTGTGCGAGACAGGAAGCTGGACTAGATGGGCTATGGCCTGGTCCAGCAGAGGGTTTTTTTTTTTAATGTTCTTATGTTTATGGCCACCCTCTAGCTCTCTGGTCAAAAAGTTAGCCACCTCTGATTCAAAGTGAGGGAAAGATTCTTTTTTGAAGTTTAATTTTAATTTATTTATTTTTTAAATCTATATTTAACAGATTGTCGTAATCATTTGAACTGATTCACACAGTCTATTATTAAAGGCTTTTTTCTTCTTCTAGGAGATTGATTTTACTCCTGCTTCTATTAAATGTGAAGTTTTCCTCCTAATAGATCTTCTTCATTTTTAAAAGGAGTCGGTTCTCAAGCCAGATTCAAAATGGTTTTTCTCAATGTTGATCAAATGCTTTCAAAGAATAGAAGCTTATGATAACTTTGTAGGTTTTTTTCCTTTAGGAAACCATGCCCAAAGGCTCTGTGGGTTTCCAAAAGTGAATTTACACAAATAGGTACAACGGTTTCTTTCACAAAGCGCTTTACAATCTGTTTACTCTCACAACGATCTTGTGAGGTAGTCACAAGGGTAGAGAGAGAGAGAGAGAAAGGAACAGAATGGGGCCATAAACCATGGCTTTGCTCAGGCATTTGCCGAACCTGGGACCAAGCAAAGAGCTGGGTGATTTGATCACTTTGCCACTTTGCATGGTTTCTCCAAGGCAGCAAGATGCAATATTTGCATGCCTGGCTTTTTTTTCAGGATAAGGCGACCCATCCGTGGGGTCTCTTACCTGGGCCCCCTGATATTTATGAGTATTGCTGGATCCAAACTTTGTTGCAAATGGTGTCCATATGGCAACAGACCCATCGTTCAACGTCTGTCGAGAGAAGGAAGATTTCACGCGAACACCATTCGAAACTGGCTTGAGCAAGATCAGAATTTCATCAGCATTATATCTCATCCTCAGAATAATTCGCTTTCCCCTTTCATTGGACGGGTCACATTGGTGTATGGACTTTGGCAACTGGGACTTAAATGAGTGTTCTCATAGCTTTGACACCCAAACCACAGAGGACAGTCTTGGAAGGAGAATTCCACCTGATAACAGATATCTTCTAAAGGCTAATTGAATGGTGCTATCTTTAAAACACGGGAAAGAAGATAAAATAAGGCAGTGTAAAGTACCAATGCAATTCAGCAATTACCAACAGACAGAGACTTCCAGAGGATCAGGCCCAAGGAAGTTGTTCCTCTAGACAAGGAAGATCCTCCTTCAATCCAGTTGAAAAAAAATCAGCCTCCAGAATCACAGAATCATCGATTTGGAAGGGACCTCTAGGGTCATCGAGTCCAACCCCCTGCTCAATGCAGGATTTCCTAAACCATCCAGACTCTGCTAGAAGACCTACAGCAAAGGAGAACTCACTACCTCCCAAGACAACCTATCCCATGGACTGATCGCCCTCACCGTCGGGAGGCTTTTCCTAATATCTAATCTGTATTGACTCCCTTGAAGTTTCATCCCGTTGTTTCTAGTCCTCCCATCTTGTGCAAGTGAGAACAGAGACGATCCCCCTGCGCTGTGACGGCCCTTCAGATACTTGAAGACCACTATCATGTCTCCTCTCAGTCTTCTCTTCTGCAGGCTAAACATTCCTAGATCTTTCAACCTTTCCTCATAGGACATAGTTTCAAGACCGCGAACCATTTTGGTAGCCCTCCTTTCGACTTGCTCTAGCTTGTTAATGTTCTTTTTGAATTGGGGTGCCCAGAACTGGACACAGGACTCTAGGTGAGGTCTGACCAAGGTAATTCTTCCCTTCTTGATCCACAAGCAGCCCTTTCTTTTTGTCAATTATTTAAATCGTTTTATGCAGCTGTAATCCAGACCTTTTTCTCCCTCACTCCCATGAAGATGTGAAAAGACATTTGGAGTCACTTCAGTAAAGCAACTGTCTGGAACCATTTGGCACTCGCAACCTCTTTCCTGAACGATCACTGCGTTCACAGGAAGTTTTAAAAGCAACAGCTCAGAAGCACCTCTGAGCCGACTCAAAGCCAGTTCACAGGAATTATCCATCAGTCTGACTCTCTGATGAACATCTGAGGTTCGAAAAAGTGGATTAGGGATGGAATGAGAACCCCAGGACGACATACACCAGTTTGTCAAAAGAAGAATGGGAGCTGAAGTTCAGTGATACCTTGACTGAGAATATTGAAATCAGCGGTACTCAAACTATGAACTGAATTCCATCCTTCCTAGCCATTGTCCAGGAATCCATGGACAAACCCATGCAACGCCTGGGCAAGAGTCTAGAGAATTTTGTCACTGCCTCTTCCCAAATAGAAGCCTTGACTACACCTGAATACAGGCGTGCACAAATGCAATTTTCGGGATCCAATTCGATTCGAATTGAATACTCAAATTAGATTTGATTCAAATCTGTTAAATTCGAACTTACCCAAATTCGAATTGAATTAAGCAAATTTGAACCTATTTGTTTGAATTTTTCATTCGAATTTGCACTTAACGAATGTCGACAACGTTCATAGATGCCTGTATGCATCCCGTAGTTATCTCATATGCAACCCATTTTTGTCCCATACGGATCCATACAAATGCATACGGATGTGGGAAAGATGGACATCTTCAAGTACACATCCTATACAAACCTGTACACGTGCAAATGTCTGTATAATTTGTACTAATAAATCCAAAATTTGAATCAAAACTTTAAATTCGAATTTAAGGACATTCGATTCAAATTCAAATGTCGAACTTCCGTCAATTTGATCTAATTTTGAATGCATTTGAATATTTGTGCACACCCCTACACCTAAGCCCTTTTGCACTCAGACTGGCCTGCCACAGTCATGAATATTAATCACCTATAACAGCCAACCTGGACCTCAAGCCAAGGAGATCTTCATCACCTGCCTGTGTCAGCACATTCAGGCATTACCAGCCAACCTCATCTGCCATTCTCTGTTTGGCCACATAGCTGCTCATTTGACCAGGGAGTAGGAACCAAGCGATTCATGCAATGTGTATATGAGACTATCCAGAACATGCACTCCAAACTAGAAGGGAAACCAGATTTTCTCCAGTTACCTCTAAAGCTTCATCCAGACAGCACTTTCTTAATCAGCATTTTTTTGGATAATCCAAAGCAAAGCACGTTCAGACACATTTTATTCCAGATTGTCCACGCTTTATTCCGGATTACCCAAATAATGCAAATTAAGTAGGTATGGTCTGAACGAAGCTAGAGTTTCTCCTTGCATGTGCAAAGGGTCTTCATTATTATCTTTCGGCAATCAAACCCCCAAAATGGAAGGCTTCCATTTCATAGAGATGGGAGGTCCTGCTTAGCCTATGGAATCCAACTGAGAGCTCTGTGGAGAAATCCTTAAAGCGTTTCCAAGAGGCAACTGTCTAGCCTTGGAGAGAGAAAAATCCTCCCAGGAAACAGTTTCCATGTTTAATTGCCCTCCCCGCAAAAACGCCTCCACCCAAATTTCCCAAATAAGATCCTCCAACAAGAATTTCACCTAACACTTTTGAGTGCTCAAACTTGCAAGTCCAGGAAACATGCAAGACATGTTTTATCCAGACTAGCGGATAAAAATCCACAGTCGCTAGTAAATCCGCAGCTTACCTGGCTGCGAAGCCACGCCGCGTCGTCCCCACTCGAAATGGAGGTCTGCAGTTTCCTCCTCAGCAGCTGCGAGACTTCCGTGGCGCACACGTCAAGGTGCGTGTCACGTGGGATTGGGCAGCCATGGGGAGCTGAGCTGCAGGCCCAGCTCTCATTGGCTGTTTCTCGCTATCCTGCCAGGACTGCAGGAAACTCCAAATTTACCTGATACTGAGAAACAAGTGTTGGTTGTTCTGCCGCAGGTAAATCCGCAGCAGTGGCAGCATAATGCGCCGCTGTTTCAAAGTATTAGGCATCAAGTGTGACGCCCACGCACCAACTGCGCATTGGAACGTGCAGTATCCCCCAGTCTGGACACACCCTTAGCCATGTTCTCCCAGACTGGGAAGCTTGTTTCATGTCATTTTTCAGCCTTCAGATACGTGTCATAACTACAGCTACAAGGATCAGAGCTATGCATTTAATTGGTTTTAACCTTCAGTCAGAACAACTTATTTAATTTGGCATCCTGCAAGGTGTATGCCAAGGGATAGGTTGCCACAAAAGGATTTTAAGTTTATCAGACTTAAGCCAATTATGCAAAGGGTCCCAAGGAATGAATGGGTGCTAGTTTATGACACCATCTGGAAAAACAGGTCAGGATTTCTTCTACCCTGAAGGATTTCAGCCTGCAAATATTTGTAATTCCCAATAACTATCCTAGATCCAGGTCTGTCTGATTTAACTCTTTGCAATGAACACTAATTTATCTTATCCTTCAAGCATAAACAGTGCCCCCCCCAAAGTTTATTAAAAACCAGATTTTTAATAAATCTACTGAACTCAGAAAAGAAAAAAGTTGCATATGCAAACAAGCTCAATAATTAATATTATTTCCCCTGTCTGCAAAAATCACCCCATCTTAATTGCAATTTGGGCATCTTTGCCAACCCAACAGCCTGGTATTATAGACTTACATGGCTTCCAGATATACTAAAGATGAATTCTTTGTAAAAAAAGGCTACTGTTTTGCCCAGGTGGCTTGAAAATAACACATCCACATTTTTAAGGACCGACACAATGTCCAACCAACCCTTTTTCTGCCTCTGCTCCGGTTCCTTCCTGTTTCCTTCAAAGAAGTACATGCTTCCTTCACAATACCTCTTTCCTGGCCTCAAGATGCAAACAGGGCCTGAATAGGATGCTGCTGTTGTTTGGTGATAGTGGTGGTCATAGCTTATAAATTGGTGTGACAAAACTCAAGTGGAGGTTTATGAATTAGTCGAATGACCGTATCACTTGATGAGAGCCCGTTGCCTCATAAAAGAAACATAAGCATAAAAGAGAATCAGGTTGCCTGACTTATAAGTCCTTGTTTGGCTAACAAACCAGACCTGTCTGATCTACATAGCCCAGGAAGATGTCTCTAGTCATCTGGAGAACGAGAGACTGAGGCAAAGGAATTGCTGATAGCTCAGGGAGAATTCTGTCCCTTCACGTCCTGTGACAAAACCAGATATTAAACATCTTATTTCAACCGTGAAAGATAACAAGACCCCTAGAGAAGACTATCCCCTTTGGTAGTATCTGGAAGCAGGCTGAGCTAACTACTAAGATTATTAAGGATGGGTCTGAAACTTGGGAAGGAAGGAGATGTGATGGGTGTTTTGCTTGACAACAACAATGGCACTGGAAGAGAAGACTGAGAAAAGCATTCTGGAAGAGCAAAGGTGGCCAAAGAGGAGCTCCTCTAACTCTTACCACGTGGTAGCAAACTGGCCTTCTCTACACCTTAGCAAACGTGGTAGACGTTTCCAACTTTGGGTGTATAGTTTCCATGTTGCAGTCAGACAATCTCTGAGAAAATCCACCTCAGTTTACCTCCTGTGATGGAACCTCCATGCTCACAACCCTAGGCTATCTTTCAAACACTGCATTATGGAAATATCACAACAGACTGGAAAGACGACAAGAGGAAGGATTTCTTCACCCAGAGGGTCATCGGTCTATGGAATTTGCCGCCAGAAGAGATGGTAACAGCTACCAGCCTAGATGGCTTTGACAAATGATTAAGACAAATTTATGGATGACAGATGTATCAATGGCTACTAGAATGGACGCCTAAGGACATCTTTCATGATGGGGACAAGAAGGATGCCTCTAAGGCCATCTGCTGGGATTAGAGAGCAGGAGAAGGTTTGCCCTTGTCTCTGCATGAGATGCCCATGGGCAATTGGCGGGCCACTGTGTGAGACGGGACGCTGGACTAGATGGGCTGTGGCCTGATCCAGCTGGGCATCTCTTAGGTTCTTATGACTATTTATTCCTCAAATCCTTTTCCGTCTCAATCCCCTATTCCCCCAATCCATAGGGATCAACTGGGATGTAGCCTTTAAGGCCATCTCCCTACTTCCACCCTGTGCTACTCAAAATTTCAAGAGGTGGCTAATGCCCTCCCATCACCACTAGATGGCAGTGGACTTGTATCCACACAGAGGCCGTGTCCCCATGCAAGCCGCCTGATGCGCTTTGGACACATGTGATAAAAATCCACATTGTAACACGCAATAAAGCGTCCCCATGCGGTTTGGGGTAACGCGGATTCGAATCACACTTGCCTGTCCCCATGCAGGGAAGATTTTAAGAAACAGAGGAGAGCCGTGTTTGTTTCAAACGGCTCTCACATGTATTTTTAAAAATCTTCCCTGCTCTTTACAGCCCCTCTATCCACCTGGCAGTTGCCCAGCTGGGTACCCTATGCCCACCTGCACATGGGCGGCGCTGGCACTGTGAACTTCCATTGTGGATGAATGCTGACTATGAAACACAATAGTGGAGAGGGAGCAGTGCCCTGGATTATTGCTTCCTGAAATTTAACCTATATAGTTGGATCCCCATATCTGTGGGGGACTGGTTCCACGTCCTATTGCGATTACTGAAAACTGTGGATAGTTGAAACATGGGGAAATTTGCACTCAGTTTCCCATAATTCCTCTGAAATCTCATGGGATTTCAGAGGAATTATGGGAAATCCGGTGCCATTTTGGGCAATCTTCCTGCCTGTCCATTAGATGGGCCTAATGGCACCCATGGGATGGGGGGTAGGGCTGATCTGGTCGCCGTGGAAAAACCGGCTGTATTTCCCCCTCCCTTTGTGAAGATTTGCACCAGCTTATTGGGTGATGCCCAATACGAACCGGGCGGCACACAAAAGCAAAAGCTGAATAATGCCAGGAAAAAGATACTCAACAGCTTCGTGACATATAAATCAGAAATAACAGCAACTCTTATGAAGAGCAGACTGGATGGAAACAGGCCGCCCAGGGGTACAGGAAGGGGAAAGATCTAATTTGATTGCAGAATTTTCTTGTCGGATCGGGAGGGCTAGAGAAGAGCGAAACGAATAGATAACCAAATCAAGAAGGATCGAAGAGGCAACAGGGGGGAGAAAAGAATCAAAAGGGGAGGCCATTCTGGAGAGACTTCACAGAGGGTGGGATTATGTTCCCCTTACCTTGCTCCTGAGGACGAGAAGGACACCGATAAGAAAGAGGCAGGCCCCAATCACCACTAGGACGTACTGCCCATATTCCAGGATCGTAGGAATAAGAACGAGGTTGGTGTAGAACATGGTGAACAGCGGGTCTTCAAGGAAACCGGTCTGCTCAGGAGAGGAAGACAAAGGTGCTTCTGTCATTTCTTTTCCTAGCAAAGTGCCCTTGGTGGGGCACAAAGTTTCTTCCCGGCTTTCTCTAAGCTACTCTCTGCAAATCAGAAGCCTGGCTGTAGTAGTAGTAGTAGTAGTAGTAGTAGTAGTAGTAGTAGAAGAAGAAGAAGAAGAAGAAGAAGAAGAAGAAGAAATTGGCTTTTCTACCCTGCTTTTCTCACCCATTTAAGGGGACTCAAAGCGGCTGACAAACCTTCTGTTCTTCCCCCCACAACAGAAGACCCTGTGAGGTTGGTGGGGCTGTGAGAGCTCAGAAGGGAGCTGTGACTAGCCCAAAGTCACCGAGCTAGCTTCGTGGAGGAGCACGGGATCAAACCCTGTGACCAGGAGATATGAGAGTGGCATGCTAACCACACAAGACCAAACTGGGTCAGGTAACCAGATGGAAAGGAAGATGAGGCTCTTGCTTCTCTAACAATTGCACCAAAGAGATCTGTGGAGAGTATGCACTGTAAATAATTACACAGAAGCGGCTGTTTGGAAGGATGGTAATCTACCTTTGGCAAAATTCTAGCTATGCAACTACTAAAAGTGCAGTAGCCCTATAATTGCTTCTTCTGTGTAACTACTAAAGGGGCAAGAGCCCCATCACTCCGTCTATGTAGCTACTAAAGGTGCAGGAGCCCCAACATTCCCTCTTCTATGCATCTTAACTAAAGGGGTAGGAGCCCAACCATTCCCTCTTCTGGGCAGCTTAAATAAAGGTGCAGGAGCACCAATATTCTCTCTTCCATGCAGCTACTAAAGGGGCATGAACCCCACCGTTCCCTCTTCTGTGCATCTTAACTAAAGGTGCACGAGCCCAACCATTCCCTCTTCTGGGCAACTTAACTAAAGGGGCAAGAGCCCCACCAATCCCTCTTCTGGGTAGCTGAACTAACAGGGAGGAGCCCCACCCTTCCCTCTTCTGTGCATCTTAACTAAAGGTGCAGGAGCCCCAACATTTCCTCTTCTGTGCATCTTAACTAAAGGTGCAGGAGCCCCAGCATTTCCTCTTCTGTCCATCTTAACTAAAGGTGCAGGAGCCCCAGCATTCCCTCTTCTGTGCATCTTAACTAAAGATGCAGGAGCCCCAACATTTCCACTTCCATGCAGCTACTAAAGGTGCAGGAGCCCCAACATTCCCTCTTCTGGGATGCTTAACTAAAGGGGCAGGAACCCCACCATTCCCTCTTCTGTGTAGAAACTAGAGGGGCAGGAGGCCTAGTTTCTGTGCCATCTGCTGCTCAGGCACTGTGCCTTGAAAAAAGAAGGCCAGAGTTCCTTCGAAGAAGAGAGGAACTATTTCGACGGAGTTCCTCATCCACCACAGAGATGAGATTCAGCTTTGCCTGTAAGATTTTCTACCACTGGTTCCGGTTTCACAGAGAGAGAGAACACTTGATCTGCGCTCGTCTCGGTCTTTGGCTGAGTTCTAAAGCTGCCTTTGAGAGGGGGTCAGGTGTGGTGAATAAGGGTGCATTTTCTTTCGAGGGAGAGAGGAAAGCTTTCCTGGAAGAAGATTATCCTCCATTTGAAGTGTGAAAAATGCTGAAAATCCCTGAAAGGAGCATGACTCCTGCCAAAATTTGATTAAAATGTATAGCCAAGCGTTAAGCACAAAAACTGGCCCACCCAGGGCTCAGATCTCCTAAGATTTAGATAGAAATGCAGAGAAGGTGAGGTGAGGCCAGTCTGCACTGGTTACGACCCCTCGCCCTTTTTAAGAGCCCAAAGCAAATCTCAGAAGTTAAAACATCAAAGGAGGCACCCAAAGGAAACTGAATTCCCAATGTGCCCAAAACAATCTCACCAAACCACAGTACACCACCGAGCTCAGAGTGTGGCCATCATCTGATTTCTGTGAAGCCAGGTGACCTGACCATCTCTGAGCAGAAAGTAGGAGAACAGCTGGCTCTTAGACATTGCTTTTCTCATCCCTAAAGGGACTCAAAGCGGCTGGCAAACCTTCTGTTCTCCACTCCCACCCACCCACCCCCACACACAAAACAGATACCCTGTGGGGTAAGTGGGGCTGTGAGAGCACAGAAAGAGAGCCGTGGCTGGCCCAAGGCCACCCAGCCGGCTTCATGTGGGACAGGGTGGAATCAAACTGGGAGATGACCAGATAAGAATCTAGCACTCTAACCCCAAAACCAAACTGGGGACTCAGAGCGGCTGGCAAACCTTCTGTTCTTCTCCCCACACCAGACACACTGTGAGGTAGGTGGGGCTGCGGGAGCTCAGAAAGAAAGCTGTGACCAGCCCAAGGTCACCCAGGTAGCTTCACGGAGGAGTGCAGAATCAAACCCAGCAAGTACAAGATATGAATCCGCCACTCTAACTACAAGACCAAACTGGCTGAGCCTTTTCACGGGCCACCAGTGATAAAGCCCACTCTGTCACCACCATCTTCCTGGCTTCACCTCATGGGGATTCTGGACTAGAGCAAACAACAGCAGGCATCTCATCAGATACCACAGGCCCAACTTGTAAACTACTTTGAGCAGATGTTCAGACTCACCTCTTCAAACCAAAGTAAAGGCAACACAACCGGCTTGGTAACTCCCGTTTGTCTGAAAGATCAGGAGGCGACAAGTGAGAAGATGCAGTGGAAACTCTCCATGTTTCAGTATCCATTTGATTTAGGACCTGCCATATTCCCTTTGGTACTCACAAGATGCCAGAGACGCTCTTTATAAAAAGGCTCAACTGCAGCTTGATGGAGCAGTTCATTGGGATTCCAGTCAACTGCATTAAGAAATAAGAAGAAGAAGTACGTAAGAGAAGCCCTGCTGGTTCAGGCCACGGCCCATCTAGTAGTAGTAGTAGTAGTAGTAGTAGTAGTAGTAGTAGTAGTAGTAGTAGTAGTAGTAGTAGTAGTAGTAGCGGTGGTGGTAGTGGTAGTGGTAGTGGTAATAAATATATGCTGCCAATTTCCAGAGTCTACATGGTTTTAGAAGAAAATAAACTGATAAACTCAGACATTAAAAATAATTATAGTAAATAACGGTCACCACATTGAACACTATCAACTGTACAGGTGAAGAAAAGCGTTGCTAACAAATATTAAAAGGACATCAGCCATGCTGCCATTTGTGGTTCTGCTGGCAGAGAACTGCATCAGTGTATACCATACCAGACCGTTAAGGATCCAGGGCGGTGGCGGCCATTTGCACTAAAGGTGCTAAACTAGTCGCCAAATGGCCAGCAGAGCTTGAAGTGCAAACTGTCACCCCCGGGCTCTGCAGAGCATCCAAATGTTCCCGGAGCAATCTGGTAGCTGTGCACGAATGCATTTTTGAAAATCCAGACTGGCACTCCGTTTTTCCACACCCCCAATTTAACAAATGCCCGAACTATTTGTACGAATGTCCGGAAACATTCGTATTCGTACGAACGTTAGTACACAAATATCACAGCATTCAATATGTGTACGAATGTTTAAATAACAAATGTTAGAAATATCAATGCATATCCCTAAGTGTGCCACTGCACCACCAAATTTGCGTGGCCATGCACATTTTCCATGTTGCACCCAGACGCTTCTGGACAGGGTATGGTCTGCTGCTTAGCACCCCACACCTGGATTGCTCCTGGGGAGGGCCTATATCACTCTGGGGCAGCAGAGCAAGGCAGATGTGCATTTTTGGAGATCTGCTGGCCTTGGATTTTCTTATATTTCTCTCCTTGGGCCGCTCAAGAGCCCAACATCTTCAGGGCCAGTCACGGGACTGGATTTTTGCAAGGCTAAACTGCTAACCCAAGCACTGGTGGTTGCGGTACAAAGTATCACCAACAACTACAAAGCAGGTGAGAGTAAAATAATCGTTACTGGAATTATCTAAATGAGTCGAGTCAAAAAGCTCAAAGGCCATCTGGCACTTGCTGTGACAAATTTTCAAGGCACTCGGAGGGCAAAGTCGCTCCTAACCACAGAGGTGAGAACATTTGGCAATAAATGCTTACTTATAGGTATAGAAAAGGTGGACAGAGAAAATTTCTGTATCACACAACACTAGAACCAGGGGGCATCTATGAAGCTGATGGGTAGGAGAGTTGGATCAGACAAGGGGAAGTATTTCTTCACCCAGAGGGTCATCGGTTTATGGAATTTGCTGCCGGAAAAGGTGGTCACAGCTACCTGTCTAGATGGCTTTAAGGAAGGGTTGGACAAATTTATGGATGACAGATGTATCAATGGCTACTAGAACGAATGCCTAGGTACATCTTTCAGGCTGGGGGGAGGGACAAGCGGGACGCTTCTAAGGCCATTTGCTGGGATTCAAGAGTAGGAGAAGGTTTGCCCTTGTCTCTGCTTGAGATGCCCATGGGCAATTGGTGGGCCACTGTGTGCGACAGGATGCTGGGCTGGATGGGCTGTGGCCTGATCCAGCAGGGCTCCCCTTAGGTTCCTATGTTCATAAATGTAGCCCAGTCTGTGCACTGCATATATCACCTGTGTTTTGTCTCTCATAGCTTTCTGGCAGTGCATCAAGCTCTGCAACTCAGCCTACGCAGAAATAGCTCAACCAAGCTCCAACACGTTTTATCCCAAGGCATTATGGGTGAGCATGGCAACCTGAACTTCCACATCCGCTAGGTCGTGGTTAAGAACATAAGGACACAAGAGGAGCTCTGCTGGATGAGGCCACAGCCCATCTACTCCAGCACCTCGTCTTGCACAGCGGCCAACCAATCGCTTCTAAACATCTCAAGCAGAAGATAAAGGCAAAACAGTCACCTGCTCTCTTTAGAGGCCTCCTGCCTGCTTCTCCAACCTGGAGGCAATACCTAAGCATCCATTCTAACTAGGCTTATACACCTGTCCTCCATGAACTTGTTCAGCCCTATAATAATGTAAGAAGAGCCCTGCTGGAACAGGCCACAGCCCATCTAGTCCAGCATCCTGTCTCACACAGTGGCTCACCAATTGCTTCTGGACATCTCAAGCAGGAGAGAAAGGCAAGAGCTTCACCTGCTCTAGACTCCCTGAAAATGGCCTTTAGATGCCTCCTGGCTGCCTCTCCACCCCAGACGTGGTACCTAGGTATCTATTCTGGCAGGCCTGGATCTACCTGTCCTCCATTCTTTCTGCTGAGCACCTTATTATACTGTGTTCAAAGTGAGTGTTGTCTTTGCCAGGGAGGGTTGGAGGGTTACATTTATTTTAGGATTCCAATATATAAAATATGCTTTTTAAAAATTGTGACCCATCCTGGGACCTACCACGGTAATCCCTGGGTTTGAATCCCCTTTAATAATGGTAAACACATTTAGGTGTGAATGTGTCCCAGGGCTTCATCCAACTCCGGTCTACCTTCTCAGCAAGAGAACCGATTTGCAAAGTGACCAGTTGTTTGGTTTCCAACGTTTACCTCTTCCCAAAGGTGAGCATTTCTCAAGTCAGATTGCGCCAAAGGAGAACAGTATCTCACTTTGCTGATGTGTTCTTTCACTCTGAAAGTGGACCGAAGCTGGATGAAATTTCAGGTGTGACCTTGGGGGTCTGACATTACCTGTCAGCTTGGCCAACCTCACAGGGTTGTGGGAATAAGACAGAGCGGAGAAACATCATGACTTTAGAAGGACTACAGGCCAAAAAGTGCTAGCGTATAAATACAGGATATAAATGCAAGGGTAAAGTTTCTGCATGGAAATCCCCACCCCTCCCAGTGAAAAATCTATAGCTATCTAGAAGAAACTGCTCCCTCCCCCTTGAGAAAAATTATCACGGGCCTAATTGATTTATGGTTTTAAAGCTGGCTTAATTACTGCAATAATGAAATACATCTTTGTACTATGGAATCCAAAAGGGAACAGGACAGAAAATCTGATATCAGTGGACATTAGATTAGATAACCTGTGAAGCAACAGATACCATTATGAACCACCCTGCTCTGATAACAACACAAGTTGGTTCACAGTATAGAGAAGAAGAAAGTCATTTTTGTTTTGTTTTGTTTTGTTTTCTGTATTCTCAGGACATTTTTAAAACTATTCTGGTGAAGATCGTTTCATGCCTCTAAATTTTCCCAAATATATATATGTATTTACAGAGATGAGCCGAATTGGTTCCAGTTCGAACTGCTTCAGATCGAACAGGGGTGGTTCAAGAGGTTTTGAGTTTAAATCAAAGAACCTGCCTGCTTGAAAGCAGCGTTTGAATTCGAACCAAACAATCCGAGCTTCAGTGGAGTTCAAAGGCGATTGAATCAAACCAAACACCCTGTCATAACATTCCGTTTGTATACAAACCTCCGAATCTGTACAAATATTGAATGTTACGAATATCCGTGGACATCCCTAGCCTCCATGTTTAGCGGGCAACCCATTTTGGACCTCCAAGGTCAGAACCCTGCACCCCTGGGCTGTCATGGGCTGTTCCCAGAGTAGCCATTCAGGCGCGAACAGGCTTTGTTCTAGGACATCTGGATGGGAACAAGGAAAACGATGTGGCCCCACCCTCAAAACCTGCGTAAGCTTCAGAGATAGAGCTGCAGGCCTTGAAGACAACCTCAGAACCCCGATTTGGAAGCAGTTCTGCCTCCTCGTGCACCGGATTGTGCTCAGCAGGACCCCTCTTGCTTATTTCTGAACTAGAGTTCTCATCTCTATTGGCTGGGGTTTATGGGAGGTGTAGTTTAAGAACACCCGGAGGGCTGTAGGTGAGCACCCAGGTCTTCGGAAATCTGCAGCCCATAGGGTATTAAGTAGGAAAGCGCCAAAATTTCCCCGGCCCCATTCATTTCATATTGAAGGGAACGGGGCAGAACTTCACATCTGTGCAAATGGAGCTGCTTCGAAGGTGCTCAGCTTTAAATTCCCTCCGGATTCTCCTCCAAATCCATTCCGGATCCGCTCCAAATCGTCTCCGCACGAAAGATTTCACTTTGCACGTGAACGTCAGTCATCAAACACAGCTGGAATTTGGATCGAACGCAAAGTTTTCGAAGCTTCGCGATCCGTACAGAGTGCGGAAGTGACGGACGTTTTCTGCTCACACCAGGAATCTGGCGCTCACCTGGTCTAAAGGAAAGTCCCGTAGGGTTAGACGCGGAACGGCGAGACCTACCGGATGCAAATCTAGGAAAAGCCCGTGCTTGTCTTCGTTGGGATGCAGCCCGTTGACAGCGTCCACCAGCGCTGGGTCACCGTTGAGGAAATGCGGTTGAGAAATGAACATTGGAGCATCTTGAAAGGCGGAAAAGGGGGGGGGAAGAGAGGTGATGAGCGGAGCAGAGGCCTCACCGCTGCGGCCACGGGGAAGACGCTGGTGGATTTCATCCCGTGGCTTTTTTCAGTACTGGCAGCGGCTGATCGAGCGCTTTCAACCAATTCCCTCAAGAGTAACTGGGAGGAGCTGCTATTTTTGGAAAGAGAGGGACGCATTCTGTGCTTTCTGTTTCAGCCACACAGACCCTGTGCAACTTGCAGGTTCCGCTTTTGTGGTTTCTTGGGAAAATAATCAGCCAAAAGGTAACCTCTCCCTGGTTTATAAGGTTTAGAAGAAGAAGATGAAGAAGAAGAGCTGGCTTTTCTACCCCGCTTTTTCTCACCCATTTAAGGGGACTCAAAGTGGCTGACAAAGCTTCTGTTCTTCTCCCCACAACAGAACACCCTGTGAGGTAGGTGGGGCTGTGAGAGCTCAAGGGAGAGCTGTGACTAGCCCAGGGTCACCCAGCTGGTTTTGTGGAGGAGGGTGGAATCAAACCCGGCATTCCCAGATAAGAGTCGAGCTCCTTAACCACTAGACCAAACTGGCTCACACTGGGTATCTTAGAAGACCTTCCTTCCTTCCTTCCTTCCTTCCTTCCTTCCTTCCTTCCTTCCTTCCTTCCTTCCTTCCTTCCTTCCTTCCTTCCTTCCTTCCTTCCTTCCTTTTCTCCCCTTTCATCACTCCTTCCCTCACTCCCTTCCTCCTCTCTCTGCTTCCTTCCTTCCTCTCCCTCATTCCTTTTCCTTTCTTGCTTCCTTCTTTCCCTTCCTTCATCCTTCCTTCCCTTCCTTCCTCCTCCTGTATGGAAGGATTATTTATTTATTTATTTATTACCTGCATTTTATCCCTGCCTATACTCAAAGGTCTCAGGACAGGCAGCAACACTTAAATTCATTCATTCGGTCGGTCGTACATACACCCCCACTAACAGCCAGGAAGAAAAAGCCTCTCCCCACTTAATCAAAAGCCAGGGCAAAGAGATTTGTCTTCACTGCCCTCCTAAACATGTACACTGAAAGAGCCTGACACACCTCAAGGTGTAGACTCTTCCGTAGCCTAGGGGCCATCCCTGAGAAGGCCCTCTCCCGAGTGCCCACCCCTTTCTCACTGCTGAAGGTGGTGGTACAACCAGGAGGGCCTCCCCTCCAGATCATAAGGCAGGAGCAGATCGATACGGAAGGAGGCATTCCTTTAGATATTTGGGGTCCGAGGCATTTAGGGCCTTATAAGAACGGTACACCCACATGCCTGCCCCTCAGGATTCTGCCATGGGACATTAGCTTTCCTCCAACAGCTGTTCAGCCAAAAGCTGACTAGACTAATGATTCAGTTATAAGGCGGTGGTGTTTTGCTACAGTAGCAAACAGCTGTCGCTCAGGCTCTGAGGACTGTACCCCAGGAACTCTCCAAGCACGCAAGGAGAGACTGAGTGGTCCTGAATGCTTTATGAAACATTTACTGTTGCGTTTTGCATATCTCTTGGCTTATAGTCTGGTATCTTTTGCACACTTGAAACTTGATATGGTTCAAATGACTAGTCAATGGAGTTCATTTCCTTTAAAAATTATCTCTGGCATTAAGACCAAAGGGACATTCCTCCAACTCCAGCTGGTGGAGACACACACACACACACACACGGTGCTCAGTATAAAGCTGTTTTGTGCCCTTAAGGGGAAGAGACATGGCGTCAGATCTGGGTGCATGCATCTAGCAAAGGAACTGCAAAGGTCCACCTGCGGTGATAGATTTCTGTCCCTCAGATCATCCAGATCAACGGCAACCAGTTTTTTGTTTTTAATGATGCTGCTTTCTTTTGCAAAAGCAATCATATTTAGCATACGTACTTAGCCGGCAGCTGCTGACATTCTGAATTCCCGACTGCCGGCACGGACAGAAACCCTCATTCGGTGGAAAGTCAGTTCCGTTGGCAAACAAAGTCTTTGGGGCCACATACCGGAAGGTAGGTATCCCTCTGTAGTCCCGGGCGTGAGCATAGTCTAGCCTTATGGACCTAAAAAGGGGATTGCGAGAGATAAAAGGCTACAGAATCCTCAGGCCGAAAGTAAAACACTTTGGAAAACTGCATGAATCCCAGAGACGCTTACCTGTCCAGGGATTTTTAAAAGAAGAAGAAGAGTTGGCTTTTCTACTCCGCCTTTCTCACCCATTTTAAGGGGCCTCAAAGTGGCTGACAAATCTTCTGTTCTTCTCCCCACAACAGAACACCCTTTGAGGTAGTTGGGGCTGTGAGAGCTCAGAAAGAGAGCTGTGACTAGCCCAGGGCCAGCCAGCTGGCTTGGTGGAGGAAGAAGAAGAGTTGGCTTTTCTACCCCGTTTTTCTCACCCATTTAAGGGGACTCAAAGCAGCTGACAAACCTTCCGTTCTCCCCACAGCAGACACCCTGTCAGGTGGGTGTGGCTGTGAGGGCTCAGAAGAGAGCTGTGACTCGCCCAAGGCCACCCAGTTGCCTTCATGGAGCACTGCTGAATCAAACCTGGTATTCCCAGATAAGAGCCCGGATGCTTAACCACTAGACCAACCATGAGGCAACTCCACCATAGTGACCCTATAACAGTGCTACGTCCCCCACACCTTGATGGGACCACAGGCCTTCCTGTCTAGGGTCAGGATCAGGGAATGGGCCCTCCCATTTTTGGCAACAACCCCCTACTACTAGGCTCCACTGTCTGGTAGGGATGTGCATAAACATTCAACAATCTGAATATCCGATTCAAATCTGTCGAATGTCGACATTCGAACTCAAATCGAATTTTTGAAAATCCAAATTTGCACATTTGAACTCAGATTTTCAAATATCCAATACGGATTTTCGAATGATTCGAATGTGTAAATCCTATCTGTCGTATACGAATCTGCGCAAAAATAATCCGTATCTTGCACTTAAAATACGGGATTAAAACGGGATGCATACAGGATAATACTGGATGTATACCGATTTTTACGGAATACGTACAGATACGTATAACAGATATGAATGCATATCTTCAAATGCAAATCTCACATTCGAATGTATGGATTCAAATAATCCGGATTCGAACTGGAGTTTATGACATCTGGATCTTGAATATCCGAATCGAAGTGGATTTTTTGACATTCGAATCTACTCTAATTTGAATGTCAAAAATAGATTCATGCCCATCCCTACTCCTTGGAATTTATTGGGACCGAGGTTTCTCCCATTCCAAGGGAAATAAGTCCTTTCTGCCCTGGGCCTTTTGCTGGATATATGTGAATGCAAGCCCGCAGTTTTCTTGGCAACCATACAGAAGGCGTTTGCTGTCACCTTCTTCCGGGGAAGAAGCAGACGCCATATTGCTGATGCTGATTCAGGAGGACCCTGGGCCACCTTCTTTGGTGGGAGGATATTGCAAAGAAGAGGCTTAAAGGGGAAGCCAGAAGCCAGAGTTAAATGCGCTGGATTTGGAAATCAAACCTTCAGGCAGAAGCTCACAACCTGTGCCGGGAACACACAGATTTGGGGAAGGCGAGCCAGAGCGGATGAGAATTTGCAGACCGAAGCCTGGAGGGCCACAAATTCTCTCCTGCAGAGGCCAGAATTGGTGCTCAGCTTACCGGCAGGCATCGGGGCTATAAAATTCGAGTGGGTTGGAAGCGGTCATAAATGGTGGCCATAGCTGCCCAGCCGTCCCGTTGATCATGTTGCACTGATCGGAGTTCCAGTAGGAAACCTACAAGGAGAAGGGATGAATGAATAAGGACACCCACCACCGCATTCCACCTGAGATCTGATCCCTCCATCGTCACATCCTGGTCTCCCAATGGGCGCAACATCTTCCCCTTCTGCTCCTTCGGCCTGGAATTATTAAGATTCTTCTTGCTAGTCCATCCTAAACATAACCAGTTTATTATGCTTCTATCCACACCTAATCAACAATTAGTGAACTTCTGGGGAGGCGGAGCACGCTTGGAGGCTGTAGTGTCCTCCTTGAAGTACAGATGCTCTTCAACAGAAGTTCACTAATTTTTCACTAGGGGCCAAAGTGTGAAAAGGACAGTTTGCTCTACCAGGGAGCTACAACCACTCCCAGACTCCATGGCGACCTCGAGACAGTTTTCTTGGCAGTGATACAGAAGTGGTTTGCCATTACCTACTGCTGGGGAGGAGCTGGGGATCAAACCCTCTGCTTTCCAGGCAGTTTGCTCTAGCTACAGCCACCCCCAGACTCCGTGGGCACCTCTAAGCAGTTTTCTTGGCAGAGATACAAAAGTGGTTTGCCATTGCCTACCTCCAGGGAGAGGCTAAGCATCAAACCCGCAACGCTCTGCTCTCCAAACAGTTTGCTCTGCCACTGGGCTACAGCTCCTCCCCTGGAGTGATGCAGTTTATTCAAGCACAGGAGGCTGCAAAGTATCTTTTGTTCTTTAACTGGCCCTGAATGTCTGCTCTTTTCTGTCTTCAAAACGAGAGAAAAGAAACTAGGTTCTCTTTTACCTTCTTCATCCCATTCCAAGAATCCACCATATGGACTTTGGAGATGTTATGCATGCCGCTGAAGACGGTGAACAGTCCTGTGTCTGAGTTGTTGAACTATAAAGAAAGAGAAGAGCAACATGAACCCAACCATGCTGCAGAGGACTATGGGAAAAGACTAGGCAGAGGAAAGTGAACCCAATCCTCGCATTTACAAGGATGGCCTACAGATTTAGATCAGTAAGAACACAATATCCAGTACGAACGAAAACGTATCCCAGGCCGCATCCCCATTATAAGCTTAATCCAGTTCCCCTAAACCAAAATAATAGAACCGGATGCAAACGCGAATTTGCCTGACCCCATTACTTTCAACTCAATTGCGTTGGGTCCGGATTCTGAGGATCATACGTGGTGTACGTGACTCAAGGGGGGACTCAAGTGGCTCCTTTCTAAAAGTTGCTTTTCGGGGCTGCCCTGCCCTCGTCCTCCTGGCGCGAACGAGCCACCCATAAGGGACCCCTTCACGGAGCCTAGCTGGGTGGCTGCTGCTTGCCTGGATGGATGTAAAACGGCATCGGGCAGCCAGCGATTCTTGCCCCTCCTCTCCCCATTGCCCAGGGCACAGAGCAGCAGCGGCAACTCAAGCCCCCTTGCTTTAAACATTCACACATCTCCCAGAACCTGCAGCTGCTTTCCTTTTCCTTTCTAAAGGTCAGAACTCCAAAGAGCTAGAATTGCGCAAAATTGCAACATTGTTATCAGGTGTGAAGTGAGTGGATTGCTACAGTGTAGCGGCTGCTGTAAAGGGTGGATTTTTACATTGAAATCACTATCTTTGGAAGCAAGCTATTGGGGGAGGGAAACCCTAAACATGGATTCTCATCCCTTAAAACGGTACGGTCCCCACAGTAAAAAAATGTAACACGTATCAAGCGCACAAACCGGAGTGAGACCTGTTGAAATGAGGGTTAACATTTACAACGCTTTGGGGCAATTTAACACACGGAAAGCGTCTTAAGCCAAACTGATGTGGGATCTGCGAGGATTGAAACCGTATCAAAACCGAATTAAGCTTGTAATGGGGATGCGGCCCCAGATATATATCCTGGATACATATCCTATACCAATGTTTACATATTGGATACGTATCCTATACGGACACATACGTATCCCCAGTTTAATGAATGTCCAAACTATTCATAAGATTCATAATCTACAAATGTCCTAACATTTGATTTGTGTACAAATGTCCAAATTTGTATGAATTTGTACGAATAACAACTGTTACGAATATTCGTACACATCCCTAGAAAACAGATATTTGACAATACAACTGTCATTTGTGTTTAAAAACTGCGGGGAAATCCAAAGGAGAGTTCGTTTCATCTGTCATTTGAGGTTACGAAAGAGCAATTGCCGGGCATGAAGCCAAGGGTCTTAGCCTGTCATGAGGATAAAATGGAAGAAAGAGGAAGGACCTGGGTTGCCCCGAGTTCTTGGGAGGAAAGATAGGTTGCTTAAGTGCCAAAACGAAGAAATAAAATCTGGAAAACAGCAGATTTGTTAAAGCAGAAAAATAAAACACTGGGATTGTCAACCAGAGCTGGTAGAGAACAGAACACCAACCCTCCTTCCTGCCTGAGCAGAAATATGATCTCTGCGCCAGAGTAGAGATGTGGTCAGATGCAATTTCTGACATCTGGTTCGTAACGAACCGAATATTTGAAAATCCACATTCGCACAAATAAGGAAAAACGAACGTCTGGACATCCAAATTTATATGAATACGTTTGTACGTATTCGTTCGAATAATTCAGACATCCATATCTCTACGGGTACAAACACATCTTGTGCGGATCCCGTACACATCTGTACGCGTCCCGTCTGCATCCCGTACGGATTCATATGGGTATGTACAAGATGAGTATGTCCCCATACAGATACGAATGTCTGAATTATTCGCACAAATAACTCAAAATATTTACATTCATTTACATTTGGGAATTCGAATGTGCAGGCATTTGATTTGTATACGAACATCCAAATTTGTGCAAAGAAGAAATATTTTGAACATTAATGCACATCCCACCTCCAGAGCCCTGTGTAACCGGCTTGACTTCAGCGGCGCATGCTCATTCTTGCCACATTATTCCGGACCTCGGCTAGTCACTCAACCACCCTCATTAATGGCACCTCTGTCGTTCCCCGTGCCGCCCCCTTCCAAAGTGTTACTTACGTCAGCAAACAAGCCAAATTTCCCTTTGAATGGGAACATCCCCGGCTTGATGGTGTTCAGGAAGTCAACGAGAGGGTCGTCATAGCCCCACATGATCTCCCCAACTGTCCGGTTCATGAAAGCGCTCTCCCTGAAAAGGGCAAAAGTGCTGCTGACCGTGAGCTTCACGGGAAAAGGAAGGTCTTCCAGTATCACTGCTGCTCCCTGTGGGAGGACGGGAGAGAAGAAAGAGGAATGGCAGCGTAGCTAAGAGGAAAGGAGTATTCTACACATCTATACACTGAACTGCATTAGGATCTAAAAGCAGCAGCATTGGCTTTTCAGCTCCACTTTTCTCACCCATCTAAGGGGACTCAAAGCGGCTGTCAAATCTCCTGTCCTCTCCACCACAGACACCCTGTGAGGTGGGAGGGGCTGTGGGAGCTCCGAAGAAAGCCGTGACTAGCCCAAGGTCACCCAGCTGGCTTCATGGAGAAAGAATAAGGGTTGGCTTTTATACCCTGCTTTTCTCACCCTTAAGGCAACTCAAAGCGGCTGACAAACTTTCTGTTCTTCTTCCCACTACAGACACTCTGTGAGAGCTCAGAAGGAGGCCTGTGACTAGCCCAAAGTCACCTATTTGGCTTCGTGGAGGAGTGCAGAATCAAACCGGGAAACCATAAGACCATACTGGCTCTAGATACAGAAGCCCAACAACAGGTGAAGGGACAAGACCTAGTTTTAGAACTCTAATTTCACCATATACAAACGAAACGCAAATAATACTCCATTAAAACAGTATTAAAAAGCATAGTTAGTTAAACGTTAGAAGTTAAAATAGCTCCTGAGCGAATTAATGCCCACAGGCTTTCATAAAGAGCCAAGTCTTCACTTGGTGCCTAAAAGTTCGAAGAATTGGTGCTCATCAGGCCTCCAAATGAAGGGCATTCCATAAGTGAGGTGCCATGACTGAGAAGGCCCGCCCCACGTCCCAATGCAGCGTCTTTCTCTAACTGGTGGGTGATGGAGGAGCCCCCCCCAAGCAAATATTAAACCACAGGTAGATCCATACAAGAGGAGGTGTTCCCTCAAGTCTCGAGGTCCCAAGCCATTTAGGGCTTAAAAATCAGAAACAAGATAGCAGGTGACAGAATCCTCTCCCACCATGACCCTCGTTGCTTTCCTAATAGCGTGCCTGGTCCTGAAAAGGAAAGGAAAAGGGGGGAAAAATAAAACCTCCTAAGCAAAACGGAAATATATCCCTGCAAGTTCACTGACCAGCACCAAGATGTTGGGCACAACAATGTAATCCTCTTCCGATCCGTTAGACATGTGCGGCTCAAAGTGGAACTGCCGATATTCTAGGAAGGAAATGGTATCGTTGTTGTGAATGGTGATGTTCGTTTTCTGCCTATGCTCTCTGTAAGAGGAGAAAAAGAAACCGCTTTAGTGAGCATATCAGCAAAGGGGCAATTCCATTTACAAGCAGAATTCCCCCCCCCCCCCAAATAAAGTTGCCGCACTCAGTTGGCCACACAAATGTGCATCTAGTACCCCCACATGCGAACCGTCATTTCATAGTGGTCAAAGAAGTGTTAGAGGGGGGAAAATGAAGCTAGCTGCAGATTTTAATATAATTCCAAGAAAAAAAAAGTCTATAAAACCAAGATCATGGAAGAGGTTCATTTTCATCCAAACAAGGAGTGGCTCTTAAGTTATCTATAACTTAAGTTTCTTCAGCAAAATCTGAATACCCCAGGGAGGGCCAAAATAATAAATCATCTACATACAGCATAGGCTCCGTTCAGTCTAGCATCCTATCTCACACAGTGGCCCACCAATGCCCCATGGGCATCTCAAGCAGATACAAGGGCAAGCCTTCACCTGCTCTCGAATCCCAGCAAACGGCCTCAGAGGAATCCTGCTTGTCCCCCCAGCTTGAAAGACGTACTTAGACATCCATCCTAGTAGTCGTTGATACATCTGTCATCCATGAATCTGTCTAACCCTTCTTTAAAGCCATCTAGGCTGGTTGCTGTCGCCACCTCTTCTTGTAATAAATTCCATTGACCAGGGACGAGGGATGTACACAAATATTTGTAACATTCAAAATTCAATTAGCTTTTCTAGCCTGCTTTTCTCACCCATTTAAGGGGACTCAAAGCAACTGACAAACGTTCTGTTCTTCTCCCCACCACAGACACCCTGGGAGGTAGGTGGGGCTGTGAGAGTTCAGAAGAGAGCTGTGACTAGCCCAAGACCACCCAGCTGCCTTTGTGGAGGAGGAAAAAAAGAGTTGCCTATTCTACCCTGCTTTTCTCACCTGTTTAAAGGGACTCAAGGCAGCTGACAAACTTTCTGTTCTTTTCCTCACCCCAGACACCCTGTGAACTGGGTGGGCCTGTGAGAGCTCAGAAGAGAGCTGTGACTAGCCCACTGTCACCCAGCTGGCTTCATGGAGGAGGGTGGAATCAAACCCAGTATTCCCGGGTAAGAGTTCAGCTCCTTAACCGCTAGGCCAAACAGGGTCACGCTAGAGAGGAACTCCGGAGACAGAGGGAAGCCTGTGGTCTTAGTTGGGTAACGAAAGGGTAGCAAACCGGCCGGGGTCAGCAGAAAACCGTCTGTGTTACGTGCTGCACAAGTTTATACTTTGGGGCTCAGCAGGCAGATTACATTTCCAGAGGAACGGGAGATTCTTATCCCATCTAAATCCAACCTTGGGCAAAAGTGGAGCAAAGATATTCTGAGCTAAGGAGCTTTCGGTTTCTTTACCTCTTTTGTACAGCATGACAAACAATGCATACATTCAAGCGCCCACCAGGAGTACGCTAAGACACCCTTATAGGCAAAACACGCACAGAACGGCATTGTGCCGGCAGCTGGGGTCCTTGGGGCGGAGGAACGTGATAGTCCATTACCCAAATCTTGCAGGCAGCTTTGCAAACGGCTGAAATTAACGTTCAAGAAGGTCTTTGGGTCTTTCTTCATTGACTCTTTGGCAGAATGAAAGAGGGGATTACAGGCCTCGCTTCTGCACTTTAATGCAAAATATGGAGGCCCTGCCCACCACCGGTATGTTCTGTCCACATGGGAGTGTAATTCAGATCAAGGCACCCTTGATTTGGATCATACCAGTAGACCACCATGGCACAGTCTAGAACGGTGATGGCCAACCTATGACACGCGTGTCACAAGTGACACGCCAAGCCCTTTTGGGTGACACACATGGCCACCCTGGCACCTGGGCGTGTAGTGCTTGCTTGTTCTTGAAGTGCATGAAATACAAACTTTCAATTGAAGATTTAGCAACAAAAGTCACTAATGTAAAGAATTATTTGTTTTTGCTTTTAATAAAATACATATATCAAAAATATAACTTTTTTTACTAGAGCCACAAATATCACAAAATTATGGATATTTCTAGACGTGACACAGCACCCGAGTTAAGCTAGGTTTTCTTGCGAATTTTGACACACCAAGCTCAGAAGGTTAGCCATCACTGGTCTAGAACATGAAGGTGTGCAGGAGAGAAGGCATGTCTCTGTGCTTCCAACAATCGGGGCAGGTTGGCCAGGTAATTAACCAGCCTAATTATCCCTAAATACAACCTTACCTTAAAAAGTCAGGTGTGTCTTACTGGCTGGCTTATTTTTGCAAAATCTGGCAACCCTGTATCAGGGGATGCATCTGGGTAGCAGACACCAAAGTGTGACGTCGGAATAGATTCCCTGGTTGCTTGGCAGCTCTTTGGAGCCCCGGGAGTCCGGCTCAGAAGAAGAGTTGGCTTCTCTACCCCACTTCTATCACCCTGAAGGGGACGCAAAGATGCCGACAAACCTTCTGTTCTTCTCCCCACAAAGACAACCTGTGAGGCAGGCGAGGTTGTGAGAGCTCAGAAGAGAGCTGCGACTAGCCCAAGGCCACCCAGCTGGCTTCGTGGAGGAGAGCGGAATCAAACTGGGAGGCCTCCAGATAAGAATCTGGTACTCTAAGCACAGGACCAAGCTGGTTCACATGCAAGCCTGTGCAAACTTCAGTGCTGGTCACGTCCAGCATTGTTCTGTAGGCAGCATGGCTCCAGACCAGCAGGCCTCACTGGTTTAGATCCACCATAAGTGGAGATGGGCACATTATTATTATTATTATTATTATTGTTTTTTGGCATTCAGTTCTAAGCGAATCGAATGTTCGAACATCCATGTTCATATGAATAGATCGCATTCGAATGCGGCAAAATTCTAATTGATACAAATCTATCCATACATATTTGCATGAACATTCAATATGTATCTGATACGAACGAATACATATCTGATAAGAATAAATTCTTATCCGCAACAACTCCCTGCTCTGAAAACGTCAAATCCGACCTGAATCCACTTTGAATCTGCTCTCAATCCACGCCTAATGCAATCTGGATCCACTGCGGATGTGACCGGTGCTCTGTCTTTCCACACACCCAGTCTAACGAATGTCTGAACTATTTGTACAAATGTCCGGAAACATTCGTATTCGACTGAATGTTCGCATACGAATATCGGAACATTTGATTCAAGCTCGAAGGTCCGAATTGGGGCCAATTTCGAATGTTACGGATATGCGCGCACATCTCTAACCATAGGGATTAAGGGACTCCTGCCTTTATAGGGATCAAGCCTTGTCACACCTGGGTAAAAGGAAAAGACAGGTAGAGCTTCCGACCTGTAGACGTACGGACCACGCTGAGTCACCTCCGGCTTTCCTCCTCTCAAGATTTCCTTGGGGTTCAGCACCTCAAAGAAATAGACGGACAAGTAGAAAGGAACCGGAACGTCTCTCCACAACTCAAACACCATCTTGCCGGGTTCCAGCTGCACGTTCTGAAATGCCAAATGGGGAGGAGGTCATTAGAAACAGGCAGGGGCCAGATGCAGGATCCTACCCTTTGCATTTTTTTTTTTGTTTAAATGCTGGTTTATTTTAGAACATTTTGTCTGTAGCAGTCCACTAAAGCACGCACTTCAGGGAGCTTCAGAAAGGGCAAAATTCGTCCACAATGTAAAATACAGGATCCACTGCTTTCTGCGCTGGGTCTCATCCCAGATTATATCCCGGAATTGGGACCAGCTGTGCGGCTGCAGGCTATGGTAGAACATGGGCAGTACCTACCCAAGGCTGCACTGGTAGGTGGATCGCAGGTCTCTTTTTCCAGGATAATAGAAGAAGAAAGAAGAAGAAGATTGCTTTTTTATCCTACTTTCCTCGCCCATTTAAGGGGACTCAAAGCGGCTGACAAACTGTCTGTTCTTCTCCCCACAGCAGAACATGCGACTGGGAGAGCTCAGAAAGAGAGCTATGACTCACCCAAGGTCACCCAGCTGGCTTCATGGAGGAGGAGGAGGAAGAAAAAGAGTTGGCATTTCTACCCCGCTTTCCTCACCCCTTTAAGGGGACTCAAAGCGACTGACAAATTTTCTGTTCTTCTCCCCACAGAAGAAGACCCTGTGAGGTAGGTGCGGCTGTGACAGCTCAGAAAGAGAGCTGTGACTCGTCCAAGGTCACCCAGCTGGCTTTGTGGAAGAGTGCAGAATCAAAGCGTGCAGATAAGGGTCTGGCTTCCTAACCACTAGACCAAACTGGTTCACCAGGATATAAAGGACCTTAATTTCCCCTATCACTGGGCAACTTACTTCTTTCGCAATATCTCAGCAACTTAAACACACATAAACTCCACCAAGAATCTTATTCTGCTTTCCAGTTGTGCTTGGACAGCTCCAGGCACAACTAGAAAAATAAAAACACAAGGAGAGCTAGCAGATTGCTAGTACGGTGTTGCAGCACCTGTGCCCGGAGGCAATGAATCGTCAAGCATTTATTTGTGACTCCGGACAACGGGGATATTAATCTGCTGGACTTGCATTCCGCCTTTCTTCCGAAGAACTCAAGTCGGCGAATTTTAATGGCCACCCTGTCCATTTTAGCCTCAACAGCCTGGAAGAGTAGCCCAATCAGGCAATTCGGCCGCAACTGTCACTGCTTTTAAGGTCATAAAGAGCGGGCCTACTTGTAGTTCCACTGCCCCCCACCCCCGGGGAGGTGAGACGGGTTGCGGCCTTTTTGGTGGTGACCCCCCTCGTTTTGGAAAACGCCACTCTGTTGAGGTATGCCAGGCTCTAACTTCATGTGGTTTTAGACGCCTAGTTAAAATGTACCTATTTGCCCAGGGCTTTGACTATCTCCTCTGAGTATAGTCCTTCCAGGATAGGAGAGACAAGTAAATAAGTAAATAAAAAATAAAAAGACCTCATATATACAAAGGGAACGCCTTCATCCATACCGACCTGCCTGTGCCTTAAGATCTGGAGGGGAGGCCCTCCTGGTTGCCCCACCGCCTTCAGCATTGAGGCGGGTGGGCACCTGGGAGAGGGCCTTCTCAGTGGTGGCCCCTAGGCTATGGAATAATCTCCTCTTTGAAGTGTGTCAGGCTCCTTCTATGTATATGTTCAGGAAGGTGGTGACACACCTCATTGCTCAAGCCTTTGGTTAAATGCTGGTCCAGTTTCCCCCAGTGCAAACACTATTGTTTCAATTGACATTGTTTTGTTTTTAAACGTGCTGGATTTCAAATGTTGCGGTGGTTCTTATTGTTTTAATATACTGTATTTTCTGGCGTATAAGACTACTTTTTAACCCAGGAAAATCTTCTCAAAAGTCAGGGGTCGTCTTATACGCCGGGTGTCTTCTTCTTACATGGCGAGTCTATCCCAAATTCTATATTTTAACTGGAAAAGTTGGGGGTCGTCTTATACGCCGGAAAATACAGGTTTATCATTTTGCTTGATATGTTGGATTTTAAAGGTTGTTACCTGCCCTGAGACCTTCGAGTATAGGGCGGGATAGAAAAACAAACAAACAAATAAATAACCAAATCTCCTGGCCACTAGCATACCCTTGATCTCAATAAATTAATAAAAATGAAGCCAAGTCTTCTCCAAAAGGTTCTTTTCCAGTCTTTCAATACAGAGATTTCACTTAGCATTGCTTGCAACGTATTGCACTACACAGACTGGATTTCCCTCTCCCAATCTGCTTAGTATCCAAAGGTCGGGGAACTCTTTTGCAAATATTCTTAAAATCTTTAGGAACAGGTAAGGAACAGTTTCCTCCTTTTAGGTAATCAGGTAATTGGAACCAGTTCCTCGCAGACAACATCTCTGGTACCAATAATAACTATTTCCTCCAACAATTTTCTGATTATAACCGCCTGATCTAGGGATGTGCACAGATGTCCTAAACATCTGAAATTCAATCCAATTCGACTGAATGTGGACATTCAAATTTGGACAGAAAGTCTACACATTCAAATTTAAATCCTCGAACGCATTTTGAATGTTCCAAAGCATTCATTCATATGATTCAAATCATTCAAATGTACAAATACGTATGCGTTACATACGTATCTGTACGAATATCATACGTATTGGTACGCATTTGCCTTATAATACGGAATGAAAACAGGATACATGTGGGTTGAAGGATGCATATGAAATGCATACCGATACGTATACCACATACGAATGTTGTTGACATTCGTATCTTCAAATATCTGTACACATTTGCCTTATAATACGGAATGAAAACGGGATACAAGTGGGATAACAGGATGCCTATGAAATGCATACCGATACGGATAATGCATATGAATGAATAGATCTGAACGCATCAGATTCTATCGGTTTCTGTTGCATTTGGATTTTAAACATTCAAATTGAATTGAAAGCATTCGGGCACAACCCTAGCCTGATCCACCCTGTACAGCGCTAGCACACACGTTGGGAACCTCGCACGATTTTTAAAGAGCATGCAAATGCGGAAAGAGAAACAGGAACAAACATCTTTGTTGATCTGGGTCTCTGGGGGTTAGGAGACAAAGGAACGGGTTCGTCTGGACACACTCATTAGGGCTTTTGAAAACAGAATGAAGCAGGAAGAGCATTTAGATTTTCACATCCAAACGCCAGAGAAGTGATTCTTGGCACCATGGAAGAAGAAGATAAACATCAAACTACTTTCTCCCAGCTTTGCCAAACCGCCTGAATCATGTTGTCCCCGCAAAAAAGGGTCAACCCTCAATTCCAGCGTCCTTCCAGGAGATAAGCCATTGCAACACAGATGTGATTTGTTGTTCATGACGCCAAGCAACCACAGAGAAGAGTCCCTGGTTTTAGCCCAAGGAGAAATGAGCCCTAATCCTGGGAAGATGACATAAGGCAAGGTTAAGCAAGGAAAATATTGAAGAATATGCTTGCATTGGTATAGATTGCCCAAGAACAATTCAATGTGAATTTGGCAATCAGGAAGATTTCAGACCAACATCCATCAATTTTATGAAAACCACTGTGGTACCAAAATCACCCAAAAGGAAGAGGACAGGTGTAGCCATTTGTGGGGAGTCACAAGCAGGTAATGGTTTTGCCTTTGTCTTCTACATGAGATGCCCAGAAGCAATTGGTGGGCTGCCATGCGACACCAGGTGCTAGACTAGATGGGGTGTGTCCTGATCCAGTATAGCTTCTCCTAAATTCTTATTTAGAATGGATGCTTAGACACCACATCCAGGTTGTCACAGGAGATCCTGAATAGAGACGTGCATGAATGTTTTTTTGAGATTCTATTCGAACTGAATACCTGAAAATCCGATTCTATTTGAATCTTTTAAATTTGAATTGAAGAAGAATTGAACAAGACTGAATTTGAATTAAGAACATTCAATCTATTCCTGATCAGAATCTGCACATACAAATGTCGACAACAATCGGATTTTGAATGCCTATGAATATCCGTGAACATCCCTAGTCTTGAGCTTTCCTTTGCTGGAGATCTCCAAGCAGAGGCTGGACAGATGTCTACCTGGGATGGTTTAGGAAATCCTCCATTGAGAAGGGGGTTGGACTGGATGACCCTGGAGGTCCCTTCCAACTCTAAGATTCTATGATTGCTTGATCGATTTTATTTGTTAGAGATTTATTTGAACATAGCTCTTTCAATGCCCTTCTAACCTTAATTTCGAACTCGGGGTGTGGGGTGGGGAATGAGCATTAACTATTGCATTGCAAAACCAGAAGTCCTGGGACCAGGATTGGTGAAGGGGAAAGAACAAGAGGTCTTAGCCTCCCAAAGTTTGTCTGTATTTGACGCGGTCAAATCCTGATAAGTTATCATTTCTTCTGTTCGGTATCATGTTCTGATTGCATTCCTTGTAAGATGCCTTATATATCTATTGAGAAAGGTGTTTAGGCAGGTGATAATCAGCAAATTTTAATTTAAATGTAGTTCCTTGTGCAACCTGCTTAACAAAGAACACAGATGAGCGTTGAAATGGTTGGCAAAACATGACCTCACTTGTCGAAGGCAAGACGGAAACGTTCACTCACACAAGTTGGGTTCCGTGACACCACCCATAATACTTAGTCTCTCCTAATCTGCAATTAATTGCTGAGCAATTTTGCACCACAGAGGCATTTCTGGGAGCCACACTCCCAGGTTACACAACAGGTAAGAGGTGCTGGGCCAAAGAAGATTCATTGGCAATTGTTTTTCTGGAGTAACATCAAGTATACAAAGACAAAACATTTGGAGAGGAGGAGAGAAACCATTTTGAAAAGAAAGGGAAGCATAAGAACCTAAGAGGAGCCCTGCTGGATCAGGCCACAGCCCATCTAATCCAGCATCCCATCTCACACAGTGGCCCACCAAGTGCTTCTGGGCATCTCGAGCAGAAGACAAAGGCAAAACCTTCACCTGCTCTTGACTCCCTGCAAATGGCCTTGAGAGGCCTCCTGCCTGTTGCGTCAACCTGGGAGATGTACCTAGGCATCCATTCTAGATAAGAAAACACGATGAGCTCTGCTGGACTGGGCCACAACCCATTGAACCCAGCATCTTGCTCACACGGTCCAATTGCTTCTGGGCCTCTTGAGCAGAAGACATCTGAAATCCTTGCAGATGGCCTTCAGAAGCATTCCTCCCTGCCTCTACAACCTGGAGGTGTTACCTGGGCATCCATTTTTGTAGCCATTGATACACCTGTCTTCCATTAATTATCTAATCCTTTCTTACAGCTATCTAGGCTACAAATATTCAAAGACATTCAAAATTTGATCAAATTCATCCAAATTTTGACATTCAAATTTGAATCTAATGTCTATACAATTGAATTTAAACATTTGAACGAATTTTGAATTTTTAAATCTATTCAAATTATTCAGGCATTCGTACGTGTACAGGATTGTATACCCATCTTTCCTGGATCAATATGCATTTGTACAGACCCATAAAGGATGAAAACGGTTTGGATACGGGATGCGTACAGACATGTACGGACATGTTACGATGCACACGGGCACATACAAGTGTTGTCAACATTCGCAAGTGCAAATCTGGACCAAAGATTTGAACGAATAGATTTGAATTTGCTTAATTCAAATCGAATTTGGGTAAATTTGCATTTTAAAGATTCAAATCAAATTTTCGGATACCCGATTCGAATCGAATCCCCAAAATTGCATTCATGCGCACCCCTAATCTAGGCTGGCTGCTGTCATCACCTCTTCTGGTAGTAAATTCCATAGACAGATGACTCTCTGGGTGAAGAAACACTTTCCGGGCGAATTCCCATTACAAGCTTAAAGCGGTTTCGAAACGGTTTCAATCCTCGCAGACCCCAAGTCAGGTTGGCTTAACACACTTTCCACGTGTTAAATCGCCCCAAAGCGTTGTAAATGTTAACACTCATTTCAACAGGTCTCGCTCCGGTTCGTGCATTTGAAACATTTTACATTTCTTACTGTGGGAACCATACCATTTTAGTGGGATGAGAATGTATGTTTAGGGTTTCCCTCCCCCAATAGCTTGCTTCCAAAGATATTGATTTCAGTGTAAAAATCCACCCTTTACAGCAGCCGCTACACTGTAGCAATCGACCCACTTCACACCTAATAACAATGTTCCAATTTTGCGCAATTCTGAAAGTTCAGGCCTTTAGAAAGGGAAAAGAAAGAAAAGCAGTTGCAGGTTCAGGGAGATGAAAGTTTTTAAGGCTGTGGTGGTGAGTGGGCGAAGGGGGCTTGAGTTGCCGCTGCTGCTGTGTGCCCTGGGCAATGGGGAGAGGAGGGAAAAGAATCGCTGCCTGCCTGCTGCCGTTTTTCCTCCATCCAGGCAAGTGGCAGCCACCCAGCCAGGCTCAGTGAAGGGGTCCGTTATGGGTGGCACATTCACGCCAGGAGGAAGAGGGCAGGGCAGCCCCAAAAAGCGGCTTTTAGAAAGTAGCCACTTGAGTCCCCCCTTGAGTCACGTACGCCACATATGATCCTCAGAATCCAGATTGAACGCAATTAAGTTGAAAGTAATGGGATCAGGCAAATTCGTGTTTGCATCCGGTTCTATTATTTCGGTTTAGGGAAACCGTATTAAGCTTGTAATGGGAACGCGGCCTCCCTGTCTGTGCTAACTCTCCCGCCCTCGACATTCGCCTTCCTAGACCTCCTCCTGGCTTTGAGCATTAAGCAAGGGCTGTTTAATGGAAATAAGCCAATTCGAGCCTTGAAAGCACCCAGGCCTTGAACGGGTACTTGGATTGTGACCCTGGGATGATGGCTATTCCCAAGGATGCAATGTGATGACGTTGGACGGAAACCTCTTTTCGAAAATTGCTCCTTTGTAAACACTGGAGAGACACTTAGAATTGTAATGGTCCCTGTTACGATTTTGAACACTGCATTTGCCTTTGTCTGGGGCAAGAGGGAGAGGGTTAAGGGGATTATATAAGGAAAACTGAAATTTAAATCTACCGTACTGTGCAAACGTTATAGACAGGTATGGAAAACATACTGCAAAGCAAGTAGGTGTGTGCGTGATCTTTTTCTCTCTCTATGTTCACATCACATCAAAGCGAAAGCAAAGGAAATTTGCATCCGTGCACACAGAGCCGCTTTGAGTACAGTCAGATTCAAACCCTCTGTGAATGCCCTTCGAATCTGGTTTGAACCCCTGCAGGCTGTTGTGACTCTGAATCCCTTCCACATCTGTCCTAGAAGCACTGATGCTATTTGGAAGGCAAAAGGTGGTCACACCAAAATATCGATTTGATTTAGCTTTCTCTTTGGTCACCTGCTTTGCATTTTGTGAATTGATACAAATAAAACTACTGACTCCCTATTTTTGAAAATCATTATTTCGCAGCATCGTTTCCACGCCGACCTAAACCTTTGGCACGGTATACTCTCTGGCTGCAGTCACAGTGAAGGTTTAATCCAGCTTCAGTCCACTTTTAGAGTGAAATAACACATCAGCAAAGTGACAAGCTGCTTTCTTTCCATGTTTAGAGAGAACATTCCCCTTTGGGATCGATAATGCAGAAAGGAAATTACCGGTCACTTTGCTGATGTGTCCTCTCGCGCTGAAGGTGGATGGAAGCTGGATTAAACCTTAGGTGTGACCACAGCCTCTGTGTCTGTGTCGTTTCCACCTGAAGCGACGTCCCTCCCAACAAGTAGTTGGCTAAGAGTCCAACTAACCCCAAATCCAATGCAATAGAAATCTAAAACATCTGGAAGTGAAGAGGCTGCCAGATGTGGTAGAAAGGATTACGTGAGCCCAGTTAGAACTGCTGGCACAAGGTGACCTCAGTGAGCCAGTTTGGTCTAGTGGTTAGGGAGCCGGACTCTTATCTGGGAATACCAGGTTTGATTCCACACTCCCCCATGAAGCCAGCTGGGTGACCTTGGGCAAGTCACAGCTCTCTTCTGAGCTCTCACAGCCCCACCTACTTCACAGGGTGTTCTGTGGTGGTGAGAAGAATGGAAAGGTTTGTCAACCGCTTTGAGTCCCCCTGAAATGGGTGAGAAAAGCAGCGTAGGAAAGCCAACTCTTACTATTATCTTATAGAGGGACTCCAGCTTTACAGCACAGAGGAGTTACTTATTAGATTTCCTCTTCAAGGCCTCCTGTACCCTTCACCATCATTGCCCTCTGAGGTGAACCTTCTGCAGATGTTTCACCACAAAGCTAGATGGCAACATCTGGGTATAGTAAAAAAAAACAGCTGGTCCTCTGGGTGACTTATGTGAGGGGGACACAAATCATTCCCCTCTTTTTCCTTGGTGGCGGTTCTCCCTTTTCGCATTTGACAAAGTGGCTTCAGGACCCAGATGTCCACCCTGACTGGCAAAATCCTCCTGCTGAAAGCATCTGCCCACTAAAATGGTCTTTGGTATTAATGCACTATATTGCCACTTGGTCCACGGCCAGATCTATAGCTGTTCTTGTTCTTGCTTGCAAAATGTCCCAAGGGTCACATGGGAATATCAGCTATGGAATGGAGACTTAACACAGAAGCACAGAAGGAGAGCAAAAAAATGGTGGAGAAGCCCAGAACAGCGGCAAAGCAACTTCAAAGAATCAAAGAATGGGAGCAAAGAAACTTCATAGAAGCCACAGAACCAGAGCAAAGAAACTTTGGAGAAGCCACAGAACGGGGGCAAAGGAACTTCAGAGAATCATAGTAGAACAGGGCCAGGTAACTTCAGAGAAAAGGATCTATGTGCTAGCCTTCTCCATCACCACCTGCCCAGACTCTTCCGGCTCTTTGCCACCTTGGGCCTGGCAAAGGATTTGCTTTTCAGTCTAGTGGTTAGGGAGCCAGAGTCTTATCTGGGAATACCAGGTTTGATTCCACATTCCTCCATGAAGCCAGCAGGGTGGCCTTGGGCTAGTCACAGCTCTCTTCTGAGCTCTCACAGCCCCACAGGGTATATGTTGTGGGGAGAAGAACAGAAGGTTTGTCAGCTGCTTTGAGTCCCCTTAAATGGGTGAGAAAAGCAGGGTAGAAAAACCAACTCCTTCTCCTCTTCTTCTTCGGGACTTAGGTAGCTGTCCATCTTACCGGCTTCCTCCTCACCTGCCCTTAGCCAAAACTGCCAAAGGGCTCCCTTCCCCCCCCCCACCTAACTTACATAAAAACTCCTCCCTGCCCCTCCCTCCCAGAATACCATGGCAAATCCCCAAGGGGGAGGCTTTTATTAGAACAGCAGGTGTGCCCATTACAAGGATGTGATTAAGAGAGGCATGATCTGGAGATGCACCAGGTGGGCAGAACTCCGCTTATCACAATAGGGCTCTGAGAAAATAGGTCACCTCACATCGGGCTCTTGAAAAGCAAGTCATAGCAGCAGGATTGTGCATCCAATCCCAGAATATTTGGTGTCACCCAACCACACAGGGTCCTCCAAAGGCCTGATCTGGCACCAGCTGGAAGCAGAAACCCTCTCCCACCACCCTTTGAACTCAAAACCTTTGGTCCCTCACATGGAGGCTCTTGGGCCTTCGCAACTCATGGTACTTTTCTCAAAGCATGCCTGTCATGGGCCAAGAACAGCGACTGGTTTTACTGCACCATAACCAATGAAACTGGAAATATCCGCTGCAACAACCTGCTAGACCCCGGCTAATTTCTTCTTTCTAAAGAGATCCTCACGAGAATGGTTTATATCCCTTCCTAATGCAACTGGGCCGCCTTGAAAAACCTGGTCCATTAAAAAAAAAACATTTCCGACGGCCCCCGTTGCCTCTTCAATGAGCCAGTCTGGTCTAGTGGTTAGAGAGCCGGATTCTTACCTGGGAATACCAGATAATCTGGGAATATCATGTTCTGATTGCATTCCTTGTAAGCTGCCTCACATATCTACTGAGGAAGGTCTTTAGGCAGGTGAGGATCAGCAAATTGCACAGTTCCTTGGGCAACCTGACGTGAGATTTCCGTTCTCCACGACAGAACACACTATGAGGTGGGTGGGGCTTTGAGTCCCCTTAAATGGGTGAGAAAAGCGGGGTTGAAAAGCCAACTCTTCTTCCTCCTCCTCTCCTTCCTCCACAAAGCCAGCGGGGTGACCTTGGGCTAGTCACAGCTCTCTTCTGAGCTCTCACAGCCCCACCCACCTCATAGTGTGTTCCATTGTGGGGAGAAGAACAGAAGGTTTGTCAGCCGCTTTGAGTCCCCTTAAAGGGGTGAGAAAAGCAGGGTAGAAAAGCCAACTCTTCTTCTTCTTTCTCTCCTTCCTCCACAAAGCTGGGTGACCTTGGGCTAGTCACAGCTCTCTTCTGAGCTCTCACAGCCCCACCCACCTCATAGTGTGTTCCGTTGTGGGGAGAAGAACAGAAGGTTTGTCAGCCGCTTTGAGTCCCCTTAAAGGGGTGAGAAAAGCAGGGTAGAAAAGCCAACTCTTCTTCTTCTTCTCCTTCTTCCCTGAAGGGGAACAGAGCTCTTTCATGAACAGAACTGCATGTGCCGTCCTCTAACCAAAGACCTTCTTCTTCCCCTCCACATCAGAGCTCCCTTTTATCCAGGACATATCATCCAAGACACTTAAAAGCTATGCTGATTTAAGCAAATTAAACTTTCCTCCATTTCCCAGAATGGAGAACTGAAACCTCACATCAGGCATTTCAGGGCAGCTGGCTTTTCCTTTAAAAAAAACAACAGCAACCAATGAAAGCATGGATCTTCTTTACTTATCTTTCCTCGTTTGTTCCGGAATACATCTGGCAATCTTGTGAGACAGTTTTCGGCCTGATTTACCAGTGATTTCACAGATACAGCCATGAAGATTTCATGGAAATAGCACGGAAGTGGCCTGCCACAGCCTTTGTGGGGAGGGATCTGGACGGGGAGAGGTTCGTCAGCCAAGCTGGCCGCTCTGGGATCGCCTAGTGGTCTCCCATCCAGATAGTAAACAGCAGATACGTGATGAGGCTTCAATTTGGCACACACACATAATATAAACTTGCACACAGATCAACAGGATTTCTTTGGTAAGTACATGTAAGGCTGAATGCAAAAACCCCCAATCCATGCACACCCCTAGTTGGAACTAGGCTAAAAGTCCTTTCAGGTATCTGCTCTGAATGTTATTTCAGCCAATTCTGCCCACTGGTCAAGCTGGAAATACAAAGGTTAATCCCCACTGTGGAAATATAAAGCAGGCAGTTTTGAAGGATCCACAGGGTACGAGATACAAAAGAACATTCTGTACCATTCCAAAACATTCTGGGACAGCAAAAGAAATATATTGACACAAACTGGTAAGCCAGACTACGAGGAAGTGAGGACCAGCTTCTTCTCCAGGGGCTGTGGAGGCAAACAGGTCTCCCCTTTTGGAACATTGGGCTGGCTGCTGAAATTGGCCTTTCTTCCTTATTGTGTTCTGCAGACAATTTTGGTCCTCATCTGCCTATCATGAATGACCTCTTCTGCTCTAGCTACACCACTCACCAGTGCAGTGTTGCATAAGAACCTAAGAGGAGCCCTGCTGGATCAGGCCACAGCCCATCAGGTTCAGCATCCTAGGAACCTAAAAGGAGCCCTGCTGGACCATCAAGTTCAGCATCCTAAGGACCTAAGAGGAGCCCTGCTGGATCAGGCCACAGCCCATCAGGTTCAGCATCCTAGGAACCTAAAAGGAGCCCTGCTGGACCATCAAGTTCAGCATCCTAAGGACCTAAGAGGAGCCCTGCCGGATCAGGCCACAGCCCATCAAGTTCAGCATCCTGTCTCACACAGTGCCCCACCAATGGCTTCTGGGCAAAACCTTCACCTGCTCTCCACTTCCTGCAGGTGACCCTCAGAGGCCTCCTACCTGTCTCTCCAACCTGGAGGAGGTACCTAGGCATCCATTCTACTAGCCATTTTGACCCCTGTCCTCCATAAATCTGTCTAGTCCTTTCTTAAAGCTATCCCCAGTCTGGTTCCTCTTTAATTATCCAGACACAGAGACTCCCGGGTCTTCTGTGATTTTTCCTGGGACTGTCAACGGCGCTTTCATTCCTGTTGTAACCTGTGTCTATCCACCTACTACGTGGAGGTTTTGTTCTTCTTCCTCCTCCTCTTATCACCGTGCATCTGAGCTTTTATTTGCAACAGCACCAGCAGCACAATGCAGGAGAGCGTTTTTATTTTACGGTTTGCTTGCGTTCCCCACCAGCAACTTGCAGCCTCTGCAGTTTTAAGACTTAATCCACAATGCTTACACAAGCTCCGCCATGGGCATCTGACCCAGATACTCTCAGTGGACTTCCCTGAACCTGCTTTCTTGGGAAGCCAAATATCACGTGACCTAAACAAAACAAAAATCACAAGACACACACACACACACACCGGTGTAGAAGCAAGGAACAAGGGCCGCTATTGTGGCTTCGGTTCTCCTTGTGCTGTGAAATCTCACTGCTGGGCAGGGGCGGGAAGCAGGCGTCTAGGACTAGATCACGCCACATGGATTGATTCATTGCTGCCCCTGCGCTCGTTCGTGTCATTGATTTGGACTTTTCTCCCACCTGATCCCCGGAGGTTTCGGGGTGGGTTACGGCAGTAAAAATAATTTTAAAAGAAACCCACTAAAAGACAATAAGAGCGCCTGAAAGCCAAGAGGAAGCTCTTTTCTCAGGCTAAATCAATGTGCCTTGACCAATCGTATAAATGTACAACAGTGGAGATACCACGCACACTTCAAAGGGGAAACTTCCACAGTCCGGGCTGGGGACTACCACCAAGAAGGCCCCGTAGAGTGCCAAGAAGCAATCTTATTTGCTTTTCAACACCTAGGTCCTGGTTGAAACGTTTCTCCTCAATCAACCATTTGGACTCGATCCAGGGCAGATTTTTCTTAGAAATTTGTTTGTTTGGGGCGGGGGGGGGGGAGGAGGGAGGGACAGTAGGAGAAATGCATTTTATTTTTGGTTTTAGTCTAGTTCCGATTCTTGTATTTGCATTTCCTTTCTTATAATCTTTTTTTTTTAAAAAAAATTAGCCTTGTATGCCTGTCTTGAGACCACGTGCTGGAAGGTGGTATGAATTATAATAAAAGAAAATAAATAATTGGAGAGAAGGTCGCCACGGAACAGGTAAGTGGCGTTCCCAAAGCAACAGCTGGTGGATCGGGACCACACAGCAGGGAAAAGCAGCAGCACCAGTTTGAGGTATGCATTTTCGGGATTTGATTAAGTTCGAATCGAATACCCGAAAATTCAGTTCGATCCGAATCTTTAAAATTCAAATTTTACCAAATGCGATTTGAATTAAGCAAATTTGAACCTATTCATTTGAATCTTCCATTCCAATTTGCACGTACGAATGTCGGCAACATTCGTATGGGCCTGCACGCATCATTACACATCCCGTACACATCTGTAAACATCTGTATGCATCCTGTAGTTATCCCGTATGCAAGCCATTTTCGTCCTGTACAGATCCGTACAAATGCATACGGATGGGGGAAAGATGCCGATCCGCAAGTATGTATCACGTATGAACCTGTACACATGCGAATGTCCGGATAATTCAAACAAATAGGTATGAAATTCAAAATTCATTCAAATCTTTAAATGTGAATTTATGGATATTCGATTCGAATTCAGATGTTGAAATTCAGGCAGATTCAATCGGATTTCAGGTACCTTCGAATATCTGTGCACACCCCTAGTGGGTTGATCTGTTCTGATGGACATCTTCCCCTACTACCAGGGTACCAGAACCCCTCTCCCCTCCCTCCAGAGTGCTTTATGCAGTTTAAACCAGGAAAGGTCATCAGGGGTAGCTCCCAATGGTAGGCAAGCAGCCCAAGGGTGTTTTTCCACTAGCCACTAGAGTACCCACTAAGGACTCATTAAGGGTCCTTAATGGGTACTTTAGTGCTAGTGGAAAAAAAACCCCAAACTCCCTCTTCTATAATAGCTACTAAAGGTATAGGAACCCTGACCGGGAATTCCACCTGGCACCCTCACCTCTGCCGAACTCCCAGCCTTTAATTACACACCCCTGAGCAGACACCGCCCTCAGTGGGCATTCAATTCAGTCAAAAGAAGAGTTGGCTTTTCTACCCCACTTTCCTCACACTTAAGGAGACTCAAAGCTGCTGACAAAACTTCTGTTCTTCTCCCCACCACAGACAGCCTGCGAAGAGCTCAGAAGAGAGCTGCGACTAGCCCAAGATCACCCAGCTGGCTTCATGGAGGAGGATGGAATCAAACCCAGTACTCCCAGGTCAGAGACCGGCTCCCTAACCATAGACTAAACTGGCAAAGGGAAAGTTCTTTACAAGAAATGAGCTTTACACTTGCTTTCTCACCCTTAAGGGGACTCAAAGCTGCTGACGAATCTTCTGTTCTTCTCCCTTTCACAGCAGACACCCTTGTGAGGCAGGTGGGGCTGCGAGAGCTCAGAAAGAGAGCTGTGACTAGCCCAAGGCCACCCAGCTGGCTTCATGGGGGAGTACAGACTTGAACTGGGAGACCTCCAGATAAGTGTCTGAGATTCCAACCACAAGTCCAAAGTAGTCTGAACACTGGGGACATAAGGCCCTTAACAGAGCATCCAGGTTTAGGGGCAGTCTACCTAAACCGTCCCCCTTGAGAGCAAGTTCTCATTCATTCATTCAGTTTATTTTTATACCACCTTTCTAATAAATTACTCAAGGCGGTTTACAACAACTATGAAAAGTACAATACAAAGTAATACAACGTACATTAAAGAAATGTTTTTAAAAATTATATAAACAAAATAATACACTATGCAATTATACAAAACACTGTGGGAGGGGAACGGATGGGCAATTAGACAGTCCAGCTTGGGGACCAGCAGAGCGACATGAACTTCCACAGTCTAAGCCTGTTTCATCAGATGGATCCCGTAACTCTTAAAGGTATAAGAACCCTGACCAGGATTCCATCTGGCAACTCCCAGCCTCTGTTTAGACACCCAGAGCAGGTGTTGCACTAGGCAGAAAGCAGTCTGGAAAAAGAAAGTTCTTGACGAGAAACGAACTTTGCACTCGCACGCGATGAGCCAGCAGACTTAGTCCCTTACTAAAGCTCCCTCAACCAGCCGCCTCTTCCCTGCTCTTCTCTAAGGGTGCATTCACACTTAAGTTTTGATCCAGCTTCAGGCCACTTTCAAAGTGGAAGAACACATACTGATTTAATCTCCCTCGGCCCTTCACCAAGTGGTCCCAGGGCGGGTTACAATAGGAACAAAACACATCAAATAACAAAACATAATTAAAAATATCACCCCTCCTTCATCCTCCCTCCCTCCTTCCCAGGACAGAACCCTTAGGAAGCTATTTAGATGGTAAAAGCCTGGTTGAAAAGATACGTATTCACCAGGTGCTGAAAAGTATACAACAATGTAGGCACCTGGTGAACCTCAAGAGGGAAGTTGTTCCAAAGTCTAGGGGCCACCACAGAGAAGGCCCTCTCCTATGTCCCTAGCACCTCTGCAAGAGAAGGCACTATGTGTTATTTACAATTTCAAATAGTTTACGGGGGTACGAAATGGCATTTTTGTACCCATTAATGGGTACTTAATGGTTACTTCTAGTGACAGTGGAAAAACACCCTAACATCTATCTCAGATGGACATTAGCACTCTGTTACATATTATACTTCTTTCCCATCTGAGCTACAGCCAGGATGCCATTCTCAGATTCCCCTTGATTCCATTTGGGAGACGGCTTGAACCGCTGAGTTCCTGTCCTTTCTCTTTAGACCGGCCAACACTTTCCTCCGAGTAGTAGCTGTTGATATTGTGGTGGTTTGGTGCCCCGTGTACCTTAGTCGCCTTTCCCTTAGGGAATCACAGAGAGGCAGAAGTCATGGGCAACAGGCACAGTTATGGCCTCTCCGCATTATCCAACCCAAAGGTGGATTTCTGGGTGAGATGAGGCCAAGAGAAAACAGCTGGCTATTTTGCTGATTCTCTGAAAGCGGGCCGAAGCTGGATTAAAACGGGGGTGTGGACGCTCTTAACGCCCCCCCCCCCTTTGATGACTGACCCAGACTAACCAGCCCCCCGAATTCTGCTCCCATCAAGCAGGAGGGAAGCCGGACTGGCTCCGCAGCCCCACGCAGCCGGGCAGATTTCTCCGGCAGGTGCGCGCGAGGACGGGCCAGCGGCGCCAATCCGCCTTCGCTCCGTCCGAAAGCCAGCCCGGTGGGGTACGGAGGAGCGACCCTTTCCCTGCCGGCTGTCGGGGTCGAGGTTCCGGGGAGCGCGTCCCACCCGAACCCGAACCCGACTTCGGCGCGCATCGAAGGCGGATCCAGGCAAGCGGAACACCTGCACCATCGCGGAGGAGAGGAGCGGCGGGAGCCGAGCGGGCTTTCAAGGCCATCCTGCCCCCCGGACGGCGCGCCAAGCGGAGCGAGCGCGCGTCTGTGGCGCGCCACGGAGCCTCGGTGCGCCCTGGGCGCGCCTCGCTTACCTTGGTCACCTGGTCCTTCAGGATGCCCGGCACGGTGAGGATCAGCGTCAGCCCGAAGGCCAGCGCCGCCAGCCCCACGCCCCCCACGCCCAGCGCGGCCCCGTAAGACTTGCAGCAGCCCATGGCGTGGGAACGCGCGGACCCGCCAAAGGCCGCTACGGGCGCACCGAACGCGGACCGCGGGCGCGCCGAGGGCGGAACAGCGTCGCCGGAGCCCCCATCGCCGACATTTACGGGCCCAGGGAAGCCGCCCCACCGCCGCACACCGCCCCACCCCCGACAGCGGACCGCCCCTTCGGCCGGCCGGGGAGGGAGGGATCGCGCGATCGGGCCACTGGCCGCCCGGGGGAGGGAGGAGAGCAGGCGCTCGGGGTGGCTTGGGGGGGGGGGGAAGGAGGCGTCACCGAGATGGCTAACGGTGGGGGGGGGGGGGACGGGCGGTGTGTGGACAAGTCAAGGGAGGCTCCGATCCGATCTCGCCGGGGCAGTTTAGGAAGCAGCAGCGGCGGCGGCGGCGGCGGGGGCTTTTCTAGCCCGATTTTCTCACCCCCAAATTGAAGGATTTTGGAAGCTAAGAGGCAGAGACCACTGACTTGGCTTGGGTCGAGCGGCCAAACGCTGCTGGTTCACTTAAGGTACATGAAGGGTGATGGGCTGAGAGATAGAGATAGAGGGGTGGAAAAGAGCCACGTGAAATGAGACCTAGAAGAAGAAGAGTTGACTTTTACACCCTGCTTTTCTCACCCTTAAGGAAACTCAAAGCTGCTGACAAATCTTCCGGTCTTCTCCCCACAACAGACACCTGCGAGGTGGGTGGGGCAGTGAGAGCTCAGAAGAGTGCTGTGACTAGCCCAGGGTCACCCACCTGGCTTCATGGAGGAGGGCGGAAACAAACCCAGTATTCCCAGATAAGAATCCAGCTCCCTAACCACTAGACCAAACTGTGAGAGCTCAGAAGAGTGCTGTGACTAGCCCAGGGTCACCCACCTGGCTTCATGGAGGAGGGCGGAAACAAACCCAGTATTCCCAGTTAAGAGTCCGGCTCCCTAGCCACTAGACCAAACTGGCTCTAGAGCAGGCGGGCCTCTCTGAGCACAACTAATTTTGTCCCTGCCTGGGTTTTGTAGGCAGAGTAAAGCCCCTCTTGCAGCTTCCTGACCCTGCTGGGAAGCGTTTTAGGCCTTTAATTAGGGTTCCGCCAAAGGCTGAACGATTCCTGCTTCCACAATTGCCTGCAGTTGGTTTAGGAGATCCACCTGTCCCCTTGGCCTGTGCCTGGATGCCTTGTCTCACTTTCCAGTTCTTCTCCCAGCCCAGCTTCTGGAAGCAAAGGGAAACCTTCCGGCCCCTCTCTCTGCTCAGCTCCCTAGGGGCCTATTCCACTCCGCACGGTGCTCTCTGGTGCCTCTGGTTCACTCATGGTGAACATATAGAGGGACCAGCTTGCCCTGAATGTAGGAAGATCTCCAGGGAGAGGAGATCCCCAAACGCTCAAGAGGTACCGTTGGGAAGAGTCACAGAAGGCCTTCAGGGGAGGCCCTCCTGGTTGTCCTGCCACCCTCAGTGGCGAAAGGGGTGGGCCCCCGGGAGAGGGCCTTCTCAGGGATGGCCCCTAGGCTATGGAATAGTCTCCCCCTTGAGACCTTACAGTCTCTTCCCACTTTACAGACACTTACTGTTTTCATATATGCTGTTGTTTCAATATACGTCTGATTTTAAATGTTGTTACCCACCCGGAGACCTTCAGGTATAGGGCAGGATAGAAATACAGTAATTCAATAAATAGAGACCAGAGTGGGACCCCTTTAATGGCTGTATAAACGGGGCTTTTCAACAGGGGCGGCTTGTAATGGGGGAAACACCTGCCAAAATGGCCATTTCTGGACAACCATTAAAGGCGTAGCATCCTCACCCACCTTTCCACATGGTGAACTTACTTGCCCAGGTGTCTTGGATGCCTCCTCTCCAACCACTTGTTGCCCCCCCCTTTTACAAAATGGGTCCCACTGGAATGCAAAACATAAGCTGACTTGCCTTCTGCATGTTTTATTTATTTATTATTTACATTTCTATCCCACCCCATACCTGAAGCTCTCTGGGCGGATAACAACCTTAAAACAACAGATTAAGACAGAATATACATTAAAAGACGTTAAAGATTCAACAAATATAAAACAATATACAATATGTTTGACATGATAGTGTCTGTACTGGGGGGACGGGGGGGGGGGGACGGGAAATAAGCAGCTCAGCCAAAGGCCAGGGCAAAGAGGTACGTCTTCACCGCCTTCCTAACTATACTTTCATTCTAAACATAATGTGTATTGTTTTTGAGGGTGCAGGGCCTTTTTTTCGGTAGCCCCTCAACTCCTGCAACTTTCCCTGTTTAGGGGTTTTGCTTCTCCACGAAGGGCCAAATGAAGCTGGCCCTTGTATGAGGAGAGGCTCTTGCCTGTCTGTAACCTTCCACTCTTTCCAGCAGCTCTTTCCTCCCACGCAACTGATTCACGGCCTGCAAACCGGTGTGCAGGAGAGATAGGAGCTTGCGCCAGCCGTCCCCTGCGCTTGAAGAGGCGGTGGCGTGGGAGGGTTAAATGCAGGTGTGTGCATTCATTAATTTGGGCATGGGTGAGGGTTGCCCAGGGCTCCCTTCCCCAAGGCCAAGGACTCTCTGGGCACAAACAGCAGGACCAAGCAGGGGTGTGTACAAATGGGTTTTTTTTTGCATTCAAATTGAATGTCAAAACATTAGATTCAATCTGAATGTTTAAAATCCAAATGCAACAACAACCGATTTGAGTCCCTTACATTTGTATCTATTCATTTGAATGTTGGATGCAAATTTGAAGATACGAATGCCGACGACGTTTGTATGTGTTATAGGTATCTGTATGCATTTCGTATGCATCCCGTTTTATCCTCCATGCGTCCTGTTTTCGTTCCATATTAGAAGCGCAAATGCGTACAGATAAGTATGATATTCATACACTGTAATTGTAATAGGTTTAATGATTGGTCCACTGACCTTATCATAAAATAAAATACAAAAATACAATCTAAAAAATAAGTGGATACACCTATTGTTAAAATACTGAGTCTAAAACATAGCAGCACGAATTTTGGTGGCCTTGATGATAAATAAGGCCCCTTGGGTAGTAACGCGTTTTTCAGTTCCACAAAGAAGCCTGTACATTTTCCCCCTACTGTCTATTGATAGTTTGCAAGTAAAGGTGAGATAAACGGTTCTCTAATATTTTTATAATACAGGTACGTCTGTAAAACATACGTATTGATTGATTGATTGATTTCCATTTCTATCTCGCCCCATACCCAAAGGTCTCTGGGCGGGTGACAATATATTAAAAAATGATACAGATTAAAAACATATTAAAAACAAGATACAAATTAAAACAAGGTCCATAGTTGAAAGCTCTGATATAAGCCATGCACTCAAGAGTGTATTAATCATAACTGTAACTGAGAGGAGAATGAATCAGCCTTGGCCAAAGGCTAAGGCAAACAGATAGGCCTTCACAGCCTTCCTAAATGATAACAAGGAAGGGGCATGGCGCACCCTGGAGGGGAGACCGTCCCACAGTCTAGGGCAGGGTGTGGTCCGCGTACCCCCAGAGGTACCCCCAGGGGTACAGGAAGAGCTTGGTGGGGGTACGCGTTGCACCGGAGTTTGGTGGGGATCACGTGGGAATATCCACTGCACCGTGCTTAGCTGCGCCCACAGAACAAGGAAAGAAATAGGTGCGTGTCGCAGTTTTCACACAGGAACTGGGGCCATCATATATCGTACCGCAACTCATTATGGCGGGAACTTCCGCGCATCCTTTGCGCAGCTCGGGTTCGGCCATTTTTAAACTGCGGGGACATTAACGGTTGACGTTGAGCCGCGGAGCTGTTTAAACGTGTGTTTGTACCAAAAAAAGAAAAAATATATTTTGATTTTGATGAAAGCATGTGTTTTTTATGAGGGGTACTCAGCGTTACGAAAATTATGGAAGGGGTACACATATGTCAAAAGTTTGGGAAACACCGGTCTAGGGAATGGTTTCAAATCTGTACATTCTTTGTACGTTCAGATCTGTGCATTCTGTACGTAGCTGTACATTCGAATGAGTCAAACGAATGGTTTGAAGATTTGTTCGAATGTCTAAATTCAAATGTGAAGACGTTTGATTCGCGTTCCAATGTCCACCTTCAAACAAATTCGATCGGATTTTGAACGTTTAGAATATTCACCCGCATCCGTAGCACCGTACCCACTGCTGCTATGGAGAGCTGCACCAGCGCTGTATGGATTTTGATCCCATCTGGAAACCAAGAAAAGACTCCCCTGACGGTTTCCAAAACAGGCCAGCAGCTGTCGGCCTTATTGCCTAAATACAGACAGTCGCTGTGGAAATGGGGAGAAGTCATGTTTTTTTTGCGGCAGGGCAGATGAGGACAGAAAGGCATGGAAAATGTGCCCAAAGCATCGAACTCATGGCCCATCAAGTGCACAAGGAAGCCACACACACACACACACAGAGCAGGAGATGAGGACGCCACTTTCTCTTCTTGCCGCTTCCCAGCAGCCGGCCTTTGGCGGTGTAGTAGGGATGCGAACAAATGTTCAAAAATCCGATTTGAACCCAACAAACGTCTACATTCGAATTCAAATCGGATTTAATAACTTTCAAATTTTAGACATTCAAATGGATGTTGGATTTTCCAAAACACTCATTTGAATATTCAAATGATCTGAAGGTACAGATTCGTATGCATTGCATTGCAAATTTGCGCAAAAATTCTACGTACTTGCACTTAAAATGCGGGATGAAAACAGGGTGCATATGGAATGCACACAGATTTGTATAACAGATACGAATGTTGTCGACGTGCGTATCTTTAAATACGAATCTAACATTCGAATGAATAGATTCAAATGGTACGGATTCGAAGCGGATTTTCGGCTATTTGGATTTCAAACATTTGTATCAGATTTTCGAATATTCGGTTTGATTCGAATTCGAATGCAAAAAATACATTTGTGCATACCTCTATGGTGTAGCATCTCCAGCTGCCATCAGGGTTAGCAGAAAGTCTGTCCGGTTTCCCCTTCCAGAAGCCTGACGAGGGAAGTAGATGCTTGGCAGGTGTTTGCCAAGACTCGCTCTGGGACACCTGGTCAGGTAAGCTTTCCCTCTAGTTTCTGCCCGGGAGGAAATTCTCCCCTTTCCTCTGCTTGCGAGCACTCCGCGATCTTTCTTCCAAAAAATGTCCTTGGCCCAGTCCTGTTCCGACACGCCATTTTAGGCAACAAATCTCATCAGGCCCACTGATGCTGGCTGGGCTTTGTGGGAATTGCAGTCCAAAATCTTGCAAGGATGCCACGTTGCCAAAACAACAGACTCTTGCCCGGTAGCCCACACGGCTCCTAAGTGCCAGGTTGCAGAATGTGGTTGTGCTTCTTCCTTGCTTGGATGACTGAGGATGGCCTGCCGGCAGTTTCCTCATTTTTCCTCCTCCAAACCTGCGCTTTTTCCTTTTGTGCTGTGCTCACTAACATCTGAGGGGGCGTGCACAGTTTTAACCAGAAACTTGCAATGAAGGAGGTTTTAAGGACATTCTAAGCTCCATGTATTGCTTGTCATAATTTCCCGTTGCTCTTCTAAAATTAATACAGATGAGGTGTCCGTACTGGGGGGAAACTTAAGCCGCTCAGCCAAAGGCCATGGCAAAGAGGTGCGTCTTCAATGCCTTCTAAATATATATAAGGAAGGGGCATGACGCACCTCAAGGGGGAGGCTATTCCATAGTCTGGTGGGGGGAGAAGAATAGAAGCTTTGTCAGCCGCTTTGAGTCCCCTTAAATGGGTGAGGAAAGCGGGGTAGAAAACCCAACTCTTCTTCTTAGCCTTAGAAACATGCACAATGTTCCCCCCCCCCGCCCCCAAATTACGTATCATGTATTTCTAGCTTCCCTGGGGACATTTGAAGCACCCCAGCCTGGAATTGCGCACCCCTGTTAACTAAATACATGAGGTGCTTCTTTTTGAGACAGGGCCCGAATGCAAGCCACAGCTGAAGGCTGTGTTCCGTGTGCAAGAGCAACACATTGGGCCTTTAATTGCTAGGAAACATTTTCTTTCATGATCCTCCATTAGGATCCCGATTAAAGCCAACCCTGGAGAGCCTTAAAAAGAGATGAACCGAAGCAGGTCTCCTTGGCTCAGTCGTGCAGGACGTCTGTATCGTCCAGTACCATGTCTTACACCAGCAAAATCAATAGGAAAAAGAAGGATGAGGAATGTTGCGGAGTTTGTTTTTAAGCAGGCGAAGGCGCTGGTCACCTCCAGAGCGAGAGACAGGCGCTTTCTCTCAGAACCCACGCTGGAGCTGTACGCAAATGCCCAGAACCTCCTTCCATCGGGACATGGCATTCCCTACCGGCCAGCCTTCTCAGAGACTCAGGTTGGATACAGCCAAGGTTTAGAACAAGCAGGGCACCGTGTGCCTTTCGTAGAGGCCAAAGTCTGATGACTGTCACGGCCGAGAGAGATGTTCAGAGTTTGAGGGCGCTCCTCGTTCCAGCAAAAAAGCAACCGCTGCAGAGCACGGAGGAGAAGTGCGGAAGGTCGCAGGGAGACGGAACCGAAGGGCCCAAGAAAGTCATCCGGACGAAGCTAGAAGGCCCTAGAAGATTCTGTTTGAACTCTCAGAACCAGGCCTGCTCGATTCTGAGCGCTTTGAGCTACGTCAAGGGCTTCCTGGCCACTAACGCTTTCTGCCGGGTGAGCCAAGAAATGCTTTTCCTGGCGCCATTGACTGGCCACCAGCCATCGGCCCTCTTATCTCGGCGACACATGATCCTCCCAGGGCAGGGGTAGGCAAACTACGGCTCGGGAGCCACACGCGGCTCTTTGCCTCTCTGAGTGTGGCTCTTCCAGCTTAGGAGTACCCTAATTAAGTTAATAACAATGTACCTACCGATATAGTTTAAGTTTTAAAAATTTGGCTCCCAAAAGGAATTTCAGTTGTTGCACTGTTGATATTTGGCTCTTTTGACCAATGGGTTTGCCGACCACGGTCCCAGGGGGTCATGAAGCAAGGCAGCAGCCTCGGCTCATCTTTGGCGAGACAGAGGATGAAGCAACCGAGGGAGCCACCGCCCTCTCGCCTACCGTAGGCAGAAAAGCACGCAAGACCTTTGGCACTGCCAGGGACGATGGGACAGTTGGCTTGTTGGGAGCGCCCGGCTTTTCACACTGCTGAAGAAATTGGAGCAAGTGAACACGTATTAGGCAAATCTACTGCTGTGCTCGAGATACCAAAAGTACCCTTTCAGCCTTTTTGGGGGCAGGGCAGTCAAACTCTGGAGCTCATTTTAGTTGGGGGAAAGGCACTCAGAAACACACAGCTTCTGTCCGTGGGGAAGCTGAGGCCAGCCACAAGTTCATTTGTTCCTTCCCTCCTTCCATCTCTCTAGATCTCTCCTCCCTCCAGGTCTCTCCTTTCCTCCTTCCTTCCTTCTAGGCCTCTTTCCTCCATCCCTTCCCATAGGTCAGTGATGGCGAACCTTTTGAGCTCGGTGTGTCAAAATTCACAAGAAAGCCTAGCTTAACTCGGGTGCTGTGTCACATCTAGAAATATCCATAACTTAGTGATATTTGTAGCTCTAGTAAAGAAGTTATATTTTTGATATATGTATTTTATTAAAAGCAAAAATAATTCTTTACGTTAGTGACTTTTGTTGCTGAATTTCGTTCGCTAAATCTTCCATTGAAAGTTGATATTTCGCACACTTCAAGAACAAGCAAGCACTACACGCCCAGGTGCCAGGGTGACCAGGTGTGTCACCCAAAAGGGCTTGGCGTAGGTTGGCCATCACTGCCATAGGTGAAGGTCCCAGGGCGGATCACAATGACACCAGATAAAAAGCTTGAGTAAACAATGACAGGGCCTGTCCAGGGTCAAGCAACAGTCTAGGCTGGAGCTTCACTTGTGCAGCGAGCTGCCTGGGCAGGAGGTGCCGTTTATCCTGCCTGCGTTGGCCGACGCAGCTTGTGTCCCGACAAGGGTGCATGAGGGGCGCTGGCAGCTCATGTTCCCGTGTCCATGGGCAGGCACAGCCCCATCCGTCTTCCTGCCACATGTCCACAAAACAGAAGTGAAGCGGTTAAGGCACAAGGCCGACGCTTCAGGGTCACGCACCACCACCTGACCCTAGACGTCAGCAGGGCTCCCCCAGATGCTTTGTCACGCAAACGACGGTGGACTCATCTCCCCAGACGTGAGGGAAGGTGGTCTTTCCGTGTGCGATGGAGACACAGCTCCAGTCATCTCACTACAGGCCACCATTGCCCTATTGCAAGGAAGCTGCGGGGTAATGGTACCAAATGCACTCGACAAGATGCTCAGGGAGATGAACGAGGTTCATAAGAACCCTGTTTGTTACAAACATCTCCTGTCTGGGAGACTTGAAGCAAACTGTTCATCCAACTCCCCTTGCACCCACAAACCCCTCAGCCCCAGGGCAGGGCACCGTCTCTGTGGTTCTTCCAAAGGCTGCACCAGGGAATTTAGCCCTGGCCTAGGCCTCCCTGGACGGACAACAGGCCATTCCAGCAGGCCACATGCGCCTCCGCTTGCTGGAAGGCTCAGAACACATCGTCATTCTTGACACCTTCCGGAAAGTGGAAACACGTATTTGTACACTTGGCCTGCCGGGAAGACTCAATGCTGGAACATCCAGTTCAGGGACAAGCACATCGCCCGGTGTTTTGAAGAATCCCACGGCCAACAGCAGGCCAGATACACAGGAGAAAGGGACAGCTGCAGGCACGCAAGGAGGACTTTGAGAACCTGAATGGGAACTGGAAGGTTACAGCAATGGTGTGGTCGTTTGCATCAAACTGAGCATCTCTGCAGGTCAATTCTCATAATTTATATTGGGGCACATTTAGCAAGTGAGGTGAGACAAGTCACTTTATTTTCATAGATTCCTACTACGGTATTTTTCCCGTTTCACTTCTTGCAAGCCACTTGATGGTGCTTTAAAGCAGCATAAACCCGACTCAGACTTCCCTAATGAATCTGTTACATCAGTCAGCCACATTAAGCCCCTATTAATTCCCCAGCTCAAACAGCCCATTTGTCTGGGCTCGATTTAAGAGATTAGTGTCAAACAGCATTAAAGTTGAGATTAAGCTTCTGTTCACCAAACCATTTCCAATAGCACAGAAATAATCTAGAGCAGTGTTTCCCAAAGCAGGATACGCCTATCACCAAGAGTTTGGTGTATGAATTTAGGCTGCACTTGCTTAAACAATGCATTTAAATATGAAGCTGTGCGTTACTACACAGGTAGTAGACAACCCAAATGACTACTCTGAAAAACACTGTGCTGTTTGCTGTGCATCATATTCAGAGAATATCTTATCTTTGAGTGGATTTGTCACAAAGTGGCCCAACAAAATACATTCCAAGTGTGTACAATGGTTCCCTGGCTCTAGTTCAAGGGTTTATACAGTAATAAAAGTACAAGCCTATTTCAGGATTTTCTTCTTCCCACTATGAAGTACGGAAAATTTGCTCAAGGCCAGCACTTCATCCCCAAGGAATGCTCCCCCCCCGTCAACTAGTTAGTTTCCTATATTAAAACAAATCATATGCCATAATTAAAGTTATTTTAGAAATACATACTTCAGAGGCACTTAGAACTAGGCCATTTCCCTTCTGCACTTGACCCTATTTGAATTTTTAAAATTAACTCAACCAAGTGTACAATACACCATTGAGTAGTTACACTCTTTTTAATGCAGATGCTGCTGTATATGGAGTTGCTAGATGACCCAAGCAGCAGAGTCTTGCAAGAAATCAGCCCAACAGCTAGATGCAGATTATTTATGGTAGAAAGGATTAAACAATTGCTGGACATATACTCTCAATCTAGGAATGATACAGGTTTCGGCAGGTAGCCGGTTAACTGGTTGAGATCTCAGAAGCCACGGTTGTCCCAGATTTCCACGACATCTTGGTGAACTCTCCTTCAACACCAAACACCTTGTTCATAAACTGAAATTTAATGAACAGGTCTTGCGTTCTCCAAGTCAATAGCAAGCACCTGCCTCAACAGGAGTGAAATGTCAATTCCATATAGATTAAAACAAGGGACTAGAATAGTAATACATAATTCATTCGGTTTGTCAGTATGCCTCAAATTAAACAATTTCTCCCATCGCTTTTCAGAGACTTTAGATGAAAGGTTTCATATCAATGTTTGTTTACAGCCCCACAATGAATTACCAGGGAGAGTTTTAAGGACTAGAGCAGTGGTTCTCAACCTTCCTAATGCTGCGACCCCTTAATGGAGTTCCTTATGCTGTGGAGACCCCCAACCACAGGGGCGGAACAACAGGGAGGTGGGAGGAAAGGGCAGGGGGAGACTCGTCATGACCCCTCTGAGAGGGTAATTCGACCCCCAAAGGGGTCCCGACCCCCAGGTTGAAAACCACTGGACTAGAATGATGTGCTGTCCCCAAATATTTGCTCCAAATGATCTCAACTGAAATTCACTACTACCTAGGATTAAATAAACAAAATCGCAGTGGGAATGCAACAGCTTTATTGAAACAAAGTGCAGTGAAGTTTACATGACAGTTGTAAGCAAGCAGCAAATTTAAATCCCACCCCTCAAACGCAGCACCAAGTGCAGAGTGGACTCCTTCTGGATGTTGTAGTCGGAGAGGGTGCGGCCGTCTTCCAGCTGCTTGCCAGCAAAGATCAGCCTCTGCTGGTCAGGGGGAATGCCTTCCTTGTCTTGGATCTTGGCCTTGACATTCTCAATGGTGTCACTGGGCTCCACCTCCAGGGTGATGGTCTTGCCAGTGAGGGTCTTGACGAAGATCTGCATCCCTCCCCTCAGACGCAGCACCAAGTGCAGGGTAGACTCTTTCTGGATGTTGTAGTCAGAGAGGGTGCGGCCGTCTTCCAGCTGCTTGCCAGCAAAGATCAGCCTCTGCTGGTCAGGGGGAATGCCTTCCTTGTCTTGGATCTTGGCCTTGACATTCTCAATGGTGTCACTGGGCTCCACCTCCAGGGTGATGGTCTTGCCAGTGAGCGTCTTGACAAAGATCTGCATCCCTCCCCTCAGACGCAGCACCAAGTGCAGGGTAGACTCTTTCTGGATGTTGTAGTCGGAAAGGGTGCGGCCATCTTCCAGCTGCTTTCCGGCAAAGATCAGCCTCTGCTGGTCAGGGGGAATGCCTTCCTTGTCTTGGATCTTGGCCTTGACATTCTCAATGGTGTCACTGGGCTCCACCTCCAAGGTAATGGTCTTGCCAGTGAGGGTCTTGACGAAGATCTGCATCCCTCCCCTCAGACGCAGCACCAAGTGCAGGGTAGACTCTTTCTGGATGTTGTAGTCGGAGAGGGTGCGGCCGTCTTCCAGCTGCTTGCCAGCAAAGATCAGCCTCTGCTGGTCAGGGGGAATGCCTTCCTTGTCTTGGATTTTGGCCTTGACATTCTCAATGGTGTCACTGGGCTCCACCTCCAAGGTAATGGTCTTGCCAGTGAGGGTCTTGACGAAGATCTGCATCCCTCCCCTCAGACGCAGCACCAAGTGCAGGGTAGACTCTTTCTGGATGTTGTAGTCGGAGAGGGTGCGGCCGTCTTCCAGCTGCTTGCCAGCAAAGATCAGCCTCTGCTGGTCAGGGGGAATGCCTTCCTTGTCTTGGATCTTGGCCTTGACATTCTCAATGGTGTCACTGGGCTCCACCTCCAGGGTGATGGTCTTGCCAGTGAGCGTCTTGACAAAGATCTGCATCCCTCCCCTCAGACGCAGCACCAAGTGCAGGGTAGACTCTTTCTGGATGTTGTAGTCGGAAAGGGTGCGGCCATCTTCCAGCTGCTTTCCGGCAAAGATCAGCCTCTGCTGGTCAGGGGGAATGCCTTCCTTGTCTTGGATCTTGGCCTTGACATTCTCAATGGTGTCACTGGGCTCCACCTCCAAGGTAATGGTCTTGCCAGTGAGGGTCTTCACAAAGATCTGCATCTTTTTCTGCAAAAGGGAAGGGAAAAAAACAGAAGACCACAGTTCAGTTCAGTCATCACGTAAAAGTCCCACAAAACTCACTCAATACCAACCTAGCACATGATGGATGGCTTATGACAGCATTTCCTGGCCAAGCCCAACCGGGAAGCCCCGCCCCTTCAGTCGAGGCAGCAGCCAGAAAGGGCCAGGAGTGCCCAGGCCTAACAATACAGAGGCCCCGCCCCGCGTGACGTCACCAACCCGAGCGCGCCGGCAGCGCATGCGCGGAAGCGCGCTCCCCTCCCTTCCCCTCCGTGTCCTACTTTCGCAGCCGCCATCTTAGGTAGCCTCTGACAACAAGCGCTTCGGTTTACGAGGCCACCAATTTATTCCCTTCCCCCGAGAATTCTGAGGGAAAATAAGCACGAAACTGGCTCTTTAGCGTCTGACTAAGACTTATGCGGCCCCCCAGCCGATTCCCCTTCCCTCACGCCCGTTAATAAGCCTCTTCCGAAGGGGAAAGGCGGCGCCCTCCTCCTCCTTCCCTTCCGCTACCACAGCATTAAAAGAAAGGCGAGGGTGGCTCAATATAATAAATATAACAACAAATAATAGCCCTAACAAGAAGCCCGCTGTTAAAAGCGCAAGCAAAATCCTTCCCACTCACCCGGAGCGTGAGCCGGTCCTAACAGACAACAACAGCACACAAACAACGAAAGAGGCGACCTGGTCTAACTGCACCCAGCGCTGCGGCCGCTCCTTATATAGTGCCGCAGCAGCAGCCGCGCGATCACTCCGCCAGAAACTAAGCCGTTGGGAAGCTTGGCGCATGCGCCCCTGCTGCGGCCGTCGCCCAACGTCACGCGCCGAAGGCGGTTTGCCAAACGAAGCCTCGGGAGCGCCGGTGAGAAGAGAGCCTCGGCTTCTTTTTTCTGGCGGAAGGATCAAACCTCTCGCCTGCCGCGAGTGCTTAGAAAAACGGATGATGGCACACAAGCAACGGCTGTGGAACTGAAAGGGAGGAAAGTGTGGGGAGGAAAACCTGGCCTAGATCTCGTATAGCGTTCGGGAATGGATCGGAGGAAAATTCCAAAATAAAATACCCTTCCTACAAAATTTACTGTATAAATGGTCATGGAAAGAGAAAGTGCAGGGGAAAAGAGGGAGGAGGAAAAGTTTTAAAGAGGCGTTTTTTATTTCTGTGTGTGTGAGAGAAAAAAAAGGACTGACTCTCTCTCCAGGCTGGCCTACCTCAAAGGGTTGTTGTACATGTACATGTAAATGAAATGAAAATCACTTGGGAGAAAGAAACCAAACGGCCAGAGAACATCCCTCTTCCCTGTCTGCTTTGTACATTGGTCACCCAATGGAATTAATTTGTATTTATTAGATCCAGCCATAAATTCATAGACCTATATTTTACCACACTCTAAAAAGGACCATAAGCATCATTGTTTAAAATGCACCAATGGACTTTCCTGGGCAAGCCTTTTGTGTGTGAGAGACGGAAAGATAAAGTCCAGAATCACCCCCACCCCACCTTGAGAGGTCTTACTGCAGTAGGGCCTTCTCAGTGTTGGCCCCCTTCCCTTCGGAATAGCCTCCCCTCTGCTTCTATAAACCCCTAAAGAAGACCAGTCTTTTACATGGGATGATATGAATCTTTTTGCCAGTTTAACCCACAATGCAGCATTAATAATAATCCCTGAAGGACTGGGATTTAAAAAAACCTGATTTTTTCAAAGGTTAAGTGGGGTGGCGAGCTGAAAAGGAGGCAATTTGTGAGGTCTACACTGCTGGGGCTAATCCTACTCCTGTTTCCTCATCCCCACCGCTGCAAAGTGCCTGTGAAATTTGCAGCCACCTTGGAGACTCTTGCATGCTAAGAAGAGACTGGGAAGGGTGGCTTTCAGTGGTGCACTGTGGCGCATTGTGGGAGACGTGCCTTCTACACCCCCTACTATAATCTGGAATGAGGCCCTTAGTCCAGCTGTAGCCCTGGCCAACAGGGACAGGGCCTCCCTCCTTGATCTGCGTTAAACGTGTGGATGGGAGGGCGCTTGATCCAGATTAAGAGGCTCCCTAATCTGGATCTAAAGTGAATGCAGATTAAACGGCAAAAGACATTCACGCTTTTTAACAATGCAACCTTTGCTTTTTGTGGCAAAAGATCTGCTGGGAATTATTGTTCGATGCAACCGTATCCCTTGTCCTATGCAGTTGTTAAAAAGTCACCTGCTGTGGCCCATTCCCACCTGGCCTCGTTTCTACCTGCCCTCAAGGAACGGAAGGCTGTTTTGGCACTGCAACCTGATCAGGAAGGCAAAAATAGCAGCTTCCTTCCTTCCTGTTCCCAGCAGCGTGCAAATGCAAGAAACATATTCGCCTGAAACACAGCGGCAGCGATGAATAAACTTTACTTTTGCAGGAAATAAAGCCTCTTTATTCGGCCATATGCAAATCAAGTGTTCTTTTCTGCCCCTGTATTTCATATAAGAGACAGAATGGTTGGATAGAGCAAAATCTAGGGTGTTTTTTCCACTGTCACTAGACGTACCCATTAAGTACCCATTAATGGGTACAAAAATGCCATTTCATACCCTCTAATGAGTACTGAATGGGTACTTTTAGTGACAGTGGAAAAACACCCCTAGAAAATCCCACAGAGGTTATTATTTGCAAGTGTTGTGTAATTGTATGCTCTTGGTTCTGGGGTATCTGTTATGCTCCTTAGTTCCTAAAAACAACTACTACTACTACTACTACTAGTAGTAGTAGTAGTAGTAGATAATGATAATGATAATGATAATGATAATGATAATGATAATAAATAACATGCCAGGTTTTTTTCTAATTGCCAGATGTGATCTGGAAGTGTTCACTTCTGTGTTTTTTGTGGGCTTTGTTTTTGATTTTATGAAGGCTCCAATTCCATGCACACATTTTTATTTTATTTTTGCTTGGAATCATTGGAAACATCTTTTTTCCAGCCTCTTCCAAGCTCGTGAACCTCTCCCCACCCCACCCCGACATCTGAAAATGTATTTTTGTTTTCGAATCAGTTGCAAGCGGAGGAAATCAGAGCGAACAAGAGGAAAGGGGAATCCGAGATCGGCAAATAAAATGTGGAATAATTAAACCCAAAAAGTGGAGATGCCGGGGATTGAACCCGGGGCCTCATACATGCAAAGCATGCGCTCTACCACTGAGCTACATCCCCAAGATGACAAAAAGATTTTCTGCAAAACCATTTAGAACTCCCTGGGCAATGATCTCTGAGTTCCTTTTGCGGAAAAGTTCAAAAGCAGAACATCAAAACGGCACCAATTTTTAAGAACTCCCTCTCCGCACCGTGAGATTCCTTGGCAATGGCAATGCAAGGGCATAAAGGGTGATTTGGCATTGCAACCCGGATACAGCGCGAGAATGATGCGCGCACATAGAGCGCAATGCAAAATGACGAGCGCAGAATTCACGAGGTGCAACGTGCAATGGAAAACTAGGGTGTGCAAAGTATCCCGGGCAAAAGCCATGTGTTGGTATTCGAGAGCAGGTGAAGGTTTTGCCGTCGACTTCTGCTTGGCATGCCCAGAAGCAATTGGTGGGCCACTGGGTGAGACAGGATGCTGGACTGGGTGGGCTGTGGCCTGATCCAGCAGGCCTCCTCCGATGTTCTTACACTGTAATGAAATTTTCAAGGCCTGGCTGTATAGCAGCCAACTGCATTTTGCACATCGAACCAACCCAGCCGTTGCAATTGCATTTCAGTGTTTTTCATTTTACCTAACATTTATGTATCATTAGGAGATGCAAAAAACCCTTCCAAAAAAAAAAAAAAAGCTCCATAGAATTTTGTTATGCAAACCAAGTATTTCAAATTTACTTGATTTTGGAGAAAAAGAGAAAAAAAACCCAAAAACACTTGGCCTCCCCGTCGGGGAATCGAACCCCGGTCTCCCGCGTGACAGGCGGGGATACTTACCACTATACTAACGAGGAACAGCCGTGTGCAGGCGTGCAAAAGTCATCACTTGAGGCTACGAGGTTTACAGGCTACATGCAAAGTTTCCTTTCCTTAACTCCTGTAAGTCTCCGTTCAGACGTACAAGAGCACCCATGCACGTCTGCAAAGGTACCCTTACACTAGTGACCTGCCTATTCCACTGGGGAAAGGATTTGCAAAAAACTAATATATATTTATACCCAACTTTCCCTTTCTGCAGGGTTCCAAAACTTTCCAACCATGGTCTGGGTCCTTTCCCTTCGCACGGATCATATCCTTGCGCTACTCAAGGCTTTGCATGCACCTCTCCCAGGTCACGGGCGAACGTAGGACACGTGGGAATTCGCCTTTTCCCGGGATGCAATAAAAGCAATTGCCGAAACCCGGGATCGAACCAGGGACCTTTAGATCTTCAGTCTAACGCTCTCCCAACTGAGCTATTTCGGCTGCTGGCAGTGGGCTCTTTCCGCCTCGCTTTTCTTGATTATCCGAAATTGCTCCCCATTTTCTGATGGGTTACAAAGTCTTCGTGGAGAAAGGAAGGAAGGAAGGAAGGAAGGAAGGAAGGAAGGAAGGAAGGAAGGAAGGAAGGAAAGGGCTGCTGCTTGCATTGCATGCAGTTCGGTCTCTGGGCCTCGGAAGACCTCCAAGTCGTTCTTCTCCCTTAAGCGGACTCAGTGCTGCTGACAAACCTTCTGTTCTTCTCCCCTTAAAGGAACTCAATGCTACTGACAAGCCTTCTGTTCTTCTCCCCACAACAGAACACCAGGTGTGGTAGGTGGGGCTGTGAGAGCTCAGGAGAGAGCTGTGGCCAGCCCAAGGTCACCCAGCTGCCTTCATGGGAGAGGGCGGAACAGAACCCGGTATTCCCAGATAAGAGTTCAGCTCCCTATCCTCTCTGTCACACAACACTAGATCCAGGGGGCATCTGTGAAGCTGGTAGGCAGGAGAGTCAGATCAGACAAGGGGAAGGATTTCTTCACCCAGAGGGTCATCGGTCTATGTGGAATTGGCTGCAAGGAGAGGTAGTAACAGTAACCAGCCTGGAGGCTTTAAGGAAGGGTTAGGCAAGTTCATGGACCACAGATGTATCAATGGCTACTAGAATGGACGCCTAAGTACATCTTTCAGCCTGTGGGGACAAGCAGGAGGCTTCTAAGGCCAATTGCTCGCATTCGAGAGCAGGAGAAGGTTTGCCCTTGTCTCTGCTTGAGATGCCCATGGGCAATCGGTGGGCCACTGTGTGCGACAGGACGCTGGACTAGATGGGCTGTGGCCTGATCCAGCAGGGCTCCCCTTAGGTTCTTATGAGACGTTTTGCCCTTCTGCTTGAGATGCCCATGGGCAACTGGTGGGCCACTGTGTGGGAGAAGACGCTGGACTAGGTGAGCTGTGTGTGGCCTGATCCAGCAGGGCTCCTTTCAATTCATGGGGGACAGGTGTATCAGTGTCTATTGTAAGAATTCATGCTTATGTCCTTCCTCCTTCCTCTCTCCAAGACCTTCTGCAGACCTTTATTTCCCCTGCAAGTATTCCCTCCCCCTGCAGATGGACCAAGGATGAAAAGATGCAGCGTTAATCCAGCCCAACTGGTGACCATTGATGCATTCGCCTCTTAGGCTTAGGGCACAGGGCAGGGGAATGAACTCCGCTCCGGTGGCCGAAAGAGGCAAGGCCAGGGCGCGCACGACCTTTGCAAACGTGGGAGATGAATGTGCTGTCTTGCAAGCGAAGGGGAAGGAAAAGGGAAAAAGGATCGCAGCCTCTCCCCGTCGGGGAATCGAACCCCGGTCTCCCGCGTGACAGGCGGGGATACTTACCACTATACTAACGAGGAAGCGCTTGATACTCGCGTCTTCTAAGAGGCCTGATAAAGGGAACCCAGAGCGACAAAACCAGGCAGGCCATAAAAACGAGGATTATTGCAAAAAATGATTGCAGCAGCTCCCTAAGGATCGCCGAGAGAGAGAAAGCAAGAGGAGGAGGAATTGCAAAAAAAAGGTCCATCGGCTCCAGACCCAGAACCCCCCCAGGAGGAGAAGGGAAGAGCTCGCCCTGCAGCTTCCCTGCATTTGCAAGCCGGGGCAGGCAGGAGGCGAGCCAGGCTGGTTCCTCCCTCCCTTCCTTTCCTCCCTCCCGCTTGCAACGAGCGCAGATGGATCCGGCGTCGTGCGAAGGGAAACCCCTGCTGGGGAGAAAGAGGAAGCCGGTGGAACGTTGCAGGCCCTTTGTCCTTCCCTCCGGAAGGCTCCGTGACGTCCTGGGGATGTAGCTCAGTGGTAGAGCGCATGCTTTGCATGTATGAGGCCCCGGGTTCAATCCCCGGCATCTCCACTTTTTTTTCTTGCTTTTTGCGTTCGCTTCTCGTCGCCAGGAGAACAAACCACACCGCCTATTCTTTCCTTTTTTCCCTTCCTCCACGCATCAGGCCCCTGAAAGAAAAACAGGGGCAGATTGCCGGGTTTGCAATACATAGCATGCTTAATTTGTAGGTAGGTAGGTAGGAAGATTGATTGGTTGGGTGAACCTAAGAACGTGGTTTTTCACTTCAGATCTATGCAATTTTTGCAACCTTCCCTCTCTCTTTTTATCTCATTTACATTATCCTTTGGGGATCTATGTATCTATGCACCTATGTCCATCCATCTCTGTATGTCTCAACTGGCCCATCCATCCATGTCTTGTCTTTCTACCCATCCATATCCGTCCTTCCGTCCATCCACCCACCTGTCTCTCTGTCCATCCATACCTGTCTGTCTTGTCTATCTACCCATCCATATCTGTCCGTCTGTCTTTCCATCCATCCGTCCATCCACCCATCTGTCTCTCTGTCCATCCATACCTGTCTGTCTTGTCTATCTACCCATCCATCTGTCCATCCTTCCATCCATCCATCCACACCTGTCTGTCTTGTCTTTCTACCCATCCATATCCGTCCTTCCGTCCATCCACCCACCTGTCTCTCTGTCCATCCATACCTGTCTATCTTGTCTATCTACCCATCCATATCTGTCCGTCCGTCTGTCCGTCCTTCCACCCACCCATCCGTCCATCTGTCTCTGTCCACCCACCCTTGTCTGTCTTGTCTATCTACCCATCCATATCTGTCCGTCTGTCTTTCCATCCATCCATCCGTCCATCCACCCATCTGTCTCTCTGTCCATCCAAACCTGTCTGTCTTGTCTTTCTACCCATCCATATCTGCTTGCTTGCAAAATGATAACAAATAACATAAAAATGCAAAACTAGGTAGATGCAAAAGATGGATGCATTTCCACTGATGTCATGCAAAGATATATCTGGTAACCCCACTGCTTAGAGGTGCAGGATTCTGCCGTTAAGACACATTGATTGTTTTAGGTTGATATAAGCTAGCCGAGTAGAAGCAAAAGTTGGGAAGGCATGAAATGTCCCAAGTTTGCTTTTGCTGTACCTTGATGGACTTATATCCTTTCTCCCAGGGAGTGCAAGGTGGAAAACCCATTAGGATCCTTTATCAATGGTATATCACCCCCCCCCCCCCAGCCCCTTCCACAAAACTCAGGTTTCACCCATCAATCCTATTAATAGCACGTGGATGGTCCCACTTTGGCCATAACAAGGAAGATGCTTCCAGGCTCAGGTTCATTTATTTTTTCACGTTTTTGCTTTCTGACAAAGTTTTGCTTGTCTGCTTTGCTGCAGTTAGCTGGTGCATTGATTCCTTTTGCATTTTGCATCCTTTTGGTCAGGGACTGTAATAAATGACTACCAGGTGCCAGGAAGAGGTGTGAGATAGGAGGAACAAAAATAAAAATCTAGAAACAGTGACTGAAAACAGCAGGGGAGGAATACAATCCACACTTAAAAAAAACATTCAAGGAAGATATTTCCTTAAAACCAGTTTTATCTGCAGCTTTATTTACATTAAAAAAAACCATATAAATGCCAAAGAAAGGGACATAAACTCAAAAATGCAAAAGACCCAAAATCCCTGCAGAGATTTGAACAAACATCCCTGTGGTTTTAGGGTTTTTCCACTGTCACTAGAAGTATCCACTAAGTACCCATTAATGGGTACAAAAATGCCATTAACTACCCATTAATGAGTACTTAATGGGTACTTTTAGCGACAGTGGGAAAACACCCATTAAGTACCCATTAATGGGTACGTAATGGCATTTTTGTACCCATTAATGGGTACTTAATGGGTACTTCTTGTGACAGTGGGAAAACACCCTTAGTCTACATGACTGGGTGCTGCTGAGCTATGAAATTTGTAGGACAAGCTCTTGGCAAAGAAGCTGAAATGGTGATGAATCAATGCTATAGGGACTAGCAATGTACAGAACGGATAGGAAATATTGCATTTGTGGTGTAAGGTCTGCCTTCATACCCTAGTAGAATTTCAACACTCTGTTTTGTCCTTTGAGAGGGCAAGCTCAAAAAATTCCAAAGGAAGCCACACGGTTTTCCCTCCCTCCATGCTTGGAAGAAAAATGGCACAGCATGAAGGTAACCGCTATCCAAAGGTTCTCTTGCAGACCTAGTAAACCAGAAGTGCTCAAACTGTAATTCAGAAACGCCTGGCAGCCAGTTTGAATACTCTTCTGTCTACACGTAAGTTTTAATCCAGCTTCAGCCCACTTTCAGCCAAATGGTTTTTTTTTAATTAATTTTTTCACAACTTAAAACTTCATCTTTCCATACACTACCACCATGCATTAATATGACATTCTTCAGTTGTTGTCAATGATGACTTCCATTTTTTAGAATCTGTCCTTCGTGTTTCTTCTTCTTTTGCTCCCATAAACATTTTCTTTTTCTTTCCAGCTGACCGCTTCATTATCAATCAAACCCATCCACGATGTTGCCAATTTCTTGTAGATAGTTGATGAAGGGTTTCCAGGCTTTTACATGCTTGTCTGTGGTGATAATTTTTATCTTTCCCAGCTCCAAAAATCCAAGTTTGGGTTCCATTCACTCATCAGCTAAGTGTTGACTAGTCAACAGAAGTTGGATTTTGGGAGCTGGAAAAGGCCAGAAGCAACCAGCTAGCGTCTCACTTCGCTGGCGGGTTCCCTCACCCTCAAAGTGGGCTGATGATGGATGAAAACCTAGGTGTAGATGGGCCCTGAAAGAGAGATAGAGATAGAGAAAGTAGCAGGTTGGGCTTAGCTAGGCCTGGCCTAAACCCATCAGGGCATGAGGCTGCAAAGGGCAGTTTTGAAAGTCCTGCTTGGCTTTTCATTGTAGAAATGGGGCAGGTTAGAGGGCAATCGGGGTCATTTTGTGTGCACAGAACCAGATATGAGATGTCCTAATCCAAGACTAATCTGTTACAAAACAAATTCAAATTTAAATGTCTTTGCACCTAGATTTTACGTTGTAGGTTGCGGGGGGGAGGGCATCACATAATCCCCGAGCAAGATTTAGGGTTGCCCCTACCCATGAACCATGAGCAGGTGTGGTTGCTGATACACCTTCCCCATCAGCCTGTTCTCGGTGCTTGAACCGGAAGTGCCAACCTCTTGCACAGATCATAGAACTTCTGCTCCATGGGAGCAAACAAATGCCGTTGGCCACTCCTTCCCAGAGACCAGCGTCTCTTCTGGGCACCAATGGAGGTTGCCTTTGACTTCTGGAGGTTTCACGGCCGCTAGCGGCTGGCTGAGTGAACGCGCCACTGGGGTCTCTTGCAAACCGCTTTCTCTGTCTTCAGGGTGACCCAGGCGGCCAGATCTCAGACACCTTTTTGTGGGCGACTTCTGGGATCCACTGGCAGTACTCTTTCAGCAAATCTGAAACGAGAAAGATGGTTATGAGCAAGAGGAAACTGGTTTCGACAGCGGCGATTGGGGATCTTGTGCACTTCTAAGATGGCGAGGACGTTCCAACCTCAGTCTGGTCTTTTGGGCAGAAAAGCAGCCTTGTAAAGAATCCACCCGCCTCTTCTCCTTTCTCTCACAGCCAGAAGTTGTAACGGATAGAAGAAGGTTTGGATTTTCTATCCCACTTTTCTCATCCACCTACGGGGACTCAAAGCGGCTGACAAACCTTCTGTTCTTCCCCCCCCACAACAAGTGCCCTGTTAGATAGGTGGGGCTGTGAGAGCTCAGAAAGGCAGCTATGACTAGAAGAAGAAGAGTTGGCCTTTCTATTCCACTTTTCTGACCCTTAAAGGGACTCAAAGTGGCTGACAAACCTTCTGTTCTTTCCCCCCACAACAAGCGCCCTGTTAAGTAGGTGGGGCTGTGAGAGCTCAGGAAGAGAGCTGCGATCAGCCCAATGAGTGCAGTATCGAACCAGGAAACTCCAAGATAAGAACCTGATACTAGTGGTGGCAGCCTAGACCACTCTGCCGTCCACGGACATCTTGGAGGAGGTGACTCTTTGTGGGACTGGGGCCTTTGGTCGGCTGCTCTGGACTCCACCTGGACCCAGCTGCCTAAAAGTTTGCAATGTTTTGAATGATGTGCAGTTTTTAATCAAGTATATTTATTAAAATGTTTCGATTATTATTTGCATTTTGTATTTTCTGTTTGTTGTGAAGCACCTCGGGCAAATTTACTTTTGGAAGGGCAGTATACAAATAAAATGGAAATAAATGGAAATGCCATGATTTTTTAGGCCTGTAGCCCTCTGGAGGGCACCCTATTCACCAAGATGGGCTGCAGGCGTCCTTATCCATTAAGGTGACTTACAATTTGGGTCCTTCTTCCAGGCGGCCAGCAGGGCATCCCGGTTGTCAACGCCTTCAGAGACAAGGGCTTGCAGCAGAGACTCGGTCCTTGGCTGGAGTCTGTGGGGATTCCAAAGCAGACATGAAATCAGACACAGTTGTTGTTGTTGCTGGGTGGTCTCAAGGCAGCTTTCTTGGCAGAGACACAGAAGTGTTTTGCCATTCCCTACTTCTGGGGAGGGGCTGGGGATCAAACCAGCAACCCTCCGCTTTCCAGGCAGTCTGCTCTACCACTAAGCTACAGCCTCCCTCCACTTCCCGGATTACAGGGGCACCTCTACACAGCTTTCTTGGCAGAGACACAGAAGTGGTTTGCCATTCCCTACTTCTGGGGAGGGGCTGGGGATCGAACCGGCAACCGTCCGCTTTCCAGGCAGCCTGCTCTAACACTGAGCTACAGACTCTCCCCATTAGGTGGAGAGAGAAAGCTATGAACCTCCCAAAGACAAGGGAGGGGACCCTGCAAAAACCCACTTGCAGCTTCTCTTTCCACAGCTCTTGGTACATTTTCTGCTGGCCCAGGGGCTGCTGTGATGCACAAGGAAGCTCAGAGCGGCTCCTAAGGGATGCGGTCGCTCTGTCACGGGCAACAACTTACTTGGACCAGCTTTTCAGCATGGTGACTGGGCTGGACAGCAAACAGCGGCTAAAGGCAGACAACGCCTTAATGACCTTGGGGGAAAAAAAAGAAAGAACCCATTACTAAGTTGACTTTAAGAGTTCCTCATCAGTTAGAATAAGGGTGATTCCGCACTAACGAGTGTGCCAGGAGGATCCCTTGTGCACACTGGTGCAGTCTAAGGGAAGCCCCACCTCTTAGAACACCCTTGGGGGAGTGGTCTAAAGGAGGTCCCGCCCCTTAAGAACATTCTTAAGGGTGTGGTCTAAGGGAAGCCCCACCCCTTAGAACATCCTTCAGGGTTTGCTCTAAAGGAGGCCCCACCCCCTAAGAACAGCCTTGGGGGTGTGGTCTAAAGGAGGTCCCACCCCTTAGAACATCCTTGGGGTGTGGTCTAAAGGAGGTCCCACCCCTTAGAATAGTCTTTGGGGTGTGGTCTAAAGGAGGTCCCGCCCCTTAAGAACATTCTTAAGGGTGTGGTCTAAGGGAAGCCCCACCCCTTAGAACATCCTTCAGGGTCTGCTCTAAAGGAGGCCCCACCCCCTAAGAACAGCCTTGGGGGTGTGGTCTAAAGGAGGTCCCACCCCTTAGAACATCCTTGGGGTGTGGTCTAAAGGAGGTCCCACCCCTTAGAACAGTCTTTGGGGTGTGGTCTAAAGGAGGTCCCACCCCTTAGAACGGCCTTGGGGGTGTGGTCCAAAGGAGATGCCACACCTTAGAACAGCCTTGGGGGTGTGGTCTAAAGGAGGTCCTGCCTCTTAGAACATCCTTCAAGGTGTGGTTTAAAGGAGGTCCCACCCCTCTGAATATCATTGGAGGTGTGATCTATGCAATATGTTATTTGTCATTAATAAAGTGAAAAATTGCTTTAATGCTGAACAATGGTCAGGATTTTCTTTGACAAAATGGCGGCCGCTAAACCATGTGAATGCGCATCCTCTGATCTGGTCTTCCCAGCAGAAGACTGGATTGGAGACACCATTAAAGGGGTCTGCCGTAAATCCAGATTTAAGGGCCCGAAGATCCCATTAAATCCGGATTTTGCTGGTGCTAGTGTGGACAAACGGGGTCCCTAAGGGGTCTTGTGTGTGGACAGTGCATGACTGATCCATACCAATCAAGTACAAATCGGGTTCCTAATGGGTTCTAAATGGGGTCTTTGTTCCTTGTGCAAAAGGAAATGTAATATTTTATTTGGAAGGTACATATCCTGCCCTTTAATAGAACTCCCCTGGCCCTTCACCAAATCCTGCAATAGCGAAACGTTTAAAACTCAGGACAGCCATGCCACCTAAGTCCAGAAACAGGGAGTGCCCCTCCATACCTTCCCTTCCAGTAAGAATTTGGCAAAATATTTGTAGCGCTCAAGGCCTTCTGGGTAATCCACCTCCACGGCAGGAAGCTGCCAGTTGACGCGATCTGTAGAAAAGGGAAATCTGTTGAGAATTATTCCACTGATTTATTTAGCGGCTTGGCAGTCTTTTATGTTTATTTGTGTATTCATGTTCTGCCTACATTGTAACAACTGCCGGGGATGGACCATCTGCACTTCGAACGCAGATGGTTCAGTTGGAGACTGCGCCAGCGCCTGAAGTGTGGATGACTTCCTCTGGGTTGAATCTTAACCTTTGTCAAATGGAGTTATTACACCATTCCACTACGGTACGTGGAAACAAGCCCTTGTTTAACTTCTCATGCTGGAGTTTATAACTTACCAAACCTGGTTTATGCAAGGCTGACCCCACAAAGCTTTCTTTTGATGGAAGTATAGAAAAGGTGGATAGAGAACATTTCTTCTCACTGTCACACAACACAAGAACCAGGGCCCCTCTAAGAAGCTGGTGGGTAGGAGAGTCGGATCAGAGAAGGGGAAGGATTTCTTCACTCAGAGGGTTATCAGTCTATGGAATTTGCTGCCAGAAGAGGTGGTGACAGCAACCAGCCTAGATGGTTCTAAGGAAGGGCTAGACAAATTTATGGATGACTGATGTATCACTGGCTACTAGAATGAATGCCTGGGTACATCTTTCAGGCTGCAGAGGGAGCAGGACGCTTCTAAGGCCATTTGCAGGGATTCGAGAGCAGAAGGAGGCTTGCCCTTGTCTCTGCTTGAGATAGCCAGAAGCAATTGGTGGGCCACTGTGTGCGATGGGATGATGGACTGGATGGACTTTGGCCTGATCCAACAGGACTCCTCTTAGGTTCTTATCTGGATATCTGGCCTCCTTTTCTGGATAAGACTACTCATTTAGCCCAAAAACATAGCCTTAGGCCCTTTCTGTACTGGGGCCTTACTCCGGATTTTATCCTGGAACAGGGACCTGCCCCCTACATGCTGATGCAGACCACGACAGGGCCTGCTTGGTGCTTGCCACAGTCTGCACTGGCATCTGGGTGGCAGGTCTCTGTGCTAGGATATAATTCAGAATATAAGGCTCAGTGCAGAAAGGGCCTTAATATGCTTTTAGCATAAATTTTGTTGCCAAGCACTTTTTGCAATCTTATCCTCATAATTTTCATAATCTGGCTATTATCCAGACAGATAATTCAGAGTTTCAGTGCTGCTGTTTTTAATGTTGACCGTTATTCTTCTATACCTTTAATGTGTTTATATGACAAATATATGTAGTCATTTCTCAAAATAATTTATAAAAAAAGGGCGTATAAGGAAGAAGAGATGAGGAAGAGGAGGAAGAGGAAGACAAGGAGGAAGGTGAGAAGGAAGGAGACAAGGAAGAGGAAGAAAACTACTTGAGGAACATACAGAAAGTGCTTGTTCGGTGACATCGGACGCTCCCCTTTTCAGGGCAGTAAGATGGAGGAGGGTCTTCCAGTGGTTTTTCAAAGTGGCAATACGGCGGCAGAAGCAGTGGAATCCATTCTGGTTCAACAGCTGACACCCCTTTGGAAGAACACAGCCGTCAGGGTAAAGGATGGCGAGAGGGAAGCCATTTTGGAACCATCTTGTTGGTGTTATCAGACTGCCTGGGAAGGAAGATTTGGAGCCATCCAGATGTTCCTTGCCAGGCCAAGAGGGGGAGTTATAATCAAACGCACATGTCTGCACACACATTCACGTACTCCCCCCCCCCCACACACACATGCACACCAAAAATGGTATAAAATCTATTCATTGCAGTTTAAGTCCTGAAATGCAATTCCAACTCAGCTTTAAAAATTGTGGACCCAAAAATGGGGGCTGATCCAGCACAGTCTTTCTCGTCTCTTTAATCAGCCAGGATTCTGCTAAGCCAAAGTAAAGAGAAAACAGAAAATATTTACCTTTTGTTTCCCTCAATGCAGCAAAGTTTTGTCATATTGTGTCTAGGTTGCTACAAGGCCAAACTCCTGTTGAGTGCTGGAAATACTTATAGAACCAATCAATCAATCAATCAATCAATCAATCAATCAATCAATCAATCAATCAATCAATCAATCAATCAATCAATCAATCAATCAATCAATCAATCAATCAATGTGGATGCCCGTAAATAAGCTTACTTACAACTCTTACCTTTCATGTACATTTTTGTGGTTTCGACAATCTCCTGATATACCACAAACTCAGGAAGTTGTTTGAAAAGGACTGAATTTGGGTGGATGAAGACCGGATCATCGAGAAGAGGGGTCTGTGGGGACAGAAGATGCATGGAAAACAAAAATAAGATTTCTGTGGGAAGAATCCAAAAGCACCCAGCCGCAGCCAAACCCAATTTATTTATTTTATGTTTTTCCATTTCTATCCTACCCTCAGAGCTTTGTCCTCAAAAGGCCTTTATAATATAACTTGTTTGGGGTTCGAAATCTCCAAAGAGTTGGTTTTTATACCCTGCTTGCTTACCTTTAAGGGGACTCAAGGTGGCTGACAAACCTTCTGTTCTTCTGCCCACAACAGACACCCTGTGAGGTCGGTGGGGCTGTGAGAACTCAGAAAGAGAGCTACAAGGTCGCCCTGTGTAGGCTCTGTGTAGGAGTGCAGACTCAAACCAGGAGACTACCAGATAAGAGACCAGCGCTCCAGCCACCTGACCAAACTGGCTTTTTCTTCAGTAAGAAGAATCTCAAAAGCACTTTCTCTGTTTAGGACCAAAGGGAAAACACCGAAACACAGGTGAGCGTACCTTGTAGCTGTTCTTCCATTTTTCATCTAGAAGCTCCTCGGCTTGGATCCTCCGAGCCACATGGTCTCCCAGCCCTGCTAGAACGATCTGCCTCAAGAACGTCACCTGGATCTCGGTTGGGGGCTTCATTTTTGGATCCACAAAGAGGCCAGCCTCAGAGCAGATTGAATTCACTTGGAGGGAAAGAAAATACAAGGACATAAGACGATCCCGGCTGGATCAGATCAAAGCCCAGCATCCCGTCTCATACAGTGGCCCGCCAATGGCTTCTGGGTATCTCAAGCAGAAGAGGCTAAACCTTCACCTGCTATTGACTCCTTGCAGATGGCCTTTAGAGGCATTGCAGAGGTGGCATCTAGGCATCCATTCTAGATAAGAACGTAAGAGGAGCCCTGCGGGACCAGGCCACAGCCCATCTAGTCCAGCATCCTGTCTCACACAGTGGCCCACCAACTGCTTCTGGAAACCCCCCAAGGAGAAGACCAAGGCAAAACCTTCACTTGCTCTGAATTCCCTGCAAATGGCCTTGAGAAACATCCTGCCTGTCTCCTCAGCCTGGAGGATGTACCTAGGCATCCATTCTAGTAGCCATTGGTACCCACAAATGTTCAGGGGCTGGCCTTCTGGGATTGCCTACCTGCCGTCGTCAGCTGCCCACGCAAGCGCCGGATTTCCACCATGGCTTTGAAGCGTAGCCCGTTCGCCTCACAGAACTCTGGTGTGCACCCAGCGTACTCACAAGCACCCACCGCCCCTGGAACAGGATGGAAGAAGAAAGCATCCCGGTTTGTTATCATCAAATGAGGGATCGTCCGTATTCTCACTCGTTCAAGATGGGAGGACCAGAAACAACAGGATGAAACATCAAGGGAGTCAATACAGATTAGGTATTATGAGAAACTTCCTGACAGTGAGGGCCATCAGTCAGTGGAATAGCTTGCCACAGGAGGTAATGGGTCTAATGGTTAAGGAGCCAGACTCTTATCTGGGAATACCGGGTTTGATTCTGCACTCCCCCATGAAGCCAGCTGGGTGACCTTGGGCTAGTCACAGCTCTCTCCTGAGCTCTCACAGCCACACCTACCTCACAGGTTGTTGTGGGGAGAAGAATAGAAAGCTTTCTCAGCCGCTTTGAGTCCCCTTAAATGGGCAAGAAAAGGGGGTAGAAAAACCAAGTTGTCTTCTTCTTCTTCACTGGAGGTCTTCAAGCAAAGGCCGGACCTATGTCTGTTTGGGATGGTTTAGGAAATCCTGCATTGACCAGGGGGGTGGACTGGATGACCCTAGAGATCCCTTCCAACTCTATGATTCTACTCCCATTCAGTAAAGTTCTCATACAAAGCACAACTTCTTTTTTATTTTCCTAAAAAAAAGAGGCCCAGGAACACCTGGTGGTACCCTGGTTGGGAAACATGGAAATAGCATAGTGTACTCCAAGGGCAGCAATATGCAATTGCTTGTCCAGCTGCCGCAAACTTATTGTCAGTTTCAACGTTTGTCCAGATCTCAGAATGGGGCTCGTGGAAAACATTGCACAAGGAAGTCCCCCAGAGCATGAAGGGCCTACCTAGCATTACCATGAGGTCCCCCAGCTTCTGAGAGGGCCCCTGTCCGGCCCAGATCCGTTGCATCTGTGCCACGCGCGCCCTCTTGCCCTTGAGTTTCTTCTCTTCTTCTTCGCTTGTGGAGGGTCTGCGGCAGGAAAAACATCACACAAGGACTTGGCAGCTGACACATTTCTTAAAAGAACGAACAATAGAGGAGTATCTCAAAGACCGGAGACCCTGTATAGCAGAGGTGTCAAACTCAATTTTGCACAATTTAGAATTGTGTAGGCGGGCCGGATTCAAATAAAAAAAATGTACTGAATTATTATAACATTTTATTTATTTAATTATATAGTATAGTATATTATATACTCAAAGCAGCTGACAAAGCTTCTGTTCTCTTCTGAGCTCTCACTGGTCCAACTACCACCCTGTGGGGAGAACAGAAGCTTTGTCAGCTGCCTTGAGTCACCTTTAATGGGTGAGAAAAGCAACTATAAAAGCCAACTCTTCTTTCCTTCTTTCTTGCCTGCGTGCCTTCCCTCCCTCCCTCACAAAGCCAGCTGGGGGAACTAGTGGCTTCGGGAAGGATGGAAGGAAGAGTTGGCTTTTATACCTGCTTTTCTCACCCATTAAAGGTGACTCAAAGCAGCTTCTGGGGAGAACAGGAGCTTTGTCAGCTGCCTTGAGTCACCTTTAATGGGTGAGAAAAGCAGGTATAAAAGCCAACACTTCTCTCTCGCGCGCCTGCCTGCCTGCTTCCTTCCTTTGTGAAGCAGGGAGGGAAGGGAGGCAGGCAGGCTTCATTTCTTCTCCGATAGCGGGGGCAGATCCCTTCCATGATCGGAGAACTTAACTCGCAGCTGCTGCCTCCGCCCCTTGCAAGCAACGCCAGGCCGAGGGGGGCAGCGGCAGCAGCAGCAGCTCCAGCTCTCCGATCTGCAAGGAAGGGATCTGCCCCTGCGATCGGAGAAGAACTGAAGCTGCCCAAGAAAGAGCAAATTTCTACAGGCGCCGGCGCTCGGCTCTGCTGCTGCCGCCGAGAGAACCAACATTAATTCTCTCAGCAGCAGCAGCAGAGCAGAAACGGCGCCTGTAGAAATTTGCTCTTTCTCAGGTCGCCGCCTGCGCGCGGCTCCTCCTCCGTGAAGCGATCGCGGGCCGTATTGATACGGCCTGGAGGCCGGATGCGGCCTGGGGGCCGTATCTTTGACATGACTGCTGTATAGAATTTCTACAGGAAGAAAGATTAACAACAGGCGGATCTGACTGATTCTTTTTCTTTTTTTTAAGGACTGGTGGAAATGGAAGATATTAGGACAATAAGATAAGATCCTGAAAAACGGAGGAAGTTGCCAGTTGTGGATTATTATCTGACAATTGTTAAAAGGGGGTGACAACGAACCCTGAAGTTTTATTGCTGTAGTATTAAAAATAAATAAAAATTAATTGTATCCAATAGCACAGACATTCAAAGAGGACCTATTCCGGTGATGGCTAACCTATGACACGCGTGTCACAGGTGACACACCAAGCCCTTTTGGGTGACACACATGGTCACCCTGACACCTGGGCGTATAGTGCTTGCTTGTTCTTGAAGTGTACAAAATACTAACTTTCAATTGAAAATTTAGCAAATGTAAATAATTATTTACTAGAGCTACAAATATCACAAAATTATGGATATTTCCAGATGTGACACAGCACCCGAGTTAAGCTAGATTTTCTTGCAAATTTTGACACACTGAGCTCAAAAGGTTCACCATCACTGACCTATTCGAATGAATACAGTTTTTTTAAACATTTGAATCAGTGGGAATAAAATGCGAAAAAACCCCATTTGTGTAAAAAAAATTAATTGCCAAAAAGAACGAAAAAGAAAGAAAGGACTTGGCAGCTGAACCAACAGTTAGGGAGAACAGAAGGTGCCATTCAAATAGCTTTAGAGGGGCCACCATGGCGCTGGGCAACCTGAACAAATTCAAGGAGAGCCACCTCTCATTTGCTCTGCACCATTGTGCCGTAAGTCACTGGGTAAACGGTTAACAACTATCATTTTATGCTGTGGACATGTAATGTTTTTGTGGTCCATTTTTGGGGAGAGGGCCAGCATCTCACCTGTTAAACTCTTCGAACAGTTCTCGGACCGTCAGGGCCGCCACGATGGCGATGACGTAGGGCAAGCAATCGTGCTGGCGGCTTAAGGCGAGCATCTTGCCGTAACGGGGAGCGACAGGAAAGGAGGCCATTGTGGCGCCCAGGGGGGTGATGGGACAGCTCAGCTTGGCTTCCTGCAACTTTTTCAGCCTGGAAGAAAGGACGGGAGGGATACCCATCGATGTTTGTAGAGGAAAATCAAGGCAAACTTTTAAAAATTACTGGCACCTGGAAGTCGCGTCTGGGCTGAAGGGAGGCACCGAGCCCTTCAGAAGCTCCTGGACTAGAAATCCTATCATTTAAACCAGTGGTTCTCAACCTGTGGGTCGCGACCCCATTTGGGGTCGCGCACCCATTTCGGCGGGGTCGCCAAAGGCTCTGCAGGCCCCCCCACGTCCCCCCAGCCGCGCCACCGCCGCGCCACCGCTGCTTTAAGGAGAGATCGGCGGCAGCAGGCGGCGATGGCGGTGAAGGGCAGCAGACTGGTGCCTCGCCACCAGCGCCCTTCGCCCGCTAAAATCCGGTGTTGCAGGAGGACTTCCGGGTTGGGGGGGAGCGAAAACGACGCCAGCGGCCCTGGCCCCGCCCCGCCCCTGGGGTCGCGGAGGCTTGGGGAATCTCATTTTGGGGTTGTGGCTCTCAAAAGGTTGAGAGCCACTGATTTAAACCCTATGAAAAAAGATGGGAGCAGAAAGACATCAAGAGTCTAGGATGTTGGAAGATGGGGGAAGAAAAGGAAAGCAAGCTAAAAAACCCACATTTGCTCAATTGCCCTTGGTCCATGGGTGTTTTTCCACCAGCACTAAGTACCCATTGAAGCACCCATTAAGGACCCATTTCCACTACAGACCCCATTAGAGACACCACAGCTAGGAAAATCTGGATCATAATGGGTCCTTCAGGACCTATAATCCGGATTTCATGTAGAACACATTAAAGGGGTCTACAATGGGATCTTCAGCCATCAAATCCGGATTGTAGGGAGCCTGGGGTCTAGAGGAGGCTCGGGGGGGGGGGAGGCACCCATGTGTGTGTGTGTGTGTGTGTATGCCCTAAACTCAAGACTTTGAAGTCCCTCCAAAGCCAGCTCCGAAGTCCCTCTGAAATTGCCTTCGGAGATTAGTGCAGGCTCTGAAGAAAAGCCCTTTGTGAGAGCAATGCAGCTGTCAAAAGCTCTGGAGGATCTTTGAAGTTAGCGGCAGATTGCTATTGGGTGCTAGACCACCCATGGAAACACACTGGGTACTTCCCTTAATCCGGATCTACTAGATCCGGATCAAGGGAAGTACCCATTCTTTAGATCTGGATCTTTTTAGATCCGGGTTAAAGGAGTCCAGTGGAAAAACACCCCATGTCTAGATAACAGTTACCAATTCTCTCACTTCCTGTCGAACTCGGCTACTGCTGTTTCCTCTGGCTTTGATGGTGGAAAACAATCGGCAGGGAACCCAACCAGGCATTGCACATGCTTCAACAAGGAAAAACTGTTTGGCTTTCCTTTAACCATTGCTTAAGCAGTTAAACCATTCTACCTTCCAGATTTCGGAGGCTCCTGCAGGGCTCCCAGGGCTATCAACAACTCCTCGGCAGCGATTAGTGCATCCACTAGAGGTGGGGTAGGGAAAGGGAAATTGATGACCTGTGAACACAAAGCAGACAGCCGGAGCCAGCATTAACAGCCTGGACAGATCAAGGGGAATTTTTTTTAATTTAAGAATTTCTGACCCACCCTGCACCAATCGGTCCCAGGGTGGGAAACAATAATAAAGGGATAAAATATATAAATACTAAAACATTTTTCAAATATATCCTTCCCTCCTTCCATGGCATGTTAATACCTAGAGGAAGGTAAACATGACAGAAAAGGGGATTTGCTTCTTGTCTCTTTAGATTGTAAGCCTGAGGGCAGGGACCTGTCTAAGATTAATATAATATTGTACAGCGCGGAGTACATATACAGTCCTTTAGAAATAATAATATTAATAAAATAGCCAAAATATCCATCTGCCAACTACAAAAAGCCACTTTACTGGGGTCTGCTCGCATAATTCGCCGATACATCACGCAGTCCTAGGTGCTTGGGAAGTGCCCGACTAGTGATATAATACGAAATCCAGCATAGTGATCTCGTTTGCTATGTGTAACTGCTGCTTTTAATAATAATAATAATAATAATAATAATAATAATAATAATAATAATAATAATAATAATAATAATAATAATAATAATAATAATAATGATGATGATGATCTCCAAGCTGATTCCAACAACAACAACAAAACACCACCTCCAAGGGTTTGAAAAATACAAAAATAATATAACAATGTAAATCAATCTAGTAATAGTCAGAACAGTATTAAAACCAATCCAAGAATAAAATAACAGTAATGGATAAGAGGGGAGGGAATTTAGGAAGTGTGTGTGTGTGTGTGTGTGTGTCTCTGTGTGTGTTGTTTTTAATGTCAAGTTTCAGCTTTGCTCACACTGGCTGCTAACTGTAGTAGGGGTGTGCATTAATTTTTTTGGCATTCAAATTCGAGTCAAATCGAATATCCGAAAACTCGATCCGAATGTGGAAAATCGAAATTTCCAAAAATCCGATTCCAATCCGCATTATTTGAATCCATACGTCCGAATGTTAGATTCGTATTTAAAGATGAATGTCGACAACATTCGTATCGGTTATGCAAATCCGCACGCATCCCATATCCATCTCATTTTATAAGCGTAAATACGCATAATTTTCGCACAAATTTGAATGTGATACATACGAATCTATATATCTGAATCATTCGAATATAAGTATCGGATTTTCGGAAACACGAAAATCCGTTCGAATGTATAAATTCGAATATCGTTAAATCCGATTTGCATTCGAATGTCGATACTCATCGGATGCGAATCGGATTTTCAAATATTCGTGCGCATGCTTAAACTGTAGGCTAAAGGCAGTGGCAGGCAAGCGTGGTAAGAAGTCCCGCCCCCTACTGAAAGGTGATTGGTGAGCTTCCTTTGAAATCACGAATCAGCTTTCAGCAGGGGGAGGGACTTCCTACCACGCACCCTTGCCACTGCACTCACCCTCCACTACACTGGCTAATGGCCAGACCAGGGGGAAAAGAGGCTACTATAGTGTCTCACCTTTTCAATGTTCAAAGCTTTCATTTGCAAGATCAAATCTTCCACTGGTCGCCTGGTAATCTCAGGAGGACTGAACTTCTCAAAGTCACTGAAAACAGCCGACGAATAAAGCCTAGCGAGGCAGAAGAACAAAGGAAGAGGATTTGGGGAGGTGACTAACAAAGGCTTGAAATCAGTCTGGCTTGGAAATATTTCAACTTTTTACGCATTTAAATTCCCGCAAAGCTTGGAGACCGCAGAGTCCAGGCTGGAATATAGAGGCAAATCAAGTGATACATCAATCAATTAGTGGGACTCCTTGGATTTTGATCTGGGCAAATTCTAGATGCTTGTAACAGCACGTCTGGAATGTATGGGTTTTTTTAAAACGTTCATGGTTTTTTAAAGTCTTATTCAAGGAGATTAAATTGGACAACTGATCATTTCTAGCTTCCCAGAAAAGCTCCTGAAGACCTGCGCTAACTTTTAAAGAAAGCTAAATTAGAATTACTTTCCACCTCCGAGTTCCCTGTGTGTTGAACTTATGCCTTGGGCCTTTCCTACATGCTCTTTTAGGAAACCTCTCCGTGCCTTAAGATCTGGAGGGGAGGCCCTCCTGGTTGTCCCACCACCTTTAGTGGGAAAAGGAGGGGCCACTAGGGAGAGGACTTTCTCAGTGTATGGCCCCCAAGCTATGGAATAGTCCCCCCCTTGAGGTGCGTCAGGCTCCTTCACTGTATATAAGAAGCCAGTGAACATCTTTGCCCTGGCCTTTGGCTAAATGGGAATATACTGTTTCTTCCCACTTTACAGACACTGTTACTGTTTTAATATATACAGTCGTTGTTTTTAATATATGTCTCATTTTAGATGTTGTTACCCACCTGGAAACATTCAGGTATAGGGCTGATAGAAATGTAACTAACTAACTAACCAACTAACTAAAAATATTTAACAGCTGCTGGCTAAAACCCTTCCTCTTTTGCCACAAAATTTAAACAGGTCACCATCTGAAACCAGACATCTTCAGGTGGTTTTTCTGATCTTTTCTCTTTTTTTTTGTAACTTGTTAATATTACATGACCTGGTTACACCAAAGGGCAAATTAAATCCAGAGAAGTTATATAAGAACTTGTTTCATTCCAAGTCTAAATTGTGGTTCCCTTTGAATAGCAATGATTAATTAGGCCTTAATTAGGTATTTACATTTATATTAAGGCCAGAAACATGATTCTCCTTTTATCCACCAGTTCTTTACAATAGGCATGTGAGGTAGCTTAACACCCATTTGTTCCTAACAGCAATGACCGTGAAAGTACAGAGCTAATCCAATTAATTGTTCTTGTTTTTTCTCTTATCAGTACAGCAAAGGAAGGTTTTAGGTCTGTGAAATATGCAAACCTTCTGCTGAAAATGTAAGAAAGTCGGAAGATAAAGCCTAGCAATCTAACTTTAAGAAAGGATTAGATATATTCATGGAGGTCACATGTAGCAATGAATAAACAGGACTCAGGGAGTGGAGAGCAGGTGAAGGTTTTGCCCTTGTCTTCTGCTTGAGATGCCCAGAAGCAGTTGGTAGGCCATTGTGTGGGATAAGAGGCTAGACTAGATGGGCTGTGGCCTGATCCAGCAGGGATCCTCTTAGGTTCTTAAGGACTAGGTGGCCTGTGGCCTGATCCAGCAGGAATCCTCTTAGGTTCTTAGGGACTAGATGGGCTGTGGCCTGATCCAGCAGGGCTCCTCTTAGGTTGTTATGGACTGGATGGGCTGTGGCCTGATCTGGCAGGGCTCCTCTTAGCTTCTTAGGGACTAGGTAAGCTGTGGCCTGATCCAGCAGGACTCCTAATAGGTTCTTAAGGACTAGGTGGGCTGTGGCCTGATCGAGCAGGGCTCCTCTTAGGTTCTTAAGGACTAGATGGGCTATGGTCTGATCCAGCAGGGGTCCTCTAAGGTTCTTATCTAGAATGGATGTTTAGGTATCGCCTCCAGGCTGGAAAGACAGGCAGGATGCCTCTAAATGTCATTCACAGAAAATCGAGAGCAGGTGAAGGTTTTGCCCTTGTCTTCTGCTTGAGATGCCCAGAAGCAGTTGGTGGGCCATTGTGTGGGATAAGAGGCTAGACTAGATGGGCTGTGGCCTGATCCAGCAGGGATCCTCTTAGGTTCTTAAGGACTAGGTGGCCTGTGGCCTGATCCAGCAGGAATCCTCTTAGGTTCTTAGGGACTAGATGGGCTGTGGCCTGATCCAGCAGGGCTCCTCTTAGGTTGTTATGGACTGGATGGGCTGTGGCCTGATCTGGCAGGGCTCCTCTTAGCTTCTTAGGGACTAGGTAAGCTGTGGCCTGATCCAGCAGGACTCCTAATAGGTTCTTAAGGACTAGGTGGGCTGTGGCCTGATCGAGCAGGGCTCCTCTTAGGTTCTTAAGGACTAGATGGGCTATGGTCTGATCCAGCAGGGGTCCTCTAAGGTTCTTATCTAGAATGGATGTTTAGGTATCGCCTCCAGGCTGGAAAGACAGGCAGGATGCCTCTAAATGTCATTCACAGAAAATCGAGAGCAGGTGAAGGTTTTGCCCTTGTCTTCTGCTTGAGATGCCCAGAAGCAGTTGGTGGGCCATTGTGTGGGATAAGAGGCTAGACTAGATGGGCTGTGGCCTGATCCAGAAGGGATCCTCTTAGGTTCTTAAGGACTAGGTGGTCTGTGGCCTGATCCAGCAGGAATCCTCTTAGGTTCTTAGGGACTAGATGGGCTGTGGCCTGATCCAGCAGGGCTCCTCTTAGGTTCTAATCTCTGATGGATCTTCTTAAATTCCCGACCTTTCTACATTAGGGGATTCTTCCTCCAATCAGAAGAAAGGAAGTCAGCTGACCTGTAGCAGTGGCCTGGCTCAGTCCGCCCAGCTCGGCCGGCCCGCTGGTTTGCAGATGCCTGTGATGTCCACGTGACTTTGAAAGAGGAGACACCAGTGACTTTGTCATAGAACCGCTTCTTGACCTTTCCGCAGTCCACCACATATTTGATGCCAGGGATGGTCAGTGAAGTTTCGGCCACATTGGTTGCCACAACACACAGCCGCGCTCGAGGAGGCGGTGGCCGAAAAACCTGGGAGAAAAGACAAGGACTTCAGGCAAAGCCTAAGAACCATGCAGAACAAGGCTGCCCATATTATCAGTTTTCAATCCCAGCATCCTTTGCCACACCCCAGGCTGGTTGGGGCTTTTAGGAACTGAAGGACCACAGAGGACATTTGACACTTTACCTTGGCTTGTTTTTCTGGCGCCAGCAAGGAGTATAGTGGAAGGACATACAGGGGAATGGACGAATCTGGTTTCTCACCTATCTCCAAGTGAAAAAGAAACAAGGGCGGAAATACACACAAATGATTTTAGTTATTAACAGCCTAAATTATGCTTCTCGTGATGTGTTTTTTGGCTTGTGATTCTACAGTACGGAAAGAAAACCCGTTTCTCTCCAAATGTTGCAAGATTTGGTTAATCCTGATCAATACCCTGGCTGGCTGAGACAGATAGGAGCTGAGTTCTCTGACGTCTAGAAGGTTCTTTACCCCAGATCAAAGAAGTGGCAATCTAGACCCTCAGATGAAAAAAGTCATAAGTCTACCCATAACAAAGCAAAAGAAAAAAGGAAAGGAAAAGGAGTTAGTTGAATTGACTGTATGTGGAGGTTAATGTGTGCAGAAATCAACTTTTTCAGCCAACTTGATGGGGAGGCAGCAGTGTGTTGCAGCTGCAAAAAAGGCAAATGCGATTCTAGGCATTATCCGCAGCATGGTAGCTTCCAAATTCTGGGAAGTGCCAGTTTTGTATCAAAGTGACTCAACCTCACTTGGAGAACACTGCCCAGCGTGAACAAATTATTTTAAAGTTACTAGGATGGTTGAGGGACCCATTTTAGCCTCTTCAGATACCCCATTATCTTCTATTGCTAGGTCGCCAAGTTGGGACAGCACCTCTCTGACTTCAGTGTTCTCCTTTCCTTTCCCAAGCAAGTCATCTCTAGCAAACAAACCTTCTTCAAAGCCCCTGTCTCCCAAATCTAAATCAAGATCAGAGCCAACAGCGTCCGTGTCTTCATCGCCTTCGCTTCCAGAGTCTCTGTCTTCATCACCTTCATCAACTGGCAGAACAGAGTAGTTATCCAGATTGATTTGAGGAAGCAGCTAGGAAGACCAAAGAGAGAGAGAGAGGAAACAGAATTAATGCATAAATTGGGGTGTTAATGCTGTTTCTTTTGGAAGGCTCTTAAGAACATGCGTGGAACTCTGCTGGGTTGGGCCACAGCCCTTCTAGTCCAGCATCCTGTCTCACCCACGGCTTCTGGGCATCTCGAGCAGAAGACAAAGGCAAAACCTTCACCTGCTCTGGGCTCCTTACAAATGGCCTTCAGAGGCATCCTGCCTGACTCTCCATTCCAGATAAGAGCTTAAGAGGAGCCCTGCTGGATCAGGCCACAGCGCATCTAGTCCAGCACCCCATTGCACATAATGGCCCACCAATTGCTTACGGGCATCTTCAAGCAGAAGATAATTAGAAATTAGCCACTGATTACTTAAGGTCTTATGAGTCTGAATTAAATTTTCAGTGATTTTTAGGGACCCTTAACAAGGGGTGAAAAATATAAATATTTTTGCCAGCCATGGCCCTTACCGCTTTTTTCTTCTGCCGGGATTTCTTAAACTTTCGCATTTCTTCAGCTGTGTCACTTTTGTCTTCTTCACCTGGGAGGAAGGAAGATATGTTTACATCGCATGATCTGCAAACTTTTGAGAGCACTTTGGAATACATGGAGATCCGATCAGCCCATAATAAAGAAAAACAACCCTGACTGTTAATTGGAACAACAAATGCTGGAACTCAAATACTTTGACCGCCTAAGGAAGAAAAAGAAGAGGAGAAGGAGGAGGAGGAGGGATTAGCTCTTTTACTCACTTTTCTCATCCACCTACAGGGACTCAAGGTGGCTGACAAACCTTCTGTTCCTCTCCCACCACCATAGACACCCTGTGAGGTTGGTGGAGCTGTGGGAGCTCAGAAAGAGAGATGTGACTAGCCCAAGGTCACCTAGCTGGCTTCACGGAGGAGTGAGGGATCAAACCTGATGACTAGGAGCCATGGGCCTGTCACTCTAACCACTCTAACACCAAACTGAACAAGAAGACCAGACTCACTGGAAAAAGCCCTGATGCTAAGATGGAAGGCAGAAAGAGAAGGAGGCAGCAGGGGATGAGATGGATAGATAGATATTGCTACGGAAGCGACAGTCGTGAGTTTGGCAAAACTCTGGCAGGCAGAAGACAGAAGGGTGGGGCATGCTAGGCCCACGGAAACTCCATTTTCCAGTGTTCCCATATGGGAGTTATCAGCTCAAACTGGAGTTACCTTGTGGCACATTTCTGCCAAACGGGAACGATTTCCTGAGTCTCCTACACAGCGCGTGGACTTCAGCTTGGCCCGTCAGGAACGCCAAGATACCCCCTGCAAGAAGAGAAGCCATTTTGAATCCAAGCTCTGCCACAACGGCTGCGGGAGGCTACGCCGCAAGGGGAGCGCTGAGGCCCACTCCTGAAAACGCAAATCTCAGTGGATACAAATCCGTCTCAGCTGCAGGCCTCACCTTTAAGCCAAGATGCATCGGTTCCTCACCAGAGGATCCACCTTACACGTAGGTTTAAGCGAACGCGAGCGCTGGGCCAAACCTACCTTCTTGTGGGGCATCTAAGAAAGCTGAATTAGGCAGAGCAGCCCAGACCCAGTGAGATAGTTCTTACAATATTTCTGGAGATGGAAAGACTTTGGCGTTTCTGGCCTGGGCAGGAGGCCACGGACACCAGCTCACCTGCAGGTAGCATTCGATGAATCTTGCAGATCTTCCGGTAGCATTCGCCGGTGTAATCGTCCAAGGGGGTCCTCTTGTTGAAGTGGACGGCTACAGGGAACTGCCTTGCATCAACCTTCAGGGAAAAGAATGCAGTTAAGGGAGAGAGAAATACAGGCTGTTTTCCCACTAGCACTAGAGAACCCATTAAGGACCCATTAAGGACCCTAAATGGGTACTCTAGTGCTAAGTGGAAAAACACCCACTCAGCGCTGGGTACCAAAACCAGGTGCAAACAAGAACGTCCGTGTAAGGAACTTCCTGCCTCTTTGCACTTGACCTTGTTCTGGAGTTCAGTTGGGCCACCGTATCTGCGGGGGATACGTTCCGGGCCCCATTGCGGATAACGTAAAACCATGGATAATAGCAAACGCTGGGAAATGAAACCCGTTTCCCATAATTCCTGTGAAATCAGAGGAATCATGGGAAACGCCGCTTGAGAACCATTCAGTTTCCCATAATTCCTGTGACAACCCACGGAATTTCAAAGGCATTATGGGAAAATGTGCGCCATTTTGGGCCATCCCCTGCCTGTCTGAGGCCTCGGAAGAGCTTAAGGTAGTCCTAATGCTGACCACGGGAGTCACTTCGAGAAACTGAAGCCACAGTTACAGGATCAGTGGATATGGGGGTCTGTGGTTCACATGCTAATGCAGACTCAGGAAAGGCCTCACCTGGGTCCTGCTGTAGCCTGTACTAGCATGTGGACAGCAGGGCCCTATTCCAGGATATATTCCAGAATAAAGCCAAGTGTGAACAGGCCCCGTGTATGAACCCTGTCCAAGTTATTCATCACTGAGCGTGAGGCCCAACCAGTTCCAGCTACTAGGAAGGTCTGAATGACCTTCCTCCTCTTCCACATTTCTGCTCTGTGTCTCACCTTTCCCCAAAAGAGACTCCACTGTCTCCTTTCCACTGTGATTGTCTAAGGGGTGTCATAGTCTGCGTTAGCGTGTGGACAGAAGGTCCCTATTCTGGGATATAATCCAGAATACGGCCCAGTTCAGAAAGGGACTCAGGCTAAGCAAGACGAGGCCAGATCACCAGGAAGGCAAGTAAGCAGTGACTCGAACCCAGGTCTCATCAGCATGAATCCCAACCCATCTCACACGCTTACCTGTATAACTGGAGGTGGCTCACGGAAGAGTTTCTCATTGGTGGTGAAGTCTTCCACGCGCAGAGTGGCGGACATGATGACCAGCTTCAGAGGGAGTCCTTTCTGAGAATGCAGAAGAACAAATACATTGCCAGGGAGGGTTAAAACTGAATCTCCTCCGTCTTCTTCACCTGGGCTAAAACAACCTCTCCTGTAGGGTTTCAACAGAGAGGAGGTATGGGTGGAGAATAAAGTGAAGGTGAAGATGCAGGGGGAGGAGGAGGAGATTTTCTAACCCTGCTTTTCTCACCCTCAAGAGGACTCAACACGGCTGACAAACCTTCCGTTCTTCTCCCCACAACAGACGCCCTGTGAGGAAGTTGGAGCTGTGAGAGATCAGACAGAGGGCTGTGACTAGCCCAAGGTCACCCCACTGGCTTCACGCAGGAATGTGGAATCGAACTGGGAGACCTACAGATAAGAATCCGACACTCTAAACTACAAGAGCAAGCTGGCTCACAGAAGAACAGATGGTTTTTATACCCCCCCCTTTTCTCACCCCTAAGGGGACTCAAAACAACTGACAAACTTTCCGTTCTTCTCCCCACAACAGACACCCTGTGAGGCAGATGGGGCTGTGGGAGGTCAGAAAGAGAGCTGTGACTAGCCCAAGGTCACCCTGCAGTCTTTGTGGTGGAGTGAGGAATCAAACCCGGTGACTATCTATCAAACTGGCTTACAATTAAGCAGTTACATATGGCTTCTCAAGCATATGTCTTTGTACACGGCTGGAGTTTGGTCTAGTGGTTAAGGAGATGGACACTTATCTGGGGATACCGGGTTTCATTCTGCCCTCCTCCTTGAAGCCAGCTGGGTGACCTTGGGCTAGTCACAGCTCTCTTCTGAGCTCTCACAACCTCACCTACCTCTGCTGTGGGGAGAACAGAAGCTTTGTCCGCCACTTTGAGTCCCCTTCAATGGGTGAGAAAAGCAGAGCAGAAAAGCCAACTCTTCTTCTTCTTCCTCCACAAAGCCAGCCAGGTGACCTTGGGCTAGTCACAGCTCTCTTCTAAGCCCTCACAGCCCCACCCACCTCACATGCCGTGGAGAGAAGAGCAGAAGCTTTGTCAGCCGCTTTGAGTCCCCTTAAACGAGTGAAAGAAGCCAACTTTTCTCTTTGGCAATTCGGGGGTTAAATAAAACTGCAGCTCCGCGCGTCCACCAGCAGGTGGCGGAGCGCACTATAAAAGGAAAAGGCGCGCACTTCCTGCAGGGAGAGAGAGAGAGAGGGAAGTCCCCTTCCAGGCTTGCAGCTTGTTTATCTGCTGGAGTTCTTTTGCTGGCAGTTGCAAAGGCCTACCGGGCCTGGGAGGCCTGGGCAACTGCTGTGCATTGCTTGGCACACAGGCCTCCACGGGACCTTTGAGAGTGGAGGCTGCTAAAAATCTTTGGCCTAGAAGGCCTGGACCTTTGGGCTCTTTGCAAGGCCTGGATGCATCCAGGCAAACCTGGGCTTTTTGGCTTGTAGTGGGGTGCCAGCATTGCCTCCTCCTCCTCCTCCTCCCTCCAGCTCAAGGGGTCACCTCCAGCCTGGTGCTCGCCCTCCTTGGCCCTAGAGGGAATTTGGGGCCCCTGCAGTCCTGTCTGCTCACAGGACCCTCCAGCCACAGACCTCTGGTGGACACGTGTGGCTCCTGACCCCACCTGGGACCCAGCAGTGCTCTCCTCTGGTGAGTGTGGGAAGTGCTCTATGCACCCCGAAAACAGTGTGTGGGGGTGGGTGGGTGCTTGCTTATGTATCTATTTATAGCGAGGGTGCCTGATGCACCTCAAGGCAGAGACTATTCCATAGCCTAGGGGCCACCACTGGGAAGGCCCTCCCCCAGGTGCCCACCCCTTTTACCGCTGAGGGTGGTGGGACAAGTGGGGGGGCCTCCCCTCCAGATCTTAAGGCAGGGGCAGGTTGATATGGAAGAAGGCGTTCCTTTAGATATTTGGCGCCTAAGTCATTTAGGGACTTCTCAGTTAAAGTTAACACCTTAAATTGGTCTTCAAGCAGAAACTGGACGGCCATCTGTCTGAGATGGTTTAGGAGATCCTGCCTTGAGCAGGGGGTTGGACTCGATGACCCAGGAGGTCCCCTCCAACTCTACCATTCTATGATTCTATGAAATTGGGCTCGGTAGTGAGTTGGCAGCCAGTAGGGATTGCACAGTTATTTTTAATATTCAAAATTCAGTTGAATTTGGGCATTTGAATTCATATTGAATGTTGACACTTTCGAAGACTAACACTCAAATTCAAATGGAATGTTTTGATACAGTCTTATGAAGCTTTGTGTGGGATTTGTATGCTATTTATATGCACTTATATGGGATCCATATGCTATTCATAGGCATTTGTATATAGGATTAATATTTGTATGTTAGAAATAGCATACTCTGTACCTAACCCTGTCTATCCATCCATCCATCCATCATCTGCTTGTCTGTCCATCTACCTTATCTATCTACCTATCTATCTGCCTATTTACCTACCTTATCTACTGATCTATCTATCTATATCAATCTGCCTATTTACCTACCTTACCTACTGATCTATCTACCTGCCTATTTACCTACCTTATCTACTAATCTATCTATCTACCTGCCTGCCTATTTATCTGCCTTATCTACTGATCTCTCTCTCACCCTTCACCAAATGGTCCCAGGGCAGGTTACAATGAGAAGAAAAGATATCAAAAGAAAAAAAAAATAATTAAAAATATCACCTCCTCCTTCCTAAACAGGACAGCACCCTGAGGAAGCTATTTAGAAGGCAAAAGCCTGGTTGAAACGATATGTTTTCACCAGCCACCGAAAAGTATACAATGTAGGTGCCTGGCGAACGTCAAGAGGGAGGCTGTTCCAAAGTCTAGGGGCCACTACAGAGAAGGCCCTCTTGCACGTTCCTATGCCTTGTACCTCTGCAAGAGAAGGAACTCCAAGAAGGGCTTCTCCTTGAGATCTCAGTGCATGGTAGGTCTATATGGGAGAAGTCGCTCCTTCAGATAGCCAGGGCCCAAGCCTTAGAGCTTTAAATCATGGGTTTTAAAGTGTCAACACCTTGAATTGGGCTCGGTAGCAAATAGGTAACCAGTGCAGATTCTTTAAGACCGGTGTGATACGAGTCCAGCCAGAGATTCCCATCAGCAGACGAGCTGCTGCATTCTGTACCAGTTCCAACTTCTGAACTGTTTTCAGGGGTAGCCCAATGTAAAGCGCATTACAGTAGTCTAATCTGGAGGTTACCAGAGCATGGGTCACTGTGGCCAAGTTATCCTGATCCAGGTAAGGCTTCAGCTGGTGGGCTGAATGAAAATAATGGTAGGCACTCCTGGCAGTTGCTGCCGCATGGGACTTAAATCACAGCAATGAATCCAGTAGACTCCCAAGTCACGCACCTGATTTTTCTGTGTCAAAACAACCCCACTAAGAATTGGGTGCACCTTAACTTCCCGGACTCGGGACCCAGTGACACACAGTACCTCCATCTTGTCTGCATTCAGTTTCAGTTTATTGGCCCACATCCAGCCCATTACTGGTCCATATCCAGCTTCCAGACAGTGATCAAGGACCTCAACTGCCTCTCCTGACTCAGAAGGAATGGAGAGATAGAGTTGGGTATCATCAGCATATTGATGGCACCTGGCTCCAAAACTCCTGATGACCTCTTTCAGCAGCTTCATATAGATATTAAAGAGCATAGGAGACAAGACTGACCCTGGGGAACTCCACAAGAAAGCTCCCATGGCATTGAATGGAAATCTCCCATTACTACCTTTTGGGACCTGCCCTGGAGATAGGAAGAGAACCACTGTAAAACAGAGCCTCCCAAATCCAATCCCCGAAGCCATTCCAGTAGGATACCATGATCAATGGTATCAAAAGCTGCTGAGAGATCAAGAATGACCAACAGGGAAGTACAGCCCTTGTCCCATTCCCAGTAAAGGTCATCAATTAGGGCAACCAAGGTGGTTTCAGGGTCCCCCGCCTGAACCCACATTGAAATGGGCCTAGATAATCAGTTTATCATTTGCATGGGATTTGTATGCTCTTCGTATGTAGGCTCTGTATGGCTGATTACTTCTCAACTGAATCTGTTACAGATCCTTACTTGAAACACCCACCCAGAGACCAGCTATGCAGGAGAGTGAGATAAGAGAACTTGTTAGGTCTACAGTGATAGAGGAGTTGGCAAAACTGAAGAAGAAGAAGAAGAGAACCCGATCCTCCTCTTCCTCCTGCTCTTCCTCATTGCGCACACCCTCCCCTTTTTCAGAAAGAGGGCGCCATAAGAAATGCCACAAGAAAAAGGGGAAGCACAAGAGACATCAATCCCCTTCTAGGGTGGGCAGCAGTGGGTCCAGGGGGAGGCAGAGGTCTCTCTCTCCGGCCTACTCTACCTATTCTGAAAGGTCCTTGCCCATTGGTTGTTCCTGCGCCTATTGCAGTGGGCTTCAAGGTGCTCTGCCATTGGAGAAGGAAAGCGAGCTGGAGGAAGAAGAGATACTCTCAGAAGCAGAGCAAGGCAGTGATGTGGGGGAAGATTCTTCATCTCTCTACGGCCGCCTCTTTCTGGGGGAAGATTTTCACAACCTGCTGGATGGTGTTATGGCCACCCTTGATATCAAGTCTCCAGCCCTGGCCTCAGCAGAGCAAGAGGAGCAAGCTAAGGAGAAAGTTCTTCCGATTCCCGAGCCTCTGCAAAAAATTGTTCTAGCAGAATGGGAAGCTCCTGGCACCTCCAAGAGACTTCCTTCTATTCCTAAGAAGTTCTTTGGGTCATCAGGTGCTCTACCTGACATGTGGTCAGTCCCTGCTGTTGAATTGCCTGTTACTGCACTGGTCTCCAGCCACGTGATTTCAAGGGAAAGCGATGCCAATTTGAAGCATACCCTGGACCGCAAGATTGAATCCCTGTTAAAAAAATCATTTGAGGCAGATTCCCTTGCTGCCAGGGCCTCAGCTAACAGTTCCCTCTTTGCCAGGGCAGGCCTCCAATGGATGGATGCCATCCTTGAAGACCCAGGGATGTCTGGACAATCTAAAGAGCAGCTCACAGAGATCCGCAAAATCTTGGCCCTCTGTGCAGACACAACCTTGGATGCGCTGCAACTCACTGCTCGGGCCACCGCATCATCCACAGCAGCCAGGAGGGCCCTCTGGCTTCGGCACTGGAATGTTGATAATGCTTCCAAGCTGCAGATTGTAACCTGCCCCTTTAAAGGCATCCAGCTGTTTGGAGAAGATGCCCTTAAGGGCATATTGACGGAGGATAAGAATGAGAAGGAAGTGATGCCCTCTTCTACCCAGTCTCAGGGCACTTCCAAGGGGAAAGAAAGGCGATCTTTGAGGCAGTCCTTTCCTGAGAGCCAGCTGTCTTCCCCAAGAGGAAGATCCCGCAGCAGAGGCGGAGGATCTTCAAGCACCAGGCAGCCTCGCCCTATGACTGATGACGATTACTTTCAGTTGTGGTTGGATACGTACCAGGTGAAGAAGCCCCCTCCTCCAAAGCGCAGGCGGGGCCGTCCTCCTAGGTATGCCTCACCTGAGGAAGCTTTCTTAGAGGATTTTACCATAGAAGAAATCCTCAGTGCAGCCACCTGGGACAAACCGTCACCCTTCACCATACATTATGGGCTGGAGCAGCCATTGGTCCCAGAGCCCTCCACCAGGAGGCTCCCAACACGGTAAGAGACAGAGTTTTCATCAGCTCTTATTTGCGAGACTGAGTTAGTTAGTGGCCCACGCATAGATGGCAAGCTTTGGTATGTCTGTACACTTAATCTGAGATCCTTCCAGAATGGGCTTTCAAGGAAGTAGATAAGTTCCAACCTGCTTCCTGGACATCCATGCTAATGAAAGTGAGGATAGATGATGAACAGACCAAGCTGTGTGCTCATGTCCTGCTGCTTGGTCAGTCATAAGAACACAAGAGGAGCCTTGCTATATCAGGCCACAGCCCATTTAGTCCAGCATCTGATCTCACACAGTGGTCCACCAATTGCCCATGGAATCACAAGCAGAGACAAGGGCAAACCTCTGTTCTCGAATCCCAGTAAATGACCTTAGAGGCATCCTGCTTGTCCCTCCACCCTGAAGGATATACTTAGGCATCCATTCTAGTAGACATATGTATCTGTCCTCCATAAATTTGTCTAACCCTTCCTTAAAGCCATCTACTCTGGTTGCTGTTACCACCTCAGTAAGACCAGACCAAGGGACTGAATGGGCCACGGCCCTGATTGAGTAGGATATTTGATCTAGTGGTTAAGGAGCTGGACTCTTATCTGGGAATACGGAGTTTGATTCTGCAGTCCTCCACAAAGCCAGTGGGGTAACCTTAGGCTAGTCACAGCTCTCTTCTGAGCTCTCACAGTCCTAACTACCTCACGGGGTGTTCTGTTGTTTTGGATCCTGAGGCATTACTGTAGAAGGATAACTACCTGTTCTGTTTTCCTTTACCTTAGCTCGAAGAGGTACAACGCGAGATAAAAGGCCAATCAGGATATCGGTGTAGACGCTCCTCTCATGGGCTTCATCAAGGATAATGACGCGGTATCTGGACAGCAGAAAATCCTGAAGAGACCAAAAGAAGAGAAGAAAAAAAAGTTTTCTGTCAAAATTCTGCTTGGCTCATTAACCGTTCTGCCTTTTTGTGGGGGAATTCAGTATATTCAGCGGGAGAGCGAAGGAAGTTTAATTCAAAGAATGTTCAAGCTGACCCCTTTTCTTCACGCTTGTATTAGCATTTTCTTGTTTCTGTGGCATTGGGTTTTGGATTTAAAAAATAAAACTTGTTCCGGTTCAATGCGCTCCCCTTGTGTCAGCCACCTTGGGATTTTTGAAAACGGAAACTTTGAAATCAATGAATGGTCATTCCAATATTATTTCAGAAGAGAGGGCAAAGGAAAGAAGCCGCCCTACACTTTCCAGTGTTAGAAAAAAGGCAAGTCAAAATATCTTTGGGGCACCATGAAACAAAATGATGCTTACTACATTGAGAAGAGTGACTTTTGCCATCCTTAAATTTGCCTCAGCCCTAGACACCATAACAGTTGAAGGCATTATATAAAAGTATTTTTTTTTTGCATCTATACCCCACTTTTTTCCTAAATAATTGGAGGTTACACTTAGTATTTTCTGGCAGCCCCGTTAGTTAGATGGATTTCCCTTCTCCATTATTCCAAAATTGACCACTAGGTTGGCGAAGCCCCTTATAAAACTCCTGCTCACCACCTCAATCCCGTTCTTCTCTTGGTTGTGGATTCGAAAGCCAGGATGCGACCCATGGTAGTAGGCCTTAATCAAATGGGTCCAGCGGAGGATTGGCCGGTGACTCAGCTGCCCCCCCTACTTTTCCAGCCTGAGGGAAAACACACCCTTCCATATAATGGGGGACTTCAATTATCTCACATAGACTGGGTGAACTCCTGTTCAACTCAGGAAAGGGAGAGAAAATTCCTAGACCTGCTAAATGACTGTTCTATGGAGCAAATGGTCATGGAACCAACCAGGGGAAAGGCTATTAGGGTATTGATCCTAAGTAATGCTCAGGACCTGGTAAAAGATGTCACTGTAGCTGATCCAATTGGGAACAGTGACCACAGTGCAATAACCTTCAACTTAAATACAGGGAGTAAGTTCTTAATAAAGTCTAACACAGAGACCTTAAACTTTCATAAGGGAAACTTCCCCAAAATGAGGAAATTAGTAAAAAAGGAAATTGAGAGGGAAAGTCAAAAGAGTTCGATCACTTCAAAATGCATGGAGACTACTTAAAAACACAATAATGGAAGTGCAACTAGAGCTCTCACAGCCCTCACATGGTGTTCTGTTGTGGGGAGAAGAACAGAAGCTTTGTCAGCCACTTTGAATCCCCTTAAATGGGTGAGGAAAAGCGGGGTAGAAAAGCCAACTTTTCTTCTTCTGCAAGACAGGTTGAGTTCAGGTGATTTTCCCAAGGTCACCATGGGTTGGTGAAGCAAGGATTGAACACAGGTCACTCAAGTCCCAGCCTCAGATTCTTGCCGTTCTGCTGCCCTTGGAGGGCTTGCTGGCGGCCCCACTTACCTTCTGGATTTCCTTCAGTAGCACACCGTCCGTCATGAACTTGATTTTGGTGTCATCTGTCACATTCCCTTCGTATCGAATCTGGTATGACACCTCCCTGAAGAAAAGAACCATGGGATTAGCCCCCAAAGACACAGAAATAGTTTTACACAAGAACCTAAGAGGAGCTGTGCTGAGTCAGGCCACCTGCTCCTGACTCCCTGCAAACAGGGCAGGGTTCACATGTGGCTAGAAAAGTGTGGATTAAGAGTTCATTTTACCACTGCATGCTGTTTGGCAGTTTATATCCAGCCAAAAGCATTCATTATTTATATTTCTTTCCCACCCTATACCCAAGAAGGAGTTGGCTTTTCTGCCTTGCTTTTCTCACCCATTTAAGGGGACTCAAAGTGGCTGACAAACCTTCTGTTCTCCCCACAACAGACACCCTGTGAGGCAGGTGGGGCTGTGAGAGCTCAGAGGAGAGCTGTGACTAGCCCAAGGTCACCCAAATAGCTATGTGAAGGAGTGCAGAATCAAAACCGGTATTCCCAGATATGCGTCTGGCTCCCTAACCACTAGACCACGTGCTTCCATCTCTATGGTGCTTTTGAGCCACGTCTCTGCCACATGGGAACCCTGCCCCAGGGATGGTTTGCCAGTAGCTTTGTTCATTTGCCAATCTACCCTTCCCATTTTCCATGGGAAAAGGCTAGAAAAGGTGGATCAGGGATATGGAACGTGAGGGCCACCCACTACCAACTCGAAGGTACTTTTGGGCTTCTTGCTATGGGTAAATGTAGGCACAGAGAAGGTTTACACATGGAATCTTTCATGCACCAGTCCGCCCTCCCTCTCCTGAACATTCTAGGCTAGAAAAAGTGGATTTCAGATGGGATGGTCCTGTATGTGTCACACGCCTACCCTAAGTTGATCTGGAGCGACTTGCTTTTTCTTCTAAACACCAACAGAGTCTGAATCTCACAGAACAGTCTATTTACAATAACCAGTGGCTTCAACAATAGAAAGGATCCTTTGAGGAACATCAGGGGTCACAGAAATGGAGAATTGTCCAACAAACCATAAGCTTACAGCGGGCTCAGATGCTGCCGGCCAGCCCCCAACGAGTTGTGGAGCAAAGAAGCAAGGAGAAAAACACAAAACCCTTTGTCCACTTAGCAAGAGTGACAGAAGGAAAACTGGGGAAACACAACATACAGGCTATGCTTCTGCTTTGCTAACGTCTTACAGGAACACACTCTTGCAGGGGCTTTGGCCCACATTTCTAGTTTATCGTCACCGGAGTGAAGTATATAAAAACATGCATGATAGAGAATAGGTGGAGAGAGAAAATTTCTCTATCACACAACACTAGTACCAGGGGGCATCTATGAAGCTGATGGGTAGGAGAGTCGGATCAGACAAGGGGAAGGATTTCTTCACTCAGATGGTCATCGGTCTTTATGAAATTTGCCGCCAGAAGAGGTGGTGAAAGCACCCAGCCTAGATGGTTTTAAGGAAGGATTAGAGAAGTTTGTGGAGGACAGATGTATCGATGACTACTAGAATGGATGCCTAAGTATATCTTTCAGGCTGGGGGGACAAGCAGGATGCCTCTAAGGCCATTTGCTGGGATTGGAGAGCAGGAGAAGGTTTGCCCTTGTCTCTGCTTGAGATGCCCAGAAGCAATTGGTGGACCACGCTGTGACAGGATGCAGAACTACATGAGATGTGGCCTGGTCCAGCAGGGCTCCTTTTTTCTCATTTAATCAAGGTCTTTGTGCTCATCTGAAAAGCAAATGTTCATTCTTACCGATGTGACAAATTCATCTCCTTTGCGACTCGCTGGGACATTGACACCGCTGCCACACGCCGAGGCTCTGTGATCCCAATGACATTACCAGAGCTGAAAAAGAATAAAAGACAGGGAAAAAACACACTTTAATTGAGTGGCTATTAGCAGAGGGGGCACAATACTCCAGTAATAGAAATCACAAACGACACGGTCCCTCAGCTGGGTTCTGAACTCTAAACACAGCGCCCCTCTTTTAAAATCCTTGCTAATAATAGTTATTAAAGCTTCTGCTAATAAAATATTCATTTTCCAGACATATTTGGTGCCTGTGAGTTTCTACTGACTTCTACATATTCTGATGTCTAAAAACATGGAATCAGCTACAGATTCTTAAAACTGTAATCTCAGACTTATCATACTGCCACCAATTCAGCCATCAGAGTGAGAGGTTTTATGCCACCACAGTCATAACATGGGATTATGATTTGTTTTTAAAAAACAAACCACACACACACACAAAGCCCTAGAAGACAAAGCCCAGAGGAACAGAAGGAAACAAAAAAGTTATACCTTGCATATCCTGCTTCGTAAAGAAACTGGGGCACCTGTGTGGTTTTGCCACTGCCGGTTTCCCCACATATGATAACAACGGGGTTCTCATTAATGGCTTCCATGATGACTTGCTCTTCAGCAAGGATGGGGAGCTTCAGCCGGGCTTCCTATCAAAATAAAACACACCTTTCTGAAGATTATTATTATTATTATTGCCGTTGTTGTTGTTATTTTATTATTATTTTTTATACAGTTGGACCCCCATATCCACTGATTTGGTTACCACGGTTTCAGGTAACCACTGTTGCCCGGTCAGCCACCCTATCTCCCCGTGGGCGCCATAAGGGAAAAGCACCCAGAACCAGAAGCCCTATTTCGGCCTCCGTAGAGCCCCGGAGTAGGCACGTGATGCCACCGGAGCCCATCCCAAAATGAGTGGGAAGTGGACGGGAAACGTCCAGTGGCATCACCCGCCTGTTCCAGCACTCTCTGGAGGCCAAAATAGGCTTTCTGGAGTCTAGAAAAGCACTTCTGGTTCTGGGGTTGCATGACCCCCAGAACCGGAAGGCCTGTTCGTGATTGGTTTCAAGTAACCATGGTAGGAGCCTGAGTAGCTATGGGGGTATGTTTCTCCCACACTGTTTTCCTTTTGTATCTTGTCTCTTTAGATTGTAAACCTGTCTAAGATTGATGTAATACTGTAGGCCGCCCTGAGACCTCCGGCTATAGGGCGGGATAGAAAGATGGATGGATGGATGGATGGATGGATGGATGGATGGATGGATGGATGGAAGCTCCCTGGTGGAGACTTTTCTCAAGAACTTCAAGTCACAAGAGCTAAAGTGGTTCAATCCGAACTTGCTCAGCATGTTCCAAAAAAGAAAAAGCCCTCAAACACCACTAGCTGTTGAAAATGGTGAGTTTTCTGGTGTTGTTAGTACAGAACTAATGGCATTTCATCAAAGAAGCAAAGGACACCTTGACTTGGCTCACAACAGAAAGGGATTAAATTTGTTTGCTGGCAATCATTTGGAACCCACCTGGATCTCAGGGGTCCTGTCCACTGGGATAAAAACAGTAGGTTCTGAGGACGGTTTGGTAGCCAGAAGATGCCGCTTCAGTTTGCTTGGTGGAGGCACAACAGACTCCAACAGCTTTTCGTTTGCCACGCTGCTGCTGAGTGCCAGAGGGGATGTGTTTTCATTTGATTCTTTTGATTCTTCTTTCTCTTCCTCCTCCTCCTCCTCCTCCAGTTCTGGCTCCTCCTCAAGTCGACATCTTTTCTTGTTTGCACCACTAATGCTTCTGATTTTTTCTGGGCAAGGGGCGCTGACTTCGTCCACTGTCCTAGAGCATCAGGATCACACAAACAGGTAATTTCATCAAAGGTTGTGCAGGTGCTTATCGGCAGAGACAGGGAAGAGTTGTTGTTTTTAAAGCTGAGTACGCATCAGGGATTGAACTGGGAACCCTCTGCTTTCCAGGCAATTTGCTCTACCCACTGAGCTACAGCCATTCCAAGACTCTACGGACACTGTTGCACAGTTTTCTTGGCAGGGATACAGGACTGGTTCACCATTCCCTACATTGAGAAGAGGCTGGGTATTGAACTGACAACCCTCTGCTTTCCAGGCAGTTTGCTCTACCCACTGAGCTACAGTCATTCCAAGACAATATGCACACTGTTGTGCAGTTTTCTTGGCAGGGATACAGGAGTGGTTTGCCATTCCCTACATCTGAGGAGGCTGGGTATTGAACCAATAACCCTTTGCAAAAAGCGTGCAAGCCACCTTTCCACCTTACCTTTTTACCTCATACATCCGCTTTCCAGTGCCTAGCTTGGACGTGGTGTATAACAGTTTCATTTCAGCCTCAGAGGCCTGAACTTCGCTGAGCTTTTGCAACAACTCGGCTCGCTGGGATTAAAACAAACAGAACAGCTTATGTTGTCTTTGCCTTTCAATAGAAGCTGTTTCTTTTTACAATGAAATGTATTAATTTGATATTGTCACAGTTTTGCTATCTGTATCTTGCTTTGTATAATTTATTGTACGTATTACTGAACATAATGCTGTTTACCATCAGTTCGTTGTCCATTTTAAAATTTATATTTTACCTTGTGTATTCACAGAAGCCCTAATGGATCAGACCACAGCCCGTCTAGTCCAGCATCCTGTCTCACATAGCGGCCCACCAATTGCTTCTGGGCATCTCAAGCAGAAGACCAAGGCAAAACTGTCACCTGCTCTCCACTCCCTACCAACGGCCTTTAGAGGCATCCTGTCTGTCTCTCAACCCGGAGGTGGTACCTAAACATCCCTTCTAGTAGCCACAGACAGACCTGTATTTATTTGCCTACATTATAGTTTACAATGTGGACCATTGTGTGAGGCAGGATGCTGGACTAGTGGGTCGCAGCCCAATCCAGCAGGGCTCCTCTTACGACAAGAGCATAACAGGAGCTCTGCTGGATCAGGCCACAGCCCATCTAGTCCAGCCTCCTGTTTCACACAGTAGCCCACCAGTTGCCCATGGGCATCTCAAGCATAGACAAGGGCAAACCTTCTCCTGCTCTTGAATCCCAGCAAATGGCCTTAGAGGCATCCTGCTTGTCCCCAAAGCCTGAAAGATGGACTTTGGCATCCATTCTAGCATCCACTGATACATCTGTCATTCACAAATTTGTCTAACCCTTCCTTAAAGCCTTCTAGGCTGGTTGCTGTTACCACCTCTTCTGGCACCAAATTCCATAAACCAATGACCCACTGTGTGAAGAAATCCTTCCCCTTGTCCGATCTGACTGGGCAAAATCACATCTAGAGGCACTACTGAAGGTGCCAAACAATCCAATCAGAAATGTAAAGCCATCAAACCCGATTCTGAGCGTATTATGTGCGAAGCCTGAACAACACAATACCACAACATTGTTTTCAAATGACCAGACGACAGGAGGGTGGCATGTCCTCTACTAAGTTCAGGGTGGACTCAAACCAGGGCTCAGTTTCAACCCTCACACCACACACTGTACCTTTTCTTTCTTTTCTTTCTGATCCAAAACCTTCTGCAAAATTTTCTTTTGCTTCTTGCTGAGTGGTTTTTTCACTGGGATTTTCTCCAAAGTGACTTTTTTACCCTTGGGTTTTCGGGACGGAAGCACCAGGGCATTGCTCCCTCCAATGCCTTTGGAAAGGGTTTCATCTGGGGAAAGAGAAAGGTGGCTTAATTTTCATCACTGCAATCTTTACATGAGAGAGAGAGAGGTGTCAGGGTAGTGAGCAGCAACGGAAAACAACACATAAAATGAACTGGTGCCAAGTTTTGATCAGCCACTAGCTCTTCTTCCAAGAGTCATTGCTTATGCTAAGTAATTTTATTTGTGAACTTTGTAATCATGTTCACATTTTTTCAGACCGTGTGCTCTTGGACTCTGCGCTGACACTTGAAGCTTAGGTGGTGGACGTGGCCAAGAGTGCCTATTCCCAATCATGGCTTGTGTGTCAGTTGAAGCCTCTTATGGACAGAGATAGCTTGGCCACAGTTATCCATGCTCTAGTAACCTCTGGTAGATTAGACTATTGTAATGCGCTGTACACGGGGCTGCCCTTGAAGACAGTTCAGAAGCTGCAGCTAGTGCAGAATGCAGCAGCTAGATTGCTGACAGATGGCCAGATGCACATCACATTGGCCTTAAAAGAATTGCACTGGCTGCCGATTCGCTACCAAGCCCAACTCAAGGTGTTATCTTTAGCTTATAAGGCCCTCAATTACTTGGGCCTCAAATATCTAAAGGAATGCCTATTCCCATATTGATGTGCCCATGCCTTAAGATCTGGAGGGAAGGCCCTCATGGTTGTCTCACCACCCTCAGTGGCAAAAGGGGTGGGCATGCAGGAGAGGGTCTCCTCAGTGATGGCCCCTGGCCTAGACTACAGAATACTCTCTCCCCCTGTGCCCTGGTTAAATGAGAATACATTTGTTGCTTCCCACTTGCAAATGCTACTGTTTTAATACATACTGTTACTGTTTTAATAATGTTTGATTTTAAATGTTGCTACCAACCTGGACACCTACACCTACACCTACCTACCTACCTACACCCCCACACACCATGCATATACCCACCTACCTACCATACACAGACAGACAAATTGATAATAATGATGATGATGATACGCATAGTAAGGTACCCTGTAGACACCATATCCCCTGATTCCCTGCTGAAGATCTCAGCGTTAGGTAGTATATAAGCCTCAGGGTGAGGCGAGCTACTTAGACACACGCGCACAGGCTGCTCGTGGGTTACCTGCCACACCGTTCTCCCTGACCCCAGCTAAACGTCCGGCCTTAGAGAGGGGGGTATCCTATCTTCAGCCCCCCGCCTGAGGCAGAGTTTGGCTAAGCGGGAGGGTCTGGGGACGAAGCCCAGGGAGGGAAGGGCGCCCCGACCATTGCCAGGGAAGCCCCTGATTCCTCCTGCTCCAGGGGGCGGAGTCCAGCCTACCTCCCAGCTCCAGCTGCACCGGCTCCGGGCTCGGTCTGCCCCGATCTCCGGGCTCCTCGGGCCTGCTGCGCCCCTTCCAGTTGTGCCTCTTGCGCGTCCTCCCCATCCTGACCGGGGCAGCGACTCTCCGCGCAGGAGCTGCACCCACGTGGAGCCCCGGCACACAAATCCGAACAGCAGCGCTCGCTTCCGCTTCCGGCAGCAGCCAGCTGCTGCCCAGACAGCCAATCAGGTGTCGTTGCGCCAAGTCTCGCGAGAGTCGGAGCGCCCAGGGTCATCTCGCGTGGCTTCAGTCGGCGGAAGGTGATTGGACGGAGCGAGAGATAAGAGCAGAGGAGGGAGAGGAATTGACAGGTATTACTCAAGACAGGCGTAGGGTGTGTTCACACTTAATGTAGGCTTAATCTGGCTTCAGTCCACTTTCAGAGTGAGATAACACCTTAGCAAAGTGACAAGCTGTTTTCTTTCAGGCTGTGGTCACACCTAAGGTTTAATCCGGCTTCAGTCCACTTTCAGAGTGAGAGGACACATCAGCAAAGTGACAAGCTGGTTTCTTTCAGGCTGTGGTCACACCTAAGGTTTAATCCGGCTTCAGTCCACTTTCAGAATATGTGCACTTATGCTAAAACATGAAATATCAATCCAATGCCTGGGCAAAGCGAAATAATCCCAGGTGTGCTTTGTTCTGGAATTTCCATAAATAGCACACTGAGCTTCTTGGGTTTGCTCTTGATGCTGGCAGTAGGACATGTATGCCAAGAAGTGACCAATTTTTTCCTATACCTGGGCTTAGCTAAAGGCCAGTCACTATACTGGTGATCTTGGTTGATGGCCATGCACGTTAGATCTTACTAATGTGTCTGTCAACCTTTGCCAATTTCTTTAAAAACCCAAGAACCCTAAAATGTTTGGCCTGACTGAACCAAACGTGACACACGGCTGTAAATGACTGGACTCCAAAGTTACAGTAAACATTTAAGCTTTAATTGGGTCACAACACTGCAATTCAGTTGTGAAATCACTCTACAAGTTTCCCACTAAGTAGCAGTAGTACATTGATCTCGTGGTCCAATAATAAATAAAAGGCATGAATAGTGGAATCTTTTTTTTAAAAAAATAGCTTTGAGATCTTCATGGCTACTTAACATCATCAGCAGAACCTAGTATTTCCCTAAAGGTCACAGATTAAGTGGATACATACATTTTCTTTTGACCAAAATCTTTTGTTTTTAAACAGAACACACAATTTTGGTTTACACACTTTTCAAAAAGCTACCTAATACTTGAGTTCAGATGTCAAAACCAGGATACGAAGTCACTAATATTCAGTGCAAGATAAGCAGTGTTACGATTAATATCTTTTATATATATATATATTATATATACTATATAATATATATTTATTATATTTCCTGCTTGTACAATAGAAAAGAGATTCCCTAAACATGGCAACCGGCATGATAGATCAGTGGAATCATCTGAGAAATTTAAAATTACATGCAAACAGAGAAAAACTTTTGTGTTAAACTTGAAAAGAAAAGTTGGTCAAGAATAGCTCATTAGCTGCCGTAGGACAGATATCTGGATGGCTCCAAATTCACAGCGAAACAGGATTCACCTTCATTAAAAAGCAGTAGCAGAAACAGAAGGACCATATGAGCTATGCAAATACTGTAAGATTTTTTTTTGGGGGGGGGGAGCAGATTACATTTGGAAGGACAAAATAAGCCATTAAGCTATCACAGGTTCAGTACACAGTACTTCAAAAACCAATTTCACTTCTTACAAAGCATTTACATTCAGTATACGGCAAGTCTGTCCTATTTATCCACAAGGTGAGTATGTTCATTGGCGTGTCTAACTACAGCTGTATTCACAGTTTACAATAGGAGCCTTGGGATTTTGAAAAATGATTTAAAAAAATATTTAAAGCGGCCCAGCATTCTGCAAATCTCCCATCGGCCGAAGCCGCAGGCTCTCCCAAACAGCAGCTTTTGAGGAACTTGGAAGATGGCTCATTTTTCTTTTTTGAACCAAAAGCAAAGGGGGACAGCAGCGAAGGAATAGAAATGTTAGTTCAGTGTATATTTCTGATGGCTGAGTGTGGATAGGTCACAGCCATTTCCTCATCCATCCAGTGGAATCATGGAAGGTAGGGTTTGCGTCCACCGGACTGCCCTACCTTTCCAGCTTTAGCCGCTGCGGCTTATTCTATTCCCACAGGGTGGCCTTATGATCCTATGGTTACTAGACAACCCAAACGCGCAATAACCTATGTTTGCCCCAGTCCACGTGTTTGTCCCAACAGGTGGGGAAAGAACATTCACTTAGCAGAGGAAGTGGAGGAAATCAACCTCCCCCCCCACCCTTGGCACAGCTGAGAGGACAAAAATGCTGTGCTGGTAACAGTACACCATCAATTAATGGGCACCCAGCAGCCATGTTTTCTGGTTTTTGATTCACATGGGGGTGTGAGGAAATCCACAAAGTGAACACGAGAAAAGATCTTGCGGAGAAAATTGTGGAACTGTTTGTAAATCCACATGGAAGAAATGCCAGCAGGCATCTCGAAGAGGGACTGGAATTAAAAGCGCCAGGCCACTGTTTTATTCCTCCATCTGTCAATGACGGACCAACATGATACACCATGTGTTAAGTTCACATTTCTCAGCGCAGGCCTCAAATAAAACGGGGACAACGGCGCTAATCTCTTCTGAAAGATGCTACCTTTTAGTCCAGTACAGCAGCATAAATTATAGCTGACGCTCATGGGCTGAAGCTATGAAAAATGCAACCGAGGGGCTGATTTATATAGGTGAAAACAACATTTACCTCTCATACAGAACTCGGGGGACGTGTTAATACGGCATCACTTTTGACTTTGAAAGCCTAGTAGCTGCCCTGTGTGATAATGATTTGAGCAATTTTCAAGTACAACAGACAATACTTTGTGCTCCTGTCTAATTTTAAAAAACAGACTGTACACAGATGAAGGCAGGAGGGAACCAGGAAATCACGCACGCAAACACCCAGCTGGCCAATTTCACGTTCACTTCATTTAAGCAGCAAGTGCGCAAAAATATTTACAATAGCGTTTTTCTTCCCATAGCGGTAACCTTAAACAGTGAGATGCCTGGGCGTATAAAAATATATACATTCCTTCTGCATTATTACAACCACATCGAGCTGATTTTAAGAGAGGGCAAGGGATTATGCATCTTGATTACAGCTAAAAAGAAAACCGGGCCTAAGCTTCCCCGTCACGGTGTAAAAGAGCTGACTGCAAAGGTTATCTTCATGAGTAGATGCTTGTGGTTTAGAGAGGACTGCACACACACAAGTCTCCTCTATTCTTTAACTACCTCAGCACTTCTGGAAGGTTCTTGTGGACGCAAGGGGCGTTTGGAGCGGCCTGCAAGGTAACTTCTTGGAAAGGTGCCGTCTACTGGCAGTTGGCTTTTGGAAATTTCTGGAATATTAGCAGCAAACAGAGGAAGCAACATCTGGGTTCCCTGCAAAACCCATCCCTTCTACGGTACGTGGCATTTCTCATTTCACTTGGCCAAAGCAAGAGGTCAGCTAGCTGCGCCCTGAACAGTTTTATATGCATGTACACCTTCGTCAACCAGAGTTCCTAAAGGGCCCACTTTCATGTTTTTCTTGAAGCAACGGGCCATTATTGAGGATCAACCATGAGCCATTATTTTCCAACCACCAAAACACTGAAGAGACCCAGTTTCTTTCTCTGTTGAGAAACAGCCTCCTTCGTCACTTTTTCATGGGCGTTTTTGACAGCAAAACCCACTGGTCACAATCCTGGGAAGCTATCCCTGCCTTGAATTTGATGTATTTCTTTCCAGACAAACTACACCTGTCTTGCCTGTGAAACCCACAGTAGAGAAGGTTTTTTAAAGCACCGGATCTTCCTGAAGGTAAGGTTATATGATTTTGTTTAATTTATTGCCACTTACTGGTCCTGAGAAAAGATTTCAGCAGCCAACGCCTTTGCAACCTCACGACTTTTGCCAAGTGAAATGGTCTGTGTGTGTGTGTGTCCTGAGAATTTCTCTTTCTAAAAACAAAGCATGATTTCTACCTGAAAAATGACTTCTGCTCGAAAAATATTTTATTGCACTGCTACTACGGGGTACTAGTTGTCTCTCGAAGGGAGGATGATTTGGTTGTGAAATAGTTCTTATTTGCACTATGTTTAACATGTTTTTACTGAAGAGGAGGGCTTTTGCAGGGAGACTCTGGAGATCTACTTTGAGAACAGAATTCCTGCAGAATTCTTCCAACTGAGTCTGCCGTCACTACAATAGGGTAGGAATAACCCCACTAATTTAGCAAGGGCTGCCTGTCTTGAATGGAACTAGCTAAGGAGCAATGCACACAAGAACGAAGGTCTTCTTTGGGGCTTTCAAGAGCACTTCTGTGTTCTGGAGATGCTTCTCCTTCCTATGAAAAAAAGTCGTGGTTACAGGCCTTCTGGATCAACTAGAACACACCTCTTCCTCCGCACTTAGACCAAAAAGGCAACTTGAGGCAGTGAAAATAAGTCACAGGTGGAAGGAAAACAGAAGTTAAAAGATGGGGAGTAGAACACCCTCAGCAAACCATCCTGAACAGAAGCATTTGGTAGAATCGGCTTAAGCCTTATTTTCCTTTCCCCTTCTTTGAAAACAGCAAACCAGCGCAAATCTCAAGCGAAGGTTTCTTTTTTTTGTTTGATTTTTTTTTTTAGGAATTCGTTTTAAACAGGCTGCTCAGTGTGCCGTTATAAAAAACCTTTTACAAAAGATGTTTTCAATGCTCGGAAAAAAGTAAGCGGATAAAATTCTCTACTCAATGGAGGAGAAAAACCTCTGAATTATACAGCTAAAGAGACCTATCTTACAAGTGTTATTTATTTATTTATCTATCTCCCCCCCGCCCCCCCAGGTTTGGTCTATCGTCTAAGATAAGCTTCTGTTAAACATTGAATGGTGTAATGTTGCACATTGTTTGACCCCAATGTCGGCCTGCTGCTTTTGCGAATTTTTTTCAGGAGCTAGAGACAGTGCTGGCTGATTTCTAGAAAGCTGGTGTCAAAGTGAGCTAAACCTTCCGTTTCATTGGTCGCCGCTGCGGTCCATGTTTTCGATCACCCTCGAGAGACGTATATTGAGCAGTCTGATTTGGCTGTCTAGATGGTCGATCTTCTCTTCAAGGGTGCTGTGGCTATTCCTTCTCCAGTAGAAGCCAACCGGGCCAGTCATGAAATAGACGGCCACCACAAAGCAGAGCGGGAGGACGGCGTGCTCGGGCTCCCCTTCGTATTTCTGGAGGATGTAGACGCACGAGAGCGCAAAGAGCGCCACCCTGACGATCCAGAAGAACCGGCCGCACAGCACGTGCAAGAGATAGAAGAAAAACCCGAGGAGGAGAGAGACGAACCAGTAGGCGAGCAAGACGGCCCCAATCAGGAGGAGAGCGCGCGTCGGGTTGCTGGTGAGGGCTCCGGGGCTGAAATAGTGGGTCAGGTTTGAACCTGGAAAAGGAACGGAGGAAGCTGATCAGAGATGCTTTGCAGCTGCAATGCAGAAAGCTGGGGAAACCTAGGGTGTTTTTCCGCTGTCAAAAAGTACCCATTTTTGCACCCATGAAGGACCCATTTGGGAGCGAGCCGGATGATCCCATTTCCACCACGGCACCCATTTGGGACCCGATTGTTTCCACTGCTGTGGGGGAAATCTGGATCTAATGGGTACTTTTTGGCCTCTAATCTGGATTTCCTGTAGAGCCATTAATGGGGTCTACAATGGGGTCTTCTCCCAGAAAATCCGGATTAAAGGAAGCCTGTTTCCATTCCGAAGTGACTCCGAAGTCCCTCCGAAGCAATCGCCACGGACTTCGGAGAGGCTCCGGAGCTCTCAGCACGGTCTGTTCGCTATTAGCGCAGACCGTGCTGACTTCCCTCCGAAGTCCCTCCGAAGCGATCGGCAGAGACTTCAGAGTCTTGCCGCCGGTCTCTCCAAAGAGATCAGCGCAGACTTCGGAGTTCCTTGTGTTGTGGAGACCCCCAACCACAGGGTCGGGGCAGCTCAGGTGAGGATGGGGCAGGAAGGTGGTAGACTTGTCGTAAACCCCTCTGAAAGGGTAACTTGACCCCCAAGGGGGTTGTGACCCACAAGTCGAGAACCGCTGTTCTAGGTCCACTTGGACAGTTTTTGCAGGGAGGTAATTCCAAACACCTTAGAGAAGTCTCCACAGGTCTTTGCTCAGATCCTTCTGTCTCCCTATGGAATGCTAGGCAGACTCCACAACGTTGAGATGAGGGCACTGGGTGGGTCTTACTTCCCGGACTTACTTTGCAGCATTTTCCCCACACCTGCCTAAAACATTTTGCAGTGTCCTGTTCACAAAATCTCTGCCACACAATGCAATGTAAGGGAACTAAAAAAAGAACACTTTCATCCCACAAAGACTGTTGCAAAACAAGTTTATCTTGCCCAGCTTCATCCTACAGGCAGGGCCCACAGTGAGGCAGAGCTGAGAACATGCTCTCCCAACGGTGACTATTCAACGAGCCAGTCATAGGCTCACCCTGTGGCAGGAGGGAGCTAAACAAGGACGTGGCACCAACCGCCTGCAAGGAAGCTGTGGTTAAATGACTGTTAAAGAAGTCCTGAGTCGCCCCACCATTTTGAGCAAGTCCTGCCTGACTCTGAATTGCATCTCCTTTTATTGTGAGAGCTGATACAGTGGTACCTTGACATACGAGTTTAATTCGTTCCGTAACCTTGCTCTTATGTCAAATCGCTCGTATCTCAAAGCAATTTTCCCATTAATCCATTCCAGCTCCCAAAACACCACCTCAGTTGTTTTTGTTATGTACTGTACTGTATTTACATACTCGCATCTCAAATCTTGCTCTCATCTCAAAGCAAAATATCACTCGCTCGGCGGCTTGTATCTCAAAACACTTGTATGTCAGGGCACTTGTATGTCGAGGTACCACTGTACTTATAACTTCTCTAGATTTCTTAAAATCTAAGTTTGGTTAAAATAAGTTCATCCTTCCCAAACTGACCATTTTCTCTGAGAGACGTTGGTGAAAAGATCAAGAGAAAACTCTACCAATTTTTTAAAGAACCTCAGAGGCCTCAGCCCACCTACTCCAGCATCCTGTCCTGTCTGCTTGGACAGCGCAAGCAGAAGACCAAGGCAAAAACTTCACCCGCTCTTGAATCCCAGCAAATGGCCCTGAGAGGCCTCCTGCCTGTTTCTGCAGCCTAGAGGATGTACCTAGGCATCCATTCCAGTGGCCAATGGTACACCTTGAAATGTTTGCTTCTATCAGCTCTGGTGAACTTGGGTGTATTGCTTGGGGATTAACAAAACGTTGGTAGTTGAAAATAACTGGAAAAGATTGAATTATTAAAATGCGAGTGTTGGGGAGATGATTGTTGACTTACCATCAATCCCAAGGACATCCAAAAGGTCTGTCCATATTCTCCAGAAGGTATCTACCAAGACATCCACACCATGTACAAATCGCTCAGTCAGCCTGGAGAAGAACTGGGGGGTGGGGTGGGGGAACAGACATGAATTGACCAATGCTGTCAAGAGTTTTATCCCTTCAGTTCTTACACGGTTTTTCTTTTCTTCAGTATGAGTGGAGAAGCAAGAAAGAAGGATGCAGAAACAGAGCGATTGTCATTCCAGGTCCTGGGGTTGACTCTTCAAGTTTAAGAATGTTGAGACAAGACAGGTTAGATCACATTAGTGGCGGTTAACTGTTCTGATAAAAGGCATTTGATTCGTCTTGGGATCCGAAAGGTCAGCTAGGAACGTAAGGTTGTTCTTATAAAAATCTAAGAGAGGCCCTGCTTGATCAAGTCACAGCCCATCTAGTCCAGCATCCTGTCTCACACAACGGTCCACCAATCGCTTCTGGGTATCTCAAGCAGAAGATGGAGGGAAAACAATCACCTGCTCTCAGCTGCCTGCAAACAGCTTTTAGAGCAGCAGTTCTCAAAACCTTCCTAATGCCGCAAGCCCTTAATGGAGTTCCTCATGTTGTGGGGACCCCCAACCACGGGGGCGGAGCAGCTGGGAGGTGGGAGGGAAGGGCGGCGGGAGGCTCGTCACAACCCTTCTGAAAGGGTAATTTGACCCCCAAAGGGGTCCCGACCCCCAGGTTGAGAACCACTGCTTTAGAGGCATCCTGCCTGCCTCTCCAACCTGGAAGAGGTACTTTGGCATCCATTCTGGCAGCTATTAACACACTGTCCTCCATGAATTTATCTAATCCTTTCTTAAAGCCATCTAGGTTGGTTGCTGTCGCCACCACTTCTGGAAAAAAAACTCCACAGACCGATGACCTTCTGGGTGGGAAAAATACTACCCCTTGTAGTATTTATCAATTTACAAAATGCAAAGTGAAGGACCACACTCAATTAGCTACAAATTGAATATTCAAAAATCCGAATTTGTACAAATAATTTGGATATTCTTATCTCTACAGGTACATACACATCTCATACATACTTGTATGCATCCTGTTTTCAGATGCAAATGAATGTGTATATAATGCATACAGTTATGTACTAGATGCATATGTACCCGTACAGATCCAAACACCCGAATTATACATACGAATAACTCAAAATATTCGTATTTGTTTGAATTCGGAAATCCAAACATCCGGACCTCAGGACCCAGGAGAGTGTATTCTATTCGTATACAAATGTTTGAATTCATACAAATAACGCACATCCGCACTCCGTTTCAGTCCTAACTCTCCTGCCCTTGCTTTGGTCCACAAGAAAAGCATCTATTTTGTACCATGGAGCCATGGGTCCAAAAACAAAGTCCTTCATGAGTTTCCAAAGATGACCACTGAGGAGAGCCTTTGTGCCGTGATGGTCCGCAACTAGGACAGCATAATGTAGGAGTGATGGCATTGAAAATCCAATTTTTTTCAGTGCTCCCATCAGATCTCAGAATGCCGTTTGGAGAATCTCAGGCCAAGCTACTGGAAGGAAAGCTTCCAGCTCCACCAAACCTCCCTTTCACCGTCAGATGCTGCTGATTTCATACACAATTTTTAGTCTTTGGCTAAGATTTTACTGGGCCTAGGTCAACCGAGCTCTGTCTGGACTTTGAGAATGATACCACGAGCCATGACTACTGTTTTGAAACAGTATTTACATTTTTCTTTTTGAGAAATACGCCCCACCAATAAAAGGGTCAAGCATTAGCAGAAGACGCTGACATTCTTCAGATAAAACTGTTCCAAGATGGTCAACAAAGGTTAACGGTATGCAAATTATCCCCTTAGCATGCTCAAGGCTGCAGTGGCAAACAAACCACACAAATACTGTTAAGTAGATTAGTGAGAAAAAGGAATGGATTTATAAACATGCCTGGTGTGCAACCAACCCAACCCAAGAGACTTCCGTTATCCTTCCAAGCTTAGCATGGGTTCACCAGACGGCTTCCATTACTCTCCCAAGTTAAACGTTTGCTCATCATCTAAGACTCAGGTTTCTCGTGACCTATGTGGCGAGAACGAATGCATGTATAACAACAGTGGGGAAAAGCACACCTTGATGCCTGTCTGGATGCAAACAAAACTTGCTGTATCTTCTATTGTAGTCACTCTAGATTTCTCCTCTGCTTTTATTTCACATAGCAGGGCTAACTAGGTATGTATCAAGCCTATTCAGCTCAGGTTCTAGAGATCGTTATTAATTTCTCCTTCAGCAATACTGTCCCTTAACTTGTATTTTTTGCCTTCTAGATTTCGTTTTTAGCTTAGGCGTCCCTGTTTTGATCTAGGGTTGTTTTTTTTTGACATTATGTATTGGTCTGTGAAATCTAAATTTCACTTTAAGGATTTTATAAAAATCTAAAGAAAACGGATACGCAGTGTTTAAAATACTTTTTATTCGAACAATCTTGCCGGGACCTCATAAAAGTACGATATTGGATCGGTATTAGCTGGGTTTTTCCCTATGCTATGGATCATAGCTTCAAGTTAAATCCAGGGTGCTGTAGTACCGTGTTTTCCCATAGCTAGGGTATCAGGTTGGGGTCTAGAAAACTAGGAACCAAATCCCTATTTCACCATGGAAAGTTACAGGGTGATCTTGGTCTGGGTTTCCTTGCTGAAAAATCTACCTACAGGAGGGGTGGATAAAACTTTGCCTCTCCTAATGCTGCACGGAGTTCAGTCTCCATTGATTGTAGTGGAATCTGAGATTGCCTTAAGATCTGGAGAGGAGGCCCTCGGTAGCAAAAGGGGTGGGCACCTGGGATAGGGCCTTTTCAGTACTGGCTCCCAGATTGTAGAATAGACTCCCTCCTGAGATAAGTCAGAGCTGCGAAGACATACCTCTTTGACCTGGACTTTGGCTTTCCTCCCCACATCCAGGCATCGTCATGGTTTTAATGTTCATTTTATATGCTCACTGGTTTTTAATGCCCTAACCTGTCCTGAGAAAAATGCAAACACACACGCAAACAAACAAATACAACTCGTGGTGCACACAAGCCAAGAACGCCTGGAAAGCAATTGAAGAAGAAGAGTTGGCTTTTCTACCTCATTTTTCTCACCCATTTACGGGGACTCCAAGTGGCTGACAAAAGCTTTCTGTTCTTCTCCCCACAACAGAACACCCTGTGAGGTAGGTGGGGCTGTGAGAGCTCAGAAAAGAGCTGTGACTAGCCCAAGGTCATCCATCTGGGTTCATGGAGGAGGGTGGAATCAAACTCAGTATTTCCAGATGTTTGGCGCCTTAACCACTAAACTGGTCTAGCTTGGTCTGATTTATTACTGCCAAAATGTGTCTTCCTACTCCATTTCCAGGTCTTCTTTTACAATGCACAACCACAAAGTATTTGTAATGAAAAACTGCTAGGCGTGCATTCAGTTGGTTAAACGATAAGAGCGTTTTATGTGCCAGGCCTTATTCTGGATTATATCATGGAATGGGGACCTGCTGTTCATATGCTAACACAAGATTACAGTGGCCTCCAGGTAGGTTGTTCTACAGCCTGCAAACCAGCCTGCGGACAGCAAGTCCCTTTTCTGAGATATAATCCAGAAAGGACAAGATGCAGCTGTCAGATCGCCCAAAAGATTACATTTAGAAAGGATCCCATGATGCACATTGTTCTCCTGGGGCCTTCAACCTCAAATGGGGCAACCGTAAAGCAGTCCCTGCGTTAGTATGTTGTAGACCACATCTTTTAAGTGCACGAGAGGTCACGTAAAATGAAAAACAGCTTTGTCTCCGTCCTATTCTAAAAAAAAGGATATGCTTTATTCTAATGGTTAATGCTTGGCTAGTTATCCATTGTACGGTCTGAAAACCGTATTTCAGTTGCCTTCAAAGCAAATGCATCAGTACACTCAATACATGGAACAGGCTTTTAACCTCTGCAAAAAAAATGCTTCTCATTCAACTGCTGTGAGAAGGGTTGATCTTTCTTTGCTCTGAGATTTCAAAGACCAAGAGTCCAGGGTTGTTGTTTTTTTCCACTAGCACTAAGTACCCATTAAGTACCAATTAGGGACCCATTAGGCTCAGAAGAGGTAGACCCCTTTCCACTGCAGACCCCATTAGAGCCACATTTGTTTCCACCAGTTCTGGGGAAATCCAGATTGAATGGGTCCTTCAGGACCGACCCATAATCCAGATTTCCTGTAGACCCCATTAAAGGGGTCTACAATGGGGTCTCCAGACATCAAATCTGGATTACATGGAGAGCATTTCCACCGCGATCGGGAAACGGGTCTTGGGGGAGGGGGGCTCGGGGGGGGCGCACTCAGGGGGGGTGCCCCAAAACCCAAAGCTCCGAAGCCTGTGCACAATCTTCGAAGCCGGCTCCAAAGCTGGCTCCGAAGAGGACCCCATGCAAGAGCAATGCCAATCCTATGGACCTTTGTCAAAGGCTCCAGAAAATCTTCGAAGTTTGCTGTAGATCGCTCCGGAGAATCTCCAGAACTCATGACAAAGCTCTGGACATCCCCCGGAGCCTCTCCAGAGAATCTTCAAAGGATCTCCAGAGCGTCTATGGAGACTGCACACCCTGTCCCCCCAAAAAACCTGGGGTGACAGGCGGGCCCCACGTGGGTCAATCTGGATTCGCCACAAGGGTGTTCCGGCGTTTCCACTGCAGGCACCCCATTGCTATTGGATGGTGCACCGTCTGTGGGGCCGCATCAGGTAAACTCCCTTAATCCGGCTCTACTAGATCCAGATTAGTTTAAGGACCCATTCCTTAGATCTGGATCATCTTAGATCCGGATTAAGGGAGGTCAGTGGGAAACACCCCACCCCCCAGGTATCAGGTGAATCAGGAACTTGGTGCATTTCCCCTTTTTCTCCAAAGCTACAGAAGAAGAAGAAAATCTCCCACCCTTTGTTGCTAATAAACACAATACTTAATACCTGCCACGAATCCCTTATTTTCTCTAAATCTCCATGCACACGCACAACTCATTTCCTTTCCATTCCCCATGAAGTGGCTTTATTTTTGGAAATATGACCTTTCTGCTGCGCTGGCAGAGGACAAGAAAAGTGCTTAAGAGAGCGGGTGGCAACCTTTCCAAGAGAACTCCCGCACCCGGCTTTGCAGTACAATGCCACCATCAAGCAGGGAGAGAGGTTAAAGGAAAAGGAAAGAAAAGCATCTATTTTGGCAGGTCTTTGGCAGGATGTCCAGGACTGAAAAGGACAGATACCAAAGGGACCTCTCAAGGGCAGAAAGACGTCATCTAGGGCATGCTATAGATGTTATTCAGGCTTATCTTTTCCCATTTCTCTCTCGGAAAGAAAATGCGTTCAGTTCTCTCGGTTACAGCTCAGCTCTTTTGTGGGATGGGAACACACCAAGACAGGTCAAGATACGCATTGCCTCTCAAGTGGTGAATACCCTCCAGTTATAGACATTTTGGACGCCCTCCCCCCCCCCACGTTAGCAGCATGGAGAGGGGTGGGTGGGTTTGGATTTCTGCAAACTTACTGAAAGGGTCCCTTGTTCTCCAGCTTTACTGCCACGGGCAAAGGGTATTAAGGTGTTGCCTAATCTGGTTTCTGAGCCAAAGAAGGAGTCATGTGCAAATGCTTGCAAAGGTGGCCCGAAGGGATATTCCTTTTGCTGCTCCAAACATTGCTGGAAAGAAGAATGTCAGGAGGCTTCCAAAATCTGCCCAGTTCTCCATTTTGGATGCATATATGCATGCTTCAGGGGCAAAGAAAGGGGCCATGACTATGCCACATGTGGTCTGCCCATGGAGAATCCATCTCACTTCTTCAAAGCAGGAAAAAACAACAGGAGTGCCACATTTGGCACATTTATAAGAACATAGGAGGAGCCCTACTGGATCGAGGCACAGCCCATCTAGTACTTTGCCCTTTATGTAACAAAGTGTGCCAGTTGTGAGCTCTCAAGATCACTGTATTCAAGGAAAGAAAAGGTTCCCAATCTTAGAATATACAAGGAGGTTTTTTTGAGATTGGGAAAGAGAAGCCAACTGGTGAAAGCCCAAGACTTCTCTGCACCCACTTATTGTCTTCACCTGGATTGGAGGTTCACCAACTGAAGGGAGAACCTGCCTCAGATACAGCTCCATAAGCTTAGCCAGTAGGATCAGTATGTACTTAAGAACACAGGAGGAGCCCTGCTGGATCAGGCCACAGCCCATCTAGTCCAGTATCACACAGTGGCCACCAAGTGCCCATGGGCATCTCAAGTAGAGATTTAGGGCAAACCTTCTCCTGCTCTTGAATCCTAGCAAATGGCCTTAGAAACATCCTGCTTGTCCCCGCAGCCTGAAAGATGTACTCAGGCATCCATTCTAGTAGCCACTGAATATCTGTCATCCATAAATTTGTCTAACCCTTCCTTAAAGCCATCTAGGCTGGTAGTTGTCACCACCTCTTCTGATAGCGAATTCCATAAGCCGATGACCCTCTGGGTGAAGAAATACTTTCCCTCGTCTGATCTGACTCTCTAGTGTTGTGTGATAGAGAAAAGAAACATTCTCCATCCACCTTTTCTATACCATGCATTATTTTATATACTGTATTTTCTGGCGTATAAGACTACTTTTTAACCCTGGAAAATCTTCTCAAAAGTCAGGGGTCGTCTTATACGCCAGGTGTCATCTTCTTTTATGGTGAGTATATCCCAAACTCTATATTTTAGCTGGAAAAGTTGGGGGTTGTCTTATACGCCGGAAAATACGGATAGTTCAATCAGGTCCCCTTTTAAATGCTGCCTTTCCAGACTGAAGAGGCCTAGACGTTGCAGTCTGATTTCACAGCATCCTGTTTCATATAGTGTCCCACCAACTGTTTCTGGGGAACTCAAGCAGAAGACAAACGGAAAACCTTTAGTTGCTTTTAACTCTATGCAAACAGTTTTTAGACACCTCCTTCCTGTCTCTCTAGGCTGGAGATGTCCCTAGTCATCCATTTTAGTAGCCATAGTATACCTGTCCTCCATGAACTTATCTAAACCTGACCTGGGCTGGAAAAAATGCTAAGCTAGGTCAGACCTGGTCAGTCTTTGGATGCATGACTATGAAAGATTGCCAGGCATGTAAAATAGGTGGGTAAGTTGAAAAAACAACTTAGGAGAGAGCAGTGAGAACATATTTCCTTATTGTTTTCAAGAAAACCCTTGGAAATGCCCATCAAGTTACAAAGAACTTGACTAGGGAAAATCTAAACCTCACAGGCCAACTTAGAGAGAGCAAAGAAGCAACACCAGACATTCCGTAGCCCATGTAGTAATTTTTTTCCCCTTCGAGAAAATATTCTGTCTAGTCAGACCCAAATTTAACAAACTTTTCACGTTCCAGCAGGGCTGAGGGCTCAGGACACAAGAGCTCCAACTCTGACAGCTCAATTTATGGTGCCACTCCAGAACAACTCCTCTTTTGGTAAATGGACTAATTATATATTTCCTATTTTGATTAAAAGCACACAACATACAAGAGATTTTATCAATTCATGCATACACATATCCAAACGTAAATGTGGGTACTGGGAATAGCTCTTACTATCTCTCTATCCACCTGACTCTTTCTCTCCCTCTCTTTCTCCATCCTTCTCTCTTGCTTACTATCTCTCTATCCACCTGACTCTTTCTCTCCCTCTCTTTCTCCATCCTTCTCTCTTGCTTCCTATCTCTCTACCCACCCTGACTCTTTCTCTCCCTCTCTTTCTCCATCCTTCTCTCTTGCTTACTATCTCTCTATCCACACGACTCTTTCTCTCCCTCTTTCTCCATCCTTCTCTCTTGCTTCCTATCTCTCTATCCACCTGACTCTTTCTCTCCCTCTTTCTCCATCCTTCTCTCTTGCTCTTACTCTCTATCTACCTGACTCTTTCTATCTCTCTTTCTGCTTATCTATCCCTCTTTCTCCATCCTTCTCTTTTGCTCTTACTATCTCTCTATCCACCTGACTCTTTCTATCTCTCTTTCTGCTTATCTATCCCTCTTTCTCCATCCTTCTCTTTTGCTCTTACTATCTCTCTATCCACCTGACTCTTTCTATCTCTCTTTCTGCTTATCTATCCCTCTCCTTCTCCATCCTTCTCTCTTGCTTCCTATCTCTCTATCCACCTGACTCTATCTCTCTTTCTGCTTATCTATCCCTTTCTCCATCCTTCTCTGCTGCTCTTACTATCTCTCTATCCACCTGACTCTTTCTCTCCCTCTCTTTCTCCATCCTTCTCTCCTGCTCTTACTATCTCTCTATCCACCTGACTCTTTCTCTCCCTCTCTTTCTCCATCCCCCTCTCTTGCTCTTACTATCTCTCTATCCACCTGCCTATCTCTCTATCTCTCTTACTTTTACTATTTCTCTATCCATCTTTCTCTCCCTCTGCCTATCTCTTCCTCCCTCTCTATCCATCTTTCTCTCCCTCTGCCTATCTCTTCCTCCCTCTCTATCCATCTGACTCTTCCCCTCCCCCCTTCCCTCCCTCCAAGCCCTTTCCTGAGGAGCGGGGGGGGGTCCGGCGTCCCTCGCCCCCCCTCCCCCCCGCTGCCCCCGGCGGCCCACCTTGTGCATGGCGCGCACGTTCTCCTCGCCCAGGAGCCCGCTGACGCCCTGGTAGACGCCGCTGGCGGCCCTGCGGAGGCTGTTCTGCTTGTCGGCGCCGCCGCCGCCCCTGCTCCGCGCGGACCACGCTCCGGGCGCGGCCAGGCCCACGAGCAGCACGGCGGCCGCCAAGCCCAGGAGCAGCCGCCGCCGCGCCGCCGTCCCGCCGCCTCGAGCCGCCGCCATCTTGCGCCGCAGCGACAGCGCCTGAGGCGGCGGCGGCGGCGGCGGCGGGCGAAGCCGGGGAGCGATGGCGGGCGCCGCGCTCTGCTGCCCGCCTCGCCGTGAAGCCCAGGGCGGCGGCGGCGGCGGCGGCGTCTCTCCTCCTCACGCGTCCTCCTCCGGCCGTGGCTGCCTAGCGCCGCCGCCGGGGCAGCGCCACCTCATGGCGGCCGGGCCCGCTCGCTCGGTCGCGCATCGTCGCCTCACAGCGCTCGGCCCGCCGCGGCTCTCCGCCCTCCAGCTTGGGCTTACGGGCCGCCGGCTGCTGCTGCTCCTCCTCCTCTCCGGCTTCTCATCGTCTCAAGAAAGGACGAGGCGGACAGGCCCGCCTTAAAAATCGAGTTCGTGCGCAGAGGCCTGGCCATCTTTGAACTACCACTCCCATGATCCCTCTCGCTTTGGCCCACGGCTATGCGGCTAAGGACGATGGGAGTTGTAGGCGCAAAGGGAGTTCGGCCGCTTGAATGGGTTTTACTACCTGCCCTGCAAGCACGCATCTTCTCTTCTGGACCTGGGAGAAGAGGGTGGCTACTGCTGCTGCTGCAGGGCGGGTCACCCTTTGTGCAGGTGCGGGGTGGGGTGGGGGCTCAGACTCAATTCCTGGAATACTACTGAGTTGTGCTTAGCGTACAGGCATCGCTTTGCAGCTTATGCGGCAGTGATACAGAAGTGGTTTGCCATTGCCTGCTTCCTGGGAGAGGCTAAGGATCAAACCAGCAACGCTCTGCTTTTCCAGGAAGTGTGCTGTACCGCTGAGCTACTGCCCCTTCCCAGACTTCATGGGCACCTCTAAGCAGTTTTCTTGGCAGGGATACAGAAGTGGTTTACTATCGCCTACTTCTGAAGAGGGGCTTTGGATTGAACCAGCAACCCTCCGCTTCCCAGTTTTCTCAGCAGAGATTCAGAAGTGATTTCCTATTGCCTCTTTCTGGCAAGTGGTTGTAGATCCAACTGACAACCCTCTTCTTTCCAAGCAGCTTGCTCTACCACAGAACAACAGCCACTCCCAAATTTCATGGGCACCTCTACACAGTTTTCTTGGCAGAGGCAGAAGGGTGGTTTCCCATTCCCTACTTCTGGTGCGAGGCTGGGGATTGAACTGGCAAGGTGGGTTACAAGTTTTAAAACAACAGATTAAAACAATGATATTGATATCGGTTGAAAAATCCAGCATATTTAAGAACGTATACTAAATATTCAAATTCTAATATCTACGTTGGTGGGGAAATGGTCACATTAGCCAAAGGCCAAGGCAAAGAGGTGCGTCTTCACTGCCTCCCTAAATGTATACAGAGAAGGGGCGCAACACACCTTGAGGGAAAGACTTATTTCATCCACTGAACAAAGCAGCCTGTAAAAACAAACAAATCGCGAAAGAAAGAAAACAGAAAACAAAGCAGCCTGGCATAAAGTGTGAAAGAAGGTCCTCTGATAGCAATTTCTCCTACTGTTACCCCCCTGTTTGCTACTGTCATGTGTGGAATTGCCTGTTCAGATAGACCAGACTAGCTTTCTGCTAGGGATGTACATGAATATTCAAATGCATTTGAAATGATCAAATTGACCAAAGTTTGACGTCCAAATCGGATGTCCTTAAATTTGAATTTAAAGATTTGATTTGAATTTTGAATTTCGGATCTATTCGTTCCACTTATCCGGGCATTCGTATTTGTGCACGATGTCTACTTGAAGATCCACATCTTTTCCGCATCTGTACACATTTGCACGGATCCGTACAGGATGAAAACGGGTTGCATACGGGATGACTACGGGATGTGTATGGACGTGTGTAGATGCATACGGATGCGTATGGATCTGGGGAAGATGCATACGGACATCTACAAATGTTGACATTCGTAAGTGCAAATTCGAATGAATCATTCGAACGAATAGATTCGAATTTGCTTACTTTGAATTGAATCGGTTAAATTTGAATTTTAAATATTCGTATCAAATTGAATTTTGGGGTATTCGAATCGAGTCCCAAAAATTGCATTTGTGCACACCCCTACTTTCTGCATTTCCCTGCCCAAAATCCAGATCAGTGGGTCCACTGATATCCAAGCCCACTGACCCAGATTGCATGCAGGTGTTGATGAGACCTCCACGCCTTCTGTGTTTCAGAACAACGTCCTTAGTCCTCTTGTGGACCTGATTAAATGGGTCTCTTAATCCGGATCTTTGTCCAGTTCAAACAGAGCCTGACCAGTGAGGTGCTGGGCCCTCTTTGAACCTCATTGGCGTACAGATAAGGAGGCCCAGGATCCAGATCCAGATACTTCTTAATCTGGATCTAAGGTAAGTGCAAAAAGGGGCCAAATACGGAAAAATGGCAAAATTCTGGGTACATTTACTGTCTTCAAGAAACATCGAAGCAGGGAGACAATTATCGCCTGGCAATGGTGAAGTTGCAGGAACCAGCCATTGAGTGGATCCTTCAAGTTATATACAGCTTTAAGAAAAATGTTCTCTCAGCTACTCCTGTTTGTCGTTTATTCCTGCCTTTCATAGACGTGTTTTGAAACACAGGCTACTTTGGGTTGCGAGAAAACTTGCTGATCTTTCTTTGGCTGCATTTGGTGACTGTGCAACATGCTTGCAATCCCTGGCTGCCAAAGCCCTCACCATGCGCATGTCTGTGTTGAAATCAAAGCCTGTTAAATCCGTTCCTTTTCTTCTCCCCATAGGTGTCTTGCAGTAGGGAGGTGTGCTTTTGCAGCCAGCCACTTCCGCCCCAAAGAGATTGCAACCACCTTGCTTCGGATGCGCCTGAGAAAGCTCGTCGGTGTGGAAACGCAAAATAAATAAATGTGGTTCCATCCTTCCGCGTGACTATGCATCCTCTAGCCAGGATTGGTCACACCTCCTTCCCTCTCCATGGCCGATTGGCCTTCCCGGGGTCACGGTCTCAGGCCATTGGCCAAGTCTTGTGTCAGCTTCCTTGGACCGCTCTGTCGGTCTTGCATGCGCTGGGTGGCAGACGCTGGGCTGATGTGGGGCCAGCGATGCGCCAGCCAATCGCTGCTTAATCTGATTGTGGTGTGCTGGAGCAGGGATTAATCCGCCCTCAAATTCACCCGAATGAGGGAGGTGGTTGTTAGGGAAAGATGCTCAGGCCCTCTGGCTGGTTCAACCACAGGTTGGCAACGTTTGTGAACCATTTAATAATAGCCTTAGTTGGATGCAATAACAAACTTTAGCCAGATGATTTTCTCTGTCTGTGGTCCATCCCCTTACAAGTTATGCAAAGGGGGAGAGTGAGGGGAAAGCCCTCTTAAAAAAAAAAAAGCATGGTTTTGGTCTGTTGGTGAAGTATCTGGGAATACCGGGTTTGATTCCTCCCTCCCCCATGAAGCCAGCTGGGTGACCTTGGGCTAGTCACAGCACTCTTCTGAGCTGTCACAGCCCCACCCACCTCGCAGGGCGTCTGTTGCGGGAAGAAGAACAGAAGGTTTGTAAGCCACGTTGAGTCCCCTTGAATGAGTGAGAAAAGGGGGGTAGAAAAGCCAACTCTTCTTCCTCCATGAAGCCAGCTGGGTGACCTTGGGCTGGTTACAGCTCTGTTCTGAGCTCCCCCAGCCCCACCTACTTCACAGGGTGTCTGTTGTGGGGAGAAGGACAGAAAGCTCTGTAAGCCACTTTGAGTCCCCTTAAATGGATGAGAAAAGTGGGGTAGAAAAGCCAATTCTTCTTCCTAGGTTGACTATTGCGTAGCCAGATGCCAATTGAGCTAGAGGGTCATGCACCCTGTTGGTTAGCGGTTAGCAAGAAAGTGTGGCTCAAATTTGAAATACAAAGAAGGACACTTCTCAAATTTTTTTCTGAATAAGGGAAAATAATGCTTTGGGGAGGCCCAGGGGCCATGGTTGCAAATTGCTGTAGGGGTGAAAGATACTGAGCCTCAGGGTACAGGGCTGTTGCATTTGCTTGCATTTTTATTCCACCCTCTATCTATCCAAAGTTCTCAGTGTGGGTCCATGTTTCATCCAATGCAGACTAAGATTGATTGCAAGGGACGGGGCCTGCTGTAGCCTGTTCTCACACCAGTCCCTTGTTCCGGAATATATTCCAGAATACAGGTGAATCTGGAAAGGACCCCAATGGGCCAAACTGTGAAGGCGGCTTTGCTCACTTGAAAGAGAAATTCGGATTTATTAGGACTGATTAGTTGCATCAATTCTTCACTCTGTGCCAGAGGATCTTGGAGGTTTGTCATGAACTGAACGCTGAGCATTATTCTGTTTTCTACAACCTCCCTGCCCTCTTGTCCTTTGTGCGTGTGACATCTCAGAGAAGATTAGAGTTAGTAAATGTGTGTCTAGATGGCCATTTGATGTTATTTATTCCTTTTCTCCCTAATTTTCAGTTGCCATCAGGTTGCTCAGCCTCCAGCTTGGCTTGACGGTTGCATAATTTGCTGAGACAGGTTTGCATCCAAACCTAATCTACACCTTCAGAAACACCCCAAGCCCCAGAATTGTGGGGTGGTGGTGGTGGTGGTAAAACCTTGCTCAGCTAAACTGGTTTATGATTAATTAATAGTAATAATAGTGTTTATTTATAATGCCCTTTCCACCAAAGGGTGGAACCTATGTATGTATGTAACACCATGCAAACCTTATTAACATAAGTCATTAAAATGTATACAAAGTCAGAGTTTGCACACACTGGCACGTATGCAAGAGAAAATGATCTTGCAGTCCTGTTCCCTTAACTTGATTTGGTTGGATTATAGATCATCTAGACGTTGTTGGTAGTGAGCTGCTTATATATAGATTTTGATAAGGAGGAACATGAAGAAAACGGAAAATGTAGGGTTCTGTTTTGGTATTTACAGGTGCATTAGGAGGAGTATAGCTTGGTAATGGATATAAACACTGGAGAAAACAATGCAATATTATGTGTATGCATATATGTAGCAAAATAGTTAAAAATAGGGTAAAAAGGATCAGAACTGAAATATTTTGTCCTCCAGAGGTTAGCTATTATGCCACATTCCAGCCATGTGACTTTGCATGCATACATAGTGAAACACACATACATATATAGGTGTGTGCTTTGAATTTTATTTATTAGTACTTGGATTTATATACCACAGTTTTTATAAAGCCTGCATATGGCTTACAAGAAAATGGGGGGGGGGTAGACATTAAAAATGATCATAGTAAATAAGTCACTTGAGGAGAATATGTGTATGTTGCACATAAGATGCTGTATCCTTTTTATGTTTGATTTATGAATTCATATCCTGTCCTTCCCCTGAAGGTCCCAGAGCAAGTCACAACAATAAAGAGTGCATATATAGAGTATACCTAAAACCTATTTAAATTATAATCTTTCCTCCCACCCTGGCTGGATAGCGCTCAGGGGAAGCTAAACTTCAAAGACCTGGGTGAAGAGGAATGTTTTAACCAGGCTTAGGAAACCAGGAACAGCTGGCCAGATGCACAGCACGCCAATCTTAAAACAGTTGCACTGACTGCCAACTAGCTACCAAGCCCAATTCAAGGTGTGTTAATTTTGACTTATAAGGCCCTAAATGGCTTGGGCCCCAGGTATCTAAAGGGACGCCTTCTTCCATATCGACCTGCCTGTGCCCCAAGATCTGGGGTGTTTTTCCACTGTCACTAGAAGTACCCATTAAGTACCCATTAATGGGTACGTAATGGCATTCTTGTACCCATTAATGGGTACGTCTAGTGACAGTGGAAAAACACCCCTAGAGGGGAGGCCTTAATGGGTCCTTTAGTGCTAAGTGGAAAAACACCCTAAATGAATCCCCAGCACTAAAACCTCCTTGCCTTAAAAAAATTAAAATCCTTCTGCTTTTAATTCCCAACACCCCCGTATTTCCATTTGTTTGTTTTTCTTTTTACTCTTCCACTCTCTCTCTCTCTGTGCAACCCTCTCTCTTGGCCCTCTTTCTCTCTTCGGGCGGAGGCTTACACGATGAGCACCGAGCGGTGAAGCGGCTTAGAAAAGCCGCCGCGCGGAGGCGGAGCCGCCCAGTCGCTCTTGGAGCGGAGAGGGGAGCGGTGGTGTTGCTGTCGCTGCTCCTGCTGCTGCTCCTGCTGCTCTCCCGGGTCTCTTGCGCCGCCGCCGCCGCCGCCGCCGCCGCCGCCGCCGCCGCCCAACCTCGCCATGTCCGGAGAGCTGGAGATCATGGAGTCGCAGGTGCTGTGGGAGCCCGACTCCAAGCGCATCACCAACATGGATCAGTTCCGGGCAGCCGTGGCGGCGGATTATGGGATCCGCTTGGGTGAGAGATCCGCTGTCTTGGCCAGAGAGGCGGAGAATGAATGGAGGAGCGGACGGGAGCAAGCCGAGCAGCCGCGGCTCTTTAGAAAGGGGGCTAAATAAATAAATAAATAAATAAATAGAAATACAAACAGGGATGCCGAAGGAAGAGCCCTGGGCGATGCCACCCTTGCAGCCCGCTGTCAGATGCATGGGCATCGCTTCGCCCTCCAGGCATTCTTGGCTGCAGCTGCTGCTTTTTAAATTAAGATTGGCAGCTTGCAAGGGCTCCGGGGTTGTTTTTTTGTAGGTTGGGTTTTTGTGTTCTTTTTTTTTTTTTTTTGCATCCTTGGATGCAAAATCAAAATAATGATGGTGAAGATGATGCAGGATACAGGACGGATCCTGCTCGCGATCTGCAGGCTCTTCTGTGCAGTTTTTTGTGTTAATAATAACGATGATGATGGTGATGGTGATGTTGTAGCAGGAGTGGCCGGTTTCTGGCCTTCCCCTTGTCATCCACCTGCTTGTTCAGAGCCATGATTTAGAAAACTGCTTCCTTCTCGGTTGCATTTCAGGGTTTTTTTGTTTTTGTTTTTGTTTTTTGCATTGGGTGCTGCTGCATTTTTTCCCCTTTCTTATGGTGGCTTGTGGCCTTTGAGACCTTTTGAGTTAAGGGCTGGGTGTTAATGCTTAGAAATAAGGGGGATAAATGAGGTAGCTGGTTGCCCTGGGGGAGCAGACAGGCAGGATTTTGAATGAAAAGAGAAGGTAAATTCATTAAATGTATACTGTATTTTCTGGCGTATAAGACTACTTTTTAACCCAGGAAAATCTTCTCAAAAGTCGGGGGTCGTCTTATACGCCAGGTGTTGTCGTCTTATATGGCAAGTATAACCCAAACGATATTTTAACTGGAAAGTTGGGGGTCATCTTATACGCCGGAAAATACGGTATATATAGTGAGTGTGTACGCTTAGATTTGGCCTCTCCAAAGCTGGTCCCTTTCCTGGGCCGAAGAGAGCTTCCATGGCAGAGAGTGGTTTATCTGACTAGCAGGTACAGCCGCTTCCATTTCTTTATTTCAAGGCGTATCCACCTACTCTGATAAAGAGGTTAATGCCATGAGTGTTACTCTCCTTTGATTTGCAGGACAAACCCTTGGAGATAAAGAACGCATGAGTGTAAGAGGAGCCCTGCTGGATGAGGCCACAGCCCGTCTAGTCCAGCATCCCATCTCACACAGTGGCCCAGCAGTTGCTTTGAGTGGCCTTCACTGAGTGACCACCTCTCAGTCAGCATCCGTTGTCCAGCAGGATTTTCTGTGCTGGACTTTCTAGTCTCAGTCTGAGACTCAAAGAACCTAAGAGGAGCCCTGCCGGATGAGGCCACAGCGCATCTAGTCCACCATCCTGTCTCACACAGTGGCCCACCGGTTGCTTCTGGGCGTCTCAAGCAGAAGACAAAAGCAAATCTCTCAACTTCTGTCCACTCCCTTCCAGCGGCCTTTAAGGCCTCCTGCCTGTCTCTCCAACCTGAAGGTGGTACCTGGGCATTCATTCTACTAGCCATTGATACACCTGCCCTCATCAATTTGTCTAATCCTTTCTTAAATCTATCCATGGCTGGTCACTCTAGTAAATTCCTCAGACCAGTGACCCTCTGGGTGAGGAAAAAAAAAAAGCTTCCTTAACTTTCTTGCTCTTCACCTTCCTCGTGTGGCCCCTTGGTTCTAGGGTAGCATGATACAGAAGAGGTTTCAGTTATGCCAGTAGCATTGATTTCATTATCCATCACTAAGGATTCCAGCCCCTCTCTTTTGCCTTGGAGATTTCTGTTCTCCTGTAGTGCAAGTTCAGACCTCAGATTGTTCTGGTCTCCCAAGGCCTGTGTGGTCATGGGAAGAGATGGCTGCCTTCAGGCTGCTTTTTTTGGAAAAAAAAATACAATTGAAACATTACAAACAAATAAAAACATCAAATTATGTCATACACAAACTAAATATTCTAATTCTAGTGCATTCCGGATTATGTATGCAAGCTGGGCCTGGTTTATAATCTGAGAGAGAGAGGTGTGTGTGTGTACATACCGTATATACGACATGAAATTCTTTTTATTTTTGTTTTCCCTCTGTAACATTTTGTCTGCTTCTGGAAGGACGTTTAGCCTGATGGCTCTGGAGCCAGCTGGGTGACCTTGGGCTAGTCACAGCTCTCTTCTGAGCTCTCACAGCCCCACACACCTCACAGGGTGTCATTTGTGGGGAGAAGACGAGAAGGTTTGTCAGCTGCTTTGAGTCCCCTTAAATGGGTGAGAAAAGCGGAGCAGAAAAGCCAGCTCTTTTAAGGGCCACACTAGATCAGACTCGTGGCCAGTCTTATCAGAGCACATTGGTGACTCTACTCATAGTCTTCCAGCAGCCTGCCTTTGAAGATACACCACATCCTTTTCACCACTTCCTTTGGAGATGCATCAGGGCTAGTAGCCATCGGTAGCCCTGGTTTCCATGATCAGATCCATGCCCATCTTCTCCAGCTGTCTGTTCTCCTGGTGGCCAGCCAGCTGCACAAGGAAGCCCACCAGGAGGAAATGGGGGCACAGTGTCCTCTGCTTGCCATCTCCCCCCTGCTGGCCTTCAGAGGTAGACCATCTCCTACTGCCTTCAGGGATAATAGCCAGAGACATCCCTGACTTCCCTGAGTATAAGAACCTAAGAAGTGACCTACTAGACTGGACTCATGGCCTGTCTGGTCCAGCAGTCTGTTCTCTCCATGGCCAACCAGCTGCACATGGAAGCCCACCATTAGATGAGGGCACAGCTTGCTCTGCTTGCCACCTCCCAGCCGCTGGCCTTTGGAGGCACACCATCTTCCATGAGAATCAGAGCATAAGAAGTTCCCTAGTGGATCAGACCCATGAGCTACCACCATGGATAGTCCTGACTTCCACAAATATAAGAACATAATAACTCCTCCACTCGACCGGACCCCTGGCCCATCTGGTCCAGCAGCCTGCTCTCACAGTGTCCAGCCAGCTCCTCGGGGAAGCCCAGTGGCAGGCCACGGACCCCCAGTTGGCTCTGCTCACAATCTCCTAGTACAGTTGATGGTCCAGTCTACCATCAGGTGCAACCCATCGCTTTCTTTTCTTAATGGTTATCTAGGGGCCAGTACCCAGTTGAGACTGTACTTTTGTTTATGAGAAACACCCGGGCATGGCTTGGCCGCCACGTTTGCAAATGTTCCAGCGACATTGGCAACCCGAGTGGTGAAATAGGGACCTGCAGGGGGGAAAAGGTGCCCATTTCTCATAAACCTTTCCTTTTTCCACTGACCTGGCAGGTTGCTGCTCCGTTTCCCAATATGCCAAGGTAATCAGCGTTTTTGTTTGCCCTTCTACTTGAGTACGCTGGATGCCTGCAGATGTGGAGTGCAGTCTCTGGCGGACTGTTTTCCAGGCTGTTGGAGCCTAAGAGAAATTATCCTCCTGCCCAGTAGAAAGGTTGTTTGCTTGACCTCCAAACTTTGGAGCAGTAGGGGCTAATCAGGAGGACATCCGGTTCTTGCTTGCACGTTCTAAGGCCCCTGGGTCTGCTAATGGGAGAAGAAGGAATTAATCACCATTCAACAAACACATGTGGCAGGTTCTCTTATAATAAAAACAGGACCAGGTGGCGTTCTCGTATCGCTGATCTCAGCTTCTAGCCATCGTGACGGCGAGGCTCTCAAGGGTGGCCCACCTGTGCGGCACCTGAAGATCCAGTGGTGCCCACGAGGGTTTCTTCCGTTGTGAAGATACTGTTATGTGCGTAATTTTTCCAGCCCTCCCTCCTGGCTCACAGCGTGGAGGGAAAGAAGCAGCCGGCGTGGGTCCAAATCTGCCAGTGGGCCTCTGCGTTCTCTGCTTCAGAACGGAGAACAAGAGCGTGGTCTACAGACCTGGGCTCTGAGGTGGATGGCGTGCTCTTAGGGTCCTCCTGCTTCTGGTAGAACATCCAGCATGTAGGTGGAACAGTAGGACCTGTAGACTGAAAAGAGTGGATTTTTTTTTCCAGAGCTTGCTTCCTTCTGGAGCTGTCCAGGAGATATATATTTAAACATGGTGGCCACTTCAACAAATTGAACCCTACTTTAATTGAAGGTTCCATGTGTATGGCTGAATCTCTATAAAGTTTCAGGTGAAGGAGATGTCTTCACATGGTTGGTAATTGCAACTCTGGTTGTTATTAGCAAGGGTGGTCCAACTTACCTTTCCTGCAGGTAAAGGTTCTGCTTTTGTCTTCTTCATGAAAAGGCCCAGAAGCAGTTGGTGGACCACCCGTGTGAGATGGGATGCCTGACTAGGTGGGCTATGGCTTGATCCAGCACGGTTCCTCTTACGTTGTTGTCTAGAATGGATGTCTAGGAACCGCCTTTGGGTTGGAGAGACAGGCAGGCTGCCTCTAAAAGCCATTTGCAAAGAGTCAAGATCAGGTCAAGGTTTTGCCTTCATCTTCTGAGCCAGTTTGGTCTAGTGGTTAGGGAGCCGGTCTCTTATCTGGGAATACCGGGTTTGATTCCACTCTCTTCCACAAAGCCAGCTGGATGACCTTGGGCTAGTCACAGCTCTCTGCTGAGCTCCCACAGCCCCACCTACCTCACTGGGTGTTCTTTTGGGGGGAGAAGAACGTTTGTTAGCAGCTTTGAGTCCCCTTAAATGGGTGAGAAAAGCTGGGTAGAAAAGCCAACTCTTCTTCTGTTTGAGATGCCCAGAAGCAATTGTTGGGCCACTGTGTGGGATGGGATGTTGGATGAGATGGGCCGCGGCCTCATCCAGTCATAGTAATGTTATTGTAGTTTAGGCCCCATCTTTCTAGTGTCTCTGTTTCAAAGCCTATGTATATTTGGTGTTCAGTCATGTCTCTTAGATGTCTATTCATAGCACTTCTTTTCACCCCATCTGCATGGATTCCTCTTTACTACCACCCATTGTTTTGAGTCATTATTTTGTGTAATTGACGGTTGTTTTTCCATAAACTGCTGCAAGATTTTTACAATGGCAATTGGCAAATGAGTTTTTTTTAATAACAGTAAATAACACAACCAAAAGTGGGTTATGCAACTAGATGCTCAAAACCATGCCACTCTTATTTGCTCAGTGTTTTTCTCCGCTATCTGTTATCGTGAATAATTCTGGGCGGTTTACGTTGTGTTGAACTTACTACTAAGTTTTTATAGTGCTATAAAGCACAATTTAAAGTTGGCTTCAGAATTGGTGCCAAGAGAAAGTTGTCTCGCATAATGAATAGTCAACATGGATCCAGTGTCCGTAATTTAAGGTGGAGTGCAGATACACGTATGTAAGTGGGTTGTGTTTAAAATCTCCTATAAATGCCCCAAATAATTATTTCCCCATTTATACACAGGTTCCCAGTGCTTGTGTTTGAAATTGTTAATGTGTGTCCCACAGTTTAGGCCGCAAGCTTTAAATATTGTGATCTGCCAGGGGCAAGGTGGAAATGCAGATAAATGAAGCCAATACATATTTATATTATGGTTACTTTGTGTTTGCACCAAAGTAAAGATGTTGTATTTGGTTGCAGCTAATTACAATGAATTGTACCAGTGGTCAGTGGAGCATTATCCGGATTTTTGGGCAGAATTTTGGAAATTTAGCGGGATTCGCTACTCCCGATTGTATGATGAGGTAAGACTTTTTTCCCCAATCCAGTTTGGTGAGTTTGTGTCCCATGTTTCTGTCAGTAAAGTTCACCTGAGGCAGCTTAGGAAAATATTAAAAAATCATAAAAAGGTCCCATCTTGTATTACTTTCAAGTTCATAGCTGATGTGAGTGAACCACCATTCATTCATTCATTCATTCATTCATTCATTCATTCTTTCTTTCTTTCTTTCTTTCTTTCTTTCTTTCTTTCTTTCTTTCTTTCTTTCTTTCTTTCTTTCTTTCTTTCTTTCTTTCTTTCTTTCTTTCTTTCTTTCTTTCTTTCTTTCTTCCTTTCTTCCTTTCTTCCTTCCATCCTTCCATCCTTCCATCCATCTTTTTCCCTCTTTCTCTCCCTCCCTCCCTCCCTCCTTCCTTTCTCTCCCTCCCTCCCTCCCTCCTTCCTTCCTTCTCATATTTATATTTATTTATATTTATATAACGACCTATATAAGAAGGGCTCAAGTTGAATTATGGTGGATGAAAAACAAGGCCCAAGTTAAATCAAAGCAAAACAAGACTACAATTCAAGAATTAAGTTAACTTACATTTATAATTACAGCCAATTGGCCAGAAGAATGAATTTTTAAAGTTTATTCAGAGTCTTGGGTAAAGATGCGTGTTTTCACTGAATGTCTGAATATATACAATGAAGGTGCCTGATGCATGTCAGGTGGGGAGTTATTTTGCAATCTAGGTGCTGTCACCAAGAAGGCCCTGTGATGTTTTATTCATTCTTATTGTGACCCACTCTGAAACCTTTTGCTGAAGGGTGGGAGATAAATCTCATGAGTAGATAGATAAACACATTCCTATGGTTTCTGGCTGCGTGGGGAAAGAGGGAGGAAAGAAACTGGTCTGGATTGCTGCGTTGTTGTGAAGGTGTTCTCTTCTGAGGGTGGCCGATATACTCCTGTAGGTGATCGATCCTTCGAAGGGGATTTCGGATGTTCCTGAGTGGTTCAAAGGCAGCCGGTTGAACTATGCAGAAAACCTCCTGAAGCATAAGGAAAACGACAAAATTGCCCTTTACGCTGCACGTAAGTAGCCCTTGGAGACGGTCCTCCCGGGACTTCCCCACCGCCGTCCCCAGATTTCTTCATCACGCCATAAATGGGCCAGAGTACAACCCCTCCCAGGTGGAAGGATGGCAGTCCATTCACTGCCGGCAGATGTCCTCTGGCCTCAGAAGTCCTCTGGGCTTCCTGCTTTGTTTGTTTGCTAGAGCCACATCTAGAACATCTGCCTTGTGAGTCTTTGGAGATTAGGATCAGTTTCCAAACGCGTTGATAGATTTCCCTGACGGGTCCTTTGGTTCAACCTGCTTTCCCACTCCGCCCTCTGGTCTTTCCTCCCATGTGCTGCATTGAGCAACTGCTATGCTTGCAAAACTGCTTCTCCTGATTTTCTTTGGGCCTCTTTTTTCCTCCCCCTAAGGCGCCCCCCCCCCCCCCCGAATTTTGATGTGAATTGAAGAGCGAATTTGCACTATGTCTCCGTCGACTAGGAAGCGTAGCGCTGGAATGCTTGGCTACAGAATTCAAATCCTCACCGGCTGCCCAGATTGCGGCCGTCACTGGGGGCAACCTGGCAGTGCAGCGCATCATTGCACATGCGCTGGCAGCCACATGCTGCTCCTGCGCAGCTTCCAACAGGAAGACGTGTGCGGATAGAGATCCCAGGGCTGCTTATCCTGCTTGTGGGAAGTTCCTGGGCGCATGGAGCCATTTCTGGTTAAGATATGGCTCCATGAGCTGTGGATGGCACCGCCTGGCAGCTGAAATTCTTCCCAGAAGCCACAGAGGGACCGTCTTCCTTCCCAGACAGACTGTGCTAAGGTGAGGGTCTGTGCCTGCTGCCTGGCATCCCAATGCTTCCTCCACCTTTACTGGAGGGACCGTTACCTGTCTGTTTGCTGCTGCTTCTGAGCAGGTCTAAGACGGGGGCCTGAATCTACTAACAATTGGGGTATGCCCAAATGCATGTTTGACATTCAATTACTAATGAATCGAATGTTAGAAAATCCATATTTGTGCAAATAGATCACATTTGAACGTGGTAAAATATTCAACACAAATCTATTTGTACATATTTGTACGAATATTCTATAAGTATCAGATATGAATAAAAACAAAAACAAACTTTTTTTTAATTGCAAATGTGTCACATAATGTAACATTCTACAATAATAACTCAAACGATTGGAACAAGAAAATAGAAACAACGAGCAATAGACTGCAAAAAACAAGGAGTACAAAGAGATTATACTATTATTATTAACAATTAGATAAATACTAGGTGGGGAAGTGACTTTTTCAGATGAGAGTTCAAGAAACTAGGAGGAAAGGTTTCAGCTATTCGAAAATCTGTGGAAGTCTTTACTGCTTCTAAGAATGGTGACCGGCGTTTAATGAACCAGTCTAGAGACTGAACGTTAGTCATATTTTCAAGTTGTTGTGAAATAAAGTCATTAATGAACATGTTCCATATTCTAGAAATCCATTTTTCTTTACTTAAACCTTGTGCTGACTTGCAATTCAGAGCTGTTTCAGCTTTAGCAGCTGTGAATAGAGATCTGATTAAATCTTTATATTTAATAGTCTTATGTTCGCCAGTAAATATAAACAGAAAAACCAAAGTGGGTGTTGGAATAATTATTTGCTGTATAATTACACTGAGATTATCTTGGATCATTAGCTAGAATTTTGAGCTAGCTGAGCATGACCACCACATATGAATATAGTTTCCCATCTCTTTGCGTCCATGCCAGCAGAGAGGGAAAATAGATTTGTTAATGTGGTAGACTTTTAAGGGTGTGAGGTACTAGCGGTAGAAAGATGCTCTGGCTCTTGCTGGTTGTATACACACACACGTACCTGAAGTTGTAGTTTTGCTTTTACATGCGTAATAAGCTGGACTCTCTTCTTTAATTCAGTTCAAGAAGCTAGTAATTATGTGATTAAAGTCTGGGCCACCTACCTCTCCATGTCATCTTTAACTCAGGTCAATTAGCTGTGTCTGTGCAATTTCCTTCATCCCACATGTTGGGTTAGCGGCATTTTGTGGCGTAACAGTTTTTATACAGCCGGTGCTTTGTGGGAGTCAAACCACAGTGTTACTTAAGGGATGACTGTACGTCTATGAAATGTGTAATTCACTGTTCATTTTATACACCCAACTCAACATACAGGGTGTTCACACTTTACCAGTCCCTATAAAACTTGCTGCAGTTAGATTATCTCTTGCTCTAATGTGCTGCATTTAAGATTTATTTATTATTGTTCATATTTATTGCCGAATGAGCTACAAAGTTAGAATCACACCTGAAGAGTACCTGAAAATCAGGAGGAAAAGTTGTTTATTTAGCCAAAGGCCAGGGCAGAGAGGGGCATCTTCACGGCTTTGAGGTGAAGGTGTTTGACGCACCTTAGGGGAAAGACTACAGTCAGACCCCCGTATCCATTGATTCGGTAACCATGGTTTCAGTTAACCATGGTTATCGGATCAGCCCCCCCACAGACGGCATAAAGGAAAAGCACCCAGAACCAGAAGGCCTATTTCTGCCTCTGTAGAGCGTTGGAATAGGCATGTGACACCACCAGAGCTTGTCCCAAATTTTTGTCGGCATGTGGGAGGCGTGTGGAGGCGTCCGGTGGTGTTGCACACCTATCCCAATGTTCTCTAGAGGCTGAAATGGGCTGTCCGGAGGCCAGAATAGCACTTCCAGTTCTGGGGGTTGCATGACCCCAGAACCGGAAGGCCTGTTCATGATTATCCATGGTTTTAGGTGACCATGGTAGGAGCCAGAATGTATCTCCAGCGGATACGGAGGTCCGACTGTATTCTATAATCTGTGAGCCATCACTGAGAAGGCCCTATCCTGGGTGCCCACCGAGGGTGGTGGTACACCCTGGAAGGCTTCTTTTAAAGCATAGGCAGGTCAATATGGAAGAAGGTCTTCCTTTAGATCAGTGATGGCTAAACTTCTGAGCTTGGTGTGTCAAAATTCGCAAGAAAACCTAGCTTAACTCGGGTACTGTGTCACGTCTAGAAACATCCATAATTTTGTGATATTTGTGGCTCTAGTAAAAAAGTTATATTTTTGATGTATGTATTTTATTAGAAGCAAAAACAAATAATTCTTTACATTAGTGACTTTTGTTGCTAAATCTTCAATTGAAAGTTGGTATTTCGTTCACTTCAAGAACAAGCAAGCACTACACGTCCAGGTGCCAGGGTGGCCATGTGTGTCACCCAAAAGGACTTGGCGTGTCACTTGTGACACGTGTGTCATAGGTTGGCCATCACCGCTTTAGATACTTTGTAAGCAAATTGGTGACAGCCTATTCCCAAAAACCCGGGGAATGTCTGGGGAGGGGTTTTTCCACCTACTTGGTGTTAAATGGCAGCTCACATTTTGAGGGTTTGAATTCTGAAGAGCTTTGCAAATGGATCTGCTATCCCCGGTAGGTAGGTAGGTAGAGAGTAGAGTATACCTGGCAGGTAAGAGTGTGAGGTGTACGGTCAATCCTGTAGTTGCTTAAATTGCTGGGGTGTCTTGTTAAGCCTTGCAAATTCCCTCCCTCACCTTACCCCCCTCCTTCCTTCCCTTTCCCCTCCCAGGTCTTTGTTCTTCTTAAGGAGATTAAGCACTAAGTCCTTGTGTGTGTGTGTGTGAGAGACAGAGAGAGAGAGAGAGATGGTTCTTGCAAAGCATTCTGGGACCTCCTAGGCAGGCGTGAGTTCCCAGCATCTGGCTCACTACTTCCCTTCAGTGCCTCCTGCAGAACTCCCTGCATTCAGTGTTCGGAACTCTGCTTCCCTGGGGGAAGAAAGCCCATTTCCTTCTGGGCCCTACGAGCTTGAAGAGAGAAGACCACCTCCTGAGTTACTAACGTACAGCATCACCTTCTCCAGCCCAGATTCTTCAGAAGTTGTAGGAGCTCCTGAGCTTAGGGAGCCATTCCGGCTGGGACTAGTCTGGTTTAGGAACCCAGTAAGCCCCAAAGGTCAGCAGACTGTGTGGAAGGGGCATGGCTTCAGCAGGTCCATGTGATCTTTCAGCCATAAAGTGCACTTGGCATTCTCAGCCCAGAGAGATTGAGAGAGAGAGAGATGTTCGCTTGAGACTCCCAGGGCTTTCACTGTGATCCACGGGTGGCAAGTTCTCACATAGCAAAGAGGAGAGCTTGTGGATCTTGAATATGTAGTAGGCCCTTGCAGAAGAAAGAAGACAATGTGGGGTGATGGATCCCAGCTTGTATGCCTTGGGCCATTGGAGATGAGCCAAGGTCGTAGCATTCAAAATTTGGCCAAATTCGGCCATTCAGACTAGAATCAAATGTTACAATATTTGTATTCTAACATTCGAATGAATACAAATATTTCTGGACATTCGTACAAATAGTTCAGACATTAATTAAACTGGGGAAACGTATCAGGTACATATTTATTCGCATCAGATACGTATTTGTTTGTATCAGATATATATATGTCCGTATCAGATACGTATCTGTTCATATCGGATACGTATCGTTTCTTTCGGATATTTGTATCGGATACATATTTGTTTGTATCGGATACATATTTGTTTGTATCGGATACATATCGAATGTTCATACGAATATGTATGAATAGATTTGTATTGAATAGAATTTTACCACGTTCAAATGTGATCTATTCGTATTCAAACATTAGATTTGTTTTGAATAGAATGCCCTGGACTCAGGTGTGCGTGACGGAGGAAGGGACCCAAGGGCTGAATTATTGGGGGGAAATGGGCTTGCTTGGCCTTTAGGGTCCAGCTGTTTTGCAGCTGGAGTGCTAGAATTCGGCGCCTGCTCTAGGTAGCCCGTCATGGCTCACGGCCTGTCTCTTCACAGGCTCACCTGTGTTTCTCCTGCTGAACTTCACTGCCTGTTGCTTTGGCTTTGCTGACGTTCAACCTTTTGTCCACAGAGGAAGGCAAGGAGGAAGTGGTCAAGGTGACCTTTGAAGAGCTGAGACAGCGGGTGGCCCTGTACGCGGCCGCCATGCGGAAGATGGGTGTGCAGACGGGAGACCGGGTCGTCGGTGAGTAGCCTGTCCTTCCCCAGCTCTGGTCCTTTGCAGCCGCTTTTTAGACTTTAGCCTCCATGTTTTTTTTGCCAGGGTGGCTGAGTGGTCAGGAATGGCGGGGGGTTTGGAAGGGTGGCTTTAAAAGCAAACAGGGGACGGGCTCGGAGAGACCTGGACACAGACGCTCCCTGTTTGATGGAAACCTTTAGATGAACGACCCCTTATTCCTTGTGTTTGTTTTTGAGAAGGAGGGAACAACTTGAACTGGTGGTTCTTGGAGGAAGCCCAGTGGTCTGTCTCTACAGCCCCAAAGGGAGAGTTCTTGTCTTATTTATTCTGGAATCCCATCCTTGGGGCCTGTGTCTATATTTTTTTGCATATAAAAGACACACCACTTGCTTCAGTTATGTATTCTTGACCAGCAAGCAAAGGGGTCAAATGGACACATTACAGCCAAAGACACGGTATCTGAGCTCTTGGCTTTTTGGCAATACAGTTGGATCCTGTATCCACTGATTCAGTAACCATGGTTTCAGTTTAGCATGGTTATTGGACCAGCCCATCCACATCCCCATGGGTGGCGCCATAAGAAAGGCACTTCCGGTTCTGGGGTTGCACGTGAACAGACCTTCCAGTTCTGGGGTCGTGCAACCCCAGAACCAGAAGTGCTTTTTTGGCCACCGGAAGGCCTATTTCGGCCTCTAGAGAGTGTTGGAATAGGCATTCTGGAGCGTATCCCCAGCGGATATGGGCGTCTGACTGTATCTAAAACCCCCCCCAAAACAAACCCCCAAAGCTTGCCACTGGTATTGGAATGCTTGCATTCACATCCGCTAAACAGTATTTTTTAAAAAGGAGTTTCTCCCTGGGGACCTAGCTGTGAGTTCTTGCTGAATTTGTGTTCTTGGGTACCATCGAGTCGCGATTGACTTCTGGTTGACAGCATCTGCACCTCTGCAGTTTTCTTGGCAACGATGTAGAAAGTGGCTTGCGGTTGCCCACTTTGAACCAGAGTCCCTTGGCTTTCCAGGCTTTCCACTGAGCTACAGCCCCTCCCAGACACCATGGGGCCCCTCTGTGCAGTTTTCTTGGCAGAGATACAGGACTGGTTTGCCATTACCTACTTCCAGGGAAAGGCTGAGGAGCGAACCTTTGTTCCTCTGCTTTCGAGGCGGTTTGCCTTACAACTGAGCTACAGTCCTTCCAGACTCCATGCCCCCTGCCCCGGTGCAGTTTTCTTGGCAGGAATGCAGTAGTGGTTTGCCATAGCCTTCTTCTGGGGAGAGTCTGGGGATCAAACTGGCAATCCTCTGCTTTCCATGTCGTTTGCTCTACCACTGAGCTGCATCCCCTCCCAGACTCCATGGGAGTCTCGGTGCAGTTTTCTTGGCAGAGATACAGAAGTAGTTTGCCATTGCCTACTTCTGTAGGAAAGCTGGGGATTGAATTTGTTCTGTCATCGTTTGTTCTTGTCTGGCCGGGAGTGGAATGCTGGGAGTTGTGGTTCAGGAGCTTCTGGAGAACCCCAGGTTGAACTTGCCTGCTCTTGATGTGGTTGGACTCACAGCTCTGGACTACATCCTACACTCAAGAAGCCTTGCAGCTTTGTCTCTTCAACCATCTGATGGTCTGATACCCCTGTGGAGGAGGAAGCCTTCCATTGTTCCTCCAGGGTGGTGCAATGTAGGAGTTGGTAACCCAGCCCTGTGAAATCTCTTCTCCTACCTACCAGCTCTTGAGCAATGAGGACAAAGCTGAGCCCTGTGGTGTTGCAACCAGCATCCTGCTGCATTCCATCTTGAAGCCTTCACTCAATTTCTGGAGCATCAGGGGGAATCCGGGCATGGGCTGGTGTGTAAATGCAACACAACTGTGGTCCTACAGGTGGTCCTACAACTCCTAGATCTCAGGGACATCTGGAGCCCTGCAGCTGAGCGATCCCAGGACTGACATTGATATCGGTGCTGAGGGAAGGGAAGCTTTTAATGGTTTGCTGTAGTTTTTGGACACCCTGCCTTGGAAACAAAGTTAATGCGCTGCTGACCTGAGATGCCACCATGAGTTAGATGCCGTGAAGCTGTAGATTGGATCTTCCGTTGTTTGGGAAGGGACAGGAGGAATTGAGATCCTTCCATGTGACGTTCCCAGTTCTGTCCTTGGGACACTTGGCGTTATCCTAAACCTGTGGGGCCGATGGGCTGTCTTAGCAGGGCTCAGATGTCCCATGCGGTGCTTTCAACAGGTACATCATTCTCTGTATCACCTGGTTTCAGCTTCAGGAGCTGCTGGAGAGACAATCTATGGTTCTTCCAACCGCTTTGGGGATCTGTCCTGGCTTTTCTCTTGGGGTTCTCTCCCTTAGCCTTCCTCAAGACCCTCACAAGGTGGGGAGGCTATTTGGCCCATAGCTGGGAAAGACCTTGTGAGATTCTGAGGCAGCCTGAGGATTTGGACTGATGGACTCCCAAGGTTTAACCTAGCTGGTGTTCTCAGCCCCTGCACCACCGGAGGCCAGAGTTGTGATTTGGCAACTTCCCAAGGGCCCTACATTTCCCACCTCTGCTCTAGTGAAATTATCTTTCCCTCCCATGACTTCAGTCCCCCTTGGTCTTGTGAAATGGTAGTGGAGGTTTTTCCCCGTGTTGCAGCCCATCGTAGCTTGCAGGAAGAGGTACGTCTTTTGAATCTAGCTTGCTCGCCCTGAAGGGAAAAGCCTGAGATATGCAATGCACTGGAATCCTAAGGGTAATTCCTACATTTTTTTATTTTAAAAAAGTTCCTTGTGCAGCTCGTTTGCTGTCCAGATTTTAAGTGGCAGGGCAGGGATGGGTTCTCCCCCCCCCCTCTGTGTTTGGAGGTCAGATGACTCTCCAGCCTGCTTTGCTCCCCTCCCTTCCCATTTTGCGGGTTTGTCCAGGGGTTGGGTGGGAGCAGGAAGCCAGACCACTGCAATTCAGGTGCAGTGTCCACACACCTGTTACCTAGGGCCTGCAGCATTGGCTCAAAGGCCATTCCACTATAAAAGAAGAACAAGCAGAGTTGACATTTCTACCCCGCCTTTCTCACCCACTTAAAAGGACTCAAAGCGCTGACAAAGCTTCTGTTCTTCTCCCCACAACAGAGCACCCTGTGAGGTGGGTGAGGCTGTGAGGGCTCAGCAGAGAGTTGTGACTAGCCCAAGGTCACCTAGCTGGCTTTGTGGAGGAGGGTGGAATAAAACCCAGTATTCCCAGATAAGAGTCCGGCTCCCTAACCACTAGACCAAACTGGCTATAGGTTGAAGGAGGGGGAGAGGGTGGCCTTGCGGCGTCTTCCCACCCACCCAAAATCAGATAACTATCCAGGCAGCCATGTCACTCCCCCAGCTGCAGAAGGGGCACAAGATTCCCCCTTAGGCCTCCCCCACCCAGGTGCTAAGTTCCCTTTTTTTGCATATAAGTGAGCCAGTTTGGTGGTTAGGGAGTTGAACTCTTATCTGGGAAAACCGGGTTTGATTCCGCATTCCTCCATGAAGGCAGCTGGGTGACCTTGGGCTAGTCACAGCTCTCTTCTGAGCACTTGCAGCCCCACCCACCTCATAGGGTGTCTGGTGTGGGAGAAGAACAGAAGATTTGTCAGCTGCTTTGTGTCCCCTTAAATTGGTGAAAAAAAACAGGGTAGAAAAGCCAACTCTTCTTCTTCTTAAGCAGAAGACGAAGGGCAAAACATTCACCTGCTCTCCACTTCCAGCATATGGCCTTGAGAGGGCTCCTGCCTGTCTCTCTGACCTGGAGGAAGTACCTAGGCATCCATTCTAGGAGCCCTTGATACACCTGTCCATGAATTAAGGGGAAGCCCTGCTGGATCAGGCCATAGTCCAGCATCCCATCTCACACACTGGCCCACCAATTGCTTCTGGGCAACTCAAGCAAATGGCCCCCAGAGACCTCCTGTCCATCTCCCCAGCCTGGAAGCAGTACCTGGGCATCCATTCTAATATCCGTTGATACACCTGTCCTACATGCATTTATTTAATCCTCTCCTAAATCTATCCAGGCTGGCTACTGTCACTACCTCTTCTGGTAGCACGGAGAAGTCTCTTACCTGTTGAGTGGGCTTGTCTGCCCTGTGCCTCCAAGGTTCCGTGACTCTTACAGGTTTTGTAATTCTTCCAATCCCCAAACCTTTCCAGGTTACCTGCCAAACAGCATCCATGCGGTGGAGGCAATGCTGGCTGCTGCAAGTATGGGTGCCATATGGAGCGCGACGTCGCCGGACTTTGGGATCAATGTAAGTAGTCAAAAAGCAAGGAAACGTCCATCTTGGCTTCCGGTCTCAGATGTGGTTCAGATCAGCTCCCGGCTGGTGGGTTGGGGTGCCCTTGGTCCCTTTCGCTAGCCTGTTATAAGGGTGTGCATGGATGCAATTTTCGGGATTTGATTTGGTTCGATTGGAATACCTGAAAATTTGATTTGATTCAAATCTTTAACCAAATTCGATTCGAATTTATCCAAATTAAATTGGGGCTGCCCTTGAAGACTGTTTGGAAGCTACAGCCGGTGCAGAATGCAGCTGCTAGACTGCTGTTTGGAATGGCTGGCCAGACACACATCTCGCCTGTCTTAGAAGAGCTGCACCCACTGCCAATACACTACACAGCCCAAGTGGGCCCCAAATACCTCAAGGAACACCTTCTTCCATGTTGATCTGCCTGTGCCTTAAGATCTGTAGGGGAGGCCCTCTTGGTTGTACCATTATCCTGAGCAGGAAAAGGGGTGACCACTTGGGATAGGGCCTTCTTAGTGATGGCTCCCAGATTATGGAATAGTCCCTATGTCCTGTTGGATCAGACCTGTGCCTAGCCTAGCCTAGCCTAGTCTACTGCTGCCATGAGAACAGCCTGAAGGACTAAGTAGACCAGGGGTTGGATCCAGTGGGGCGTGGGGATGGGTTGGGAGAGTTCTTGGACCTGCTCCCGGTCCCATGCGTTCCGATCCGGCTCCAAATGGCTTGCATGGGGACGCGGCCTTAGGTTCTTATGTTCTCAGCATCTCAGAAGTTTTAACCATTCGGCAAAAATGGTGGTCTTCTGCCATTCCTCATTCTTTTATTAATGTGCCCCTCCCTTCCTCTCCTTCTCCCTCCCCCCCTATTTCATTTATTTCCTGTAGGGTGTGCTGGATAGATTTTCCCAAATTCAGCCCAAGTTGATCTTTTCTGTCGAAGCCGTCATTTACAATGGGAAGAAACACAATCACCTGGAAAAACTTCAGAATGTCGTAAAAGGTATTGATTCTGGGCAGAATGGAACCCTGCTCTCTCCCCCCCGCCCAAATGGATTTGCTTTACAAAACTATTCCAGCAGCTTTGTGCTGCCAGAAAAGGGCTGTTTTTCCATCGCTCCAAACTAGCTGGCTGCAGAGTGCAAAATAATTTCTGGTATTATTTTCCCCCTACTGTGGGGAAAAAATGCACCGTTCGGGGAAGGATTCCTTAGGTTTATTAAACCACAGTTGCTTCTGACTCTTGAGTCTGGAAACTAATGGATTAAGGACTTGCTGCAGCCCTGGATGAAACTAGTTTGCAGTTTTTCCTTGTAGGACTGCAGAAATCACACATTTCCTGATGCAAAAGCTATGGGGTTCTGTGGTTTTCAAAGAACTAGCTAGCTTTTGCTGATCCTGGATTCGTAATAGAAGGAAGAACAACTTTGAACCCATGATATCTTCAGTCAGCCAGGTTATCTTGAATTGTATGAGCAACAGGAAGAAAGAAACTTCACAAGTCAAACAATTGTGCTTTCTTCTGTTCTGAATTTTTTCCCCCTCTTTCTTTCAGGGCTTCCAGACCTAAAAAAGGTCGTAGTAATTCCTTACGTTACTTCAAGAGAATCCATAGACATCTCCAGAATTCCACACAGGTATAAACTGGAACAGAGAAATGTACCTCTAGAAAGCCTTTACCTGTCTTATCTTAGGTTTTGCTCTTCGCTGAGACACGTAGGTATGACCGGAGCCCTTTGTGAACTAGTCTTCAGTACGGATGTGCAAAATGCCGTTTTGAATACTCCTTGAGCCGATTTGGCATGGCCCCGCCCCTTTACACAGGGACCGAGTTGGTTAGCCGAAACACCCTCACGGACAGGTTAAGACCATATAGGATTTGACTGCATAAATAAAAACCAGCAGTTCATTTCATAGCCAAGCACTGCGAATCTGAATAAATTAACATAAAACTGATGTCAACTCAAGGTTCTCTTTTTTTTTAATATTAAGTTTTATTGAGTTTTCCCAAAAAGATTAAAAGAGGTCCTGAATGACCATAAATCTATAGGGAAAAAGAAAGAAAAATAATATGGATGGAGAAAATTCAGATACCAAAAAATATATACGTAAAGAGTATGAGCAAACGCATAATGAGAGATCTAAAAGATCTAAAAGTCACATCTGATCACTTCCTTAACGATTTTCGTTGAAGTCCTTATTATTTCTTATGTTTCTATTCTTTTGGTGAATATTAATATTAGTGTTGACGAACTGTTTCTGAAATACCACTGCTGTCATTTTCTTTCTGTTTTTTACACAGAAAGTGTATTAAAAGTTCCCAATTTTAAGAAAAAAGAAATTTAAAAGATTTTCCTCTAATTAGACTACTCCATTTATCAATTTCTTTCAAATCTGTCACTTTTGCTTCTTGAAAGGGCTTCTAGGAGGGTGGTGGTCTAGTGGTTAGGGAGCCGAACTCTTATCTGGGAATACCATGTTTGATTCTACCCTTCTCAGCAAGCCAGCTGGGTGACCTTGGGTGAGTCACAGCTCTCTTCTGAGCTCTCACAGTGCTGCCTATCTCACAGAGTGTCTGTTGTGGGAAGAAGACTAGAAAGCTTTGTCAGCTGCTTTGAGTCCCCTTAAATGGGTGAGAAAGGCAGGGTAGAAAAGCCAACTTTTCTTCTACATGAAGCCAGCTGGGTGATCTTGGGCTAGTCACAGCTCTCTTTCTGAGCTCTCACAGCCCCCCCCCCCACCTCACAGGGTGTTCCGTTGTGGGGAGAAGAACAGAAGGTTTGTCAGCCACTTTGAGTCCCCTCAAATGGGTGAGAAGAGCCAACTACTCTTCTTCTTCTGATTGTGTGGGGTTTTATTTCTTGGTTGAGGCCTACCTTTTGGGGGAGGTGGGGGCACTCGCTCCATCTCCTTGTCCTTTCTCTGCACAAGGTGAGGAGAACTTTACAAATCAGGACCTTCGGTGTTGCTGTTATTCTTCCCCTTGGTCTCTTTCTGCTCAGATTGTCTCTGTGACTTAGAGGGGATGGATCGGAAACTTCAGATGTTGAGTGGGCCCGCCATCTTGTTGCCTGCGTTTTTAAAATTTCCTCCCAATCTGTATTCTGATTAGACGGGGAAATGTCAAGGCTGATGGCGTTGGTGACCGTTCTTGTGTACAGACTTCCTTCCATGGGTTAATTCTTCTTCTCGTTTTCTCTCCCTCTCTCCGTGTTGTTTCTCTTTCCTTCCGCTCAGCGTTTTCCTGGAAGACTTCCTCGCAACGGGAAAGGAGAATCTAGCCCCTCAGCTGGAGTTTGAGCAGCTCCCCTTTAGCCACCCCCTTTTCATCATGTACTCGTCCGGCACAACGGGGGCCCCAAAGTGCATGGTTCACTCTGCAGGGGTAGGTATGCCTTCTCTCTTCCCACCGAAGGTTGTGATGGGCGGATCAGAAGCGGTCAGGAACAAGACACAAAGCTAGGAGGGGTCGCAAACACTAGGGAGGAGAAGGAGAGGATTGAATGGGGACAAACGCAAAGTCCTACATCCTGGTAAAAAAAAATACAGAATGGGGGGGAATCTGGCTGAGTAGTAGCACAAGTGGAAAGGATCTGGGTGTCCTGGTTGATCACAGGATGAACATGAGCCAGCAGTGTGATGCAGCTGCAAAAAAGGCAAACACCATTCTAGGATGCACGAAGAGGAGTAAAGAGTCTAGATCACGAGAAATAACTATTCTTCTTTGCTCTACCTTGGTCAGACCTCATCTAGAGAACGGTGTCTGGTTCTGGGCACCCCAGTTCAAAAAAGACATTGACAAATTAGAGCAAGTCCAAAGAGGGGTGGGGGTGGGGGCTACAAAAATGGTTAGTGGTCAGGAAAGCATGCCCTACGAGGAAAGGTTGAAGGATCTTACCTTCTGGTCTCAGACACGTGCCATACAAACAACAGAGGAGAGAGCTTTTAAGAGGAGAGGAGGGGCCAACACGGAAAAGGCCCCGTCTACAAGGGTGGGGTTGCATTTACTTGAAGGCACAAACAAGACAACTTCCCTCCTGGACTCCATTTGGCAACGTACTCTTATCGGCGGAACCTTCATACCTGGACTTCATACTGGCCCCTTCTCCCCGGGGGCAGCCTCAGTGTGCTGAAGCCCCCCCCCCCCCGGGGCACTGATGTATTGGTGAGGTCTGGCTGGATTGGATCCATTGATTTTTCCTCCTATCTCTGGGCAGCTTGTTTACACCCCTGCTGGGCTAGACAGCTGGCAGCAGAGAATTAATTTGGTGCCGTTTGATTAATTTTCAGCTTGCGTGCCGCACGTCAGATTTTTATTGTTTTTAACGTCGTGTTTTTAATTGTCTTGTGGGTGTGCGTGAGCAGGGAGCCGAGGCTGCTATAAATGACGGCACGTTGCGGGCGAGAAGATGAGAGATCTATTTTGAAATTAATTTAAGTGGAAAGTAGCCGAAATCTTATTTTTCAGGCAGTTAGAATACACGCACTGAGACGAGACAAGGTGGATAATATTAAATTGCTGTCGATGGCTGTTATTGTCTCCTGCCATTTAATTACCCTGCAGATGTTGCGCACGTTGTACCTAGGTGCACCCTCTGGTTCTCAAATGTTCAAGCCTTCTAATGCAGTTTAAATCATCTGCCAGAGAATTTCCCCATTTTGCATTTGCCACATGTTCTTGACGGCGCTCGCCGCAGCCCGGTTGCTTTTGAAACAAGTTCTTAAATAGCATTGGTAATTTTGCGCTGAGTGGGGGCTGTGATGAATGTTCAAGATAGCTGATGTGAAGATCTGTGGCAGGGAACAATTAGCACGTATCCAAGCAGGACTGAAAATGAAATTAATTGAAAAAGAGAAGTAAACTGTGGGCAATTGTCAGTTCCGCAAGGCACCTTGTTAAGATAGGAAGGGATATTTGTGCCTATCAAGCCTGGAGTCGTCAGTTTAATGGCGTGAAAGTGAGCTGCTGTGAAACTTACGTAGTTCTTCATGTTCTCATGGATTAGGGCTGCGTCCACACACAGTATAACAAAAGTGGTTCGGAAGTGGCTTAGAGGTGGTAGCTGCCACACTCTATCTAGCGTTCCCGTTCCCCCTGAAGTCCATTACTCTGCCTTTATCGGGGACTAGATGGGATGGGAACATATTCTTCCATCCATGCAATCGCACATCTTGCGTGCGGACACAGGTTTGTTGTTATGAAGAGAAGAGGGACCCCAAATCAGGACCCCATAAAATGGATGCATGACCCTATTTTTCTGTGTGATGCTTTTCTCCCCAAAATCTCGCTGCTGCTACAGGCAGAAAATGGCATCATTGTTGGGACCATGTTGGTCAGGAAGCAGACACCCGGAAGAAAGGATAAATGCAAAAATTAATGATAAACATTTATTACTGTCAGAGTTCAGATATTCACGGGTATAAAAATTGCCATCTACCCATAGTTAAGCACAGTAATTTAATTAAAGCCAGAAGAAGAAGAAGAAGAAGAGTTGGCTTTGTTAACCCTGCTCTTTTCACCCATTTAAGGGCACTCAAAGCAGCTGACAATGCTTCTGTTCTTCTCCCCATAACAGAACATCCTGTGAGGTGGGTGGGGCTATGAAAGCTCAGAAGAAAGCTGTGACTAGCCCAAGGTCACCCAGCTGGCTTCATATAGGAAGAAGAGTTGGCTTTTCTACTCCGCTTTTCTCACCCATTCAATGGGACTCAAAGCAGCTGACAAAGCTTCTGTTCTTCTCCCCACAACAGACACCCTGTGAGGTGGGTGGGGCCATGAGAACTCAGAAGGAGAAGAGTTGGCTTTTCTACCCTGCTTTTCTCACCCATTTAAGGGAACTCAAAGCAGTTGACAAACCTTCTGTTCTTCTCCCCACAACAGAACCCTCTGTGAGGTAGGTGAGGCTGTGAGAGCTCAGCAGAGAGCTATGACTAGCCCAAGGTCACCCAGCTGGCTTCATGAGGGAGGGCGGAATCAAACACCGTATTCCCAGATAAGTGTCCAGCTCCCTAACCACCAGACCAAACTGGCTCACTGAAAACGAATACATCAAACTATTCTGGGACTTCTGGATACAGACTGATAAAATCTTGGAACACAGTCGCTGGACCTCATGATTGTGGAAAATAAAAAAGTGGGGATTGTCAACGTTGCCATCCCAAGAGATAGTATGGAGAAGCAGCTTGAGAAAAAAGATGTGGTAGGAAGATTTGAAGATCGAACTTTAACAGCTTCGAACCAGTAGAGGTGATCCCAGAAGTGATTGGCACACTGGGCGATGTACCTAAAGACCTTGAAAACCATTGGCGCTGACAAAATCACCATCTGTCAGTTGCAAAAGGCCCCCTGCTCGGTTCTGCACGCACCATGTGCCAATACATCACCCAGCCCTGGGTGCTTGGGAAGCACCTAATGTGTGATTTAACATGGAAGGCAGCATAGTGGTCTTGTTTGCTCTGTGTTGTTGTTGATGGTGATGATGAAGATAAAACAAAATTCCTGTTCCTAACTCTGCTCCCTGGCAAAAAATGTCACTGTGCCAGTCAAGGTGTATCAGGCATGGTGAATCTAGATCACTCTGTTTTGGCGTCTCTGTAAGGGCAGAAAAAATAAATCATAGAATCATAGAATGGTAGAGTTGGAGGGGACCTCCTGGGTCATCGAGTCCAACCCCCTGCTCAAGGCAGGATCTCCTAAACCATCTCAGACAGATGGCCGTCCAGTCTCTGCTTGAAGACCTCCATCGAAGGGGAACCAACCACCTCCCGTGGCAGCCTGTTCCACTGGTATTATCACCGTATTATCCAAGAATTGGGACAGAACCACAGGCTGCGTCATCAAGTCTTTAAAAAGCATGGTTCAAAAGCAGCTTAGAGGTGGTCCTTGTGAAGGTTAGTGTTTTCCCACTAGATGGCAGCGCAGGGGAGAACAAGTTTTTGGTTGTTTCTGGTTTTAACTGCATAAATAAGCATAGTACATGTATTGCTTTTTCTGGTTCTCTGTGGCTAGTTGCCTTTATTGGTTTAAATGAACACACCTGAAACCCTCTAAGCTTTCTGTGGAGTGCTTCCCTCCAGCATGTGTTAAGTCAGTGATAGAGCAAACTCCTCTTATGTTATCTAGAATGGATGCCCAGGTAAAGGTGCAGAAAAGGCCGACCAGAATGATTAAGGGGCTGGAACAAAATCCCTTATGAAATCAGATTGCAACGTCTAGGCCTCTTCAGTCTGGAGAGATGGCGTTTAAGAGGGGACCTGATTGAAGTATATAAAATCCTGCATGGTATAGAAAAGGTGGACAGAGAAAATTTCTTTTCTCTATCACACAACACTAGAACCAGGGGGCATCTATGAAGCTGATGGGTAGGAGAGTCGGATCTGACAAGGGGAAGGATTTCTTCACCCAGAGGGTCATCGGTCTATGGGATGTGCTGCCAGAAGAGGTGGTGACAGCTACCACTTTAGATGGCTTTAAGGAAGGGTGAGACAAATTCATGGACAACAGATGTATCAATGGCTACTAGAATGAATACCTAGGTACATTTTTCAGGCTGGGGTGGGGGGAAGCAGGACACTTCTGAGGCCATTTTCAGGGAGCTGAGAGCAGGTGAAGGTTTTGCCCTTGTCTCTGCTTGAGATGCCCATGGGCAGTTGGTGGCCGCTGTGTGAGACAGGATGCTGGACTAGGTGGGCCGTGGCGCGATCCAGCAGGGCTCCTCTTAGGTTCTTATGGACTAGATGGGCTGTGGCCTGATGCAGCAGGGCTTCTCTTATGTTCTTATGTAAAGCCTCCAGATTGGAGAGGCAGGCAGGATGCCTCTGAAGGCCGTTTACAGGGAGTGGAGAGCAGGGGAAGGTTTTGCCCTCGTCTTCTGCTTGAGATGCCCAGAAGCAACTGGTGGGCTACTGTGTGAGACAGGATGGTGGAGTAGATGGGTTGTGGCCCTCGCCCAGCAGGACTCTTCTCATGTTCTTACCTAAAAAGCAAAACAATACACACTTCCCTAAGCTGGGGCAGGTTGACCTTGGTTTTCCTTTAAAATGGAAGCGGGAATCCCAGGGCTCTGGGTTTGGCCGGGCTGTAACCCTTCCACCTCTCACCCTAGCCGTTTTCCCAACTATCTCATCTTTTCCCCTCTGCAGGGAACGTTGATTCAGCACTTGAAGGAACATATTCTCCATGGCAACATGTCTAGCAACGACAACATCATGTACTACACCACGGTAAGTAATTTTCTCAGAGACTTGCAGCGCCAAGAGCTTGCCCTTCTGGGACGTGACGCAGCCTCTGGCTCGCGCCGTTTATTTGCCGTAGGATAGAAATGGCTCATCTGCAACTTTGGGAAAGGACAGCAGCGCCCTGGAGAACTTCTCTGGGGTGAAACCTTTGCTCCTAGGAGAAAACCAGTAGGAGAACAGAACATATGCGAGCCCCTAGAGATGAGCACGGATGTTTTATCCCGTATGCAACCTGTTTTCGTCCTGTGCGTACGGATGCGGGAAAGCTGCAGATCTTCAAGTCCAGATAATTCGAATGAATAGATCTGAAATTCAGAATTCGATTCAGATGTTTACATTCGCATTCGAGTTCGAATGTTGAAATTCGATCGGAACGCTGTGCCTTTTCTAAGAAGAAGAAAGGACTCAAAGTAGCTGACAAACCTTCTGTGCTTCTCCCCACATCAGGCATCTTGTGAGGTGTGTGTGGGGCTGTGAGAGCTCAGAAAGAGAGCTGTGACTAGCCCAAGGCCACCCAGCTGTCTTTGTGGAGGATGAGGAGGAAGAATAGTTGGCTTTTATACGTCGCTTTTCTCCACTTCTCACCCATTTAAGGGGACTCAGAGCGGCTGACAAGCCTTCTGTTCTTCTCCCCACATCAAACACCCTGTGAGGTAGGTGGGGCTGTGAGAGCTCAGAAGAAAGCTGTGAGTAGCCCAAGGTCACCCAGCTGACTTCATGGAGGAGTGCAGAATCAAACCCGACATTCTTACATATGAGTCTGGCTCCCTAACCAGACCAAACTAGCTAGAGTTAAATCTCTAATGATGGGTTTGGTACCTTGTGCAATTGAGCGACAATCGGTTTCATGTTCTAGCAGTCGGCGGAGTTGGAGCCAGACGGATACTGTGCAGCTAACAGGCCTTGTTTTCCTGCAGACCGGCTGGATGATGTGGAATTGGATGGTTTCTGCTCTCGCTGTTGGTGCCTCTGTGGTCCTCTATGATGGGTCGCCGCTTGTGCCATCGCCTAATGTCTTATGGGATCTAGTTGACCGGCTAGGGTAGGTAAACAGGAAGAAGTGTTGTGTTGGGTTTGGCTTTTGTTAGACTGTGTTCGTCTGGATGTCTTTTGGAGCGAGGCTCTGGTTCTTCCCGCCAGGATGGCCATGTTGAGAGATGCAGATCAAAACACCTGGAGGGTCCTGACTCTTGGTGGAAGGCTGGTTTACCTGACACAACCCTTCTTTGTTTAAATATAAGTTCCAGGGGTGATCAGAGGGCGTAGACCCACCATGCCCACAATTGCTTTGAATGGTATATTTCACAGAGCCACCAAATCATAGGATTTCGAAGTTGGATGACACCACAAGGGTCATTTAACCCAGCTCTTTGCAACATTCAGACGAGGAAATAATTGCACCTTTTCTGAGTCCAGCCTGTTCCTGAAAAGCTCCAGAAATGGGGAAGGCCTTTATGTGTTTGGCCCCCCATGTTTTAGTATGTGTACGTTTTAGAATCATGGAAGCGGACCTCTAGGGTCGCCGAGTCCAACCCCCTGTTCAATGCAGGATCCCCTAAACCATCCCAGACAGATGTAGGTCCAGCCTCTGCTTGAAGACCTCCAATGAAGGAGAGCTCACCACCTCCCATGGCAACCTATTCCGCTGACTGATCACCCTCACTGTTAGGAAATTATTCCTAATGTCTAATCTGTATTGACTCCCTTGAGGTTCCATCCTGTTGTTTCTAGTCCTGTCTTGTCTAAATGAGAATAAGGATGATCCCTCTGCACTGTGACAGCCCTTCAGAGACTTGAGGACCGCTACCATGTCTCCTCTCAGTCTTCTCTTCTGCAGGCTAAGCTTTCCTAGATCCTTCAACCGTTCTCCGTAGGACATAGTTTCCAGACGGCTCACCATCTTGGTAGCCCTCCTTTGGACTTGTTCTAGCTTGTCAATGTCTCTTTCGAACTGGGCACAGTATTTATTTTAAGTACAACCTCGATGATCCTTAAGTATACAGGCAACAATTCAACAGGACTTTTGCAGTGAGCGCTTTGCAGGTGATAGATGGAAGAAGGAGAATTAACCCCAGCAATCGCACCTTCTGTTTCTAGCATCACGATCCTTGGAACAGGTGCCAAGTGGTTAGCGGTATTAGAAGAGAAGAACCTTAAACCATGTAAGTCGTTTTCTGTAAGGACATTCGCCATCCTCTACTTCTTACTACCCCAAAAGCACTGTTACTTCTATATCCTTTTGCTTGGTGTTGCTTGTGAGGCATGGTGGGTATCTCCTGAACGATTTTCTTTCTTTCTTTTTTCTTTTTAATGGATGGCCTCCACTTGGCCAGGAGGGGTCCCAATATTTTAGAAGTGGGCAAAGGAGGTTTGGCTGAAGCCTTCTAGTCTCCAGTGGATCGGCTGGGCTCCATTGCAAAGTAATGCTGAGCTGAAGAAATTTACTTCCTGGTGCTAAATGACTTGGGCCTGAAACATTTACCGGAATGCCTTCTCCCCTGCCGACTTGCCTGTGCCTTAAGATCTGCAGGGCAAGCTGTGGTGGTTGTACCATACAGATGTGCACGGATGTATTGTTTACATTCAAATTTGAGTCGATCTGGATATTCGAATATTCGATTTGAAACCCAGATTTTCAAAAATCCCGATCCAAATCTGGATGATCTGAATCCTAATCTTTGGAAATCCGATTCAAATCGAATGATACGAACGTCGGCAACATTCGTGTCTGATTTTCAAAATTCGCACACATCCTGTTTTAGTCCCGTTTGCATCCTGTTTGCATCCAGTGTTATAAGTGCAAATAGACCTGATATTCAGAGGTGATATACAACTTTCTATTCAGTCGAATTACTCGAAAATCCGTATAGGATTTTTAAAAATCCGAATTTGAACGAATTTGGAAATTCAGATTTTCAAGAATCTGGTTCGAATATCAGGATTTGTTGAATTTGAATAGGATTTTTGAGTTTTCGAATATCAGTGTACATCCCTATCGTACGACCATCCCCAGTAGCAAAAGGGGCTGGCAGCTGAGATAGGGCCTTCTCAGTGATGGCTCCCAGATTATAGAATAGTCTCCCCACTGAAGTGTGTTAGGCATCTTCACTCTATGTATTCAGGTCTTTGGCTGAATAAAGAAACAGCTTTTCCTTCCCACTTTAGGCATTGTTAGAGTTTAAATGTTGTTACCCGCCCGGAGACCTCCGGGTATAGGGATGGATGGATGGATGGATGGATGGATGGATGGATGGGGCACCATTTTAGATGCTAGCTTGAACCATTTGGTGCCTGAACTGCTAATATCTAAACTGGTTCCATTTAGCACCATCAACAAATATTTAACTGCACCTTCCCCATACTCTCTCCCAAGGTGAAACTCATAATCTACAGACACTCCACACCATCCTCTCAACTGGTTCTCCTCTCAAGCCTCAGAGTTACGAATATGTCTACAGACACATAAAGAGCAACCTTCTGTTGGGATCCATTTCAGGTACTGGTTTCATGAATTTCTCCTTTGGCTGTGAGGGTTACCTGGGTGCCTTTGGGATACTTTGGAGCCTGGCCTTCTCCGTTCTCTTCTCCCATGGTTTCATTAGGGTGACAGAAGAGGGGATGGAAGAAAAGAGTAAAGTTGTAGTTACTGTGTAGCAGAGGGATGCCATTTTGGGTGCGATCACATAGAGGATTTTTAGGCTGTTCCTTTCCTGGAATCGCCCCATCTGTGGGCGAGGGGGAAAAACCTATGTCATACACAGTAAGAAACAGGCTATTTACCTTCTCTTCCATTCCTCCCATCGCCTTCTTTTCTTGCTTCTTCCAGGCTTTCGTCAGCCAATTTTCTGTTGGGATTGGCTGGGGGCCTCCATAGCCTCCTGCCCCATCCAACTCAAATGACGTCCAGGCTGATCTCCTGGGAGGTCGTCTCTTTATGTTCTTAAACATTCCCATCTCTCTTTCTAGGAGGCACAGATATCATTTCCTGCTTTATGGGTCAGAACGTGTCCATTCCGGTCTACAAGGGAGAGATCCAAGCGCGAAATCTTGGCATGGCAGTAGAAGCTTGGAATGATGAAGGTGTGGTATCTACCAGGGGTTCTTTTACATATATCTGGGTATCTGAAGGGGTGTCTTCTCCCATATAGACCTGCTCAGGCACAGAGATCTCAAGGAGAGGGCCTTCTTGGAGTTCCTTCTCTTTCAGAGATACGAGGCAGAGGGACTTGCAAGAGGGCCTTTTCTGTGGTGGCCCCTAGACTCTGGAAAAGCCTCTGTCTTGAGGTTCGCCAGGTGCCTACATTGTATAATTTTTGGCACCTGGTGAAAACGTATCTTTTTACCCTACTGTTTATATAGCTTCCTCAGGATGCTGTCCTGTTAGGGAGGGGTGGAGGGTGGGAGGCAGGGGGTTCTGTTTTTAATTATGTTTTACTGTTCAATATGTTTTAATTTCATTGTAATCCACCCTGGGACCATTCAGTGAAGGGCGGCAGATTGAGAAGTTGAGAGAGATGACCCTTTTAGTTGCCCTTTGTGGAAGCATGGGCCAAGATGGCTGCCAGTTGGTTCCCAAAGGATTCTGGGAGGAATCAGTACCCTTCTATCTTTCTAAAAGATCTCGAACAGATGAATATAAAATGGGACAAAGCCACAAATCTGGCTGCTGCTCAGAGTTGCTGGAATAATTTCATTGCCCAATATGCTACTTAGCCTGGGAGGAGCGAGCTAACTAACTAACTAAACTGCTTCTGACCCTGTTGCTTAAACTTTCCAGAAAATTTAGACATATTCCACTGAAAATGCTAGTAACTCAGAGGGGCAAATAGAGTATGTATATCACACCCTGCTACCATATTAGGGGTCTTTGGCTTGCACAAACATTGGTCATAAATTTCCGCAGTGTGTTCTGTAAAACCCTTGAACCATTTTTACAGAGCAAAAGATTAAAAATACACAATTTTTTTTTTCCACGATCCTTTTTTCCAGGCAAGCCAGTCTGGGGGGAAAGCGGGGAGCTGGTTTGCACCAAGCCGATGCCTTGCCAGCCGACCCATTTCTGGAACGACGAGAACGGGAACAAATACAGGAAAGCATATTTTTCAAAATTTCCAGGTATCTCGTTGGAAAACCTTTGGGTTGCTTGTGGGGTGTGTGTTTTTTTCGGTGCACTGTTTGCTCTGTAGCAATAAAGCCTCTTCAACTAATGTTTGATCACAGCCCCGGAGAATTGTTGTGAGCGTTGTTATTTACTTAGGACACTGTATTCCAAAAGTGTCGTATCGCCCGCTCCTGCCAATGTTGTGTCCGCCAGATGTTCTGGTTGACAGGTGGCATGAGTTCCGGCAGAGCTTGCTTATTTAAATGTACAATAACAAGTGTGCATGAATGCATTTTCGACATTCGATTCCTAACGAATGGAATGTTTGAAAATCTGTATTTTTACGAATAGATCACATTCGAATGTAACAAGTTTAATGATTGCTCCACTGACCTTATCATAAAATAAAATACAAAAATACAATTTAAAAAATAAGTGGGTCATCTTAGGTTCTTAGGGACTAGGTGGGCTGTGGCCTGATCCAGCAGAGTTCCTCTTAAGTTCTTATGGACTAGATGGGCTGTGGCCTGATCCAGCAGAGCTCCTCTTATGTTGTTATGGACTAGATGGGCTGTGGCCTGATCCAGCAGGGCTCCTCTTAGGTTCTTATGGACTAGATGGGCTGTGGCCTGATCCAGCAGGGCTCCTCTTAGGTTCTTAGGGACTAGGTGGGCTGTGGCCTGATCCAGCAGAGCTCCTCTTAAGTTCTTATGGACTAGATGGGCTGTGGCCTGATCCAGCAGAGCTCCTCTTATGTTGTTATGGACTAGATGGGCTGTGGCCTGATCCAGCAGGGCTCCTCTTAGGTTCTTAGGGACTAGATGGGTTGTGGCCTGATCCAGCAGGGCTCCTCTGAGGTTCTCTTAAGTAAGCATTTCGTGCCACCACTAGGTGGCAGTATGTGACAGCACCAGGTTTGAAGATTGCTGAGTTAGCTCAGCTGCTGAATGGGTGTCCATCAGCCTGGCAATCTTTGTCTGCAGGGCTTAGGCTATTGTGCTCTAGGAACTGCACCCATCTATTTAATGTTTGCAAACTTTGGCTCCTGCTCTTGGCCCTCATGCACCATAGGAACAAGTCAAAAAGGATCCCTTTGCCAGTTTGAATGTCTGTGAGTTACTGCTGTCAGCAACCCATTCAGGTCATCGATCTATGGAATTGACTGCAGGAGGAGGTGCTGAGAGCAGCCAGGACTAGAGAAATCCATGGAGGACAGGTGTATCAACGGCTACTAGAATCAATGCCGAGATACTCCCTCCAGGTTGGAGAGACAGGCAGGGAGTCAAGAGCAGGTGACGGTTTTGCTTATGTCTTCTGCTTGAGATGCCCATAAGCAACTGGTGGGCCCCTGGCTGAGACAGGATGCTGGACTAGGTGGGCTGTGACCCGATCCAACAGGGCTCCTGTCATGTTCTCCTCCGAAACGGATGCCCAGATACCGCCTCGGCAGGTTAGAAGGATAGCCAGATACCTCCAAAGGCCATTTGTAAGGTTTTGCCTTTGCTTTTTGCTTGAGAAGCCCAGAAGCAACTGGCGGACCCCTGTGTAAGGATGCTGGACTAGATGGGCTGCGGCCTGATCCATCAAGGCTCCTCTTATCTTCTTCTTGAGAACTCGTACCTAGGTACCACCAGCTTGTGGAGACAGGCCCTCTGAAGGCCATTTGCAAGGAGTTGAGAGCAAGTGAAGGGATGCTGGCCTAGATGGGCTGTGGCCTCATCCTGCAGGCCTCCTTTTATGTTCTTAGGATCTCATTGGCCTCCTTTCTTTTTTTGTTTTTCTTAATATCCAGGTGTGTGGGCTCATGGTGACTACTGCAAGATGAACCCGAAGACGGGAGGCATCGTTATGCTAGGCCGCAGGTAGGATACCTTCTTGGAGTGATTATGTTGGCCAAGCAGGCTTTGTGACCCACTTGCTCGGTGCCCACCTGTTGGCAGGGCATGTGACAATATGATGCCAATTTAACTCTTCTGGCTGGCTCAGATTGTTGGCACTGGGCCTGAACATCTCAAGACTTCCATCTTTTGTTTTTCTCAGAAATTTTCAGTCTTAATGCAAGGTTGGATTAGCAGCTTGGGGCAACTTTCCCCTTCTTGGGCACCTCTGAACCCTTCTTGCTTGTGTTTGGGAGAAGTTCAGGATTGCAAAAAAAAGGAAAACTGTCCATAGTTCCTCCAGAATGAGCAGTGCTGCTTACCAAATGTTGCTGTGAGGCGTGAGGATGAGAGTAGCCCATGGAAGGCCAGACCAAATGTGGTTTGATTTAGGTGAAAACATGACATGAACTTTAAATGAGTATAACAGGAAGGAAGGAAGGAAGGAAGGAGGAAGAGGAAGAAGAGTTGGCTTTTCTACCCTGCTTTCCTCACCCTTAAGGGGGCTCAAAGCAGCTGACAAACCTTCTGTTCTTCTCCCTACCTGTGAGGTAGGTGGGGCTCTGAGAGCTCAGAAAGAGACGTGCGACTAGCCCAAGGTCTCCCAGCTGGCTTTGTGGAGGAGTGCAGAATCAAACCGGGAGATTACCAGATGAGATTCCAACACACCAACCAGGAGGCGATTATGGGCTCAGAGCAACATCCTCTGGTTCATTTTCACCATCTCTTGGCAGGAGATCTTCACCCCATCAGGATTTTTTTTTTAAATTTTTATGTTCCATCCTGTCAGTGATGCCAAATTTGATGATACAATGATATGACAGGATTTCGATTTATTAATTGTTTGTCTTTGACAAATAATGTGCAAAGAACGCGGAAGAGATTATTTAAGGCCAAGCGTAAACATATAGGAGAGATGTTTAATAGTCATAACATGACAAACAAAATTAACAGACCCCCACCACCACCTTTTTGAATAATGTAGTAGAACATGGTTAAAATTAACAGAGGCCTCGGAGCGTAAAATTTCAAAGACCTAAGAATACTTAATGGTCCAGCAATTAAATAAAAAGGAAAGAAATCAGCTCAAAGCTAGGAGTGATATGACAGATTTTGAAAAGTGTTCATTTATCTCCATTTATATGCTAATTTTCTATAACACCTGAGTTGTTACTGGTATTTGTATTTTTTAAGGGGTCTTTTGGTCTCTAATAAATCTTCTTGACTTGATATTAAACAATTCAGAGCTGGATATTTCTCCGCTGATAGGTGTTACTCAAACTTAAGTGATTGGTAGCCAGTGCCTGGCAATGGCGCTGAGATCATTTGGATTGCATTGAAGGTAGAAGGCAGTACGAATCCTTCTCTGATCCAGTGTGGTTGTAGTTGCTAGCATTTTGGAAGAAAGAAAGGGGTTTGTTGCACATTGTGGACTTCAGAGATGGTTCTGGGTGCTTCTAGATATGCCCCCAGTACTGACTTCTCCTATGGGTGAGAACAAGTAAGTTTTTACCCAAAGGATGCCCAGTCTGCTTCTCTGTAGATTAAGGGTGTGTTCCCATACAAGATTGAATGTGAATCCGGTCTGTTTTTGGGATCGTCTGATCCCATTTAAATTTTTATTCCCAGACTTTATGAGGACTATAATGCTAAAATCCACTGAAAAAAAGACTGTTCCCGGTCCCGTTTTGGTGCCCAGCCTGCTTTTTTTCCCCCTATGGGAACGTTACTGGACTGTTCGAGGAGGAGGAGAGCTGCCTTTCGGGTTGTCCCCCCCCCCCCATATCCTTCTGGCCAATGTCTGCTGTTAATGGGTGGGATTTCACATCTTGGAAGGTCTGCCCCCCTCCTCTTCCCATCCCTGCAATCCTGGAGTCCCGGAGATAAAAAAAAGGCTTGAATCTTTGAACTCAGATTTCTCCTTTCTGTGAATACCACTGCAATTACAAGAGATACATTTGTAGCAGCTAATGATCGCAGAGGGAAACTGTCTGCCCCCTCCTTTTCCCATCCATGCAATGCTAGAGTCCCAGAGATCAAAAAAAGGCTTGGATCTTTGAACAAAGATTCCCCCTTTCTCTGAATGTCACTGCAGTTACGAGGTTGTAGCAGCTAACAATCACAGAGGGAAACTTTGGACAAGTGGCAGGGATGAAAAGATCCTGTTTCTCCATGCTGGGGATTTGGGTGGTTTGAACAGGAACTGCAGTATTCAAATTCAGCCCATGTTATTCTGCAGCAAATGGGAACAGCCAGAATGCGCACTCGGTCCTGAATCCAGATTAAAACAGTCCAATCTGGATTAAAATAATAAAGTGGGGACACAGCCTAAGTTCCACAGCTGTAGAGCAGCCAGTGAAAAAGTTCTTTCTTGGGTTACTCCCCTATTTCTCCCAAGATTACTGTGGCTTTGAGTCAGTCAGTTCTTGTGGTTAGAGTGTCTGACTCTCAACCGGTAGACTCCCGGTTTGACTCTGTGCTCCTCCACGAAGCCAAGTCACTTATCTCTGAGTTCTCACAGCCCCACTATCTCACAGTGGTGGGGAGAAGAACATAAAGTTTGTCAGCCGCTGTGAGGCCCCCTTAAGTGGGGCATAAAAGCCAACTCCTCCTCCTCCTTATCCTCCACAAAGCCAGCTGGGTGACCTTGGGCTAGTCACAGCTCTTTCTGAGCTCTCACTGCCCCACCTGCCTCGCTGACTGTCTTGTTTGGAGGAGAACAGAATGTTTGTCAGCTGCTTTGAGTCCCCTTAAGGGTGAGAAAAGCGGGGTATAAAAGCCAACTCCTCCTCCTCCTCCTCCTCCTCCTCTTCTTTTCATGAATGCTAGGGCTCCGTATGGTGCAGATCGGCGCTGTGGATGAAGCACAAATAATGATTTAGGTCAAAAACCCACAACCTGCCGTTACACAGACAGGCCCTGTTTCCCGTCAGAACCAACCTCCCTGCCTGCTAACCAGAGCAACCTAGGCCTGGAATTCAGTCACGTCTTGAGGACGTCTTTCCCCTTGCTCATGTCACAGAGTGCATTTAGTTTCCCCATCGTACGGCAGTTAAAGGTCCTTTCTTAGTCTTAGATGTGTGGCACACAAACACTCCAAGGACTCTAGTTTCCTTTTCTTATTTGAGTCTGCAAATCTCGGTCCTGGCGGGTAAGTGAATGTTTGAGGAATAATAATTCCTTGCAGGGCTGTTGACTCCTATGCTAGCGATTTTCTTTCTTTTCTGTTGCTGCATATTTAGCACAGTTGGCTTATTGGAAAAACCAAGATAAATGGCATCCGTTTTGTCTCCTTTCATCAAATGTTGATTACATCCCAATGATTCTTTTCCTCTGTGGCGTGTTCTCTTTCAGTGACGGCACGCTGAATCCGAGCGGAGTGAGGTTTGGGAGCTCAGAAATATATAACATAGGTATGTGAGTTAATATTTAGCCACACGGCTTCCTCCCCTGCCTGAGCTTCATTCCCTGCGGCGTGTCCCCCCTGTTCTGTCCTTCGTCCCCTTTGTGACACAGTTTGGTCTTGTGGTTAAGAGTGCCGGGCTCATATCTTACAGTCATGGGGGTTTGATTCCACTCTCCTCCGTTGAAGACAGCTGGGTGGCCTTGGGCTAGTCACAGCGCTCTTTCTGAGCTCTCACAGCCCCACATAACTCACAAGGTATCTGTTGTGGGGAGAACAGAAGGTTTGTCAGCCACTTTGAGTCCCCTTAAGGGTGAGAAAAACAGGGTATAAAAGCCAATTCTTCTACATGAAGCCAGCTGGGTGACCTTGGGCTAGTCACAGCTCTCTTTCTGAGCTCTCACAGCCGCACTTACCTCACAGGGTATCTGTTGTGGGGAGAAGAACAGAAGGTCTGTCAGCTGGTTTGAGTCCCCTTAAATGGGTGAGAAAAGTGGGTTAGAAAAGCCAACTCCTCCTCCTCCTTCAGCATTTATAAAATTCGATGTCTCCTAGACCGCTGTCCCATTTTGCCATCACTTCTGTGGTACTGGAACATGCTGTGCGGCAATTTGTAGTGGCCGGACATGCTTTATGGCCACAAATACCACCATTCACTCTGTTTCTGTACTGGAAAACAGTGTCCTGTGGTTTCCCAGATTGGCCCAGAATGGAGGGAAGGAGGGCTGCCAAACTCCAAAGTCTGCACTCAAAATCCCGTACGCTTTCTCTCCTGTCCTTTCTGTAGCTCTGTGACGGAGCACAGACAGGCGGCGCGGGCAGCCATTTCCCACGCATGTCACAGGAGCAGATGCCTGCTGCTTTTCTAAGCCCGCCTAATCACAGCCAAGATGTCTACAGTGTCAAACTGGATCCTAGGGATTCGTGAGTCTGAATTTTCGCCTGGCTGTGGAAGCTCACGGGGAAACGATGAGCAAAACGTTTTGACTTCAAACAGTGCTCGGAAGTAAGGGCCTGTTCGCGCTCGGCTGTAGTCTGAAGTATCTTGGGTCTGTTGTACGCATGCTAACAGTAGACTCTGGTAGGCCTCACCTGCGGCCTGTTGTAGCCTGGGCTAGCACATGGACAGCAGACTCCTATTCCAGACTATATTCCAGAATAAAGCCAAGTGCAAACAGGCCCCGGGTTTGAAGCGTACCCTTTTAAAGTAAGGGCCAGTTTGGTCTAGTGGTCAGGGAGCCAGACTCTTATCTGGGAATACCGGGTTCGATTCTGCCGTCCCCCATGAAGCCAGCTGGGTGACCTTGGGCCAGCCACAACTCTCTGCTGACCTCTTACAGCTCCCACCCACCTCACAGGGTGTCTTTTGTGGGGAGAAGAATAGAAAGCTTTGTCAGCCGCTTTGAGTCCCCTTAAATGGGTGAGAAAAGTGGGGTAGAAAACTCTTCTTCTTCCTTCATGAAGCCAGCCGGCTCTCACGGCCCCACCTAACTCTCAGGGTGTCTGTTGTGGGGAGAAGAATAGAAGGTTTGTCAGCCGCTTTGAGTCCCCTTAAATGGGTGAGAAAAAGCAGGCTAGAAAAGCCAACTCTTCTTCTTTTTCATCCAGAAGGTCATCAGTCTATAGAATTTGCTGTGGTGACAGCAGCTGGCCTAGAAAGGGTTAAACCAACTCATGGCTGACAGGTGCATCCAGGGCTACCAGAGCACGTGCCCAGGTACACCTTCCAGGTTGGAGAGACAGGCAAGATCCCTCGGAAAGCCGTTTGCAAGGAATCGAGAGCAGCTGAAGGTTTTGCCTTCATCTTCTGCTTGAGAGGCCCAGAAGCAACTGGTGGGCCACCGTGTGAGACGGGGTGCTGGGCTAGATGGGCCGTGGGCCGACGCAGCAGGACTCCTCTTTCGTTCTTCATGGGAACTGGTGTTTCAAGGGCTGGCTCGAACCCTTTACGCAATGGGAGCCCGGCTACCCCGGCTCCTTTACGTAATGGGAAACCTGGGTTCTCCGGGCCTCCTCGGACCATCTGGCGAAGGCAGTTCCTTTGCTGTGGTGGGACACCCTCCCCACTCCAGGCACAGAGGCGTCGGTTGTCTCGGAGGAAGGATACTTAATGGATTCCTTTGACTGCCCCATGCGGCCATAACTCTTCCGCGCGCACAAAGAGGTTGTCAGCACGGTCCGCGCTCTCAGAGGAGCCTCTGCGGCAATGAAGGGAGGCAAAGAGTGACGCGGCCAGAGCCGCGTCTGAGTGAATCGCGGCACTGTTTGGTCCCAGCCCCGTTCCCCCTGTGTGGGCAGTAGCTGAACTTTAATGGCCTTCCTTTTTCACCCGCCATCATTTCTCCCTTCCCGACCTTTTATTCCTTGAAATGATCTCTCTGTCGCCTGGCTGTTTCTGAGAAGGCGGCCGGGGGGGGGACGGGACCCTTGTGTGGAGGTGGGCAGAAGCTGAGTAGGTCATCTCCATTCTTTATTATATGCCCTGCAGTTGGATTTTATCCAAAAAAAGAGGGGCCAGGCGAGGGACTGTAAGATAGTGAGATGGTATTCGTAGCTTATTTCGGTATATGCTAGACGTTGGAGCAAAAAATCCTTCGGTTTGTCTGGAAGAACACTCGGAGATCCCACTGGGACCGTTCCTGAAGGAACGTTTCCTGTGTGCAGCCCATAATGAGTCTTACTTGGTTGCTGTTTGCCACCCGCGTTTCTGTACAGATTCTAAAGGAACGCCTTCTTCCATGTCGACCTGCCCGTGCCCTAAGATCTGGAGGGGAGGCCCTCCTGGTTGTACCGCCACTCACAGCAGCAAAAAGGGTGGGCACCCAGGAAAGGGCCTTTTTAGTGGTGGCTCCCAGACTGTAGAATAGGCTTCCTCCTGAGGTGTGTTTAGACCAGCTGTGAAGATGCTCTTTGTCCTGGCCTTTGGCTAAGTAAAGGAGCAGCCTTTTCCTCCCCATGTTCAGGCACTGCCATGATTTTAATATGTTTAATGTGTTACTGGTTTTAATGTGTTCATTTTATATGTTGTAACTAACCCACCCTGAGACCCTTGGGTATAGGGCGGAATGGGTCCTTGGTTAATGCTATGGCTTGTTTCCCTCAAAGCCCTCTTAGTTAGGTGAACAATTACCACCTGTAGAAAACTTGGCAGGTTGAGGGGACTATGGAGACCCAATGTACCCATGGAAATCCAATGGCACCAAGAGACGAGATCAGGACCGTGACGGGACAGGCTGGTTGAACAGTTACTCAGCTGTCGCTGGAGCAACAGGCCCCTTGTCAGGGCTGCCACCTGCCATCTTAAAGCCATCTAGCTGGTTGCTGTCACCACCTCTTCCGGCAGCAAATTCCATAGACCGATGACCCTCTGGGTGAAGAAATCCTTCCCCTTGTTTGATCCAACTCTCCTACCCATCAACTTCATAGAATGCACCCTGGTTCTAGAGTTGTGTGATATCCACCTTTTCTATACCCTGCATGATTTTATCTACTTCATTCAGGTCCTCTCTTAAATACAGTATTTCCAGGCCGAAGAGGCCTAGACGTTGCAGTCTGATTTCGTTTGTTGTTGTTGTTGTTGTTGTTGTTGACAGGAACACAGCAATACAACACGACACCAAACGTGTCGGCTTTGATATTTCCTAACGCATCGGGATCTTCCCAAGTTTCTAAGATGATGTTACGTATCTGTGGATAATGCGGTCAGAGCCGAGCAGGGTGGCCTTCTGCAATGAGTCGGCAGATGGTCATCTTGTCAACGTTGAGCTGTTCTAAGTGCCGTCCAAGGTCTTTGGGGATGGCACCCAGTGCGCTGGTCGCCCCTGGGACCACCCCTGTTGGCTTGTGACGGAGTCTTTGGCCTTCGATCTTCAAGCGTCCCTATTCTGTGACGTTCTTGGTCGTCGGCCATCCTGACGTCTCCTGGTATCGTAACATCCTCAACCTCGCTGTTATTTCTTTTCCCTTAGTGGAAGCATTTGAGGAGGTCTCCGACAGCCTCTGCGTCCCTCAGTACAATAAAGACGGCGAAGAAAGGGTCATCCTGTTCCTCAAAATGGCCACCAACCAGGAATTCAGCCCAGACTTAGTGAAGCGCATTAGAGACGCCATTCGCGTCGCTCTCTCTGCCAGGCATGTACCCAGCCTCATCCTGGAAACCGAAGGCATTCCGGTACGTCAAAGCGATGTCTTTCTCTCCTCTTCCTTACATATTTTTTCCTCCCTCCTTCCCTCCTTCCCTCTCCCCCCCCTTGTCACCTTGGAATAGTAATTAAGGAGCAGTTGTCATCTCTTTTCAAAGCCCACACAAGCCTGGAAATTTTAGCCTCTCTCTCTTTTTTTTTTAAAGTAGATTGGAGTCTTATAAATAGTTTGTTCTTGTTGCTTAGCAACTTGTGTGTGCATTTTTTTTTTTTGCCCAGAATAAGCCCTTTTCTCTTTTATTCCCTTAGACTTTGAAACTGTTCGCTAATAAACACCTCTACGCGAGTTTATCAATATAAATACACATAGGCCCAGTTGGTGGATTGAGAAGTCTTGGGGGGCTCTTGATAAATATGAAATGTGGGTGATTAAATTTCTCTTCCTGGAAGGGAGAAAAGCTGTCTCCACCCCACCTGTGCGTTTCTGTGCTTCTGTACTCTAAAAAAAAAAGAGGGAGAGAGAGAGGGAGAGAGAAAAGGACAAAAAGAAAAGAATTATGTAAACTATTGACTCTTAAAACCAAACCAAACCTATGTAACAGATTTTTTTTTAATGGATTGTAGCTAGTTAGCTCCAGGCTAGGAACAACAGGTTGATCAAAAAAGAAATGTTTTATCAGCCCTACCTTCCTTTTTCAGCCATGAAGAGGCTCTTGGCAAAATCTCATTGCAAATTCGGCAACGCACAGAGCGAATGCTGTAAAAGGAAAGGGAGGCATTGCTCGGTTTTAATCAAAAGTGTGTTGAAGGATTGTTGCTTATTTCTGTTAGTTGGAAAGAAAGAAATGGTTGAAGTTTGTTTTTGTGAATGCGTTTGCAAGCGAGGGGGAAAGAGACGGGTGTTTGGTTTGATTTAAATATATATGTGCATCCTTTTCCTTTTTCTTTATTGTATTCGTATTTGGTAGCTGCTGTGTAAGTTTATAATGTAATATGCTTTTTCCCCCCTTGCTTGCTGTAACCTGCCTTGAGCAATTTCTTCAGAAAGGCAGGATGCAAATAAAAATGGAAAAACCAAGAGAATGTAACGTAAGAGGAGCCCTGCTGGATCAGGCCACAGCCCATCTAGTCCAGCATCCTGTCTCACTCAGTGGCCCACCAATTGCTCCTGGGCATCTCAAGCAGATGTCAAAGGCAAAACCTTCACCTGCTCTCAACTTCCTGCAAGTGGCCTTTAGAGGCATCCTCCAACCTGGAATTGGTACCGTGGCATCCATTCTAGTAGCCATTGATGCACCTGTCCTCCATGAATCTGTCCTATCTTGTAAAAACATAGGAGGAGCCACAGCCGATCTAGTCCAGCATCCCATCTCACACGGCGTCTCACGAATTGTTTCTGGGCATCTCAAGCAAAAAGCAAAATCTTGACCTGCTTTCAACTTACTGCAGGTGGTCTTTTAGAGGCATTCTGCCTGGCTCTCCAACCTGGAGGTGGTACCAGGCCCGTGATGTGTTCTGGGGGCATCTGTCTCCTTCCCCAGTTGCCAAGTTCAGGATGAAAGATTCTTGGGTACTTTTTCGGTGGAGTCAACATTTACCTAGTGTGTGTCCTCCGATACCAGCTCAATCCATGGCTACTGGTGTTCTGCATGCAGGTTGGTTCAGACAGCAAGCTGGCCCATTTGGTGGCTGGTGGTTGGTATCCCAGGGTAACTGGTGGCACACTGTAGCTCAAAGGAAGCGGCACTTGAGGTTTAAATAGGTGTCTCTAATGAGAGCTGAGATAACATCAATGTTGCTGTTTTCCTCAAATCCACATGAAAAACTACCCTGGTGAACAGATGATCCCAGGACCTCTCCCAAGTTGGAGGAGATCAGTCTCAAATCTCTTAATAAACCGAAGGCACGGAGTAGAGGGAGAAGAACCAAAGTGTTTATGTGACAGCTGGTATCATAGGAGCCTTAGTTTAGAACATTAATTAGCCCACACCCTGAGGGAATTCATAACTGAATTCTAATTATGGTTGAGGTAAAAATAATACCAACGTGAAAGAAGATGAGCTGAATTCTTGGTGATCAGAAACGTTATCCTGGATTTGTCTGGTCTGTTTCATTGACTCTTCTGTCTTTAGATGGTCATGGTCATGGTCATGGTCATGGTCATGGTCATGGTCATGGTCATGGTCTGTTTTGGCCACAATTCCTGGAAACTATATTTGGGCTTCCTCAGTATAACTTACTAGTCATTGGCCATGCTTACTTCAGGTCCAAGGAAGGGATGGACCTCATCCATCCTTGTAGGTCTTTCTTAGCGATCCTCAAAGGGTTGTGTTTCCATCTTTGTAGAAGAACAATGGGTATAGGAAGGATATGGGCAAATGAATGAGTACTTTTGGAACTTTAAGGGAAGAGGATGTGGTACCCAATTTGCAGAAGAAAGATTTCTGTAGAAGGAGCTGCCCATCAGTAAAACTTGCCTGGTTTGCAGGTGTTGTGTATTCGTGGCTGAGGGCTTGGGCCCTTCCCTCTGGGTCTGTGAAACAAAATGGTGCTAATGGCCAGGGATGGATTTCTTATTGGGCATTATGGCTGACTCCTGACTGACTGCATGGACACTTCCATGGGCACCTCTGTTCAGTTTTCTTTGCAGAAATGTGGAAATGGTTTACGTTTGTCTACTTCTGGGGAGAGGCTTGTGATTGAACCAGAACCCCTCTGGTTTCCAGGCAGTTTGCTCACCCGCTGAACTACAAATATCCCCAGACTCCACAGGCACCTCAGCGCAGTTTTCTTGGCAGAGAGACAGAAGTGGTTTCCCATTGCCTCCTTCTGGGCAGAGGCTGGGGTTTGAACCAACCACCTTGTATTTCGCTGTACCGCCGATCTACAGCCGCGCCCCTTCAGTGTCCGCCTATAACTCAGGAATTCATAGGTTAGATTTCCTACTTGGCTTTGAAAAATGTCACTGGATCGCCTTGGATTTCTTATTGCCTGTCAGCCTGGCCTACCTCACAGGGTTACATAGGAGCATAAGGAAGACAAGAGGAGCCCTGCTGGATCAGGCCACAGCCCGTCTAGTCCAGCCTCCTATCTCACCCAGTGGCCCACCAGTTGCCCATGGGCGCCTCAAGCAGAGACAAGGGCAAACCTTCTCCTGCTCTCGAATGCGAGCAATTGGCCTTAGAAGCCTCCTGCTTGTCCCCCCAGCCTGAAAGATGTGCTTAGGCCTCCGTTCTAGTAGCCATTGATACACCTGTCATCCAGATGGTGGTTGTGGAGACAAAGTGGAAAGAATGCCGTGGCCACCCGAAGTTCTTTGAATGAAAGATGGGATATAGAATTGCCGTAAATAAAAATTCCACAGGATATATTACTCAAGGTTATCCCCTTTAACACCAGGTCCCTGGCTTGTGGTGTTTTTCCTTGCGGCACTCGAAAGCAACCTCAGCGTGTCTCTTCTTTCCCCTTTTTCTTCTTTCTAGTATACAATAAATGGGAAGAAAGTCGAAGTGGCCGTCAAGCAGGTCATCGCTGGGAAGGAAGTGACACAGCGGGGCATCTTCTCAAACCCGGAGACGCTGGACCTCTACCGCGACATTCCCGAACTCCAAAACTTCTGAAGGGATCTTCCTTTGGTCCCTTTCTTGGTGTTTCTGTGTTCTGGTTTTGTACTGTGTATATAACATGTATATGGATACTGTATGTAAAAGGAATTCTTATATTTAAGCAAAGGTACTTCTAAGAAGCGACACTATTCCGGTTTTACCAAGTGGTTCATGCAAAGGCTTCCGGAAGTGCAGTGGTGCAAATTTTGGGTTGTCCGCATTCCTTTTCTTCCAGCCTAGAAGAGTCCATTTGCCCTTTTCCCCTGACCAGTGGGCACGGGAACGTGATTTTAAGGATGAAAATCCAACGCCTCTCTTTTGGACTTAGTTTTTTCTTTTAACAGCCAGGAAGATGGTCAAAAGCCATGCGGCGCCTAACTTGTCTTCCTTTCAATTGCAGTTAGGGGTAGGGAGTTTCTGACGACTACAACCGCTTCAGGAAGTTGTGTGGGTTGCTGGGAGTTTAAGTCCGAAAGCACTTGGAGAGCCACTTTTTTCTCAACCCAAACTCCATTCAAAATGATTGCCCATTGGGAAGGTTTCAAAATGGCGGACCTCTTGGCCCTGTGGCCTGTCTGCCATCCTAAACAGTCTTCACCAACGGGATACTTTCAATGAGGGAGTTTTCCTTCCTTCCTTCCTTCCTTCCTTCCTTCCTTCCTTCCTTCCTTCCTTCCTTCCTTCGAAGCAAGGAACTTTGGGAAAATAACTGGATTAATGAGTCTGTTCAGTTTTAATATGTTTACTTTGATTTTTTTAAAAATAAAGTAGGCTTGCAGGACTGTTTTAAATCTATGTATCTATGAGGAATACCTCTTTTTAGAACAAAGCACAGCTCTCTCTCCCCCCCCCCCCCACCCGGTCACTGTTCTAAATATTACTGGACACTGCCGTAGAAATTGGAAACAAAACAAAAAAGCACATGGCTTGCTTGGAGATTAAACATTCTTGTAATCACCTACATTCGGTGGGCATAGCTAGCTGAACGTCCTTCCAGCCCTTTGAGATTTTGCCCACAGCCTCTCTCTCTTCAGATGAGCAGGAGGAAGTTAGTTGCTCAGTTTTTTGAGCCTCAGTTTTTGGGAGAATCCAGTGGTAGTGTGGTTGGAAGCACTACTGCGTTGTTTAGCAATCTTATAATATATATATATATATAATATATATATTTAATTTTTATTTTTTGATGTTCAAACCTGGAGCACACAGGTGAATCTGAGACGCGCTAAAAACCTGTTGTATGGTTCTGGACCCTTCGCACAGGAATAAATAAACCTAGTGTAGTTGCTGGCTTTGCACACTCTTGGCTGGGGCCTGATTCTGGCATAGGAGACGTGAAATGCGGACTCATTAGCAAGGCCATAGGTCAGGGGACCAATCCATGTTCCTCTAGGGGCAACTCCTCTGCAAACCTAGCCAATGGCATGGAATGACAAGAATTTCAGAGGCCTCTGGGGGATCATCCTGCAGCCCAGCCTTGTCATAGGTTCTCCACAATGATGGACAAAAATGGAGGAACGTTTACTCTTTCTGTCTACCTTGGCTTCCAGCATCAGTAGCTCTTTTTCTTGCGATAATTCCATTCATTATTTGCGAGTTAAAAAAACAAAGCAACGCCTTGAATATTTGAGAACCAGTGCTGGCAAGCAGCCATTTTTCCCCCCTGACATTTTTTTTTTAAAATTCCGGATCCCCTCACCCTCTTGTTCCCTTGCTGTTTGTGAATTTCCATGTGAGAAGCAATGGGCGCTTGTACTAAACTCCTGTGTATCTGGGGTTACTTTGCACGAGGGAGCAAGAGACCTTGGTGGAATTCGTGATGGATCAGCGTCAAGGCCTTTGTTTTGCTAAAGTCAGGGCAGCTAAATCTACCTGCTTCCAGTTGTTTTTGTCTCTGGTCGTGGTGCCCCTGGGGTAGAAACTCCTGAGAGCTCTTGTGGAGAGAAAGCAGCAGATGGAGAAATCATTGGAGAGAATTGGTCAGTATGACATTGGGGTGAGCACAAGGTAGGAAAACTGGCTTGGTGTGGTGGAACGCAGGCTTTCACGGCCGTTGACAATCTCGCTTGTTGCCGTTTTGGGGTTGTTCTGCTGAGTTCCATAGTCCTGTGACGCTGAGCTTTTGGATATAGCCGTGAGATCCATCTGACTCTTCCAGAAGTCAGGTCCTACGGAGATGGATCTCGTTGCGCTACCTGAAAGCTCAGGTTCACAGGAAGAACTATGGAAGGTGGTAGAACCACCCCCCAAACTGCGACCAACGAGATGGTTTGGTTTGATTTGGCTGCGAACTGACAGTTGCCTGGTTCAGCTTGGTTTCGGCTATTCAAACGCGGTTCGTGTTGGTGCTGAATTTTAGTGGCTGAACTGTTCCTTCCTGGTTCAACCTTCCTTCCACCGGATTTGCCCAGGTGCTTCATTTCTCAGCCGTTCGACAGGAATTGGCTGTTACTCTTCCAGAACAACCGACAACCAGAACTGTGCCTTTATGTGGAGGGCAGGGACAAGTTCCCACCAAACAGCTGATAGATGGAATCTCCTCCCTGACTGTTTTCCTCTGGGTAGGAAAAAACTCACAGTTCTTCACTGGTTCTTCACCAAACCAGCCAGCAACCCACACCTGTTTAATCTGATCTAATTCACCAAAGTGTCTCAGGGCCAAGCCAATCTATTGTAAGGGTTACTTTGGTGGCGGATGATCAATTGGATTGGAGTGTAGCGGTTGCTGTCTACCTGCTTGGATCTCAGACAGGCCAGATAACTTTATATTTTGTGACCGCTATATAAGTGTCATTTTTGTTCTGTTTTGTTTTTTTGGGGGGGGAGTACATGTGTGATCTTGGGAAAAGGAAAATGACACAATGGGTTCTTGGTGTTTTCCTCTGATTTGCAAAAAAGGGAAAAGTTAACTTTCCCCCTTTCTTCTCCTCGACCGTGAATAAGCTCTTACAAATCTACGGAGAACTCCGTAATGGAAGGCTTTATAGCTCAGGGCATTTTTCATAGAAGGAAGATGCTATGATGGGAACTGTGTGGGAGAACAGTCCAATATTTGAACAACTCCCTTGTTGATCTTGAATTGAACGCTAGGCCAGTCCTTCTGCTTAGGAATTCTCCCTTTCCCTTTTTTTTTTTTAAAAAAAAATTGTGGTGGTGTTGAGTGAGCTCAATGATAAGGAGTTTTAAACATAATAAAAACACTAAACAAGTCTTTGTTCTCCTTTCTTTTAAAACAGAATTGTAGAGTTGGCTGAATAGAGGGAAGGACATCGAAAAGAGTTTGCTGGATTATGCCTAGGTGAATCCATAGCAATGGCGAATGATTGCACAGATGGAGGGGTTCTTATGGGTAGATGCGCGTGGTAGAATTTGCCTTTTTTATTTTCCCACGTGGTCTGGTTTTGATATGGTGTCCCTAATACTAAATATCATAGAATCATAGAGCTGGAAGGGGACCTCCAGCGTCATTGAGTCCAAGCCCCTAAACCATCCCAGGCAGATGTAGGTCCAGCCTCTGCTTCAAGACCTCCAGCGAAGGAGAACCTATGACTTTCCATGGTAACCCTTCCTGCCAGGAAGTTTTTCCTAATATCTAATCTGTATTAACTCCCTTGGAGTTTCATCCTGTTGTTTCTAGTCCTCCTGTCTTGTCTAAATGAGAATAAGGATGATCCCTCTGCACTGTGATGGACGTTCAGATACTTGAAGACTGCTACCATGTCTCCTCCTCTAGGCTCTTCTCTAGGCTAAACATTCCTAGATCCTAGATGCAGGAGGATAACATGGGCCCTTTCTGTGCTTACTTGTTAATCTGGATGAAGGAGCTGCTTAGTATATGTTGCCCGCGTGGGATTAATTTTACTCCGGATCCAATCTGTGCTAAGGGTTCAGTAAGGTGGGTTAGTTGCTGAACTGAAAAATATGATCTACATCCATGCCAGGACTGTCAGGTCTAGATCAAGGATGGGGCATCTACATCTAGAATGGATCTAGGAAGAATGTGGTTGTGGCATGGGCAGTTACGATGTGACCATGTAGATGCCTTCACAGCATCTTCGCAACGACAGCCACCTTGATGACAATGGTGCCTTCACAGTGCCTATGAGGGCATCAACATCTGTGGCGAAGGTGTCTTCATGTTGCCTTTGAAAGACCCGTGCAGTGTTTGATTGATGGTGACGTGGGCCATTTCTAATTGCAGGTCGAAGTTGTAGTAGCCACAGCTGGAATCTGGGTGATGGGGAACTCACACATGGGAAATGGAGTGACCTTGGGGCAGTCTGGAGAGGGATTTACACACAGTTGCCCATATTTTGCCGTTGATCCATCCTAGGGATTCTAAAACTCTTCCAACAATTTTTCTGTGAAGTACCCTTGTAAAAAGCTTCAGTAACTTGATAGAGGGTCACACTGCTAAAGTGCTTTCGAGCCAGTTTTTTGCTGTGTGAGTTTTCACAAGAGGGTAGAAAGCCAGACTGGCATGTGGGCAACCAACCTGCAAATCATCTCTGAGGTGTCCCTAAGATTGCACCTGTAGACAGCAAAAGCAAGCGTCTTGAAAGCACGCTAGAGGTGTGCACAAATGCCATTTTGGGGATTTGATTTGAATCGGATATCCAAAAATTCGATTCGAATCCTTAAAATTCGAATTTACCCAAATTAGATTCAACTTAAGCACGTTTGAATCTATTAGTTTGAATTTTTGGTTTTGAATTTGCAGTTACGAATGTTTACATTCAAATTTATGTCCAAATTTGGATGAATTCGGTCGAATTTCAAATGTCTTTGAATATTCGTGCACATCCCTAGACTGTACCATGTGGCCCTCGTGTTCTCATTCCATCTCTAGACCATCTTTTCTGGAGCATCCACAAGAGAAGGGTTGGGTTGTCTTGGAGGGGATTCCTTAAGACATCTCATAGGGGCTTGTTAAAACACCCTCTGTGTACACAACACAATTTCCTCCAGTTTGTGTACATGAAAATGCTACATCATCTGCACGCATGTATTCATTAAAACCTCATGGCACATTATGTTAATTCCTGCAGAATGGATGGCATTTACACAGCCCTCTGATCATTATTAATTAAGTAAACTTGAGGTAGTTTGTTAATTAATGCCAGACGGTTCAGAGGGGTGCTGCCTAATGATGGCAGAATGCTAAGATTCAGATGAAGTCTTTAAAGTCGCATCTTCTAAGGAAAACGCATCGGAATGTTTTTTTCTATCCGTGTGTGTGTGTGTGTGTTTGTTGCTAGTTGTAGATGAAGTTTAATCTCATGTTGCTGTTTTCTGTAAGGCATGGCAACAGTCTTCATTCAAAGCAGAAATAAATACCATTATGGTAGAGTGAAGAGGGCATTTTATGTTGCAAGGGATTTGAGAACTGTGGAAAAATAAAATCTTCAGTGTCAGCATGCCGTAAAGAGTCCTGGGGAGTATAGAAACTTCAGCCCTGTTTAAAGTGTTCTCTGTCCAACCTCTGCTCTCTTCTGCAGTATATTATCAAATATTGTGTACAATCCTTGCACCAGTGTACAAAGATGTGCAAGGTTTCTTGCACACTCTTTTGTGCAGTAGACCAAACTGGCTCAACATGAGAAGCCCAACATGGGTTGCTTTGGGCTTTTGGGAGAGCCAGCCAAGATACCAATGACACATAAGAACATAAGAGAAGCCTTGCTGGATCAGGCCACAGCCCATCTAGTCCAGCATCCTGTTGCACACAGTGGCCCACCAAATGCTCATGGGCATCTCAAGCAGAGACAAGGACAAACCTTCTCCTGCTCTCGAGTCCCAGCAGATGGCCTTAGAAGCGCCCCGGTTCCTCCCCCCCCCAGCCTGAAAGATGCACCTAGGCATTCTTTTTAGTAGCCATTGATGCATCTGTTGTCCATAAATTTGTCTAACCCTACCTTAAAGCCATCTAGACGCAAAGGATGTGGTCTCACCTCTATCATCTTTGGACAGGCTGGGAACTCGCGCCATTTTGGGCCTGTCTGTATCTATAAGACAAGGTGACAGAAGGCAGCTATGCACAACGGGGCATCGCTCCCAGGGTGAGGAGGTGCAAGGAACCTCCATAGACTGCAAGATGTGGCAAGGCAGCTCCATGAGTAGTGCTTGATGGGACACCCTTCCCAGGCTGAGATCATAGAATCCTAGAGTTGGAAGGGACCTCTAAGGCCATCTAGTCCAACCTCCTACCCAATGCAGGATTTCCTAAACCATCCCAGGTAGATGTTGGTCCACCCTCTGCTTGGAGACCTCCAGTGAAAGAGAACTCACGACCTCTCATGGCAAGGTTGCTTGGTGGGTGGTGGGAAGTGGCTGGGATTATCCAAATTCAGGATCGTCCCAATCAGGGAGGGAAAGTCCCCCAAAGAAACAGAAACGTGCTTTAGCGTCTGACCCGGAAGCCAGGGGTGGCCTCAATCCTGATTAAAGGTTGGCCATGACCACACCCAAACATCTGGAGGGGCCTTAGTTTTCCATTTCCGATTCAAACCAGCTAGAGGCTGGTTAACTTTTAGGCGCCTGCTAATTTATTGCTAACGGTTTCAAGATAAACAAATCATGGTGGAAAAAGCCAAGAGACGCCGCTTCCTTCGATCTTGAAAGAACAGGTTAAAATCCTCAGGGACGGAAAAGTTGACAATTTGTCTCCTTTCTCATCTGGGAAGTGCTGTTTTTTTTTTCCAAGTACAAAAAAGCAAAGCAAAAGGAAACAAAAATCCACCTGTCTTGAAATGTGGGTTTATTGAAATCTTTGTTTCTTCCTCTTTCTCTCTCTTTTTAAAAGCTAAGTCTTATGCAAATTTACTCAGCGTTAGAATGATGCTCTGGAACAATATGGCAACCGCTGAGGATTGAGTATGATTTGCCTTTGGCTTTCCTGGGATTTGGGGTCTTCGTTTAGATTCTGATCATGAGATAATAAACAGCAACTCCCGGAAACTTGCTCAGCTTGATTTGTATGCAGGTGAGAAGCGCCAGTGATGCAAAGCAATCGCTATGCGTTCTATTAGTCGGCCTAAAAGGTGAGCGTCCTCCCCATGATCCAGATGTGAAAGTAGCCAAACAACAGCTGTCTGGGCAATTGCTCTTCATTACTTTTGATGTTCAGGAAAAAATAAAAAATAAAAAAAGGTGCCCTGGCCTGCCTGTAGACATACGGAGAACGACAGCTGCTTAGAGGCAGCCTCTGAAGTCCGGCAATTTGAAAAGGTGCAAATATAATTATCTTTATTTTCATTCTGTGCCTGATACATTGGTGCTTTTTTTAAAAAAAGAGTGCTGTTGTGAGTGGCGTGTGTGAGGGGAAGGAAGAAGAAGAGTTGGCTTTTCTACCTTGTTTTTCTCACCCATTTAAGGGGACCCAAAGCGGCTGACAAACCTTCTGTTCTTCTCCCCATAGCAGAACACCCTGTGAGGTGGGTGGGGCTGTGAGAGCTCAGAAGAGAGCTGTGACTAGCCCAAGGTCACCCAGCTTAAGGGGACTCAAAGCGGCTGACAAAACTTTCCATTCTTCTCCTCCCAACAGAACACTCTGTAAGGTGGGTGAGGCTGTGAGAGCTCAGAAGAGAGCTGTGACTAGCCCAAGGTCACCCAGCTGGATTCATGGAGGAGAGCGGAATCAGACCTGATGTTCCCAAGGAAGCTATTTAAACAGCAAAAACCTGGCTGAAAAGACATGTTTTCACCAGGCACCGGAAACTATGCAGTGTAGGCGCCTGGTAAACGTCAAGAGGGTGGCTGTTCCAGAGTCTAGGGGCCACCACAAAAAAGGCCCTTCTGCATGCCCCTATGCCTCGTACCTCTGAAAGAGAAGGAACTCCAAGAAGGTCCTCTCCTTGAGATCTCAATGCACAAGCAAGTCCATATGGGAGAAGGCGCTCCTTCAGATACCCAGGGCCCAAGCCGTTTAGGGCTTTATATGTTAGTGTCAACCCCTTGAACTGAATTCGGTTCAAGTGCCAAGTTTCGAACCTTCCCAATTCATGCGAACAGCAAAGGCGACGGGCATTTTTCTCCGATCCCTCAGCTGCCGAGATGATGCTATATTTCCCCTCTCCCCCTTGTCTGGATGGGATCTAAGCCTTACAACGGGCAAGATACCCTTTGATATCCGACATTTTGCGAATTAATAGAATCCTCTGGCAAGTCCCAATGAAGCTTCGGGGACCATATTAATCTGCCCAGCGCAAACATATTGAAAAGCTTTTTAGTGACCCGGCTGTTTTGGGATCTCCAAATCTATTTCACGCTTCGTTTGCTTCAGAGGTTTTTGCCTCTGTGTTGGAACGATTTCATGGCCCCGCAGAGGCTTAGGGGAGGGAGCGGCCAACATATGGACTTTAAATACATCAGCCAGACAGGGCCGGTGATGGTTACAGAATACAGGATGGCTGGAAACTTTCTCGTGAAGGTGACAAAGTGTGAGATCACTGGACTTCATCTGCAGGGGAAGGAGCGGTGAGGACCATTTCTTAAAACTCCCAGTTCAGAACTGGTTTTGCAAAGGTGTGGAATGGGGGCGGAATATAAGGAGCTAACGTTTTGGATTCCAGTTCCCACGGGTACGCTCAGTCTGTACGCTCAGCCCTGCTGGATCAGGCCACAGTCCAACTAGTCCAGCATCTTGCCTTTCACAGTGACCCATCAGTTGCTTCTGGGCATCTCAAGTGGAAGACAAAAGCAAAACCTCTACCTGCTCTCCCGTTCCCTGCCAGTGGCCTTGAAAGGACTCCCGCCTGTCTGTCTAACATGGAGGTGGTACTCGGGCGTCCATTCTAGTAGCCAATGGTACACTTGTCCTCCATGAATTTGTCTAGAACAACATCAGCGTAGGGATGTGCACAGATGTTTTTTGGGCATTCGATTCAAACTGAATTTTGGCATTCACTTTTAATGAATCAAATGTTCAGAAATCTGTGTTTGTACAAATAGATCACATTTGAATGTGACAAAATTCAATTAAATACAAATCTATTCGTATGCGTTCATATGAACATTCGATACGTATTGGATATGAAGGAATATGTATCTGATATGAATAGATATGTATCTGATATGAATAGATATGCATCTGATATGAATAGATACATATCTGATATGAATATATATGCATCTGATATGAATATATATGCATTTGATATGAATAGATACATATCTGATATGAATATATATGCATCTGATATGAATAGATACATATCTGATATGAATAGATATGCATCTGATATGAATATATATGCATTTGATTTGAATAGATATGTATCTGATAGGAATATATATGCATCTGATATGAATAGATACATATCTGAAATGAATATATATCCATCTGATATGAATATATATGCATCTGATATGAATATATATGCATCTGATAGGAATATATATGCATCTGATATGAATAGATACGTATCTGATATGACTATATATGCACTTGATACGAATAGATACATTTCTGGTACATTTCCCCAGCTTAATGAATGTCCAAACAATTCATAAGAATATCTGGAAACATTTGTATTTGCTCAACTATCAGTTTCTTATGAGCATTTATATGAACATTTGATAATGATGATCGTAATATTCAATTTGAGTTCAAATGTCCAAATGCTACCAATATTCACGTGCGTCCTTAGTATGGAGTGTGAGACAGGTAGGTTGCTCATTTGGCCATTATACATGGTGGTGGTGATTCAAAAGTCCAAGTATAGAGAGCGCCCTCCGATCTGTCCCTCTGGTTTTATGGGAATGGATGTCTAGACGTGCGCCCTACCTGTGTGGTGCTGCCACAGTTAAGACCCTGTGCCCCTGAGGCCTTCCCCGAGAGCCGTTGGGCGTACTCAGATAAATAAAATGGTCCTCCTGCTTCTTCCTTTAGGAACTCTTAAGATGACAGATTGATTTAAAGGCAGGGAAAGGCATTAGGGGCCTGTGGGAAAGAGAAAGAAGACACATCAAATCCCACAGGCAGCCGGATGATGAAATGTATCGATTGCCACATACAGTTTCCAAATCTGTATTGACGGCTGCCGCGCGCTCCCCTCTGCCCATCGTAACCTGTGATTAGATTTAAGGGGAGACCAGTCGATATCCGTGCTATCCAAATATTAAAAGGCTTTGGCGTGAGAGTGGAGTCTTTAAGGACCGTGGCGGCGCTGATTAAATTTCCAGGTTCGGGGAGGGGCGGGCTGTTATTGACAAAGCCTAAAGATAGCGTTTGCCACAATAGCGCGCCAGTGACTCAACATCTCTCAGAGTGAACACGACTGCGGAGGAAATCAGGAGAGTTCTGGGGACAAGAGATGAAGGTGCCACTGGGTTCCTGGAGCAATGGAACGTGTTTCTTCCTAGAGACCGTGGCCACTGAAGAAGGAACATCCGAAACGTGTGTCTGTACCCGATTTCCCGTTGCAGAAGACATTTTCAGATCCGATTCAATTCGAACCAGATGTTCGAATTCAAACAAACAGAGAAGAATATCCAATAGGAATGAATATGTATTGGATACGTATCTGACACAAATGCGTATGTATCCGATACGTATCCAAAATAAATGCATACGTATCCAATATGCATTTGGGACCCAGATATCTAAAGAAGCGCCTTCTCCCATATCGACCTGCCCACGTCTTAAGATCTGGAGGGGAGGCCCTCTTGGTTATCCCACCACCTTCAGCAGCTAGGCGGGTGGGAACCCGGGAGAGGGCCTTCTCAGTAGTGGCCCCCAGGCTGTGGAATGGTCTCCCCTGGAGGTGCGTCAGGCCCCTTCTCTGTTTATGTTCAGGAAGGTGGTGAAGACATACCTCTTCACTCAGGCCTTTGGTTAAATGCTCCGTCTGCTTCCCCCATTGCAAACACTACTGCTTTTAACTGTTTTGTATTATTATTATTATTATTATTATTATTATTATTATTATTATTATTATTATTATTATTATTATTATTATTATTATTATTATTAATAATAATAATGCTGGATTTTAAACCTTGTACTGGTTTTAGTATTGTTTGATACAGTTTTAATATGTTTGTTTTTAAACGTTGTGAACCGCCCAGAGACCCTTGGGTATGGGGCGGGATATAAATATAAATAAATAAATGCGTATCCCGTAACAAATCTGCTCTGAAAGCATCAAATCCAACATGAATCCACTTTTAATCCACTCTCGATCCATTTCCAAAGCAATCTGGATCCTCTGCAGATGTGACTGGAGCAGCCACTTCCCTACCTCCCTAGTCTTAACGGATGACCAAACTATTTGTACGAATGTCTGGAAACGTTTGTATTTCTAAGAATGTCAGTGTAGAATCCGTGGATGAATGTCCGAACTTGTGCAAATTTGTACGAATAACAAATGTTATGAATATTTACGTTATGATGCACCTCTGGTTGGTAGCGTTTGCACCCACTTCCAGGGGCGCCGTCGCAAGGAGGCGGGATGGGGCCACACAGTTGCAAATGCGCTTTGCATTGCGACAACAGCCAAGCACGCGGCGGGCTTTGCTGCAGCCGTTGCTACGGCTCTTGAGACAGTCTGGGATGGACAGTCCGCACCTTGAGCAGCCATGGGTGACTGGGCATGGTTTCTCAGGTTGTGGTGTGAAAGCTGGCCACTGCCCCTGAACTTACTTTCAATGGGATGCTCTCTGGCCCACAGCCTAACGACTAATGTGGATTAAAGTTCAACAACAAGCCCCCATTGTAGGGCTGGGCATGAATGTGTTTTTGTTTTGCATTCAAATTGTATTCGTTCAGATAGATCCCCTTTCAGTGTGGCAGGATTCTATTTGGTATGAATTCAATAAGAATGTTTGATATGAACCGCGTCCATAGATCTGATACGTATCTGATCTGTATCCCGTATGTCTCTCCTACATTTCCTCTCTGAAAGCCTCAAATCTGCCCTGAATCCACTTTGAATCTGCTCTCAATCCACTTGTGAATCCACTCTGGATCCTTTGCAGGCGTGGCTGGTGCAGCCACTTTCCCACCTCCCCAGGTCCACGGATGTAACGGAGCTTCGTACGAGCGTCCTGAATGTCTATTTTGAAATGTCTCGGCGTTGGGTTCGTTTATGAACGCATGGATATTTGTGCGCGTCCCTACGCCATGGTTGTCTTACGCAGATGTGAATGCAGGATCAGGCCTCCATCTGCTCACGTTCCTTTTCTTCTCTGAAGCCCGCCACGCTCTGCCAAGGCAGCATGACTCCCCTGAAGAAATGCAAAGATCTTGAATCTCTGCAACGGTTCAGATTCCGATGTGACAATTCTATTAAGTTACCTACTTGACCTTGTAAACGGAATACCGTAGAGTCCATTGCTTCTGTCGCTTATTTCTGTATTCAATTTTCTTCTCTCAGCTTGGGAAGGCAGAGAGAAATCATAGCGGAACAAGGTGTCATTTCAACCTAGCTTGGGATGGCTTTAATTTCTCTTTTATTAGACATCACCTTTCTTCCTCATTCTATTATGCCACCATGATCTCTGAACATAACGCTTACACCTCTCATCTGGGGCTCCGGAAGGTTTCTTTCTTTCCCTTAGAAATAATAATAATAATAATTGTATTTGGAACAGCAGTGTTAGGCTGGCGTGCCAGTGTTTTTGTTTAAACGTGGCAGATGAGATTACTGTCCTATAGGATCAGATTTAAGGGGTAGAAAAAGACAGTTGGCTTTTATACCCTGCTTTTCTCACCCTTAAGGGGACTCAAGGCTGCTGACAAACCTGCTATTCTTCTCCCCTCAACAGACACCCTGTGAGGTAGGAGGGGCAGTGAGGGCTCCGGAAGAAGAAGAAGAAGAAGTAGTGTTGGCTTTTCTATCCCACTTTTTTCACCCATTTAAGGGGACTCAAAGCAGCTGACAAAGCTTTTCTGTTCTTCTCCCCACAAGAGAACACCATGTGAGGTAGGTGGGGCTGTGGGAGCTCAGCAGAGAGCTGTGACTCGCCCAAGGGCACCCAGCTGGCTTCATGGGGGAGGGCAGAATCGAACCCAGTATTCCCAGATAAGAGTCCAGCTCCCTAACCATTAGACCAAAGTGGCTGACAAACCTTCCGTTCTTCTCCCCACAACCAAACACCCTGTGATGTTGGTGGGGCTGTGAGAACTCAGAGAGCTGTGACTAGCCCAAGGCCACCCAGCTGGCTTCATGGGGGAAGGTGGAATCAAACACAGTATGCCCAGATAAGAGTCCAGCTCCCTAACCACTAGACCACAGCTGGCCATAATTCCTTCAGCCACAGTACCCAGTGAGGCAGCTGAAGAAGAAGCCACACCCAGTTAGACCCTGCCACTGGCCAGTGTCTACCTACCACCTCAGCAGGTGGAGAGAGATGAGTGAGTGTGGGGACTGTTTTGGAACAGGAGGGCTGCCAATGCTGGAAAGCAGAGATTAGCCCACCTGGGCAGGGAAACCGCCATTTTACTGCAGCTTTGGCCATTGTCTGTTGGGTTATGGGTTACTTTAAGGTTGATTCTGATGTTCATGAGCCACACCTGGAATGAGTGGCTGATGCCTATTTAGCTGATTTGGAGTCTTGTGGAATCAAGCATTTTGATATTGGGCTTTAAAGGTATCAGTCTGTTTATTTAAACACAAACATTATACTTGTGTTCCTTGATGGCCAAATCCTGGACTGGGAAGGACTCAGATAAAGCCTTTTGATCGGGTTACCTGCTCCCTTCTTACCTGTATCTTTGGAAGTCTGATGCCCACCTGGTAAACTGCCAAGAGTTTTCATGGCCTAGTGGAGTGTCTGATGCCAATGGCAGAGCCTAACAGGTGAGTCTACTGGGGTACCTGCCTGGTGCCTTCATTGTTGGGCACTACATCATTCTTGGGATGGCGCCATTGTTTACATGTTGATGAGAAGGATTGGGTACCACTAAACTGGAAAGAACAACCTTCCTCTTGCATGGGCTGTTTCTGTGAGGCTGTGGTTCCACTTGGCAATTTAATCTGGTTTTAAACCATTTTTTTTAAAAAGCAGCAGCGAGGTTTGGTTTTTTGTGTTCCCACTGTTACCGTATAATGCAGACTCACTTCCCATTGTTCAATGTCAGGCAAGGGAGAGACCCCCTCCCATCTTTCCTCCCCTTAGCAGAAGCTATTTTGGTGTAGTGGTTAGGGAGCCGGACTCTTATCTGGGACTCGGAGTACCGGGTTTGATTCCTCCCTCCTCCACGAAGCCAGCTGGGTGACCTTGGTCTAGTCACAGCTCCCTTCCAAGCTCTCACAGCTGCACCTACCTCACAGGGTGTTCTGTAGTCGGGAGAAGAACAGAAGGTTTGTCAGCCGCTTTGAGTCCCCTTAAGGGAGAGAAAAGCAGGATATAAAAACTCTTTTTTGGATTGATCTTTTCCCTTCCTTCCTTCCTTTCTTTGTCATCACCTCTGTATTCTGGCCTACCTTGAAGTTTTAGGCTACAGGCTTGTTTCTACTCGATTCTATTCAGTTCAATTTGGTTCAAATGAATGAATGAATGATATCTGTATGAATGCCAGCTCTGGGTTGAAACGATATGCTGAATAATAAACTTCTCAAATTGGGCAAAGATTCAATTCCATTTCAACTCCAAGTTGAAATAATTATCTTTTTCTTTTTTTTAAGGAATAAAAATTTCTTTTTTTGAAGCGTCTTGTAAAAGTTCCTGCATTTTCAATATTTTTCTGCTGGTTCTCATCCAAGCAGCTAATTATAAAATTCATTATAATAGTTCATTATATTCTTCTATTGTTCAATTAGTTTAACAAGTTGCCAAATGGAATACAAGGCAAGCAATTAGCTTGATCTAATGGCAATGAACTCGTGGAAGTGGGTTACCAAAAATATCTCCGCTTTTTTATGGCTCTTAATGCACAGATTTTTTTTTAACCAATTGGTGATGAATAGGAAGAAGAAAACATGTATTAAAAGCCTTGTGCCTGGATTACCTCCAGTTTTTCTCCAGCGGAATTTTATACCTCCTTTTGCTTTTATTTAATAAAAACAGAGAATAGGGCAAAAAAAAGGGGAAATTGAAGCTGAGTTGCTCCTTTTCTTTCTCCCAAAATAGCATGTATCTAATTGATATTTCTTGCTTTCTTCTCAATAACTTTAAGCTTAAGTAATGCTTGAGCAGATAGAACAAGGGAATTGATTATCTTCAGGATATACAAAGAGGATTGATTGATTGATTGATTATTTGATTGATTGATTGATTATAGCCATGTTTGTATGTTCAGGTGTTCCGTTCCTCTTCTGAAAACATGTCAGTTTTGCCTTCTGACCACAAGATATTGGGGAACTGACAAAGGTGCGGAAAGGGGCAATTAGAATGATGAAAGGGCTGGAAGACCTTTGTTATGAAGTCAGACTGCAACATCTGGGGGCCTCTTCAGACTTGAAAGGTGACGTTTAAGAGGCAACCCAACTGAAGTATATAAAACGATGCATGGTGTGGAAAAGATGGATAGAGAAACACAAGACACTGGGGACGCTCCATGAAGCTGACAGGCCACTCGGTTAAACCCAATTTAAACAAACACCCTTTTGTTCGGTTTGAATTGAACCAGCTCCTTTCAAGCAGGGTGTTGGTTCAGTTTGATTCATTCTATGAAGGGGGCCATTCTATGATGCTGATGGGTAGGAGAGTCGGATCAGACAAGGGGAAGTATTTCTTCACCCAGAGGGTCATCGGTCTATGGAATTTGCTGCCAGAGGAGATGGTAAGAGCTACCAGCTTAGATGGCTTTAGGCACATTTATGGATGACAGATGTATCAATGGCTACTAGAATGGATGCCTAAGGCCATCTTTCAGGCTGGGGGGGGGACAAGCAGGATGCCTCTAAGGCCATGTGCTGGGATTTGAGAGCAGGAGAAGGTTTGCCCTTGTCTCTGCTTGAGATGCCCATGGGCAATTGGTGGGCCACTGTGTGAGACAGGATGCTGGGCTGGATGGGCTGTGGCCTGACCAGCAGGGTTCCTCTTGTGTTCTTATGGAAGCACGTGTATCAGTGGCTAGTATAGTGGATGCTTAGGTACATCTTTCAGGCTGTGGGTACAAGCAGGATGCCTCTAAGGCCATTTGCTGGGATTCGAGAGCAGGAGAAGGTTTGCCCTTGTCTCTGCTTGAGACGCCCATGGGCAACTGGTGGGCCACTGTGTGAGACAGGATGCTGGACTAGATGGGCTGTGGCCTGATCCAGCAGGCCTCCTCTTATGTTCTTATGTAAACCATTCAGTTCAATTAGAACCAAACGGAGATAAACTGAATTTGCACCTCTCTAACTTGCCGGCTCACCAGAATTACTGGAGACACATCCTTATTTTTGAGCACTGAAAATATCAGTATACTGCCCCAACAGATCAATGGATTGTAAGCCTGCTTAGAGTAGTGTCACTCACTGAGCATGTGAATTGGCATGCCTAGAAATCTTCAAGACTGTGGAAGGAAGAAGGGTGCTTGAACGGATTTATATGAAGATAAATGATCTCCCTCCCTGACATATTCATAGCTTTTGAAACGGCTTTTGTTCCTGGTGTAAGATACACTTTATTTTGATTCAGCGCTTTCTTGTGTACATATAAGGTAAATTACAAAGCCTTTTTTGTTTTTCATTTTACATTACAGAATGCAATATTCTCCTGTTCTAAATTTGGAAGATATGTTATGTAATAACTGTGAGGAAAAAGGCCAATTTCTCTCTGGAAGAAAATTTGGCAGTGTAATATTGTTAGGCTTTATTTTAGGAGATGTTTTTCCCCACTAAATACTGCATCATTTCTCCCCCATCATTTTGTTAAAAAAAAACACCACCTTTATAATTCCAGCTCTCCTTTTTTAGTGGGCTTTTTAAGTCCATCATGTCCTTTAATCCAGGCCTTCTGGTAAGATCTGTTGGTTCTGGTAAGCCAGTTTGGTCTAGTGGTTAGGGAGCAAGACTCTTATCTGGGAATACCAGGTTCGACTCAGCACTCCTCCACAAAGCCAGCTGGGTCACCTTGGGCTAATCACAGCTCTCTTCTGAGCTCTCACAGCCCAGCCCAACCCAACCCAACCCACCTCACAGGGTGTCTGTTGTGGGGAAAAGAACAGAAGCTTTGCCAGCCGCTTTGAATCCCCTTAAATGGATCAGAAAAGCTGGGTAGAAAAGCCAACTCTTCTTCTGGTTTGATTCTGCACTCCTCAATGAAGCCAGCTGGGTGACCTTGGGCTAGTCACAGCTCTCTTCTGAGCTCTCATAGCTCCACCTATCTCACAGGGTGTTCTGTTGTTGTGGGGAGAACCCAAGGTTTGTCAGCAGCTCTGAGTCCCCTTAAATGGGCGAGAAAAGCGGGGTAGAAAAGCCAACTCTTCTTCTTCTTCTTCTTCTTCTTCTTCTTCTTCCATGAAGAATTTAAACCCTAGTCTGTTGTTTTCTCCTACTCTATGGGGCCATCCACCAGGGCCAAATGCCTCCTGCCCCCAGCCGAGCAAGGTCAGGGCCTGTATGCCTTCCACTGGGCATACTTGCTTCCGTCTCAGTACTTTTAATTTTAAATTTGCAAAGTCCGGCTTTCACGCCCCTTGAGTGCTGCTTTCTGATTCAGCACTACTCCGCCTCCCTTTGCTTCTGTCGCCCTCTGACAGATCCATCACTTTGACTGATGGATGAGCTTGGCACGGTCCGTCCCCTTAATGGGTTCCCTCCCGCCCGCCCTCGGCGCTCCTGCTAACACCTCAGCTCCTCGACTCGAGGTCCTTAGGCAGGTAGAGCGGGAGAGATAAATGGCTTGTCGTGTCAAAGAGATGAACAACCACACCCAAGATGGTTCATAAGTTGCCTTTTTCTCTCCATTTCTCTCCTGCGCTTCTTTGCGCTTTCTCCCTCAGTGAAGCTCCGCCATCTGCGATTCTGCCTCCTAGACAGTTCTAGTTAGTCTCTGTCCCCCCGTCGAACGTGTCTAGGCCTGGGTCACCTGGCCTGCTCCCCAAATGGGTTGCCATTAAAGATGACACTTCTTCCAAAGGCTGAGGGTGCTGTGGAGGAGAGGCGGCCGCCGAGGTCCAAAGGGAACAGATTGACGTGTGATGTCCCCAAATTCAGGCTGATGTAGCATCGGTTATTCAAATCCCAGGAGAAGGGCCTGGCTCGGCTTGATGAGGCTTCTTTGGCTCTGTTTATTTATTATTCTGTTCTGGCGTGACCAGACGGAATGCTCCTTTCCCTCTTCGGTCAAAAGAACTGCCCAAAATATCAGGCAATGGTTAGTGGTTAAAAGAAGCTTTGCTCACACACGTGCACACACACACACAGACAGACACACTTTCTTACACTTGAAACCTTGCAAATCTAAAGGAGCGATAGGGCGGGATAGAAATGTAAATATAAATAAATACATAGGTAATGACTATGATTGCAGTATAAATATCCATCCAACTAGTTCGCCCCATTTAGCATCACCTTTCCTTTTATTTTTTTAAAGCCAGGAGTGCGCACTCTGCTTCTTTTCCTTCTCCCAGGAGAAACTGTTCCAAAGCCTGGGGGGCCACCCCAGGAAAGTCCCTCTTGCGTGTCATGAGCAAGAAGGCCCTCACCTTGCAATCGTTGTACCTTATGAAATGCCCTTCCCTTTGAAATGTGAGCAGGCCTTGTTTCCTGCTTAAAATGAGAATTTCCCCCCAGGCTGACGATAGTTAACTTCCTGGCAACATCATTTGGCATCTGTAGAGATCTATCTCCAGACGGCGGCAAGAGGCAATGGGGAATAGGAACAAGGCTCTGCCATCGCCTCTTGCCTCCTCCTACCAGATGTGCGCTGCGGATCCTGACAGAGGTGCGCACAAAAGTGCCTTGTAGGAGACGTCTGGGATCCAGCCAGACACCTGCCCCTTTTCTTCTGTGGATTTTTTTTCTTCTGGAAGTCCCCAGCGAGGGAATTCTGAATGTACCTCGCCAGATGTACAGGTAACTGGGTCTATTATGGGCAATCCAGTATCGCTACTCCCTGCAAGAACTTTGCGACGCATTTACCGCCCTCATGTTGTATGGGGATGTCTGGAAATCCCATAGCAATGCTGAGATGCTGGCAAGGTATTTACCTCACATCTGGAGGTAATCTGGGTCGTGGTTTTTGAGTGAGGATTTAAAGGCATCCCTGTTGGATAGTTTCATGGTGTTGATCCAGTATTGTTGTTAATTGCCCTGGATTTTTTTTTAAAATATATATTTAGGATTTTATTAAAACTAAAAATAAACTCTATGCAGCTCCTCTCTCTCTCTCACAAATGCTAGGGGCATGGGCAGGCAAGGGGGAGGACCTTTTGTGTGGTGGCCCCCTCAGACTCTGGAACAGCCTCCCTCTGGAGATTCGCCAGACACCTACATTATATGCTTTTGTCTCTTCACTCAGGCCTTTGATGTTCGGCTCCCTCTGAGTGATGTCCTGCCAGGGAGGGAGGGAAGATGGATGGGATATGTTTGAAGACTAGAAGACAACAGATTTTCCAGTAGTGAAATAAATATAAACGGAGAAGAGGAATCATTGAGGAGGGGAAGGGAGGTTAAGAGAAATAGTGAAAGCAACGAATGACACGGACACGGGAGTGGAGAAGAGTTACTTGCTTTTACTAGGCGATGTAATTGCTTATATATCATAACACAAGATATACATTGCACAGATCACTCTGAGTAGACAGGAAGGAACCTTGACTAGAAAGAAACACCCAGATGCCGGTTGATCTGGTGCATGATGTCCTCCTGAACAATCTGTGAAAGCGATGCTCTTGGACATAGTATGTGCCTAGCGTAAGAGAGATAAGAGGGGTCAGCATGCTCTAGGGAGCGTCCTTCTGCTGAGGTTTGCCATCCGAGCGGGGGGGGGGGGGGCATTCTGACAAGCATGCTCTAGGGAACTTCCTTCCACTGAGGTTTGCTGTCCGAGCCAGGAAGTGTTCCCACAAAATAAGATGTGTATTAGGAATGTGCACGAATGGGGTGGGTGGGTTTGCATTCGATTTGTATTGAACTGAATGTAAGAAAATTTGTATTCATTCAAATAGATTCCCTTTGAATGTGGTAGGATTCTATTAGATAGAAATGTATTCATACGAAGACCCGATACAAACGCCTATGTATCTGATCCGTATCTGATATGTATCCTATATGTATCCCATAACATATCCGTTCTGAAAATGTCAAATCCACTCTGAATCCACTAGTAATAGTAATAGTAATAGTAATAGTAATAGTAATAGTAATAGTAATAGTAATAGTAATAGTAATAGTAATAGTAATAGTAATAGTAATAGTAATAGTAATAGTAATAGTAATAGTAATAGTAATAGTTTGTATTTTTATCCCGTCCTATACCCAAAGGCCTGAGGCTACAACATTAGAAACCAAATGTAAAATGAGCATAGTAAAAGAATAAGCGTGTCTGAAAATGGGGAGAAAAGTCTGTTTCCTTCTTTGGCCAAAGGCCAAGCAAAGAGCCATGTCTTCACTGCTCTCCTGGACATGTGAAGTGAAGGTGCCTGATGCTCCCCAGCATGGGAAGAATATTCCACAATCTGGGAGCCATCCCTGAGGAGGCCCTGTCTGGGGGTGCCCGCCCCTTTTGCTTATGGAGTGCGGTGGTACACCAGCGTCGTCACAACAATGCTACAGAGGCGACATCATTAAATGCTACTTTAGGGTACGAGGGCGTGGAGAGAGACCATTTGATAACTAAGGGCGCACCGAAAAGCACTGAACTGTTTTGTGGCAGGGAGCCCCCTGAATGCCTGATGCACCATACCGGATAGCGCTGGGTGGTTTCCTTTCTGTGGGATCCCTTTCAGGATTAAAGGCGGTTGGCATTTGTCTGGTCATGAGCTCCCTGGGATGGAGCGGCAGCCGATTCACACACAGCGGCGTGAAAGCTGCTGGCTTCATGACCCTTTGACCGGGGTCAGTGCCCGACAAGTTTTGGCCTCCTTGTGACCCTTTGGAGAGGAAAAGGGGGAAGTATTTCCTTTGTTTGGGCAGAAGGCAAAGAAGAATGGGAAGGGGCGGGCAATGGACCGGCAAGGCGAGAGAAGTGGAAGAGAGCCAAAGGTCATCTGGAGAACAGCTGTTAGCAAGCCTTCACGGCTTTCTCACGAGCTCAAAAGCCCCATTGTCCTTTTATGCCTGTCCCCTTGCTGATACTTGACCCCAGAATGCTGAGCCAATTTGGTCGAGCCAGACTCTTATCTGGGAATACTGGGTTTCTTTCTGCATTCCTCCATGAAGCCAGCTGGGCGGACTTGGGCCAGCCACGGCTCTCTCACAGGATGTATGTTGAGGGGAGAAGAACAAAGTTTGTCAGCCACTTTGAGGTCCCCTTAAGGGTTACAAAAGTGGGGTATGAAAGCCAACTGCTCCTCCTCCTCCTCCTCCTGTTCTTTTCTGTTCTTGTTTTTAGGGTGTCGGACTGTTATCTGGTAGTCTCCCGGTTTGATTTTGCACTCCTTCACGAAGCCAGCTGGGTGGCCTTGGCCTAGTCACAGCTCTCTTTCTGAGCACTAACAGCCTCACCCTGCCTCACAAGGAGTCTGTGGGGGGAGAAGAACAGAATGTCTGTCAGCCGCCTTGAGTACCCTTAAATGGGTGAGAAAAGCGGGGTAGGAAAGTCAACTCTTGTTGTTGACGAAGCCAGCTGGGTGACCTTGGGCTAGTCACAGCTCTCTTTCTGAGCTCTCACTGCCCCACTTGCCTCACAGGGTGCCTGTGGTGGAGAGAAGAACAGAAGGTTTGTCAGCCACCTTGAGTACCCTTAAATGGGTGAGAAAAGTGGGGTTGAAAAGCCAACTCTCCTCCTCCTCCTCCTGACAACAATAGCTGGCTAATGGTTTCCTACAGCGCTTTTGCCTCCAGCCGTTTCCTCTTACCTGGTGCAGCCAGCGATGCGGTCCAGCGCACTGGACCCCCTGGTGCTTGTCACAACGTCATCACTTGTCACAACTGTCATCACTTTCTGTTCCTTCAGTGCCCTGGCTGGCAGAAGAGCAGATGCCCAAAATGAAGACCAGCCTGCCTGCCTGCCCCTTCCCTTCCTCGGGGAAAGGCCTGTGTCTGAGGCATCCCAAAGCTTTTCCCATCTGTCTGCCATATCGTGGAAACCGACCTTTCCCAGATGGCGCCTGAGCGCTTCTCGCTGATGTTTTGCTGCGTTAATGATTCCCAGCTAATTCCTAATAATGAGCGCGAGAACATCTGGGGCGGATCAGGGTGCCTTATTAGGGTTTCCTTCACCTGAGCGGAGGAACGGCAATTACCATCCTACTACAAGAGTATTAGATTTATAGTTGCAAGGCATAAGGAAAGGCCAAAGCTTGACTTCGAGTTTCAGCAGGCAGACAAAGACAAACTAAGCTCCTTCTGCTCCGGTTTGGTCTAGTGGTTAGGGCTCTGGACTCTTATCTGGGTTTGATTCCACCCTCCCCCACGAAGCCAGCTGGGTGACCTTGGGCTAGTCACAGCTCTCTTCTGAGCTCTCATTGCTCCACCCACCTCACAGGGTGTTCTGTTGTGGGGAGAAGAAGGTTTGTCAGCCGCTTTGAGTCCCCTTAAATGGATGAGAAAAAGCGGGGTGGAAAAGCCAACTCTTCTTCTCTTGGTTTGATTCTGCACTCCTCCATGAAGGCAGCTGAGTGACCCTGGGCTAGTCACAGCTCTCCTCTGAGCTCTCACAGCCCCACCTATCTCTGTTGTGGGGAGAAGAACACAAGGTTTGTCAGCAGCTCTGAGTCCCCTTAAATGCGTGAGAAAAGTGTGGTGGAAAAGCCAGCTCTTCTTCTCCTTCTCTTCTCCGTCTCCTCCTTCTCCTTCTCCTTCTCCTCCTCTTCCTCCTCCTCCCCTGAGACCAGACTGTCGCCTTCCATGGCCTCGTGGACGATCCTCCCTTTGCTTCTGAGTCAAGACCCCAGCCGTTCACTTGGTCTGGGAAATGTCAACTTGTGATTGCAGTTCCCTTTGAACAGAGGCGCCAGTGGCTGAACAGTTGCATATAGGATGCAGTTTTATGTGTGTGCGCACCTTCTGTTGTTCTCCAGTTAATGGCATCTTGACCAGCACGTTGACCTCCCTGTATCTCAGGACTGAAGGAAGATGGATGTGTTCTGTACCCTGACTGTGTTTTATAGCCCCCTAGCTGCTTTCCAATCCAGAAAGTTTTCTCTTCTCTGCCTACTTGCGGCGTTTGCTTGTGACACATGTGAAATGTTGATGGTTCCCTTCTCTGGCCTGTAGCTGCCCATTTGGGCATCACACGTGACGCTCCACCCTCCATCAGAAATGCTGGACGACAATCTGAACACATTTTTCCCAGCTCAAGAAATCCAGGAGGAGCCCTTTATCCCATCATGAATCACTAAGCTCTGTGGAGTGAGATGGTCTACACCTATGCTTTTAGACAGCTTCGGTCCACTTTCAGAGTGAGAGAACGCATCAGGATAGTGCCAGACTTTGGCCTTTGCTTTGGCGTTTGTCTAACTCAGAAAAATCCTCCTTTGAGTTAGATAATGTGGAAAGAAAATGAACAAGAAGAGCAGTTTGCTTTTATGGCCTCTTTTCTTACCCTGAAGGGGACTCAAAGCCGCTGACAAGCCTTCTGTTCCTCCTGCCAGATCAGACACCCTGTGAGGTTGGTGGGGCTGTGAGAGCTCAGAAAGACAGCTGTGACTAGCCCAAGGTCAAGTGCAGAATGATCTGGGAGGTTACTGTTTTAATATATATTATTTTGTTTGATACGGTGGATTTTAAAGGTTGCTACCCACCCTGAGACCTTCGGGTATGGGGGGGGATAGAAATATAAATGATGGATGAATAGATGGATAGATGGAGGAATGGAGGATAGATGGAGGATAGATGGAGGGAGGGAGGGATAGATGGATGGAGGGAGGGATAGATGGAGGGAGGGAGGGATGGAGGGATGGATGGTTGGAGGGATAGATGGATGGGTGGAGGGATAGAGGGATAGAAAGATGGATGGAGGGATAGAGGGATAGATAGAGGATAGATGGAGGGATGGAGGGATGGATAGATGAAAGAAAGATGCCAAGCTGCATGTCTGGAAACTGCCTGTGTCCTTAAGTTCTTCCCCAGGAAGGTCGAAGGGAGGAAACCCAGAAATGCTCAGTGGCCTACAGGTGGGTGGGAGAGTATTCTGCCCAGGTGGCTGTCTTGCTAAACTGGTCATGTGCCAAATCAGTGCACAGGTTCGCGGACTTAAAAAAAAGAAAAATAGTATTGCAGCATTGCACATAATGGTTTTTAGGCTTTTAGGTCTCTCTGGTGCCTCAGCTGCTTCTAAAAAAAAAAAGCCTGCTCCGTGGTAGCATAGAAGGTAAGGGGGGGGGGGAAGCTATGAAGAGACAGGTGGCGGCGGGGAGGGCCGTCTGCCTCCACACACCTTCACCAGCTGTTGCTTGTCTTACACTGACAGAATGAGGAATGCAGGGCAGGCGGGCAGAGAGAGAGACGGGCGTCTGCAACAGGCCTCGTATGGGCCCTTTCTTCTCCCCAGGGCTCTTCACAACAGCTGCAATAATAATAATAATGATGATGATGATGATGTTGGATTTATACTCTGCTTTTCTCGCTCTTTAAGGGGACTCAAAGCTGCTGACAAGCCTTCTGTTCTTCTCCCCACAACAGACACCCTGTCAGGTAGGTGGGGCTGTGAGAGCACAGAAGAAAGCTGTGACTAGCCCAAGGTCACCCAGCTGGCTTAGGGTAGGAAGAAGAAGAGTTGGCATTACACTACACTTTTCTGATCCTCAAGGGGACTCAAAGCAGCCAGCAAAACATTAACAACCAGTTTCCCTCTTGCATTATGATGACTAAAGGGCAAAACCTCATTTAGCTTGTCTTATCTCATTCAAATAATCAATAATCCAGTCCATCAGCTATGATAATGCATTACTATCAGGTAAGGAAGAAATAAATGAAACCAGGGGAGGCCGAATATCCAAAGACTGTATTTTTGGGACCTGCCCACTCATTACTTTATCTGGGGAGTTTTTTTTAGGTCTCCTGTATTTGAAATAAATCCACCCAAACTCTGTATAACTGGGCTTGTACCATCAGGTTACTCTAAGAACATGAATATGCAATGGTGTGCTTGCATCATTAGTATAAGAGCACTATTTAGTCTGAGGTAGTTTGTTCTAGTGGTTAAGGAGCTGGACTCTTATCTGGGAATATCGGGTTTGATTCTGCCCTCCCCCACGAGGGCCAGCTGGGTGACCCCTTGGGCTAGTCACCTTCTGAGCTTTCACAGCCCAATCTACCTCACGTGGGGTCTGTTGTGGGGAGAAGAACAGAAGCTTTGTCAGCCACTTTGTGTCCCCTTGAATGGGTGCGAAAAGCAGGGTAGAAAAGCCAACCCTTCTTCCTCCATGAAGCCAGCTGAGTGACCTTGGGCAAGTCACAGCTCTCGCAGCCCCACCTACCTCACCAGGTGTTCTGTTGTGGGGAGAAGAATAGAAAGCTTTGCCAGCCACTTTAACCCCCATTGAATGAGTAAGAAAAGCAGGGTAGAAAAGCTAACTCTTCTTCCTCCATTAAGCCATCCGGGTGACCTTGGGCTAGTCATACCTCCCTTCTGAGCTCTCACAGGCCCACCTATCTCACAGGGGGTCTGTTGTGGTTTGTCAGCCGCTTTGAGTCTCCTTGAATGGGTGAGAAAAGCAGGCCAGGTCTTCTTCTTCTGTAATATTATTAAATAGATTAACTGGATGGGCCAAAATTGACCAGGCGATAGTGGTGATTTCTTCACCCAAAGCAAGAAATTATTGGATTTGCCATTCCTGAAGATCTGAATGAACATAACTTTAAATTTTAAATCCTTTTCTTCTTCCTCCTCCTCCTCCTTTAAAGCTCTGTGTAAAGATTCCTTATTTTGGGGTAGGACCTTCCGTGGACAATTCCCTGACCCTCCTCAGATGCCTAAATTTGGGTACGTGTGTTTGGATTCCGGCCCAATACGCCTGCCGTATCCGAGATCAGTTTAACAGTTCTTATCATCATTTGATTAATTATTAGCTGCAACCCTCTCTCTCTCTTTTTCCTAATTCCACAAAAGAAATGGGCTGTTGAATGGTGTGTATCATAGCTAATTAAACTTACTTTTGCTCATTAAAACCGAGTTAGCTGCTAAATGCACCGTGACGTTATTTTAGGATCGTCGGTACAAAAGACGAACAAGCGCAAGGTGATCTTGATTATTATGGTGGAGAGTTCCCTTTAATTAATCTTATGTTTCCTTAAGGAAATGTAAGATATCTTTGGAGTCTCTCTCTCTCTCTCCCTCCCTCCTCCTTTCTGCTGCTTTTCTTTCTCTGCCATTTGTCTCTTTTTCTCTCTCTGTCTCCTCCTACCCTGAATGAATTCCACGAAAGGCATTGCCCACAATTGGATAATGTTACCTCTTTTCCCCTTAAGGGAAAAAAGGGGTTGGTGGTGAGGAAACCAACATTTGTGTGCGCATCAGAACCCACAGTGGGATGCATGGTTTAAAAAATTCATGACAATCATAAGAATGGTTAAGCAGACAAATGGGATTTATCCCTAGAGCATCGGGGAGAGGAGGGGGGGCGGTGGAAACATCGCTCCCTCCACAACAACTGGTTTTAGAGAAATGGGGGTGGGGGGTGGGGTGGATGGCAGGTACAAAAGGGAGAATTTTGAGAAATCCTGTTCACAAAACCACGGAGGAGTCCCAGGAGATACATGTGAGCTCAGTCTTTCTGGTTTTTTTCCACCTCCTTTCTGCACCAGCAATTTTCTTGAAATCATATTAGCAACTTGGGGTGGTGTGGAAAAGCACGTTTAAAAGGTGTGTGTGTTTAGGTTTCTTTCCAGGTGAGATCATCACATTCGGGAGGTGAGCATTGTTAATAATGGCGACAATTATGATAGCAATGTAGGGTTTTTTGTTTCTGGTTTTGAAAAAGAAGAAGAAGAAGAAGAAGAAGAAGAAGAAAGGCTGGCTTTTATACCCTGCTTTTCTTACCCTTAAGGGGGGACTCTAGGTGGCTGACAAACGTTCTGTTCTTCTGCCCATAACAGATCACCCTGTGAGTTGAGTGGGGCTGTGAGAGCTCAGAAAGAGAGCTGTGACTAGCTCAAGGTCATCCAGCCGGCTTTGTGGAGGAGGATGGAAACGAACCATGAGACCTTTAGATAACAGTCCAGTGCTAACCACAAGACCAAACTGTCTCACTCCATGCTCACCAGACATTTTATTAATTAATTTATTTAGAAACCTTATATCCCGCCTTTCACTGAGTGGTCCTAGGGCGGGTTACAATGAGATTAAAACCTATTGAATATTAAACATAATTAAAAATATAACACCCTCCCTCCTTCCCTAACAGGACAGCACCCTGAGGAAGCTATTTAAACAGCAAAAGCTGGGGGTAAAAATATGTTTTCACCAAGCACTGAAAACTACGCAGCATAGGCACCTAGCGAACCTTGAGCAGGAGGCTCTTCCAGAGTCCAGGGGCCACCACCATAAAGGTCCTCCTGCAAGCCCCTGTGCCTCGTACCTCAGAGAGAAGGGACTACAAGAAGGCCCTGTATGGGAGAAGGTGATCCTCCAGATACACAGGGCCCAAGCTGTTTAGGGCTTTATACCTTAGGGTGTGTTTCCATTCAAGATTTAAAGAGCTTTGGAATTCTTTTGAGTGCTCACCATTCCCAAAGTTTTAAAAGAATCTGCAGTTTCAAAGGATTAAAGGTCCTGAAACATGGATTATCTATATTTGGATCAAAAGAGGTCTCGCTGCTGGAATTAGAAATAACCCTCATTATTTAGCAATGGGAAGGCAAGTGGGTTTTGGGGGGAGGGCATCGTGCTTTAGGGGCATTCTCTTCAGTCTCCCCTGATCCAGTGATAAGCTGTGATTTCCTGTGCTTGGCTCCCCACCATTGGGTTGCCTGAAAGGGAGGGGAGAGGTGAAGGATCAACAGAGCCTGCAGATTGTAACGATGTAACAAGAGATCAGTGTAACAAATTGGCAGCTTCATTCCTGGGGTTGCGAAGCCTGCGTACTTCCTCCCTCCTTCCTTCCATTCGCGCCTTTTGCCTGCATTCCTCCATTTTTGCACTGAACTGCCTCTTTCCCTCCTTCCATCCCCCCTGCCATTTTGCGCTGCTTTGATCTACCAATCTAGCATGAAACAAAGGGGAAGTGATCTTTAATCTTCTACTTCCTTGTTAACAAAAGAGGCAGTGCTACGGCTTGTGGAGAAGCAGTGAACCAAAACTGCTGCCGTGATCTGAATTGAGGACGGGCTTATATAGGGGGTTGGGTTTGAATTGCCTATCCTGATGAAGTCAAGGTATGACAGTGCCCAGTTGCTGACTGCATGAGGAGGGGGTTCTGCTGAGGGGAGGAGGGAGGAGATGGGGTCCCCCCCCCGCGAGTCTGCATTATAAGCTAACTGGGAGTACAAAAAACCAGACCTCGCTGCTGATTCAAAAAACCCTGGTTTAAATCTGGTTTAAATTGCCCTATGGGAACCAACAACTTGAATTGGGCTTGGTAGCAATTAGGTAACCAGTGTGGATCTTGTCGTGCCTTGTGTTGCCAGTGCCTCTTCCTCCAAGGAAGAAGAGGCAGTTGGTCTTCCCAGCCAGCCAAAGCGAGGAAGGCAAGCCTCCTGGGTTAAACAGGAACAATGAGTCTGTCTCCCAAGATGGAGACAGCTCAGATTCGGATGCTGGCGGACGCCCAGTTCAGAGTGTTCTCAGGCAAGAATGAGAGCACCTGAGACGCTCAGCACCATTACAGACCAAGTGCCTGCCTCTCCCAGCCCTATTTAAGAAACACTCAGTCCCTGGAACGGCTGTTGCAGACAACAGCTCATTTTCCCTGCAACCCCGGTCCCTGTGTATTCTCTGTGTTCCTGACTCTCTGACCAGTTGATGACTACAAAGACCCTCTGGCAAACCGAACTCAGCATTCCTGACTATGCTTTGATGCTTGAACTCTGGATCTTGACCTGGCTGCTGCTACCACTAGCCCGGTGAGCATTCATGTGTGCCTGCTTGCAGAATACCGCCTGCCTGGGACATGACAGATCCTTTAAGCGTGATGTGAGTCTGTCCAGAAACTCCCATCTGTAACAAGTCCTTCAAAGGGAGAGGCTCTCCTACTTTCTTCCCTAGCCTGGCCATTGCTGCTCATGGAAAAAAAAAAAATTAATAGCGATGAAAACTACTTTCTCAGCCCTGGAAGCCAAGCCCCGTTTGGGTCCCCATTGCAGCCACGTCGTCGCTTATGTTTGCAGGTTGTTAAACCCTCGTTGCTTCGGACGAGATGATTTGTTGTTATTTTTCATTGAAATTAAAGCCCATCCAAGTGAGCGGTCAAGAGAGGAGATGTTATTCACTTCACCCGTGTCAAGCCTCTGACAAGCGCCTGTCCTCCAGCATTAGTGCGCCTATAAATTTCATTCTTTCCCATTGGGCGGCATTGCTGGAATGGAGGTTTAATTTCCCCTGCTGCAGTGACATGGCTGGGCGCTAGGGGGCACTCTTGCTATTGGTTTGTCAATAATCTATACTTTTATTAATTTTTCTTCCTTTAAAAAAAAAAAGGGAGCAGAGAAAGAAATTTGCTGTGAAAAATAGAGGTGATGGATTATGCACCTTTCCCATGCAGAAAGCCTTTTAAAGAAAAGTCTAACTAATTTAATAAAATAATTGTAACAATAGGTGCAGAAAAAGAGTGGGGGGGAAATGGATCTCTGTCTCTTTTTTGGCAACAATACTGTATGTATATATATATATATATATCCTGGGAAAGCCTCTAAATCAAAAAAGAAATGGGCTTGGATGATCGCAGAGGTGATGGTCTGTGGCTGAATTCGGTGTAATGGGGGCCGGACGCACGCTTTTAAAAACACGAAATGCTCAGCTTTCCTTTTCTGAAATAAATAAATAAATAAATAATCGTGGGTGAATAACGCAGTGCATAAACTCATGCCAGGTCTGCTTGAATGGAAGGTAGAACCTTCGGTTGTCCTCTGTCCAGAAAGGAAGTTCTGCACGGTGGTTGAAGTATTGAAACCAGGGGTGTTTTTCCACTGTCACTAGAAGTACCCATTAAGTGCCCATTAATGTACTTAATGGGTACTTCTAGTGACAGTGGAAAAACACCCCTGGTCCCTTTCTGCACTCGTTTTAATTCTGGATGAAGGAGCCTCTTAATCTAGATCGTGGGCCTCCTATCCACATTGTTAATTCGGATCGAGGAGGCCCCACCCTCTCGTAGTTTGGCTTTGCCTGCACAAGAGGGAGTCGGATGTGGATTATGAGGCCCTTGATCCAGAATCTGTTGCAGACCCGCTTAATTTGGTCTACAGGCAGATCAAGAGTGTGGAAGGTGTGCAGATTTGGAATGACTGGGGGCTGCTTTTCAGTCACGCGCCAGGGTGCCCTGCTGAAAACCACCACCACCCTGCCTCCAAGAAGAAGAGGAGTTGGCTTTTCTACCCTGCTTTTCTCACCCATTTAAGGGGACTCAAAGCAGCTGACAAACGTTCTGTTCTTCTCCCCGCAACAGACCCCCTGTGAAGTAGGTGGTGCTGTGAGAGCTCAGATAGAGGGCTGTGACCAGCCCAAGGTCCAGGCTTCTCACCGGCGAACTTTGTTTTTGTTCTTCTTACCAACTTTTGTCTGACAAAGGGATGTAAACATGCCTGTCCCCTATGCGTCTCTGTCAGACGGGCTTCATAAATTTCCAGCCAATCCCGCTGTCCCCGATTCCTATTCTAATCTCTGCCTTCAGAAACCCCACAATTACATCCAACCAGGCCAAATGGGATAGGCGGGAGCAAAAGTGGACAAAATGACGGTTAGATTTAGGGATTATGCCCATCAGGACACCGCTGCCTTCCTTCCAGCTGAGACGCCGCTCCAGACGTTGGGAATTAAAAGAGATGCAGCAGACGGTATGTGCATATAGCTTAGCCCTTCAGCCCCCCATGCCACCTGCATGCTGGGAAATTAAAAAAAAAATCAGGACAGGCGCTGGGTCCGAGAGACCATGGATTAGGACTGCGGTCTAATCTTTTGCAAGGTTGGAAGCCGGAGATGCGATACGATGCTCTGCTGCGATCGGCCATCCTTGGGAGAAAGCAAATGACCTGGTTTGCACCTATCAGCTGGCTTTGTAAACAGTTCCTCTTGCCGGAGGGAGAAGAAGGAGGAGAAGGAGAAGGAGAAGAAGGAGGTGTGGAGAGAGATTCGCCTGAGATAACACAGATCTTCTCCAGGAGCCGCAACAGGTGCAAATTGTCAACGTATACACCTAGCCTGCAAGAGGTACAGGTAAGTAATCTGGATTTCACAGATGTAGGCCCTTTCTGTGCTTGGCCTTATTCTGGAGTATACAGTGGTACCTTGACATACGAGTTTAATTCGTTCCGTAACCTTGCTCTTATGTCAAATCGCTCGTATCTCAAAGCAATTTTCCCATTAATCCATTCCAGCTCCCAAAACACCACCTCAGTTGTTTGTACTGTACTGTATTTACATACTCGTATCTCAAATCTTGCTCTCATCTCAAAGCAAAATATCACTCGCTCGGCGGCTTGTATCTCCAAAACACTTGTATGTCAGGGCACTTGTATGTCGAGGTACCACTGTATCTTGGGATAGGGAGTCTGTTGTGTGCACGTTAATGCCAACTGTGACAGGCCTCACGTGGACACCAGGCTCCTATTCCAGATATATTCATTTTCATTTTGTCTACCGCGCCCCCCCCCCCGAAAAGAAAATTTGCCCAAGGTGGTTTGCAACAAACAGAAAATATACAATGCAAAATAATGATCAAAACATTCTAATAAAAACACATGATAAAAATTGCCCATTACACAAAATGTTGCAAAATAAGCCAAACACACACACTCACACAGATCGAGGCAGCTGAGCCCAAGGAGAGTCCAGAGCAGCTGGCCAAAGGCCCCCAGGTCCACAAAGAATCACGTCCTCCAAGACGTCCGTGTCCAGCCAGGTTGGAAAGTCATCCAGAGGGCAGAGGGGTCTAGGAAGCCACCCTTAGACCACCCCCAGGAGAGATGGCATAAGCAGCTGTCCTTTATAGTCTCTGGTGTAGCTGAGACCAGGTGGAGTCCAGAGTAGCTGACAAGAGGGACCCAGTCCTGCAAGGAAGTAGCTCCAAATTTTCAGGGCCCATCCAGGCTGGAGAGTCATCCAGAGGGCAGAGGGGTCTAGGGTGCCACACAAAGCCAGCCCCACCTACCTCACAGGGTGTCTGGTTGGGGAGAAGAACAGAAGGTTTGTCAGCCACATTGAGTCCCCTTGAACAGGTGAGGAAAGTGAGGTGTAAAAGTCAACTCCTTCACCACCTCCTCTTCCTTCTTCCTCTCTTCTTCCCCCATAAAGCCAGCTGGGTGACCTTGGGCTAGTCACAGTTCTCTTTCAGAGGCCTCTCAGCCCCACCTACCTCACAGTGTGTCTGTGGAGGGGAGAAGAACAGAATGCTTGTCAGCCGCTTTGAGTCCCCTTGGAGGTGGAAAAGCAGGGTATGAAAGCCAGAATGCCACTCACTAGCCATGCGGACGGTTCCTTGTGGTTTCCTGGGCTATGGGTTGCATATGCGTGGCATGCCCAGAGACGCACGTATAGAAAACCCCTTTCCGTTTTGAGTTTCCAAGCACAGTAAAATGATACAAAAGGCCGAAAAATGCCATGCGGGAAGCGATACATTGCTTGGATAAGAGAAGCAAAAAATCTCCATTTGATCTCATTGATTTCTTCAAGCCTCGTTCTGGATTTTCTTTTCAGCGGGTTCTTTGATCCTGGGCAAGACACTTCCGATCCAATTAAATGTGAAAAGAGTCACGGGGAGAAACAGCCGGCAAGGGGAACCTTTACTCTCCCCATGGGGGGATCTGGGCCGGCTGGCTTGCTGAGTTGCATTGACGCGTGGCAGGATAGGAAAAAAGCTGTTTGAGCGCCTTGCCGGTGGACCCCTCTGTTCTCATCCCGCCTCTATTCCACATTAAAGGCCACAAAGGTGCCTGGGATGTGCTGGTTGCATGCAGCGAAGCCACTGCACGTGGTGAGTTGCATGGGTGCATGGGCCCAGGAAGTGGCGTGGGAAGGGGTATCATTGGGTGTCTGTTGTGGGGAGAAGAACAGAACATTTGTCAGCTGCTTGGAGTCCCCCTAGGAGCGAGACAAGAGGGGTATAAAAGCCAACACTTCTTCTGTGAACCAGTTTGGCCTTGTGGCTAGGGCATCAGACTCTGGGTAGCCTTGGGCTAGCCACGGCTCTGAGCTCGCACAGCCCCACCAACCTCCCAGGGTGTCTGTTGTGGGGAGAAGAACAGAAGTCCCCTTAAATGGGTGAAAAAAGCAAGGTAGAAAAGCCAACTCTTCTTCCTGCTTCTATTAGGATGTTGCCAGGGACTTTCAGATGAGCGACAGGATATACATGCATCCATAAAGAAAGAAAAGTCAGCAGCCATTGGGTTTGACCAGAGGGCTTCCTGCCCTTGCTCTGAGTTTGAGTCTGCTTTGCAAACTCCCCAAAGAGAGCTGTTTCTATCTGGGGTCAGATCAGTCCTCTAGGTTGCTGGGGAAAGGTCTCAGGCCTAGTCTATGGACCAGCATCGGCAGGTAAAGGTGAATGACAGGTGTCGAGGTCAAAGGTGGCGCTTCTACAGTGGAATGGACGTTTCTCTCCTTGGAAACTGATCATCAAATTCCAACGAAATTCTCTTTTGTATGCCACCTTTTTCTGCTAACGGCGCTGTCCATGGTCCTGTGGATTCTCCTGTCCTCCCTTCCTTCCTACCTACCATGGGAGGTAGGTGATGCTGAGGAAACCACCTGCTCCACCTTCACCTTGTGAGCTGCGTGACCGTGGTTCAGAGCACAGGTCTGCCGTGGTTCACCACTCCCCAAATCTGGATGGATCGCTGCGGCAGCATCAGGCATGGAGCATCTCAGTGTGGGGGGTGGGTAAGGGATTGCTGAGCCGGTTCAGAGCCCTCACTGAGTTCTTGGACTGGGAGTTCAAGTCCCTGGATTCAAATCCGCACTGGGCGACCTTGGGCCTATTGGGGCCTCCCATTGGTTGATGGGATCTCATGTCTGTGGTGCCATGGACTTCCATTGGGAGGCTTAGCCTTCTCTCTGCTCTGCAATTGATCCATCAACAGATTCCGCATCTCCTCTGGCACACCATTGACTTATGGGTAGTCTGGGTCTCCCTAGCAGGTGCCATATATTGGTGGAATGGGCTGCACCCTGTAGCAGCAGTGACTTGCTGAAAGGCTGGGCCTCCCCTCTTTGGTACTTTTGACTTTCTTTGGTAGGTTGGTCCTTGATGATTTCCCTAACCCCCAGTTTTCTGTATGTTCCCCTAACCCCCAGTTTTCTGTACATTTCCCTAACCCCCAGTTTTCCATATGTTCCCCTAACCTCCAGTTTTCCATATGTTCCCCTAACCCCCATTTTCCATATGTTCCCCTAACCTCCAGTTTTCCGTATGTTCCCCTAACCCCCAGTTTTCCATATGTTCCCCTAACCCCCAGTTTTCCATATATTACCCTAACCTCATTTTCTATTCATTCCCCTAACCCCCAGATTCCATACATTGCCCTAATCTCCAGTTTTCCATATGTTCCCCCCTAACCCCCAGTTTTCCATACATTGCTCTAACTCCCAGTTTTCCATAGGTGTGTGGGTGCAATGTGGAACAATTTGCTCAGCCCCATAAGTAACCGCTGCAGAAGAAATTAAACACTTGCTACTGTGCAGGGCTGCAGCAGGGCAGGAGGTGAATCATGGGATAGAATCAAAGTGAGAAGGGGAGATAGATAAGAACCTAAGAGGAGCCCTGCTGGCTCAGGCCACAGTCCATCTGGTTCAGTATCCTGTCTCACAGTGACTCACCAACTGCTTCTTGGCATCTCAAGCAGAAAGCAAAGGCAAAACCTTCACCTGCTCTCCACTCCCTGCACGTGGTCTTGAGAGGCCTCCTGCCTGTCTCTTCAACCTGGAGGCAGTACCTAGGCATCCAGTCTAGTAGCCATTGATACACCTGTCCTCCATGAATTTGTCTACCCCTTCCTTAAAGCCATCTAGGCTGGTTGCTGTCACCACCTCTTCTGGCAGCAAATACCATAAACCGATGACCCTCTGGGTGAAGAAATCCTTCCCCTTGTCTGATCCGACTCTCCTGCCCATCAGCTTCCTGTAGTGCCCCCTGGTTCTAGTGTTGTGTGATAGAGAACTTTTTTCTTAATTTCTCCACCTTTTCAATACCGTGCATGCTTAGATATACTTCAGTTAGATCTCCTCTTAAATGACTCTTTCAAGGCTGAAGAGGCCCAAGCATTGCAGGCTGGAGCCAAGAGCATGCACAAAGTGCCATCAGAAGCCAACACCCAGCTCAGCAGCCAGCCAAAAGCCCTCCCAAGTGCCCCCCTTTGTTGAGGGTGCTCCATTCAATTGCCAGTCACCTCCAAGAGAACCCCACCCCCTTTCTACCCTGGCTATCTCTCATGCTAAAGACAAGAAGAGGAAGAAACATTGGCTTTTATACCTGGCTTTTCTTACCCATTTAAGGGGACTCAAAGTGGCTGACAAACCTTCTGTTCTTCATGCCCACAACAGACACCCTGTGAGGTGGGTGAGCCTGTGAGAGCTCAGCAGAGAGCTGTGAGAAGCCCAAGGTCACCCAGCTGGCTTTGTGGAGGAGTGCAGAATTAAACCCAGTATTCCCAGATAAGAGGCCTGCTCCCTAACCACTAGACCAAACTGGCTCATCTGTTTTTCCCCCTGGCTGGACTTTTCTAGTCCTGGACTTGCCCCCCAGCTCTCTGGAAATCCCCGCCTTCATTTCCTGCCCATTCTGGAACTTCTAGGAGCTTCCTTCTCTTGCAATTTTTGCATTTGCATTTAAAAAGCAGACTTTAAAATAATGCGAAACTTTTCAAACGTCTCAAATGGAAGCCCTCAGATGCAATGGTTTCATTTATTTTCTGAAAATGCGAAAGGGGAGGTCAGTTAAGTCTTCCCTTAGGTAGAACGAAGTGCCCGGAAAGCGGAGGGCAGACGGTTCGATCCCTGGCCTCTTCCCGGGAAGTAGGCAATAGCAAACCACTTCTGCATCTCTGCCAAGAAAACTGCCCCAAGGTGATCCTGGAGGCGCCCATACAGACAACCAGGAGTTGCAGGACTTGGTACCCAAATGGTCACCACCAGTGGAATGGATAAAACCCTTCCTTCCTTCCTTCCTTCCTTCCTTCCTTCCTTCCTTCCTTCCTTCCTTCCTTCCTTCAAGGCGCTAGTCCTCTTGAGGTTTTCTTTTCTTTTTCCTCCTCCTCCTCCTCCCTTAAAGCCCGGAGGGAGAGGCGCCTGGCGCTGGCAGCCCAGCTGCGTCTTTACGCATCGCCCGTTCGCCCGGAAGCCAGCGCTGGCGTTTGCTCGTCTGAGTGCCTCCCACTGTCTCCCTGGCCACGAGAGAGAGAGAGAGAGAGAGAGAGACGGAGCGAGCGATCAGCTGCGTTTGGAGAGGAGCTGCTCTCTATTTGTGCCCAGATCTCTCTCTCTCTCTCTCTTTTGCACAATCTCATTCTCTTTCCTCCCTTCCTCCAAGTCCCAAGCTGCCCACCCCCACCCCCACCCCCTCCCCACCCTTCCCCTCCCCCCAGGCCAGGAGATTGGTTCAGAGAGTTTGTCAATCGCATCTCTTCCCCCTCCGCCCCCCCCCCCAGCAGCCTTCCCTCCCTGCCTGCCTTTCCATGCCATCCTACAGCCCTGGCTGGCTGGCTGGCTGGCTGGGCTGGCTTTTGGGTGGAAGAAAGAGGGAGAGAGTTCGCGGGTGCCACCAGCCTGCCCTCCCTCTCTCCCTCCATCCATCCTGCAGCAGAAGAGTCGGGGGCGCGCTCCTCCACCTTGCCCCCCCTCCGCCCCCCTCGGTCCTCGGTCCCCCCTCTTTCCGCCCATCTCCTTGGCATCCTCTTGGCGAGGGAGTCGTGTGAGTGCGCGCGCGCGCGCGCCCGCCCGCGAGGCTCGTCGACGCCTCTGCCCGGCGATGGGACTGGCATGGAGGCGGCGGCGGCGGCAAAGCCCCCAGCCAGGAGCAGCCCCCAGCGGCGCGCCCCAGCGCCAGCATCGCCGCCGCCAGCAGCATCAGCATCAGCAGCAGCAGCCGTCCCGGGCGGCCAGGCGGGGGGTTCTGCCAGCGCCCCTCAAGCTCTGCTAGAAACTCCGCGCTGGCAAGCGGGCAACTCGGAGCCGCTGCCCGTGCCTTTGCCCACGCCAGGAGGAGCGGATTGTCTGCGAGTCGGGAGCGAACTCGGCTGGAGTGCGGGGCGAAAGCGGCAGGAGGCGAGACGGAGGAAAACAGGACTGGAGGAGGAGGAGGAGGAGGAGGAGGAGGAGGAAGCGATATCGGGAGGCGATCGGCGAAGCTGGGCTTGAACTGCTTCTCATTTGGGGGGGCAGAGTTCGTGTGTGTGTGTGAGTGACGGGGGGGGGTCACCTGCTTGGGACAGTGGTCCTTGCAAAGCAATCATGACTCTATTGCTCCCCTCCAGCCCCAAAGAGAGAGATCGATAAATCTGGCTGCTCGGCAGGTTTGAAAGAAAGAAAGAAAGAAAGAAAGACATTTGAAAAGCGCCACGGCTGCGATTTGCGTTTGCTGCTTCCAGGGTCCCAAAACAACCCAGCCTGAAGAGGGCAGGAGTTCTGCGGTGGCTACTTGGGTCGATTCGGAGCACCAGGGGAGCAAAGCCCTTCCTCCTCCTCCTCCTCCTCTTCCTCCTCCTCCTTTTTTGATTTTTGCAGACATTGATTGATTTATCTATTCTCTATATTTTAAAAAGCCCCCTCCTCCTCTGGAATGATGAACTGGAAGCCCCTGGACCGAAGGACTTCAGCATCGGCTGCTGGCTGACCCAAATAGCCCCCCTCCTTTGATTTTTTTTTAAGAAAGAATAAACAGACCAGTAAACAAGTCAATAATAATATTATTAATAATGATATAATACAGTTTCCCTACTTGTAGATACTGGCGATGCTGCGATCTCTTGCTTTTTTAAAAAAAGATCATCAGATTTTTATTTATTTTTTGCAACTTTGGGGGTGCAAATCCCCCAGGGAGCCCTGCTGGTGAATCGCCGGCTTTTTGGATTCCCTGCCCACCGCCAGCTCTTCCTCTTCCTTCCTTTTTGGCTTTCTCCAAAACCTCCAACATGGTGTCTTCGTGGCGTGGAGTGAAGAGCCTGGAACTCTCCAAAGTCTCTTCGCTGCTGGTTCTGCTGCTGCTGCTGCCTTTGCTTCTCTTCTGTCCAGGTAAGCTGCAAAAAAAGTTTGATTCTTCACCTCCAAGTGGAGCTTTCCTTCCCAAATGCCCCCAAATGCCCCCAAATGCCCCCAACCCAAACACCCTTTCCCCTCCTCCTCAGTTGCGCCAGCAAAGCCGAATGCCAAAGCGGGGGGGGGCACTTGTGGGGGTGTGACCCTGTGCAAGAGACCCCCTTCTCCGGGCCAGACCTCTTGCCCTTGTGCAAAGTGCCACCCTCTAGGCGAAGGGGGTGCCTCTGTCCCCGAGCAACCGGGGTGGGGGGCATTGTCACGTTTATTTTCTAACACTGTGTGGCAGAGGAGATGGTGGCAGGAGTGATTTCCTTAAAAAATCAATCCGTACATGAGATCCACGCCCACCCTCTTTCCCACCGGAGCCCCCAGCGCTGATTTGCTTGCGGCCAGGGAGAATGCACTCTGCCCATGCTCAGGGAAGCTCTGTTCTGCCACACGGGGCTGGGCTTGGAAGCGGATTTGACCTTGGCGTTCGGCTGGCATGAAAGCGAGGGATCTCTGTGCCGAGTTTGGGACCCAAGATTCCGCCCCGTGAGATATTTCTTGTTGAGGCTCCTTTTCTTCTGCTCCAGCCAAGCCCAGGTCAAGAGGAAAATGCAGATGGGCTTGGGGGAAAAGGCAGCTTCGCGTGCTTTTCTTTTGCACTTCGCCTTCTCTTCGCCCCGTCTCCTGCAATTCAAAGATCTCCCCCGTCCCACCCTTTGGGTTCCCTGTGTAGTTCAACAGGTGGATCTGGTGACCCGCTGGGTATAATATGGGCAAAGGTTGGCTCTTGATTCTTTCTGGGAGCCAGGATTTCTGATCTGGTTGGTTTGTTGTTAATACAGGTGTGTGTGTATCTATCTTAAAAGCGCAGGAGCCTTGGATCGGAAAGGAAGGTGGCGACCCTCTTGGGTGCTGCCCCATTTCACCTGGCACCGATTTCAAAAGTTTTAATATAAGGTTATAGAGACAGAGCTGCAGGTCGGAGAGGGAAATTGTCCCTCCCTTAAAGAACCTTTCAGCTGCATGTTTAAGAAGTTTCCAGGGCTATAAACTGGGTTTTGGAGCCAGCCCCCAGGGATGTCCCCAGTCTTGATTTCCAAAAACTTGTTCCCATTTTGCAGATGAGGAAAACTGAGGTGGGCTGATTGTGCCCAAGGGAGGCGCACTGGCCATAAGAACATGCCTGCTTGATTCACAGCCTGGGTCTAGAAACATCTTGCATGCCTTCTTGTGAACTCTGCGGAAGTTTTCTCCTTGTAAGGCTGTGTAACCCTGGGGGTTTATAAGGGTCTGTTGCCCGCTTGTGCTTGCAGGGTGATCTGAGGAAGGTGCAGTTCCCTGCCCTGGAAAAGCTCCAGTCTAAATTTTAAGGAAAATGGCTCAGGCGCGGACAATATGGGGTGCATCTGATGGAAAGGGGGCCCCTGTGCTTCTGTTGCAAGGGCAGCTCTGAGGATCCTCCGTGTGAAATCAGCCTCTTCTTGACCTGGCCTGGGGGCAGCTGTGCATTTTAAGAAACCAGCCTGGCTGGAGCTGTGGTAGGAGGGGAGTCAGAGAGTTGGATTAGCTGCCGCCACCACCTTGACTCTCTGAACTTTTAGCAGGGACGCTGGCATGAATGCCTCTCTTAAGATGTTGCTTGGTTGGCTAAGGGGAAGAGAGCACAGAAAGAGAGTTTTTCCAAGAATGAAAAAAAAGGCCTCTCTCTCTCTCTCTCTCTCAATGCTGCTTTTCCTTACCCTTTTATAACTGCTGATTTTCCTCCTGGCAAAATAATATATGCTGCCCCAGAAGGACGTTTAAAACTGAAATAATGGATCATGGTTTCTTCTTCTTCTTCTTCTTCTTGCTTGGTCTAGTCGTTGGGGAGCCGGACTCTTATCTAGGAATACCAGGTTTGATTCTGCAGTCCTCCATGAAGCCAGCTGGGTGACCTTGGGCTGGTCACAGCTCTCTTCTGAGCTCTCACAGCCCCACCTACCACACAGGGTGTTGTGGGGAGGTGGGGAGAAGAACAGAAGGTTTGTCAGCCACTTTGAGTCCCCTTCAGTGGGTGAGAAAAGCGGGGTAGAAAAGCCAGACCTCCTCTTCATCCTTCTTCTTCCACATTCTTGGTCTTTTACATCACACATGTTATTTTCCTTCTGGCACTGTACATTTTTTTTTTGGTCTGTGAATCAGTTCTATCAAAATGATTTGCGTCTGTGAATCCATATTAATTAATCAATCAATGGATTAATTAATTTTAGAATGTATCAGCAGGCACTGTTGGGATAGGCTGGGCGGTGAGCTTTGCCCCCTGGGTCGGCTAGATCCCTCCCAACCTCTCTGTTACCCCCCCCCCCAATCTGCATTTCTCCTTCATGCCTATTCCAGCTGAAAGGGTCTGCTCGTTGTCAGCTTCATCCATCATCTTTGGTGGTACCTCTTTCTGCCCGGGCTTGCCCAGGAATGAGGCTTTCCAGAGTCTCTCACTTCCTAGAGTCGCTCACCAGCGCCCAGAGCTGTGTTGATTCTGAAGCCTGTTCCCGCTTCCTTCTTGAATTGTCCTGACCCCCACCCTGCCGGCCGTAAGGGGACCGTCCATCGCTGCTCCACGGCCATCACCTCCCTTTCTGCTTCCTTTCTCTGAGGGTTAATCTCTAAGGCCATCTGGTGGACGGTGACCTACCGTTCCCCCCCTAGGGTGTCTCCTTGTGGGCTTCACATTCAATAGATGCTGCTGTTTGTCCCAAAGGTGGGGGGAGCAGATGAATAGTGAGCCAGTTTGGTCTAAGTGGTTAGGAAGCCGGACTCTTATTTGGGAATACTAGGTTCGATTCCGCCCTCCCCATGAAACCAGCTGGGTGACCTTGGGCTAGTCACAGCTCTGATCTGAGTTCTCACAGGCCCACCCACCTCACAGGGTGTCTGTTGTGGGGAGAAGGATAGAAGGTTTGTCAGCCACTTTGAGCCCCTTAAATGGGTGAGAAAAGCAGGGTAGAAAAGCCAACTCATCTTTCAGGGACAAAGCAGAGACAGGTGTGGATGCTAGCAGGTGTCCCAGGTAGATGGAGTTAAGGGCTCCCCTCCCCCTCCTCTCCCTCTTTTCTAAGGGTTCTGACATGTCTTTCCCCCCTTCTTCTTCTTCTTGATATTATTATTGATAATTTGCAGTCGGAATGGGCCCAAAGTCCAACCCATTAAAAAAAAGCAATGGTTTGATGTTTTTTCCAATAGCTGATGCCTTGAAACAACCCATAGTGCAGCTGTTAAAGGGTCAAGATCCGGCCTTTAGGCACCTGGGCACCTGGGCTGCCCCTCCAGCCAGTTTGGAGGCTGGGCATCCCCACGTTACGCTCCCTCTGGGGCAGCGCATCTGCACCCCTGTGGCTCTTGCCGCCCTGTGAGTGTCCACAACAGCGCTGAGAGGAGTTTGCTGTGGTCCTCTCTGTGCAGTTTTCTGGGCAGAGATACAGAAGTGGTTTGCCATTGCCTGTTCCTGATGACCCTCTGCTTTCCAAAGTATCCATGGGGCTGACCGTGGTGGCTGTGTAGTTTCCACTGCCTGCATGAGTGCACAAAGAAGGGAAGATGTGCCTGACAGGGCCAGTTTCCCAACAGCCTCTTCTCCAAAGCACCCAAAATGGCCACCCCCGGTATCACCTTTGGTGCTCTGGCTGGTGGATCGTGTGGTGGTCTTACTACCTTGAGGGGAATTCCCCTCAGCAGCATTTCCCAGGCAAGAGGCTTGGGGAGGGTAGGTTTGCGTGTGCCTGCAATGCCTCAGCCCTGGGCCAGTCCTTGCCTTCTTGACCTCAGTCTACCTCACAGGGTTGTTGTGAGGGTGAAACAAGGAGATGTGAAGCTCTCTGTCCACCCCCTCAAACTTCCCAGGTGAAATGAGGCATCGAAATACAGTAGGTTTGCTGCAATCTGCTTTCCAGTTTGGTCTAATGGTTAGGGAGCTGGACTCTTATCTGGGAATGCCAGGTTTGATTCTGCATTGTCCCACAAAGTCAGCTGGGTGACCTTGGGCGAGTCACAGCTCTCTTCTGGGCTCTCACAGCCCCACCTACCTCTCAGGGTGCCTGTTGTGGGCATGAAGAACCGAAGGTTTGTCAGCTGCTTTGGGTGAGCAATGTGGGGTAGGAAAAACCAACTCTTCTACTTCTTCCTCCATGAAGACATCTGGGTGACCATGGGCTAGTCACAGCTCCCTTCTGAGCTCTCATAGCTCCACCCACCACACAGGGTGCCTGTTGTGGGGAGAAGAACCAAAGGATTGTCAGCTGCTTGGAGGCCCCTTAAATGGGTGAGAAAAGCAGGCTAGAAAAAGCCGGCTCTTCTTCCTCCATCTCCCTACCCTGTCTCTGTTCTTGCTGCTTCTTGCTTCCTTTTAAAGCACCGAACACGAACACTTTCCAGCCTGTGGAAAAACAACAACCCTGTTCTATGCATGCTTTGCCCTTCTCAGGCCTTTTCCTGAACTGGAATCAGGAACGAGTTCTGTGACTCATTCAGAGGAACGCCTGGCCGCTTCCGCAGGGCGTTCGGCCATTTATCTGCGGCCGGCTTTCTATCAGGAGAAGCCTGAGCAAAGATTATTGTGATGGGGACAAAAAGCAGCAACCGCTTATCCATGGGAGGGTGGAGATGGATTGAGCTGGAAAGAGCCGAAACTCATGCAGAGACGCAGCCCGTGACTCTGTGGCTCTTTCCTCCGCTGGTGGATTCTTTTCTGACTGCAGTTCTCTTTCTCCAGCAGAGGGAACTAGTGTCCCTGAAGGTTTCCCAGGCCAGCTGGCTCTGCAAATCGTCCGAGCGCCTCTCTTTGCATGCTGCCCTCTTCTTTATTTTTCAAGGGGGTATAAGCAGAGCCCGGAGGAGGAAACTTGGAAGAGCTTCTGGCCCCCTTTGAAATGGTTCACGTTCAAAGGCCTCCCAAACCCCTGCAAACATTGACCTGTTGGAACAGAATCCCTTATGAAACCAGGCTGCAACGTCTAGGCCTCTTCAGCATGGAAAGGCGGCATTTAAAAGGGGACCTGATTGGAGTATATAAAATTATGCACGGTATAGAAAAGGTGGGTAGAGAAAATTTCTTTTCTCTATCACACAACACTAGAACCAGGGGGCACTCTATGAATCTGACGGGTAGGAGAGTCAGATAAGACAACAGGTCATCAGATTATGATATTTGCAGCCAGAAGAGGTAGTAACAGCAACAAGCCTAGATGGCTTTAAGGAAGGGTTAGATAAATTTATGGATGACAGATTTATCAGTGGCTACTAGAATGGATGCCTAAGTACATCTTCCAGGCTGCGGGGACAAGCAGGAGGCCTCTAAGGCCATTTGCTGGGATTTGAGAGCAGGAGGTTTGCCCTTGTCTCTGGTTGAGATGCCCATGGGCAACAGGTAGCCACTGTGTGAAACAGGATGCTAGACTAGATGGGCTGTGGCCTGATCCAGCAGGGCTCCTCTTAGGTTCTTATGGACTAGATGGGCTGTAGCTTGATCCAGCAGGGCTCCTCTTAGGGTCTTATGGACTAGATGGGCTGTAGCTTGATCCAGCAGGGCTCCTCTTAGGGTCTTATGGACTAGATGGGCTGTGGCCTGATCCAGCAGGGCTCCTTTGAGGTTCTTATGGACCAGATGGGCTGTAGCCTGATCCTGCAGGACTCCTCTTAGGTTCTTATGGACTAGATGGGCTGTGGTCTGATCCTGCAGGACTCCTCTGAGGTTCTTATGGACTAGATGGGCTGTAGCCTGATCCTGCAGGACTCCTCTTAGGTTCTTATGGACTAGATGGGCTGTGGTCTGATCCTGCAGGACTCCTCTGAGGTTCTTATGGACCAGATGGGCTGTGGCCTGATCCAGCAGGGCTCCTCTTACGCTGTTATGGACTAGATGCGCTGTGGCCTGATCCAGTAGGGCTCCTCTTTGGTTCTTATGTTCTAGAGAAGGTTGCTGGTCCAGATTTGCCTGCCAGACTAGAGATTTACTCCATTCCTGAGTTGTTTCCCCCCCCCCCTTCATACCCAGGCCAACCTCAGCAAGCAAGAAACCAGCAAGAGAGCCAGTTTGGTCTAGTGGGTAGGGAGTCGGACTCATATCTGGGGATACTGGGTTTGATTCCTCTCTCCTCCATGAAGCCAGCTGAGTGACCTTGGGCTAGTCACAGCTCTCTGCTGAGCTCTCTCAGCTCCACCTACCTCGCAGGGTGTCTGTTGTGGAGAGAAGAATAGAAAGCTTTGTCAGCCGCTTTGAGTCTCATTAAATGAGCGAGAATAGCAGGGTATAAAAGCTGACTCTTCTCCTCCTCCTCTTCCTCGTTCTTCATGATCCAGTTATGAAACAGGCTGAGTCTTAGTTTCCAGTCTCTCCCTGTTCCTCTTCCTCTTGCTCTTCCTCCTCCCCCTCCTCTTCCTCTTTCTTCCCTCCTCCTCCTCCTCCTCCTCCACTTGTGGGTATGTGCTGCAGCCTGAATCACTTTCTTCCAGCCTGGTGGTGCGTCTCTGTGCATGACTATTTGGGAATGTGTGCTGCAGTTGCCTTGGTGAATTATTTAGCAGAGGAATCTCCGTCTTCCCAGTGGGAAAAGGTGCTCTGCTGCACGCCCTCGTTGCACTGGCAACCGGGACAAAAAGCACCTTCTTTGATTTCGTTCCTGCCGCGGACAATAGTTTGCCATCTGCGAAGAGGCGAAAGTGCAGCGCCATGAAAAGGCCCGGCTTGCCGGCCTGGCCTTGGTTGGAGGCGTTCATAATGATGCCTGGTATTCACTCATCCATGCATTTGGTTGATGTGTGTGGATCCTGCTTTCCGCACATGATGCTCAACGTTTGAGTGGGGAGACCATTGAGTGCCACCGCTGCTCCTTGAAACCCTGTCCTACGTGCAGGATTGGGGATTGCAGAGAAGAAGAAGAAGAGTTGGCTCTTCTACCCAGTTTTTCTCACCCTTTAAGGGGACTCAAAGCGGCTGACAAACCTTCTGTTCTTCTCCCCACCCTGAGAGTTAGGTGGGGCTGTGAGAGCTCAGAAGAGAGCTGTGACTAGGCCAAAGTCACTCTGCTAGCTTCATGGAGGAAGAAGAAGGGCTCCCCTTAGGTTCTCATGGACTAGATGGGCTGTGGCCTGATCCTGCAGGGCTCCCCTTAGGTTCTTATAGACTAGATGGGCTGTGGCCTGATCCTGCAGGGCTCCTCTTAGGTCCTTATGGACTAGATGGGCTGTGGCCTGATCCTGCAGGGCTCCCCTTAGGTTCTTATAGACTAGATGGGCTGTGGCCTGATCCTGCAGGGCTCCTCTTAGGTCCTTATGGACTAGATGGGCTGTGGCCTGATCCTGCAGGGCTCCCCTTAGGTTCTTATAGACTAGATGGGTTGTGGCCTGATCCTGCAGGGCTCCCCTTAGGTTCTTATAGACTAGATGGGCTGTGGCCTGATCCGGCAGGGCTCCCCTTAGGTTCTTATGGACTAGATGGGCTGTGGCCTGATCCACCAGGGCTCCCCTTAGGTTCTTATAGACTAGATGGGTTGTGGCCTGATCCTGCAGGGTTCCCCTTAGGTTCTTATGGACTAGATGGGCTGTGGCCTGATCCTTCAGGGCTCCTTTTAGGTTCTTATGGACAAGGTGGGCTGTGGCCCGATCCTGCAGGGCTCCTCTTAGGTTCTTATGGACAAGATGGCCTGTGGTCTGATCTAGCATGACTTCTCTTATGTTCTTATGGACTGAAGGGTGTTTAAAGGGAAGGTGGGACCACGTCCGTGATTTCTACTCTGTCTCTTTTGGCACCAGGCAGAAACTGTCCAGCGTCTGGCACTATTTCTGACCCGTTGTGAAAGCCTTCCAGGTGGAAACTTTGAAGTTGTGCAACTTTCTAGTTTCCTGGGCTTCTGGGGAATGCAGCCATTACGTTTTAACGGCAATATATGTAGGAGGCCTGTATATACACCGGTAGATGGATTTTGAAATTGGAAATGAGCAAAAAATAGCATCTGCTTGAAGCCTGTGCATTCAAAAGAACCTGAAAAACGGAACAGCATGCGAAGGGGCAATTTGTATTTGAATGGAATTCATAATGTTCGCCATGTAGAGATGTCAGTGTTCTAAACATTCATTCACATTTAAATGGGACCCAATTTTTCATCGCCTCCATCATCTCTGCCAAGGTGGTAGAAATCGGGCAGAACAGTTTGCATCACCCCAGCGCCCAACACCTGCCCTGCTCCTGCGTGTGGGTTGCTCTGTGATGGATCAATCCTGTTTCCTGTTTCCCTCAACTCTCTTCCCCGTCTTTGCAATTCAGTCAGCTTGGCTGGGTGAAGTTTGGGTCGGTTGGATTGATCAGAGTGCTTACAAAGCCCCCCGTGTGGCAAAAGTGAAGCCGTGGCTCATTTTCATTTCATTTCCGTTTTATTTATCTACCGCTTTTCCAAAAGAAAAAATTGCCCAAGTCAATTTACAACAGACAGAAAATGCACAGTGCAAAATAATGATCAGAAAAGCGGCTGAGGCCAAGGGGAGTCCAGAGCAGCTGGCCAAAGGCCCCCAGGTCCACAAAGAATCACCCCCTCCAAGACGTCTGTGCCCAGCCAGGGTAGGGAGTCATCCAGAGGGCAGAGGGGTCTAGGAAGCCACCGTTAGACCACCCCCAGGAGGGATGGCATAGGCAGCTGTCCTTTATAGTCTCTGGTGTAGCTGAGACCAGGTGGAGTCCAGAGTAGCTGATAAGAGGGACCCAGTCCTGCAAGGAAGTAGCTCCAAATTTTCAGGGCCCATCCAGGCTGGAGAGTCATCCAGAGGGCAGAGGGGTCTAGGATGCCACCACTAGAACCCCCAGCCCCGGGGGGCGCGATGGCACGTTCTCCTCTCCTTGGGCAGGGCTTCACTCAGGCATCTGGGTGCCATATTCTTTTGGGAGCCATTTCTTTTTGGGTGCACATAGATCGGGCAGAGCCAAGGTCGGAGGGGCAGAGATGCAGCCAGAACATGGTCAGTCGAGGCTAGCCGTGGTCGTCTCCTTTGGCTCTGGCCACCAGAACCTGCTGGCTGCCCTCAGTGATGGTTCTGAGCTGGACACAGGCCCACTGCCCTCTGTCTGCTGAAATGGACTTGGTGCTGGGATGACCCAAATAAAGGGTAGTCCTGATCGGGCAGGGAAAGTCCTCAACAGAGACGAAGGCGCTTTCTGACCTTACCTTAGGTCCAGACCAAGAGGCTCTGGAGTCCACACTCTGGGCCTCCCGTCTACATGGGTCAAGAAGGCCTTTCGTCCTGTTGGTCCAGCTCTGTCTGCACTAGATGGAACCAGGTCTGGATTAAGAGGCCCTTAATTCAGATCTCTGGTGGATTGCTATTCATCGGCTGCTCCAGAGAGATCAGGGCCTTGTTCTAGAGCACAGGAGGAATGTAGACAGCTCACATTGTGTTTCAAGACTACTAAGGGGGGGGGGGTGCTTTTCAGTGTGCCCTAACCCTAGTTGTGGTATCCCTTGACGCACATCAGAGCTGCCAGTTCAGATGGTGCCGATCCAGCCCATGACTCCCTGCAATCCAGATCAGTGGGTGCTGGTACTCTGGAACCACTGATAAGGATTTAGGTCAGGTAATTGCATGAAGATGCCCTCCGTTCTCCTTAAATGTTAGGTGGGACTGCAACCTAAATCTCTTTCCAAGGTTGTTTAGCTGGGTGCTGATTTCTCTCCTCCCTTCTGCGGGAACAGACAACTGATTTTGCTTTTATCTTGGTGAGGGGGGGGGGGTTGAGTCCAAACCCAGCTGCGTTGCCTCAATGGCCATTCTCAGCCAAGCTCAGTTATCTTGTAACATGGATGCTGGAGTCTTGAATAAAGCTTTCATCGGCCTCTGAAAGAAGCAGATTATTTCAACTCTGGCCTGGCAAGATCTTCTTACGGTGGCTCTCGGCTGCTCTCCTTTCCCCGCAGTTTATCCTCACTGACTGGGACTCGGCTAGGTGGTTCAGACTGTGGGAGGCAGCAATGGGAGAGGTCAACCAAAGGGCTTTGGGACCCAGTGGGTTCTTGCGCTGCCCGCTGTCACGGGTATTCCTTTGAGATCGTGGGTGCTGCTTTTTGCATGCTCTTGTGCTGAAAATCTGAGTAGATCATTCTCAGGATCCTGTTGAATTTCGGACCAGGGGTCAAATGAGTCCCTTTCTGCACTGCTGGCCATTCTTCACTTGCCCTGGCTCTGGAATATCTTCTGGAACAGCGTGGAATCAAACCCCATGACTGTGACATATCAGTCTGGCACTCTAATGGGAAGACTGAACTGGCTTTGCAAATCTATGCTTTCTCACCCCTAACCACTGGAGGAGAAGGAAGAAGAAGAAGAGTTGGCTTTTCTATCCCGCTTTTCTCACCCATTTAAGGGGACTCAAAGTAGCTGACAAACCTTCTGTTCTTCTTTTCACAACAGACACCCTCTGTGAGGCAGGTGGAGCTGTGAGAGCTCAGAAAGAAAGCTGTGACTAGCCCAAGACCACCCAGCTGGCTTCCTGGAGGAATAATAATAATAACTGACTTTTCTACCTCACTTTTCTCGCCCATTTAAATGGACTCAAAGCAGCTGACACACCTTCTGTTCCTCTCTCTCTGAGGCATGAGGCAGGTGGGATTGCGAGAGCTTAGAAGAGAGCTGTGACTAGCCCAAGACCACCCAGCTGGTTTCGTGGAGGAGTGTGGAATCAAAGCAGGAGATGACCAGATAAGGGTCCGGCTCCCTAACTACAGGGCCAGACTGGATGGATGCAAAGGGAACGGCACAGCGATCCAATAAAACTTCTTGCTTTTGCAGAAGGGCGACCATTGTCCTTGTAGTCCCGTCAACCCATCAACCCAAACCGATGTGTTTTTATGGGGAAAACAATCTCCCCCTCCCTAACCCCCCTTATCCCCTCCCTGCCTTTACTCTGTCCAAGGGCAGAGCTGATCAAGAGACTTTACTCCATGCCAGAAACTGGTGACCCCCTTCCCTTCTCCCCTTTTCGGGCCGCTGCCCTAATATCTCTCTGGAATTCCGTTCCCTTCGGAAAACCGAGCAAGCTGCCCTTTTCGCATGTAAAGGGTTATTGAAGCGAAACGCCGAGCTGATCTATGTGAACAGCTTTCCTCGTTCCTGCCCCACCCCTCTTTCTTTCTCTGCCCCCCTCCAACCGATGAAGGATCTCCAAAGGCAAGCTGGGCGCTGCTGCGAAGAGTCGCCGCTCTGCCTTTCCCGGGCTAAATCAAGTTGTTCAAGGCACATAATGGACTCCTCTGCTTGCTAAAGGCCAGCCGAGAGTGCTTGGCAAAGAAATAAATGAAGGGAGAGAGGCTGGCTTTGGTGATCTGTCCTTTTGCAACAAGCAAGTTCTTTTGCGCGCCTCTCTCTTTCCAAAGATCACGGTGGAACATGGTACCAGGCGTTTGCTTTGTGTGGCTTTCACTGGAGCTGAACAGGACAGCTTCATTTAAAGAACTGATTTGTTCATTTTTTTTATTTTTATTTTTTGCTTATGTGCGGCTTTTCCCCTGTTGCTTCCTTCCCTTTTTTGGGTTTTTAATTTTTTTTTCAGACATCACCTCTTCCTGATTTTTCAGATCCTGCTGCTTGCATCTGTGTGCTGTGAGCTGAATGGCGGAGAAGTAGAAAAGCGCGCGGATGGTGTTTTATATTCGATTCGTATTGAATTGAAAGCAGGAAAATTCCGTATTCGTTCAAATAGGTCCCCTTCGAATGTAGTGGGATTCGAATTCCACGCGAATGTTCAGTCCTATACGAATCCCATCTGAACACATACGAATCCCATACAAAGCTTCGCGCGAATGTAGCGGAGGTATCGAGTTGGCTTTTCTACCCCCTTTTCTCACTCATTTAAGGGGACTCAAAGCAGCTGACAAACCTTCCTGTCCTTCTCCCCACAACAGACACCGTGAGATAGGTGGGGTTGTGAGAGCTCAGCAGAGAGCTGTGACTAGCCCAAGGTCACCCAGCTGGCTTCATGGGGAAGGGTGGAATCGAACCCAGTATTCCCAGATAAGAGTCCGGCTCCCTAACCACTAGACCAAACTGGCTCGTAGACCGGACAAATCGTTGTGTCTTCAGATTGGATAACAGGCGAGCTAAAGTGGAAAGTGAAAATAGATTCCCCCCCCCCCCCTAATTTCTTCCTGCACTTGAATGTGAAAAACAAATCAGGGCCCAGGAGTCAATGTGCCTGAGGGTTGCCATTACTTCTGTATGGTTTCTGGCTGCAGCGGCTTACGGTGGGCTCGTGCATCCCTCACGTTGCGCTAGGGTAAAGGCACCCAGGGATTGCAAAGGTGTTGCGTTGCTGATGCTTTTAATTATTCATATGTATTTTTTCAAAGCAGTCCCATCCCTTTCTGTAGATTTCTGCCTGCTCTGACTTTAAAACGCGCAGGCTGTGAAGAGATGTGGCTTTCCTGGAACTGCGCCTTTTGACAGGCAGGCTGGTGAGAACAAAGATGCTGCTCACAGAAGGTTTTGGGGTAGACAGACAGACAGACAGACAGACAGATAATTAGAGTATGACAGGGAGCCGATGCTCTTCCCCTAGCCAAAGATATAGTATGGGTGCTGGATGGATCTCGAAGGATGCTGGCTATGCCACACACTGGGGGCTAACACCAAGAGGGCCTACTGTGACTCTTCTTTCTTTCTTTCTTTCTTTCTTTCTTTCTTTCTTTCTTTCTTTCTTTCTTTCTTTCTTTCTTTCTTTCTTTCTTTCTTTCTTTCTTTCTTTCTTTCTTTCTTTCTTTCTTCCCTTCCTTCTCTCTCCCCCTCCCTTTCCCTTTCCCTTTCCCTCTTTCTCTTTCTTTCTCTCTCTCTCTTCCTTCCTTCTCCCTCTCTTCCCCTCCCTTTCCCTCTCTCTTCCTCCCTCCTTCACTTCCTTTCCCTCCCTCCCTCCCTCTCTTTCTGTGGAAAGAGTGAATGAGTGAGAACGACAGCGGCGTCACTTGGCTGATTTCCTCCGCCTCCCCGTCATAAATCCTCCTGGCCAATTCACAGATTCCCAACTCGGAAATTACATTTTTCTTCCTCCTGGTAGACCACTTGAGGCTGGTGTTTTATCAATGCACTCCGGGGGACATTGTAGGAAGAGAAGCATGGCGCCCTGGCCTGTACTGGACATCGAGCAAACAGGATCAATATGCAGACGGAGCGGGAGGGCGGGTAGAGGCCGGGGGGGGGGGGGAACCGGGGCGGGCGGGCGGGCGGGCAGGTGACTGGTTGGAGAAATCAGGTGAAATAGCAACAGGGAAACTTTAAGTGTCTGCAGATCTCGGCGGTTCTTGTTCAGTGTTATGAGTTGCTTTTGTTGAAAATTAAAACTGCTATGGGTGCAATCTTGGTTTCCAAATCCTGTGGGATTCTCTGCCACAATACTCATGGGTGGTTGAACATGTAGTGCTGGAACTCCTGGAGTAGCACAGGGCTTCTACCCTTGGTTTAGGTGAGGAATCTTTGGTGTTATGACTGCTGCCCTTATCTCACCAGTTGGACCCAAAGCCTCTCCCTAGATGCAGGCAATGGCAAACCACTGCTGTATCCCTGCCAAGAAAGCTGCCTAGAGGTGTCTATGGAGTCTGCTCAGTGGTAGAGCAAAATCCCTGGAATGCCAGAGGGTCGCCAGTTGGACCCAAAGCCTCTCCCTAGATGCAGGCAATGGCAAACCACTTCTGTATCCCTGCCAAGAAAGCTGCCTAGAGGTGTCTATGGAGTCTGCTCAGTGGTAGAGCAAAATCCCTGGAATGCCAGAGGGTCACCAGTTGGACCCAAAGCCTCTCCCTAGATGCAGGCAATGGCAAACCAGGCAATGGCAAACCACTGCTGTATCCCTGCCAAGAAAGCTGCCTAGAGGTGTCTATGGAGTCTGCTTAGTGATAGAGCAAAATCCCTGGAATGGCAGAGGGTCATCAGTTGGACCCAAAGCCTCTCCCTAGATGCAGGCAATGGCAAACCACTTCTGTATCCCTGCCAAGAAAGCTGCCTAGAGGTGCCTATGGAGTCTGCTCAGTGGTGGAGCAAAATCCCTGGAATGGCAGAGGGTCGCCAGTTGGACCCAAAGCCTCTCCCTGGATGCAGGCAATGGCAAACCACTTCTGTATCCCTGCCAAGAAAGCTGCGTGGTGGCCCCCACGCAGTCAACCGGGAGATGGCCACGAGTCAGCGCTACCCAAGAACAACAGTAATAGGATCCCCAAAACCTGATGAGTCACTGCCATTTCAGGCTGGATCTTGCGGCGCCCTCCAGCCAATTCTTTTCCTGACACCTTCCAAGTCTCATATCTTCCTATGCGCTGTGTTGCTGCCAGCTACCATGGCGAAGACAGTTTGTGGGTGGCATCCTTTGAGCACTTAACGCTTACTGAAATGCATTTTGAAATGGTTGGTGCTGCTGCAGAGCTTCTGCTCTGTGGAGAATGTTTGAATCTGAGACTTAGAATAAAAAGCAACCCCTTGGGGGCCCAGAAAGCCACTATCCGCGTAAGGGGCTGGATGTACAGATGTGCACAGATGGTGTTTTGTTTTGACATTCGATTCATATAAAATTGGATGTAAGAAAATCTCTATTCGTTCGAACAGATCTTCTTTGAATGTGGTAGGATTCTGTTCAATATGGACGTTCCATGCAAGTTTGTACAAATATTCCGATACGAACGCGTACATATCTGACATGTATCCCGTGATGTATCTGCTTTGAAAGTGTCAAATCTGCCCTGAATCCACTTTGAATCCGCTCTCAATCCATGTCGAATGCACTCTGGATCCACTGCCGTTGTGACGGGCGCAGCCACTTTCCCACCTCCCTGTTTCACTAATGTTCTGAAGTATTTGTACGAATGTCATAGTGTTCGATTCATACACGAACACACTCACTCGTAGGAATTCATATGGGTATCAGATGTTATATTCATGCACCTACCCTAGCTGGGTGGGAAGAGAGACCATTTTCTTGCTAAGTCTTCCTTGAGAAACTAAGAACATCAGAGGAGCCCTGCTGGATCAGGCCACACCTCATCTAGTCCATAAGAACCTAAGAGGAGCCTGCTGGATCAGGCCCAACCCATCTAGTCCATATGAACCTAAGAGGAGCCCTACTGGATCAGGCCCAACCCATCTAGTCCATAAGAACCTAAGAGGAGCCCTGCTGGATCAGGCCCAACCCATCTAGTCCATAAGAACCTAAGAGGAGCCCTGGTGGATCAGGCCCAACCCATCTAGTCCATAAGAACCTAAGAGGAACCCTGCTGGATCAGCCCATCTAGTCCATAAGAACCTAAGAGGAGCTCTGCTGGATCAGGCCACAGCCCATCTAGTCCATAAGAACCTAAGAGGAACCCTGCTGGATCAGCCCATCTAATCCATAAGAACCTAAGAAGAGCTCTGCTGGATCAGGCCATCGTCTGTCTAGTCCTAAGAGGAGCCCTGCTGGATCAGGCCACAGCCCATCTAGTCCATAAGAACCTAAGAGGGCTCCTGCTGGATCAGTCCCAGCCCATCTAGTCCTGCATGTCCTCTTACACGGACTCCCATTAATTGCTTCTGGGCATCTCAAGCAGAAGATGCAGGCAGAAACCCTCATCTCCTCTCGGACTCGTGCAAATTGCCCTTGGAGACATCCTGTCTGTCTCTCCAACCAGGAGGAGGTACCTCAGCTTCCTTTCACTCGACTGGAGAGAAGGGTGTCTGGATGGGCCAGAGACACCGCCCCATGGGTGAACATATTGGCCAGGAGTCCTGCCTAAATAACATTAGGGCGAAACTGTGTGCTGGGCTCCGAGCCAAGTCCATGCTCTTTTGACCCTTGAACATCTCAGCTGGAAAGTTGAGCTGGCAGGTTATGGCCAGGTGGCAGCGTTGGTCAGTTGGGGGTGGGAGGTCACAAACAAGAAACCTCCTCTTGCATCATCTTTGTTGGTACCACAACTACTTCAAAAAGATCCCAATTCAGAGCGGAACGGGCTTTAAAAAGTTGTCGTTTGGTACCATTGAGTTGTGGCCAACTCCTGGTTGACTGCTGGACACCTCCATGCGCGGCCCTGTGAAGTTTTCTTGGCAGAGATTCAGAAGTGGTTTGTTATTCCCTACTTCTGGCGAAAGGCTGGGGATGGAACTGCGAGCCAGTTTGGCCTAGTGGTTAAAGATCCGGACTCTTATCTGGGAATACCGAGTTTGGTTCTGCACTCCTCCATGAAGCCAGCTGGGTGACCTTGGGCTAGTCACAGCTCTCTCCTGAGCTGTCACGGCCCCACCTGCTTCACAGTGGGGAGAAGAACAGAAGGTTTGTCAGTCGCTTTGGGAGCCTTTAAATGGGTGAGGAAAGCAGGATAGAAAAGCCAACACTACTTCTTCCTTCTCCACAAAGCCAGATGGGCGACCTTGGGCTAGTCTGAGCTCTCACACCTCCACCTACCTTACACCTATCTGGTGTGGGAAGAACAATAGAAAGCATTGTCAGCCACTTTGAGTCCCTTTAAATGGGTGAGAAGAGTGGGGTAGAAAAGCCAACTCTTCTTCCTTCTCCAGATGGGTGACCTTGGGCTGGTCACAGCTCTCTTTCTGAGCTCTTACAGCCCCACCTATCTCAAAGGGTGTCTGTTGGGAGGAGAAGAACAGAAGGTTTGTCAGCCCCTTTGAGTCCCCTTCAATGGGTGAGAAAAGTGTGGTAGAAAAGCCGACTCTCCTCCTCCTCCTCCTCCCCTGACTTTTCTGATCTACAGCCCTTCTGAGGACTGAGCCTGGCTCTACAGTTTGCGGAGCAGACGCCCGAGGTCCGATTTAGGACCAGGTCTCATATTTTGCTGGCCATTCTGGATGGTTTGGTGGTCCTGATCCGACCCGTTGGTAGTCCTTCTTCTGCACCCACCTGAGGTTGTGGGTTTGGAGGCGAAAGCCAGGAGCCGGAAGGCACCTGGTCTCCATTCCGCAGCCCCTCTCAAGACCTCTCTAAATCAGTCTCTAGGAAGCGTGGAAAAAAGTCCACGCATGGCAACGGTGCTTCAATTTTTAATTATCATCTTCAATTTGTCAAGGTTGCTCTTGGAGTGCTGTTTGCCCACATTTGACTCTTTAGCTGATCAATACTCCCTTCTCCACCTCCCGGGCTCTGAAATAGTTATATGAAAAAATCAATGTGATCCAAATTGGATTTGGTGCATTTTATGATTGGGGATGATACAGCTTTGAAGACGCTTCGCTCTGTCTCTCCCTTTTTCCCTTTACGGTTGAGAATCTTGCTGCCTCGGCAGTCCGTTAGGGTGTGATGATTATGGGATGGATCCTGCCCAGGTTCTTGCTCCCCGGAAGAGGTGGACTCTCTGGCTGTATCCAAAAATACCAGCCCAGGTGCCCGTGAGCTGAAGGTCGAGAACATCAAAGCATGTGGCTGCTACCATGGCTGGTGTGAGCACGTTTGCAATGTTAATTATGGGTTAGCTGTAGAAGGTTGAGGTTAACTACCAGTTGTTTTAAGATTCTGCCTTTAATCAATGCAGTTTTATCTCCCTCCTTTTCTTCCGAAGTGCCTGGACGGGGAGGCGGTAGGGTTGGTAGAGCAAACCGCCTAGAAAGCGGAGGGTTTGACGGTTCAATCCCCAGCCTCTCCCCGGGAATAGGTAATGGCAAACCACTTCTGTATGTCTGCCAAGAAAACTGCGTAGAGGTGCCCGTGGAGTCTCAGAGGGCTATAGCTCAGCTGGTAGAGCAAACCGCTTTGGGAAACAGAGTCGCCACTTCGATTTCCAGTGGGATCTGCACGAATACACTTTCTGGATTCGATTCAAATCGAATATTCAAATGTTTGAATTCAAATGGATAGAGAAAAACGAATATATTACGATTCGAATCCGATTTCTATCTATTTGTACAAATATTTCATTTGAACCAAGGACTACAAAAACTCAGTAGCCGGCTGTCCCACCTGCTTTATAGGGTTTCCCCCCCTAATTATTATTATTACTATATAATGTATTAGTTGTTATATAATGTATTTTTGACTCATGTAAACTGCCTTAGGCAAAAATTGTCTTTGATTTGAGTTGTTGATTATACTTATTTGCTGTATTTCTTTGATGTCATGATTGGATTGGTATTGCATTTTGTTTTTCCATTTGTTGTAAACCGCCTTGAGCAAATTTTACGTTTGGAAAGGCGGTATATAAATAAAAATGGAAATGGAAATGATTCATATCTGTCTGTACGAATTTGTATGCATCCTGTTTTTATTCCATGTGCATACCCCATACTTTAGTATTCGTACGAATACAATTTTTTGGAGTTATTAATATGAAACATTTGGACATTTTTATGCGTATGGATACGTACGCATCACATATATATCTGTATCCATCTTCTGCGTACCTGTACGTATCCATATGGGATGCGTACGGATGCCTATGAGATACGTATCATTGGATATGTATCGAATCATCGTATGGTATTTACGAATATATTCGTATCGGTTTGAATGTTCAGACATCCATTTTTCTTTCCTTGTGTGAATTTGGATTTTTGAATATTCGATCCGTTCCAAACTGAATGTCAAAAATTGCATTTGTGCACACCTTTGTGGGTTCTCGGTCTCTGGAGATTTCCACAAAGAAGCGGGACAGATGCTTCTCCGCCATGGCTTCCTTTGCTTCCTCCCAAATCGCAAAGGGCTGGACTATATGATCTTTGGGGGTCCCCTTCCGACTCTGCATTTCTTTGGTTCCAAGCAAAACGAAGAGCGATGACACTCTGGGTGAATCTGTAATAAGAGAAGAAGCTCGTTCCTCTTTTGACGTCTCGTAATTCACGGCTCTGCATCTCCCATCTGAGTCATCTTTGGAAGTACAGTATTCCTTTGTTGGTAGTGGAAGCGTTTGGGAACACTCAAACAAAGACTATCTAAGGGTTTAATTACTAGCTAATTCTTCTTCCAGCTCTGAAGCAGCCACAGCAATCCAAATGTTCCTTCAGCACGTTCTCCTCCTTGGGCCTGGATGAGGCCTGCTTTAGATCTTGCCCTATACCGTGAGGTCGTCGCAATTAAAATATATAAAAACAAAATTAGAAAAGAAGAAGATAGGAACCACGCTGTAGACAGAGGAGGGAGATATGAGCCTCTTTAGCCTGGATTAAGAGGTGTGCTGTCACTGAGGTTAGACAAATTCATGAAGGGCAGGTGTGTCAATGGCTGCTAGAATGGATGCCCAGGTATCACCTCCAGGCGGAGGAGATGGGCAGGAGGCCTCTCGAGGCCATTTCCTGGGATTTGAGATCAGGTGAAGGTTTTGCCTTTGTCTTCTGCTTGAGACGACCAGAAGCCATTGGTGGGCTACTGTGTGGGACAGGATGCTGGATGAGATGGGCCAAGAAGGTCTATTTGGCTGACTGTAATGGAGGTCTTGCACATTGGTGACCATGACCTTCAGTGGAAACCCTCTTAGCTATACCCAACGTTGGCAGTTTTTGTGGGACATGGAATTCTCTGTGGTGGCCCCCTCTGTTACAGAATAGCCTCTCACCAGGCAACTATGCCTGGTGCAGTTTGGGGACTGGTGAAATCACGCCAGCTCACTCTTCGAAGGGCGACAGGAAATGCTGTTTTCTGACTCTTTCAGTGGCCGACTTTGTGTTTAGATGTTTTTATTTCCATCTCCAATTCCATCTTTATTTTTACCTTCCTGGGTTGTGTAATTGATTTGATCATACATCCTTTATTTATCCTATATGCAACCCGTTTGGATCCCGTACGGGTCTGTACAAATGCATACGGATGGAGGAAAGACGCCTATGTGCAAGTATGCATTAAGTGTGAACTCACACGCATCCAAGTGTTTGTACAATTCAAACGAATAGATTTGAAAATTTGAAATTCATTTGATGTTAAAATTCGAATTCATGGACATTCAGTTTGAATTAGAATGTCAAAGTTCAGATGAGTTCGATCAGATTTAGAATGTCTTTGAACATTTGTGGACATCGCTAGTGGTGACAGCAACCGGCCTAGAGGGCTTTAAGGAAGGGTTAGAGAAATGTATGGATGGCAGATGTATCAATGGCTACTAGAATGGATGCTTAAGTCCATCATTCAGGCCATGGGGACAAGCAGGAGGCCTCTAAGTCCATTTGCTGGGATTCGAGAGCAGGAGAAGGTTTGCCCTTGTCTCTGCTTGAGATGCCCATGAGCAATTGGTGGGCCATTGTGTGGGACAGGATGCTGGATTAGATGGGCTGTGGCTGGTCCAGCTGGGCTCCTCTTATGTTCTTATGTTCATCTCCTGCTGCAGTTCACGTTCTTATATTTTTATGAAAAAGAATTTTATTTTCCAGATCGGAGAGGCAGAGTGCTGTGAGCTATTCTCGCTTCCCTCCCTGCGCTGTTTGGAGCATGATATAATTATGTGCAATTTGTAGTGTATTCTGAGGGTTGTTGTTTTTTTTAATGGTGATGAATCCAGCATCAACCTAGATTACTCACCCCTTCCTCAGTTTGTCTGTTGTCTTTCAAAAGTGTTGATTAAACCGTTGTCTCTCACTGCTTCAGGCGAGAAGTGACAGAAGGCGCCCATTTGTCACCGCCTCGTCTCTTACCTTCAAAGTATTTTGGGTGCGCTTTTCTCCCTTTTCCGTCTGATGTGCAACTTCGTCACCGGCAGGATCACAGCCAGGGGGACGAGGGCGAAGTGAACCAGGTGACCGTCACGTTCCAAGCAGACTGAGACCCAAAAATAATGATGCGCCCATCTCTCCTAAAAATATAAATAATAAATAATAGTAGGGTTGTGCACGAGGTGGTCAAATGCACAGCACATATATTGTATATATATGATTCATGTTGGATATGTATCGTATATATGTGTTTGTGTTGAATACATATTGGGTGTTTTTCCACTGTCACTAAAAGTACCCATTAAGTACCCATAAATGGTATGTAATGGCATTTTTGTACCCATTAATGGGTACTTTTAGTGACAGTGGAAAAACATCCATTGTATATATATATGATTCATGTTGGATAAGTATCGTATATATATGCGTTCATGTTGGATATGTATGGTATATATATGTGTTTGTGTGGAATACATATTGTTTATATATGATTCATGTTGGATAAGTATCGTATATATATGTGTTCATGTTGGATACGTATTGTATATATATGTGTTTGTGTGGAATACATATTGTATATATATGATTCATGTTGGATACGTATCGTATATATGTATACATATCGTGTTTGTGTTGAATACATATTGTTATGCATATGATTCATGTTGGATAAGTATCGTATATATATGATTCATGTTGGATATGTATCGTATATACGTATACGTATCGTGTTTGTGTTGAATACATATTGTATATATATGATTCATGTTGGATAAGTATCGTATATATATGCGTTCATGTTGGTTAAATATCATATATGTATGCGTTCGTGTTGGATACATATTGGATACGTATTTGTTCGTATTAGATATTCGTATGAATATGTACAAATACATTTGTACTGAATAGAACCCTACCACATTCAAAGGGGACCTATTTCAACGAATATGGAGTTTCCAACATTTGATTTATTACGAATCGGACGTCAAAAAGCCCATCAGTGGGCATCCCTCTTCGTTGTTCTTCCAGGTCTTTGATGTGGATTGGAGGTGGGATGGGAACACCTACCACCTCTCAGCCCCTTTCAAGCCCCCCCCCTTTAAACTTTAACGTGCCTGTGGGTGTTCACCTAAATCACATGATTGAAAGTTTCTCTGGCGTTGCATTAAACAAGCCAAGACGCATTTTATCTGCTGTGTGAAAGCAAAGCAGCGCTGCAAATTAAACCATATAATCATCATCATCTTTATTATAGTCTTGAATCAGGCAAACTCACACACACACACGCACGCACACACACACGCAGATACACTCACACCGCATTAAGAATAATGATAACCCAAATCAATATTTGGAGCCACGTTTCACCAAGCGCATAGAAGCGGGATGCGCAAAGGTTGCTCCTACTCTAGATCAGCCACCCCAGTGGAGCCAATAGGCCTTCAGAGGTTGCACATTAGCCAATGGGAATTTGAAGTTGACTTCCCATTGCTCCCCTGCAGAGCACTGCATTGGTCATCTCTGCCCAGGTGGGGTTGCATGGAAGGCCAGCCGTCCTGGTCATAAAACGGCACAAGTCCTTTGAATGTATTTATTTTATTTTTGCAAAAATGCCTCCCGTCCACTTTGGGTTCTGAAACGCCTCGCGTAGGGTCCCCTGGCTTCCACGCCCTCTATCAACAGCAGTGTACCCCTCCACGCCCCCTGCCTTCTCTCGCTAGTTTGAAAACCTTTCAGAGCAGATGGAGAACCCGGGATTTATGCCCTGTTTTAAGTGCAAGGAGCTGGTAGCGGATCTTTATCGTCTTGCGAGGCCCTAGTAATAAACCCATCAGCGGGTGATTTAAAACTCCTTCCCCGTGATTGGAAAGAACAGAGGTGGGGTTATTTATGGCGGCGATGTGGGGCAGTGTTAAAACGTTAAGGCACTTTATTGTTAGAGAGAGAGAGAGAGAGAGAGAAAGAGAGAGGGGTCCCAGTGATATCTTTCTGGAGGTATTATCTCTTGAGTTGGAGAAGGAGAGAGGTGATGCTCATGCCAGAGTTCAGATTCCAGGCGGCTATTTTCCTTCCTGGGTGAGCGTGGCTCTTTGGTTTCTCAGTCTGCGTGCTCCCATCCGTCCGTGGCAACCTGCTGAAAGAGGCAGCCCATAGGGTCATAAGAGGGCAGGGAAATAATTTTGCAGAGCGCAAGGTAGGATGGGCATCTACCTTGGACAGCGCCTATGGCTTTAGGCTTTGGCTTGGATGCCTTAGTGTGTGTTCCATCCAGAGGGGTGCATTACATAAAGCGGGAGTAGCTTGGGTGTAGCTAAGGCCTTCGGTTGTAATGATCCTGTCCTATGTGAATCAGTTTGGTCTAGTGGTCAAGGAGCTGGACTCTTATCTGGGAATATCGGGTTTGATTCCGCACCCCTCCATGAAACCAGTTAGGTGACCTTGGGCTAGTTACAGCTGAGCTCTGACAGCCCCACCTACCTCACAGGGCGCATGTCTACATCCTTTTGTCAGGCAAAAGTTGGTAAGAAGAACAAAAACAAAGTTCGCCGGTGAGAAGTCTGGACCTTGGGCTGGTCACAGCCCTCTATCTGAGCTCTCACAGCACCACCTACCTCACAGGGGGTCTGTTGCGGGGAGAAGAACAGAACGTTTGTCAGCTGCTTTGAATCCCGTTAAATGATTGAGAAAAGCGGGGTGGAAAAGCCGACTCTTATTCTTTTGGGGAGAAGAACAGGAGGTTTGTCAGTCGCTTTGAGTCCCCTTAAATGGGCGAGAAAAGAGGGATATAAAAGCCAACTCTTCTTCCTCCTCCACAAAGCCAGCTGGGTGACCTTGAGCTAGTCACAGCTCTCTTTCTGAGCTCTCACGGCCCCACCCACCTCACATGGTGTCTGTTGTGGGGAGAAGATCAGAAGGTTTGTCAGCCGCTTTCAGTCCCCTAAAATGGATGAGAAAAGTGGGGTAGAAAAGCCAACTCTTCTTGCCCTCTTCCTCTTCCTCTTCCTCTTCCTTCCTTCCTTCCACAGCCCAATGTTCATCAGCTCAGATGTGGGTCCTTCTACCCTAAATGGTTCCTATTCCCAGGAAATTGAGGTTCCATTTGTGCTCTAAGCCTTGTTGAAATGTGAATACCTTACAGACAGGACGAACATCAGCCTATTCCCGAGAAACCGCTTGCGGCTATGCATAAAGTTTTACAAGTTTTCATAGAAAGTCTTCGAAGTGATTTGGGGTGTTGGCGGAGACTTTGCAGTTAGGAATATCAGTGAATAGCTGCTGGTAATATTGCAAATACACGAATTAGGTAAATGCATTAGTGTTTTAAACGCTTTACGCAGCCCCCGGGGAAGGTTTAGCTGGGGAGCGTTGGGTTTTTATATAAATAAATTGTTTTTGGCTGTCTGCATGAATATAGTTTCTTTTTCTGTGAATTATTAATGTCTTCCTGCCTTACTTCCTCCACTGAAATTGTAGGAAATTAGCTTCACATTTGCATCTTCATATATGAATTAAAAAGCGCCAAACTCTTCCTTTTTTTCCCTTTCTACTTTTTTTTTAAAATAATGGTGGCCCCTTCTTTAATCAGTGATGTTTAAGACATGAACTTTCGAGGTGCGTTTTGTCTGGTTCTGGGAAAAGGTGAGATTTCTCTGGTGGCTGAAATGAAACTGGATCCATACTATGATCAAGAAATGGCCCAGAAAGGCAACGGTTGGGTCTCAGAGCTGGTACCTTGCATGGGGGAGATCCATCCATCCATCCATCCATCCATCCATCCATCCATCCATCCATCCATCCATCCATCCATCCATCCATCCATCCATCCATCCCTCCCTCCCTCCCTCCCTCCCTCCCTCCCTCCCTCCCTCCCTGCCGTCTTCAAGGGCAGCCCCATGTAGAGCACGTTACAACAGCCTAGTCTGGAGGTTACCAGAACATGGATAACTGTTGCCATCCTGTGATTAGATCTGCCTTGTTGCCTACAGACTTTAGTTATCTGCAAAGCTGGTCATCTGCTCTGAGCTTTTTGTGGATTTTGCTCTGTACTGCTATGTAAGGAATAAGGTGCCGTGGGAGGTTGTGAGCTCTCCTTCCCTGGACGTCTTCAAGCAGAGGCTGGACCTCCATCTGTCTGGGATGGTTTAGAGAATCCTGCATTGAGCAAGGGGTTAGACTAGATGACCCTGGAGGCCCCTTCCGACTTCTCAATTCTGCAGTTCTATACTGTGAGAACTCATGCCACTCTGGCTAAGCAAAGCTTTCTCCCAGAATCCCCCGGGGCCCTGACAGGGACGTCACACCCTCCTCCTGTCCCCTTTTCCTGCTCCTCCGTGGTAAACCATTGAGCCCTGTGTGAATTTGTCCTGATCGGCGACGAAGGCGGCCGATGGCCTAGATTGCTATCCGGTATCTCGGCTGACCCTTAGCTGAGCCGGACAGGGAGACGTTTGGCCTAATGGTTGAAGCATATCGTGGGAACCCCTTTCCTCATTTGCCAGTTTTAACAGCAGATGCTCTGTTATTGTAAACAGCCATTTGTAATTAAAACGACTTGCCCGCGACCTGATTAGATTAAGTAGTTAAAAATTAATTTACAATACCTCTTTCCCCGGCTGCCTGCGCTTTCTCCACTTTGCGGCGGGGCCCGTTATGAACATATGATGCTTACATTAGCTTGGTTAAAAGTTTATAAGGATTAATTTGCATCTGAAAGGCTTTTCAATGAATCAACGGATACAGCTAGCTGGAGCCGGTTCAATTCCATTGTAACATTGTGTGAGCTTCTGCCCACACGCTGCGCGTTCTTTTGGGCATAATGTGTATACAGTGGGGAACATACAGCCCTAGAGACGGGTTTTTCAGAGAGGCTGAGGGCCTGGTCAACATCTGTTGGAAGGTGGTTGGCATTTTGGGGTGGGTGCCTGGAGGCAGGAAGCATATGTGGGTGCTAAGAACACATTGTGGTCTCATTCAAGCGAGCATCTCTTGGAGTGTTCTTAAGGACTTGGCCCAAGGGATGCAGATGAATGTTTTCTTTTTTTTTTGCTTTCAATTAATATCAAATTGAATGCTAGAAAATTTGCATTCGTTCAAATAGATCCCTTTCGAATGTGGTAGGATTCTATTCGATATTTATTTATTTATTTACATTTCTATCCCATCCCATACCCGAAGGTCTCTGGGCGGGTAACAATGAATTAAACAACAGATTAAAAACAGGATGCAAAGTAAAACAAGATTCAGATTAAAATGAAGTACAAATTAAAAGGAGATACACAATTAAAAACACCTTAAAGATTCAACAGATTCATTAAGCCTTACACCCAATAGTGCATAACAGTGATTATAACTGTAGCTGGAGGGGAGAATGAATCACTTCAGCCAATGGCCAAGGCGAATAGGTATGTCTTTACAGCCTTCCTAAATGAAAACAAGGAAGGGGCATGGCGCACCTCGAGGGGGAGACCATTCCAAAGTCTGGGGGCCACCACCGAAAAGCCAACTCTTCTTCAAGGTGAGAAAAGTGGGATATAAAAGCCAACTCTTCTTTTTCCAACATGAAGGCAGCTGGGTGATCCTGAGCTAGTAACAGGCCTCTTTCTGAGCTTCACAGGATGTCCGTAGTGGGGAGAAGAACAGAAGATTTGTCAGCAGCTTTGAGTCCCCTTAAGGACAAGAAAAACAGGGTATAAAAGCCATTGCTTCTTCTTCACAGCGGTGCTATAATGGTGCTATGTTTCACACCTGGACAGGACCGAAGTCATATGCTGATGATTATTTTCCTTAAAATTGGCTGCTGGAAAATGGCAGAAGAAAAGCACGCAAACGCATCTTTGAACCTCTGCCAACAGAAGGTTGTTTTAGCGTTGTGTTCTGTGTCTTTTCCCTTTAAGGCATACAAGGCTCTGTTACCTTGATAAGACCAAATATAATGTCTGCTCGCGCAAATTGCTTCCCAACAGAATGCCTTCCTTATAATTGAGCAGAATATCCACCTCGTGGTTCCTACATGTCATATCAATTTAAAAATCCTTCACCTGTGACGACGGGGGAGAATGACTGTGTTTTACTCGGAATGTGTCACCACAACTGGGGGGGGGGACTCTGAAATGTGGTCGCTACCCTAATATTGGTGGTGTGATTAATAGTGTAGCAGAAATAGATACATTCTGCAAAATTTTGCCGTCCCTGGGGGCTCCATTTGGGGGTGTTTATGTTTATGCACTCTGTTTGCTAATTCTCTTTCTTTAAAAACCAGGAGGTCGTTAAAAACAAAGTGGAAAAAAACCAAGCAATAATATATAAGTGAGCACGTTTATAATAGGGTTGTGCACGAATATTCGAAAGTTTGAATATTCGACTCGAACCCGACGAATGTCGACATTCGAACTCGAATCGGATTTTCAAAAAAATCCAAATTTGCACATTTGAACTCTAATACGGATTTTTGAAAATCCGATACGGATTTTCGAATAATTTGAATGTGTAGATTCGTATCTGTCGTATATGAAGCTGTGCGAAAATTATACATATCTTGTGCTTAAAATACGGGATTAAAACGGGATGCATACGGATTCTTGTGGAATGCGCACAGATACGTATAACAGATACGAGTGTTGTCGACATTCGTATCTTTAAATACGAATCTAACATTTGAATGTACGCATTGGAATGTTACAGATTCGAATTGCATTTTATGAGATTCGGATCTACTTGGATACGAATGTCAAAAATACATTCACACACATCACTAGTTTAAAACAGAATAGCACACACACACTTTAAAAAAATAATTAAAATTATCACTACACTATTGTATAAAACCCATGCATGCTGCTTTCTCCTATCGTTGTATGTAGGCCTTACAGCCGGTTTCAATCTTATCAAGGTAATAGAGTCAAAAGCGACTGGTAGGGAGGGTGGTGTTTATTTTATTATTTATTTATTTATATTTCCATTGCTATCCCGCCCCATACCTGAAGGTCTCTGGGCAGGTAACAACGGATCAGACAACATATTAAAAACATATTAAAACATGTTTGACTCTTGCAAGAGCAACATCCTCCGAAGATGGGTATCACAACTAGGTTGGCAGAAGAAACTTGGAACACGGAATAACAGCCCCCAAAATGCTACAAATACGTTCATATCAACTTACAATCAACCTCTGGTAGGTGAGCTAGGTGGGGCTGTGAGAGCTCAGAAGAGAGCTGTGACTAGCCCAAGGCCACCCATCTGGCTTCTTGGAGGAATGCGGAACTGAACCCAGTATTCCCAGACCACTGGACCAAACTGGATCAGAAGGACAAACCTCAGATTCAGAAGGTCCACGCTCTGGTAACCTCCAGGTTGGATTATTGTAACGCGCTCTACATGGGGCTGCCCTTGAAGACGGTTCGGAAGTTGCAGCTAGTGCAAAATGCAGCTGCCCGAGTGCTAACCGGGACAGCTAACCGGACGCATATCACGCCGGTTCTAAAAGAACTGCACTGGCTGCCAATTTACTACCGAGCCCAATTCAAGGTGCTAACTCTGACTTATAAGGCCCTAAATGACTTGGGCCCCAGATATCTAAAGGAGCGCCTTCTCCCATATCGACCTGCCCGTGCTTTAAGATCTGCAGGAGAGGCCCTCCTGGTTATCCCACCGCCTTCAGCGGTTAGGCGGGTGGGCACCCGGGAGAGGGCCTTCTCAGTGGTGGCCCCCAGGCTGTGGAATGGTCTCCCCTTGGAGGTGCGTCAGGCCCCTTCTCTGTCTGCATTCAGGAAGGCGGTAAAGACGCACCTCTTCACTCAGGCCTTTGGCTAATGTTCTTTATTCTTCCCTCCTTCCAAAGACTACTGTTTTAAACTGTTTTTATATCGTTTTTATTCTTATGCTTATTATGTTGGATTTTAAACCTTACGTTGGTTTTATTATAGTGTGTTACAATTTTAATGTGTTTGTTCTTAAATGTTGTAAGCCGCCCAGAGACCCTCAGGTATGGGGCGGGATATAAATATAAATAAATAAATAAAAATAAAAAGGTCTTTTTCTGACCGGATGGATGCTTTCCCCCTTTCATTCCATTGCTGGACTGTTCCCTCTGGACTGGTATTCGAAATCTGATTGAGTCTGCCCGAATTTTGACATTCAAATTCAAATCAAACGGCCATAAATTTGAATTTAAATATTCGAATGAATTTCAGATGTCGGATCTATTCCTTCAAATTACCCACACATTCACATGTCCATGGGTTCGTAGATGATACATATGTGCAGATATGCATCTTTCCTCCATCCCTATGCATTATATGGATCCATATGGGATGAAACTGGGTTGCGTACGGGATGACTACAGGATGCATACGGACATGTACAGATGCGTAAGGGTTGTGTAACGATGCATACGGGCACATACGAATGTTGTCAACGTTTGTGAGTGCAAATTCAAAACCGAAAATTCAAACGAATAGATCCAGATTTGCTTAACTCGAATCAAACTTGTCGAAGGTTGAATTTTAGAGATTCAAATCGAATTTAATTTTTGGGTGTTTGGTTTGAATTGCATCGAATCGAGTCCTGAAAATTGCATTTGTGCATATCCCTACTCTGGACAGAACCTGCCAGGCTTTGGACCTCGGGTGCCGCCTTTTCCGGCTGCAGAACCCGGCGGTTGCTGGATGCTTTGGCCCCAGAGGTTCTCACCAAAGGGCGCTTTCCCCAGAAGCCCAGATCTTGCTTGCAATCTCTGCCCCCTTCCTTTCCCGAAATATCTTTCACTTGCTTGCAAGCTGCATTCCGGGATGGCTGGGCTGGCATTTCCTGGCTGGCATTTAGGTCCACCTGCTGCTAAATTTAGTGTAATTAAAAGAGAAGAAGGGAGAGGCGGAGGGAAAGTGTGCAGTTGGGCGGGTTTTTTTTTACTGTCAAATTGTAGCAGAATTGTTTAAACTCGTTAGGGGGATGGATTCGAAAGCAGAGAATTGGAACAGGTTTTGGAGAATTGTAAGATTTCTCCTCCTTTCCCCACCTGTCTTTCATGCTTTTTGATTTGTTTGGATTTTACCTGTTCCACCCCACCCATCACCCACCCCCGCGAGTTATATTGATGTGAAGAAAGTAAAAAAAAAAAAAAAGTCAGTCCAAGACTGTTGTTTTTTTCCCCTTTCGTTGTAATTTCAAATAGCTTACATAGATCTCAAATTTAGATTAGCGGGATCTAGAGACTGGCATGGATCAGATGTTTGAAAATCCATATTTGTGCAAATAGATCACATTCAAATGTGGTAAAATTCTATTTGATTTGCCACAGCCCATCCAGTCCAGCATCCTGCCTCACACCGTGGCCCACCAATTGCCCTTGGGCACCCCAAGCAGAGAAAAGGGCAAACCTCATAAGATCCTAAGAGGAGCCCTGCTGGATCAGGCCACAGCCCATCTAGTCCAGCATCCTGCCTCACATTGTGGCCCACCAATTGCCCTTGGGCACCCCAAGCAGAGAAAAGGGCAAACCTCATAAGATCCTAAGAGGAGCCCTGCTGGATCAGGCCACAGCCCATCTAGTCCAGCATCCTGCCTCACATTGTGGCCCACCAATTGCCCTTGGGCATCTCAAGCAGAGACAAGGACAAACCTTCTCCTGCTCTCCAATCCCAGCAAATGGCCTTAGGAGCATCCTGCTTCCTCCCCCACCCCCAGCCTGAAAGATGTACCCAGGCCTTCATTATAGTACCCATTGATACACCTGTCATCCATAAATTTGTCTAATCCTACCTTAAAGCCATCTAGGGAGCCAGACTCTTATCTGGGAATACCGGGTTTGATTCCCCACTCCTCCATGAAGCCAGCGGGGTGACCTTGCGTGAGTCACAACTCTCTTTGAAGCTCTCGTGGCCCCAGGGTGACTGCTTGTGGGGAGAAGAACAGAGAGTTTGCCAGCCTCTCTGAGCCCCCTTAAAGGGTGAGAAAAACGGGGTAGAAAAGCCACCTCTTCTGCTTACCTGTGGACAGACAGGTGAGGCTGTCTCTTCTCACCTGTGTGGGGGCACTCACCCTTTCCCCCCTCAGCCTCCCTCCAGGACCTGCAAGCTAGGTCTGAGAGATGCTACCAATGAAAGACCTCCGGGGAGCCGTCCACGGCGTGGCGAACTAAGTGCCACAAATTGTCTAATGCAAACCAAAGGAGCGCCATGTGTTCGAGAGGAGAACGCAGCAGATTCTGAGCAGGTCCTCCTACACGATGCATCTTGAAGTGCGGTTGGGGGTGGAAGGAGAGAGTGGAAGAATGATTCTGCCGTTTCACAGCACACGCACAGACCAAATACACCAGAGGAAGGTGAAGAATTCCATGGAGATGACTATGTATAAAGACATAAGCAGAAAGCGCGGCGGAGGGAGGGAGGGAGGGAGTGCCGGAGCTCAGTGTTTCCACCGGCGGCATGCAATCAAAGCTCACACACAGCCCCGTCAGCTGTTCCAAGGGTGCCAAGCTGTGTAGGTGATGCACCCTGAATTTTCCCAATGGAGGGGGAAGAAAAATCCCATGCGCATAAGATGAGCATGGATTCCTATCAGGTTTTTTTTTTAATTTTGTTGCCTGTGTCGGCCAGAGGTGTCTGCAAGGCGCACAAAATTACTCCCAAAGGACAGGAGAGAACTGAAAAAAATCGATCTCTCTACGTCTGGCTCCCTGGAGACAGGCCTGAGAGCAAAATGAGAGCGAAGCTTATGCTCAGACGTGCACATGGGAGCCAGGATGAAAGGTTAGCAGGACCAGTGGGTCTCTGCTGCAAAGGAAAAAAAAAATCTTATTGATCCTGCTCAAGTGACAAAAAGAAGAGGGAGAAGAGTTGGTTTTTATACCCCACTTTTCTCACCCATTTAAGGGGGACTCAAGGTGGCTGACGAACCTTCGGTTCTTCTCCCCACAACAGACACCCTGTCAGGTAGGTGGGTCTGTGAGAGCTTAGAAAGGGAGCTGGGACTAGCCAAAGGTCAACCAGAGCCCAACACTCCAATGACAAGACCAAACTGGCTCATGGAAGAAGGGTTGGCTTTTTTACACTGCTTTTCTTGCCGTTTTAAAGGGAACTCTAGCTGGCTGACAAAGCTTTACATAAGCACCTAAGAGGAGCCCTGCTGGATCAGGCCACAGCCCATCTAGTCCAGCATCCTGTCTCCCACAGTGCCTCACCGATTGCTTCTGAGCATCTCAAGCGGAAGAGGAAAGGAAAACCTTCACTGCAATTTGGCCTCGAGAGGCCTGCCTGCCTGCCTCGCTCTCCAATTTGGAGGTGGTACCTTGGCATCAGTTGATACAGCTATCACCCGTGAATTAACGTACTCCTTTCTTAAAGCTATCCAGGCTGGTTTCTTCCAGCAGCAATTCTGGTAGCAAATTCCATAGACTGGGAATTTTCTTTCTCTGGGTGAGAAAGAAAGAAAAGCTTCTCCTTTTCTGGTCTAAATTTCCTACCAAGGATATGATCCCAGGAATAAGGCTCAGCGCAGAAATGGCGCAAGAGAAATGGAACCATTGTTACTTTAAAACTGTCCGGAGTTTCTTCTTTTCATGTATGTGCTGAAGGGCTTTCTTGGGTCGGTGGGTGTTTCTGTGATTATGAAGGTAGGGAAGCTATGAAAATTAGGTGCTATTTATTCCCTCTGGTGGAGCTTAACTCATATCTTTGTGTTCCTGATCTGTGAATTTCTACTCCTCCGTCCCCACCCTGAGTTCATGGACTGGACATACCTTCCATCTGTTGAGACCTTCTGGGCAATTGTTTTTCTATTTTTAAAACCTTTTCTTCTTATTTTTTTTTTAAATAATAAAATAGAGGCTGAAATTCTTCTGTAAGTCTTGGGAACTTCAAGAGAGCTGAATGGGAATTGGAGCAGCGACCGTTCTTGGGATATGGAACTCTACCATCAAACCAGAAGAGGGTGCCATTTTGGTTCTCTCACCTGGTCCACTCTCTGTCCCATGCTAGGAAGGGAGGTGCCTCCCTTATCTACCCCTAGACCTTTACCTGTTGTGGGGCTGTGGCCTCTGTGAAAGGTATGCATTTATCCAAAAAGTGTCAGTGTCCGTTGGACATTGATTTCCCACCTGGAGAGCTCACATTAGGGAGGGAGTCCAACAGTCAAATACGAGTGAATAAGCTGGGCCTCGCATCTTTCTTCCCAAGAGTTGTGTTTTGTATTCACTATAACAAGGTGCGTTACGCTGGGGCTGCCTTCACACCTCAGTTTGAATCCAGTTTCACTCCACTTTCAGTGTGAGAGAGCACATCAACAAAACATCAAACTGTTTCCTTTTGGTCTTATCCAACTCAGAAAAGCCACCTTTGGGTTAGATTGAGTGGACAGAAACTGGCCGGTTGTTTTGCCAATGTGTTCCTTTCCACTCTGAAAGTGGGCGGAAACCAGATTAAAATGTAGATGTGAACGCGGCCGCAGAAGTAGGCCTCAAAGTCTAAGCGCTGAACTACACTGCCTCCGGCATGATGAGAGTGGTAGTTGCAGCAATTAAAGAACAGCTGATTCTGGGTTTTTTTTTTTTTTTTGATGTTGTTCCTATCTACTTACTAGACTCACTGCTAGGGATTTGCGCGGATATTTGTTAACATTCAAAATCTGGCCAGATTTGACCGAGTTTGGACAGTTGAGTTGGAATAAAATGTTACGATATTTCTATTCTAGCATTCGCCATGGATCATTTTGCGTGTTGTTGCAAAGTGCAATCCAGGGCCCTTTCCGCCCTTGGCCTTATTCTGAAACGTATCTCAGAAGAGGGGTCAGTTGTCCAAATGCTAACGCGCACTGTGGCACACCTTGTCTGGGGTCTGTCATAATCTGCACTAGCGGGTGGATAGCAGGCCCCTGTCCTGAGATACGTCCCAGAATAAGGCCAAGTGCAGAAATGCCCTAGGGCTTATTTGCAAAAGGCTTAAGACTTCTCCCTTCTGCATAGGGAGAGAGAAAGGGAAGGCAAATAATTCCACAGCAAACAAAAATAACACCATACTGAAATAGTAACAGTTGTCTGCATTTGTGCGATTTCTCTCCCGCTTCCCTGTTCCTTTAGTCCTGAGGGTTTCTTCTCTGCGGCTTTTATTAGCGGATAAATCCTCAGCTTTGCGTCTGTTTGGCGACAGACGGCCGGTTCTTACGCTGGGGCCACCGGGGAAGCGGTGCTGGGCTCCCGAGTGGACTTTAGAACTGTAATCCACCGGTTGGACTCAAAGATGTTTCTTGCAGACATTTTTACAGCTTGTGCCATGCTTTCCTTTACACTTTGCAGGGCCCGTGGCGGTTTGCAGCTTCTGCCTTGCAGAGCGAGAGAAGCGAGGTGGAAAGCCTGCTGCAAGTTCTGTTTCTACCTGCCTGAGCCACGGGTCTGGTGCATGGCAGCTCCTCTTCATTCATGTGGGACAGGTGTATCAATCCCCCCCTTTCCCACATGCAGTCAGAGGTCCAGATTTTCAAGATTTGGATCATTGAGATGGACTCCTCCTGAAGATCCAGATCTTGAAGGTGCCTGAAAATTGTGGAAACCTTTAACCAGCTCCAAACGAAATCTGGATTTAAGGGCCTGAAGGACCCATTAAATCTGGATTACCCCTGCCCTCGTGGGGACAGGGCCTTGCAGATGGGGCCTTCAGTGGGGTCCAGGTGGGGACAGGCCCTTCCCAATTGGTACCAATCAGGTACCAATCGGGTCTCTAATAGGGTCTTAAAAGGGTTCTAAATGGAAAAAGGCCCAATGGCTACTAGAGCGGATGCCTGGCTACCAAATCTGGCTTGGAAAAAGAGGCCTCTTGCCTGTCTCTCCAACCTGGAGGTGGTAGCTGGGCATCCATTCTAGTAACCATTGATACACCTGGCCTACATGAGTTTGTCTGTAAGGACACAAGAGGAGCCCTGCTGGATCAGGCCACAGCCCATCTAGCTCAGCATCCTGGCTCACGTAGTGGCCCAGGGCAACTTCTTCTGGGCATCTCAAGCAGAAGACAACCTGCTCTCAACTATCCCTGAAGTTGGCCTCTAGAGGCATCCTGCTTGTCTCTGCAACCTGTATATCCTGTTTTTAGATGTTTATATTGAGTATAACTGTAATGGCTGTTTAATTTAATTTTGATTGTTTGCATTATAGGTTTTTGTTTTTAATGGAATTTTAGTGTTGTGAGCTGCTCTGGGTCCCATCTTGGGGGAAGGGTGGGATATAAGTTAACAATAGTTATAGTAATAATAACAATTAATAATAATTGTGCCCATCTCTTCTCATTGAGCAAGGTAGAAAAGAGAATATCTGAACAAAAGGACCAAATCACAGTTTTTAAAATAGGGGGAAAGCCCAAAGATTTTCAAATGAAACGATGGATGCGAATCCTAGCAGAAGGAAAGAGTTAAACAGAAAAAATTCAGAATACAACACAGGATGATGGAAGATGAATTGGTTTCTAACGCTCTCGACAACTGGGAGAAATTTGCTACATTTTCTGCCATTCTTTTGTTTTTGCCTTCAAGAAATCTTGATATGTACTATTCTGGAGCTCTGCCAGTGTGTTTCAACATAATAAGGAATAATTCATTTGCCTCGGTAATCTCTATATCTATCAAGTACTTTGCTTTGCGTGATTCACATGGGCAATGCAGAATTTGTTCATGGGGAATTTGTTAAAATGCTTCTCTTAAAAAAATTAATTGTCTAACAAGTTTCATCTGGCCTTAGTGAACAGCCGCATAGAAAGCAGAAACGTTTATTCTTTTCAATATTTAGCTTTTCCTCCTGACACTGGAATGGGTAGATGGACGCGGTTGGTTTTTCTACAGTTGCTAATGAGGTTTCAGTGTTTGTGTCCTTAATTTTCTCTGTAATGATCTGAGAAGGTTTCAACAAAGCCCTGACCAAGTAGTCATTTCATCGAAGAAGTCAAATTAGTGCCATCTATTAGCATGTTTATGGGACCTTTCTTCTGCATATCCGCCCTTTCATGCCAGCAGTGGTAGGAATGTTTTTCTGTATTTGATTTGTATTTTATCAAATGCAAGAAAATTAATATTCGTTCAAATAGATCCCCTTTGAATGTGGTAGGATTCATATTTGATGTGTTCAGTTCCATACGAATGCATACCATACAAATGAACATAAATAGCATACAAATCCTATATAAAAATAGCATATGGAATCTATACAAATTCATACAAACAGCATACAGACCCTATATACGAATGTATACAAATAGCATAAGGAACCCATACAAATGCATTTGAAGAGCAAACGGACCCTATATACGAATGCATACAAATAACATAAGGAACCCATACAAATGCATATGAATAATCCCATACGAATGTATCAAAACATTCAATTTGAATTCATATGTGCCAAGATTCAATGCAACTTCGAATATTCAAATTCTGCCGAATTTTGAATTTTACAAATCTTTGGGCCCATCCCAAAGCAGCGGTTCTGGAAAGAAACATCTTGGGAGAGGGGCAGAGACCTGTATCTGAATGCATGATGTGATTTTTGGGTTTTTGATTTCGCTGTTCCTGGTTTTGCCTCTTCCCTCCTTCCAAATTGGGCTCTGGTGAAAACCATCAGGTGTCTTGCCAACACAGTCTGGATGAACTCCAGCCAGATAAGAGAAAAAAACACCAGCAAAGATGTACATTAGGGTTAGATGATGTGGAAGGAAATGAGCTGACCACTTTGCTGAGGTGTTTCACTCTGAAAGTGGTCTGATCCTGAGGTGAGGCTGAGACGGGAAGGATCTTTGGCAGCCGTTATTTCAGCAGCCTCCTTTTGATAGGCTTTCATGGAAAACCTTTACGTTCTGTTTTTTCCTATTCCTACTGTATCATGGTATCCCTCATATAACATGGCTTTGTATAATGTCGTCTTGCAGTTGCCATGATAATGCTCCATATACTCTGGTTTTATACAGCACAGCTTTGCTGTGAACCAGTTTGGGACTCCTAGATGAAGCCAGCTGGGTGACCTTGGGCTAGTCCCAGCTCTCTTCTGAGCTCTCACAGTCCCACCTAATTCACAGGGTGTCTGTTGTGGGAAGAAGAACAGAAGGCTTGTCAGCTACCTTGAGTCCTCTTAAGGGTAAGAAAAGAGGAGTATAAAAGCTAACTCCTCCTCCTCCTCCACAAAGCCAGCTGGGTGACCTTGGGCTAGTCCCAGCTCTCTTCTGAGCTCTCCCAGCTCTCTTCTGAGCTCTCTACCTATTTCACAGGGTGTCTGTTGTACAGGGAAGAACAGGTTTGTCAGGTGCTTTGAGCCCCCTTAAGGGTGAGAAAAGCAAGGCATAAAAGCCAACTCCTCCTCCTCCTCCTCTTCCTTCCCCTCTTCCTCTCCTCCTCCTCTTACACATCTGGCAAAATGCAGCAGCTTCCATTGTATAACTCAATTTGGTTTGCATACTGAAAAGTCTAGTTTTGTTTTTTTAAAACTTATTTCCTGACATCTCTTGATGGTGGCAGGGTAGAGGAACCCAGCGCCCTGGGTAGGCCATAATAGGCCATAGACTGCAAGAGTCTCACTTGATAAAACGCAGCTGTTCACATAATAACAGCATCTTTATACAATTCCACCCCCCCAAGAAGAGATGAGATATTCAAGTCACGCTTGCAATATATGAGCCTGCGAGTCAAAATTCTGTCTTATTGTGACGCTGTCTCTTTCACTCGGGAAGTGTACATGATCCAGAATTATATATATATATCCAGATATATATACACATCTGGATATATATATATATATTCATTCCCTTCCTTCATTGTACTTCAGTACAAGAGGAAGTCTGTAAAACCGATGTAAACATACACCAATCTAAACTGTCATCTCCTGCGGTGGTACAATTCTTTTTACATTCAAGGATGAACGGCATTTGAAAGGGGCCTTTCTAAGTTTTCTTTTCTTTTTTCTTTTTTTCCCTACTGTGATTCTAACCTTTCATGAAAGTCCTTTTTTTAAAAAATAGATTTAAAAACAGCAATAAGGCCGCCTTGGCGTTCTTATTAGCACTGTTAACAAGCTGTCTTGTGGAGTGTCTTTCTGGTCTCCACTTTACAATGGCTACTGTAAAACAAATTCTTCATAGATAAGATTAACGAGTGATTCTTGTTGATGAAGAATTTTGGAGGAAGAATAAAAATTGGCTTTTCTACCTGCTTTTTTCGCTCATTTTAGGGGACTCAAAGCGGCAGACAAAGCTTTTCTGTTCTTCTCCCCACAGCAGAATGACCTGTGAGGTGTGTGGGGGCTGTGGGAGCCCAGAAGAGAGCTGTGACTAGCCCAAGGTCACCCAACTGGCTTCATGGAGGAGGGCGGAATCGAACCCAGTATTTCCAGATAAGAGTCCGGCTCACCAACAACTAGACCAAACTGGCTTCAAGTTTTCTTTAATGTTTTGTCCCAACATGAGGGCTGGTGAAGGTGCTGGAGACAGAGTCTAGAAAAATACTGGTGTACCTCAATTTAGGCAAGGGTTCTTGTTGCAGAAGAATGGCACATAAACATAAACCACATACATTGAGCAATTGGTTTCGGTGTTAAAGAGGGCGGGGGGGGGGTTATGTCAACCAGTGACCTATAACAGTATTGATTTGCACTATAAGCCAAACTGGTCTTGAGGTTAAGAGTGTCACATTCTTATTTAGAGGTTTCCCAATTCAACTCCACACTCCTCTGATTCTATGATTCTATGATTCCTCCACGAAGCCAGCTGGTTGGCCTTGGTCGAGTCCCAGACCAAGCTCTCTCAAAAGGAGAGTTCCACCTCTCTTTGCACTGCCATGTGCTTTATTTCTGTTAAAGCCTTTTTCCAGCCACCCTGGGGGGTGGGGGTCGGGGGGGGGAGTTTTGGAAGCATTTATTGCCATGTTCTTTCCCCTGAGCTTTAACTGAAGGGATTGCAACTGGACCATCAAATGCACAAGATTGATTCCCTTCCTGATTTTATTTTTTAAGGGAAATGCTTTTACCTGTTCAAAAACATAACAAAACACAACAACCCCCTTCCCCCCCCCCAAACTGATTTTTAAGAGGTTAAAATACTTTTGCTGAAATGAAAACCTAACACAGCCATCAGGGTCACCGGAGGGATTCCTGCGCTTATGATATTATGGGATCTTTACTACGAAGCTTCCTTGCAGAATGCAATAACCTCCGTTCTCGGGCACGCTTAACCCAAAGCAAACAGAGGGAAACTTTGCAACCCAACCAAGTGAGAAAATTCCTCACCTCTTTCATTATTTCTGGAGGGAAGATTTAGGGCCTGATGAAAGCCAAGTGCTTGAGAAAACCACGGAAGGGAATTTCAGCACCTCGGAGAGCAGCGGGAACATTTGGGGGGTCCTCTGTGAGAGGGGCCAAGAGTTTGGATTCTTCCCCTCCCCCTCCCTTTCTGTTACCTCCTTCCTTTTCCCTCCTTCCTTCTCCCTCCCCTTGCCCCTATCCCCTTCCTTCCTCCCCTCTCCCTTTCTGTTCTCTCCCTCCCCTCTCCCTTAAAATTCCTTCCTTCCCTTCCCTTCCCTTCCCTGTCCCTTTCTATTCCCTCCCTCCTTCTCCTTCTCCTTCTTCCTCTCCTCTCGCTTTCCCCTCCCTCCCTCCCTCCTTTCTCTCTCCCTTTCATTCCCTCCTTCTCCCTTTTCCCTTCCTTCCTTCCCCCTCTCTTTTTCTATTCCCTCCCTCCTATCTGCCTTTTATATTCCTTCCTTCCTGCCTGCCCTCATGCTCCCCCTCTTCTTTCTTTCTTTCTTTCTTTCTTTCTTTCTTTCTTCCTTCCTTCCTTCCTTCCTTCCTTCCTTCCTTCCTTCCTTCCTTCCTTCCTTCCTTCCTTCCTTCCTTCCTTCCTTCCTTCTCTCCTCCCCCAACAAGGCACTTCAGGGAAAAGCAAGACTCCGTGATGCTTAAATGGAGCCCCTCTCTGTGCCTTCCCCTCACACACCTCCAGGTGACTCTTGAACTTGTGGAAGCCTTTCCTTTAATGAATCTTCAAAGGCTCCTGAAGATCTCTTCCTCAGAACAATTCATGTTTGCTTTTTATGTCCTGATAATTGTCCCCCTAAGAACAATCATGTGATCCCAGGAGATTCTTTTCCTTGGATGGAACCATCCTCTTCCTTCCTTCCTTCCTTCCCTCTCTTGTTTTCTATTTTGGCCTTTCATCAGAATGCTGGAAGCTGCCTGATAGAAAGTCCTTCATGTAAATTTGGGTCCCCTGGCATGCAATTGTGGGGACATAATAGTCTTCCAAGACCTTCATTGGGTCCCTTCCAAGGGATCAGAATCCACTGAATCCTTGATGGAGCTGCTTTGATATCTTATAGTAGTTTCTCCTCCCTTCCTTGAGCTCTGCTGCTTCTGGGTGTATCCATCCAGTCATTGCTTTCCAAAATGTTCAAGAGTGGACTGTCCACTCTGTCTGGGACAGAAGTTCCCTTAATTGCCAGGGGTGTCAAAGGAACAAAGGTCTGGTCAGTGAGCATGAGAGAGGAGCATGGTAAGTGTCCATTAAATTGGATGGCTTCAACCTCTGTCAGATAGAGGGCCCAAGGGGAAGCTTTGTCAGAAGAAATCCTTCCATACCATCCCGAGACCCTCATGTACAGTACCAGGTGTCTGCCAGGCAACCAAGGAGAAGCCATTTTAAACAGGAAGTCTCACCTGGTCCCTGATCTGACTGTCTTCAGGTACTGGGTGGTGGTGCATGAATGCAGTTTTGCGGATTTGGTTCGAATCAAATATCCAAAAATTCCAATCGATTCCAATCTTTAAAATTTGAATGCATCCACATTCAATTTGATTTGAATAGATTTGAATATATTCATTTGAATTTTTGATTCAGATTTGCACATAGGAATATTGACAACATTCATATGTGCCCGTACAGATCATTACGCATGCCGTACACATCTGTAGGCATCCTGTTTTTGTCCCATAAGGATCTGTACAAATGTGTACAGATGTGGGAAAGATGCGTACATCTTTGAATTGTCCGAATAATTTGAACGAATAGGTTCGAGAATCCAAAATTAATTAGAATGTCCAAATTCAAATTTATAGACATTCGAATTCGAATGTCCAAATTCGAATGAATTGTAGCGAATTTTGAATGTTTCAGATATTTGTGCAGATCCTTAGTACTGGGTAAAATCCTGGCTGTTCTACTAGTCATTTAACTTAAACTTTACGTGAACTTGTACACGCATAGGATGATCGCAGCGCCTTGACCGTTTTAACGGAGTCCTGATGCTTTTAATGTGTTTAGCATTTTCTTCTAGTCCTGTTTGTTTATCTTTTATTACCACATTTTTTTTATGTACCCAGCCTTGGCTTTCTAAGGAAAAGCACTTCACACAGAAGCAGACATAAACCCAGGGCAGATTTAGGGACCATCCAGAAATAGGAGGGAAGGAAATGGTGAAGGTGAGCAGGAAGATTCCAACCAGTTACATGGCGATTCGAATGGGTCCTATCCAGACATTTCAGCAGGCAACACTCCTCAGAGTGAAGATTTTAAAAATGGATGGACACCTTCTGGTTATAGCCGCGTGGGGACCTATATCTCTTCCAACAGATGTTGTTGTTTCCAAAGCATGGCATTTGCAATTTCCCAAAGAAATATCTATTGTGGGCCTCCACAGAAACACGAGTTGAGCAAGGAGCATTTGGACAGGACACCCGAGCGGCTATGGTCACACCTAAGGTTTAATCTGGCTTCAGTCCACCTTCAGAGCGGGAGGAGCACATCTGCAAAGGGACCGGACATTTTATTTATGGGTACTTAATGAGTACTTTTAGTGACAGTGGAAAAACACCCTCAGACAGCTAATAGCCAGTGCCTGCAGAAGGAGGGGTTGCTGTTTCCTTGGTCAAATGCTAGGGCAAAGAGACGTGTCTCCACCAAATGTAGACCGTAAAGGAGAGGCTATTCCGTAACCTGGGGGCTACCACTGATAAGGCCCTCTTCTGCATCCTGCATTACCTTCCTACATGGCCTGCTTCCTTGACTGACTTTTGCGCCGGTGCAACCCAGCATTCCCTGGGGTCCCTGCTGCCTGTGTTAGTAACCAAACACTCCCCCCCCTTTCTGACCCCTCCCCACTTTCTCATTTGGAGGCACCTTTTCAATCCGGGTCAGCATCTGAGGTCGCGGCAGGGTCGTTCCACACCGGTGAGACATCCTGCTGCTCTTGACACCGAGAAGATGAAAGACACTTGACTTCTTTGCCACCCAAGGACTGCTAATTGCTGGGCTCCTGCAAATTCCATAATTTTATTTTTCATTTTTTGAGAGCTGCGCTGACAACGGATCAGAGGAGAGCGTGGCACCCCATTGCAAGGGTATTTTTATTGATATCTCGTTTCCACAACTGTCACCATGGCAATGGGGCAGGCGAAGGCGGAGGAAAGGCATCAGGTTTTGCCTTATTAGATGACTCCACCAGGGCGAGGTGGGTGGGGGACTCTTAGGATGTGGAGGATTAATATAACAGAGCAGAAGTTGCCTGCCAACCAGGCATTTTCACTGTTGTTAAGGATTCATTAGTATGGGTGATACGTTTGCCTCCTCGGTTTGAGAGACACGGGGACTCTGCTTCTGTTCAAAAGGGAATTCTTCTTTTCTGCCTTCTGAACAGGAGGAGGAATTAGGGAGGAGGCATTTTGTGGAAGTTTGTTTGGCACCTACCCCAAAGTTCTGGACATGCTGACCTGGGCTGGTGGGATCTCCTACCCTGGAGATGTTCGAGCTGAAGATCTGATGCAACCCTTTTTGGTATCCCCCTAAGAGTTCTGGACATGCTGACCTGAGATGGTGGTGGCATCTCCAACTCTGGAGATGTTTGAACTGAACATCTGGTGCAACTGTGTTCAGTACCCACCCAAGATTTCTGGGCATGCTTACCTGGGGTGGTAGTGGTGGTGGGCTCTCCTACCTGGAGAAGTCCAAGCTGAACATCTGGTGTGTCTGTGTTTGGTACTTACCCAAGATTTCTGGGCATGCTTACCTGGGGTGGTAGTGGTGGTGGTGGTGGGCTCTCCTACTCTGGAGAAGTTCAAGCTGAACATCTGTTGCAAATGTATTTGGTACCCACTCAAGATTTATGGGCATGTGTACCTGGGGTTGGGTGGGGTGATAGAGGGCTCTCCTACCCTGGAGATGTTCAAGATGAAGTTGCAAAACAGCCTCTTCATTTCTGCCAGGTTCCAGTGGGAGCTCACAGATGGCTACCTGTTAGAGATGCTTTGATATAGATTCCTGCATGCAGCCGTGGGTTGGATGTGAAGGTCTCCATGACCCCTTTCCAATTTGTTTGCCTGATGCTGAGTCACCTTCAAGCAAAACACTCCAGGGAGAGAAAAGGAAGGAGGAGCAGAGGAATGTTAAGATGCTTGGGACAATGGGATAGGGGGCTCAGAAGCAGATTAGAGGTGGTAGTAGTGCATGCTGGTGCCTTAATCCAGATTAAAGGTCAGGAAATGCCTTTCCACAGTACCTTCGCTGGCCCTTAATGTGAATTTGAGGTGGGATAGAACAGCAGAATTCACATGCTGGTGCCTTAATCCAGATTAAAGGTCAGGAAATGCCCTTCCACAGTACATTCAGTGGCCTTTAATGTGGATTTGAGGTGGGATGGGAACACCACTGTTCACACCCAACACCTCTAAGCCGCTTTCAAGCTTTAGAGGTGTGAAAAACCTCTGAAGAATCTATTCCTTGAAATCCCCCCCCCCCCCCGAACTTTCTCTCCCATCCAACAGCTTTGTCTGATGGCAGCCACCTTTCTCCTGGATGGACAATTTGTGTGAAATCATTTGGCGTTTGCATTTCACCTTAACCGGTTCGAAGTCGCCGCTCGCGGCCTTTTTCTTGGTGTTTTGGTTAATCCCTCTCTCGGCATGACTCTTCCTTTGGAGGAGGACTACCTGAGAGCTTTCATTTTTCTGCATTAAATTGAATTGTTGTCATGGAAATCCACCCCCATGCCAAAAAAGAAGAAGAAGAAGAAAGGTGTTTAAAGTAATGCCAGTCCAAAGCTCTCTTGCTTTGTGATGACGAGTTTTACCTCCCTCCCTTTAATGTTTCTCTGCTAGATCCAGGCATAAACAGGCTATTTTTGAGCAGTCAGATGAAGCACTGCAACAATTTATTAATTTATCTAAAACACTCCTGGGCTCCTTCCCATCCAGAAATCCCAAAGAGGTTCACTCAGCATCAACGGAAATGGGCAAACAAGATCAAAAAGAAGAAGAAGAAGAGGAAGACTTGGCTTTTCTGCCATTTAAGGGGACTCAAAGCATCTGACCAACCTTCTGTTCTTCTCCCCACAACAGGCTCCTGGTGCGGTAGGTGAGGGTGTGAGAGCTCAGAAGAGAGCAGTGACTAGCCCAAGGTCACTCAGCTGGCTTTGTGGAGGAAGAAGAAGAGTTGGCTTTTCTATCCCGCTTTTCTCACCCGTTTAAGGGGACTCAAAGCAGCTGACAAACCTTCTGTTCTTCTCCCCATAATATAACACCCTGTGAGGTATGTGGGGCTGTAATCGCTCAGAAAGATAGCTGTGACTAGCCCAAGGAGAGCGGAATCGTATCTAGTATTCCCAGATAAGAGACCGGCTCCCTAACCACTAGACTTCACAGACCTGACTTCACACGCTGGGCCCAGAGTCACAGAATCATAGAGTTGGAAGGGACCTCTAGGGTCATCCAATCCAACCCCCTGCTCAATGCAGGATTTCCTAAACCATCCCAGGCAGATGTAGGTCCAACCTCTGCTTGAAGACCTCCAGCGAAGGAGAGCTCACCACCACCTCTGTCCTTACACGATATTTTAAAAAGGAGTAGAAATACAGGGGAAGTTAATAAAGGCTTTTAAAAATCATGTGGTGGTGCCATTACAAAGAAGGCCCTAGTAATCCAGGACCTTATATATGCCCAGTAGCTAATTTTCAGCCATTGCAGCTGCCAGAATGCAAGTGTCGCATGGCATGTATACAGCAAGGTGGCCTACGGAAGAACCTGGAGGCTGAATTTGGTCCAGGCTGACGCTTCCGGAGTTTGTTAGATGGTTCGTAAATAGGAACAAGAATGTTAGGAAATTGCATGGTTCAGCCTTTTTCATTGCTATTATTTTGCTTTGACCTCAAACTGCCTCCTTTGGAGGCGGAAGATTTCCAGAATGAACTCTCCAGAGTCTCATTTATACATTTATATTAGTGGATATAAATGTGTGCAATCAAAAGTTATATATTACCAATGTCAGTGGTTGCTAATAGGGTTATGCATGATTTTTTTCCCCATGTTCGCATTGCATCGGAGTGAATGTGAAGGAAATTTGCCTTCGTGTGAACCGAGCCATTGAGAATTAGGGACATGCGTTAATGTTCTAAACATTCGCAATTCGATCGAATTTGGGATAAAACGGGATGCATAAGAAAATGTGTGCAGATATGTATATCACATATAAATGCTGTTGACATTCGTATCTTCAGATCTGAATCTAACATTCGAACATATTCGATTTGAATCGGATTTTGTCGCGTTCGGATTTTAAACATTTGAATTAAATCAAGTGTTTGGATATTCGATTCGATCCAAATTTGAATGCAAAAAAACAACAACATACACATCTTACTTTGAATGGTTGGGTCTAGTGGTTAGGGAGCCAGACTCTTATCTGGGAATACCAGGTTCGATTCCGCTGTCCTCCATGAAGCCAGCTGGGTGACCTTGGGCGAGTCACAGCTCTCTTCTGAGCTCTCACAGCCTCACCTACCTCAAAGGGTGTTCTGTTGTGGGGAGAAGAACAGAAGGTTTGTCAGCCACTTTGAGTTTGTCAGCCACTTTTAGATGGGTGAGAAAAGTGGGCGATGAGTTTCCTACCGCCCTTCCCTCCCACCTCCCAGCTGCTCCGCCCCCGTGGCTGGGGGGCTCTCCACAACATGAGGAACTCCATTATGGGGTCGCAGCATTAGGAAGGTTGAGAACCACTGCGCTAGACCAAACTGGCTCACCTGAAAGGCACCTGACCACACCTCACTGATGACCCACCTGAAAGGCACCTGATCACACCTCCCTGATGACCCCCCCCCCCGTTTTAAAGACAGAAGCTTTTGTCGGAATCATCATTTCAGAACTGCAAAAGAACCCCAATTTGAGCATAAATCTTCTAGGATTGTCTGGAAATGCATGGGTAACATTTGGGGAAGGAACCGATTGTTACCAAAAAAAAGCGACAACCCTCCTTTTTCAATGTGCTAAGTGCTCCTGTTGCATCTGGAAATTGCTCTTGTTTGCTCTCTTTCAGCTTGCACTAAAAGCCTCAAATTATCTGGGAAACGTCTTGCGCCGTGAGCTTTCCCAGACCCCCTGATAGATAGCGGTAATAACAGAGCAACCAATGATGTCTATGAAATGACCCGTCCAGCAAACCTTGTCCTCACACCAGTCCAAGAAGGAACTGTGTGGAAGGAACAATGTGCCCCATGGACCAACATATGTATGTATTTGGGTTCATTAAAGATGCACCTAGCCTGATAGTGGAGTTGGTGAGCCCCTACCTACCTAGTGACGGGCCAAGAGTTTGAGATCCCTTGAGCTGTGTCCAAGCTAGGATTTGATCTGGAGCAGGTTGCTTTGGTTTTGTTTGGATACTTTGATGTTGATGAGGTCAACCTTCTTCTTGTTGCGTGTTGTTGATATAGGGGTAACGGAAACCTGGAGGGCTTTCCTACATACCTACTAGCATTTCTAAACCCATCCCGGTAGACTTGAGGGTGAAATGTGTGGGCACGGTTGCTTTTTCAAAGGGGAACAAAGATGGAGATGGATGTTGGCCTAGTGGTACTCATGCGATGGACTTCCAGATGGTCCTGGATGTCTCCAACCCAAAATGATAGGAGTGGGATGCGGAGAGCTGTTTTTCATCTGGGAGTTGTTGAGCCTGAACCTGTTTTGGACCTGAAATCTCCCACAAAGACGTTCCATGCACCCAACTCTGAAATGGCCGTCCATCACCCAGCGGCCATGAACTGAACTGGCATGTCTGGACCAGTGAGGCTTACTGATTCAGAGCACCACCAGGTGTGGACCTGAACAGCCTTACCTGCACAAGAGTATTGCTACAGACCAGCTCACACCCCATGTCTGAAGCTCTCACAAGCTTTGGGGACAGCCTCCGAGGGGCCCGAAGGGATAGGATTGGAGGTCTCTAGTTCTGGAGCTACGGGGGAATCCATTTTGGCAGCTTGGTTGGGTGTGCCACCAAAATCTGCCCCCTGGTAATTGGGACCATGGAGGAGGCATGCTTTATGCACACACCTCCCTGTTGGGTAGATATTGAGGTCTATTGGTGATCCAGATTGAGAGCCCTTTGATCTGAATCATGCCCTGTCCTGTGTGGATGGAGCATGCCAGAGGGGGGTGGGTGGGGCCTCTTGTATTCTGTATTCACACGTGGAAGTTTGGACAACCCTGTAGTAAACACATCCATCCATCCATCCATCCATCCATCCATCCATCCATCCATCCATCCATCCAACCAACCAACCAACCAACCAACCAACCAACCAACCAACCAACCAACCAACCAACCAACCAACCAACCAACCAACCAACCAACCAACCAACCAACCAACCAACCAACCAACCAACCAACCAACCTACCTACCTACCTACCTACCTACCTACCTACCTACCTACCTACAGGTCCTACACAGACGAAGGCTGTTCCAGAGTCTGGGGGCCACCCAGAAAAGACCCTCTTGTGTGTCTGAAAGAGAAGGAACTAAGAAGGTCCTCTCCTTGCGATCTCAGTGCATGGACAGGTCCATATGGGAGAAGGGGCTTCTTCAGATACCCCTGTGTTTTGCACTCCTTTTGGGGCCTTGTCTACTATATGTTATACACAGCTATCATGCCCAGGAGCGTGGAGAAGAGTGGAAATCAGTGAGTGGCCGCCATCTTTGGACTCTCACTGGTGGACCCTCCTTCCCAACTTCTACCCACAGCAGTTTCAGAATCACGTTGCCTAGGAGAGTGGAGGAGAGAGAAAACTGGTGACTTGTGACCATCTCCAGAAGTTCCAGGCCTTCAGGTTCCTTGCTCCTAATGGCCGCCATCCTGTCAGTGGGAAGGGGAGCGAAGATACATTTGTGAAGCTGCGAAGGTTTCACTCCTGGCTTCTGTCCTCACCTGGCCCAAGACCACCTTGCCCAGGGGAGCGGAGGAGAAAGCCACTGGTTGGTCTACCACCATCTCCAGAACTTGCGTGATGGGAGTGCTGCTACTTTGAAGCTGAAAGCTGAGGGTCTCCTCAGCGTTTTTTGTGGTTCCGTGGCAGTAACAATTTCCAGGAAGCCCACGCCTGGCTTCCAAATTATTATTATCGTAATTATTTCTTCAAAAAAACACCAAGGTGCCTTTCTTGCGTTCCTTTTTCTTTCAGCTTCCGAAGCTGTCTTCTCTCCGGCACACCTCCGAGCGCTGCCTGCTGTGAGAGGCAGCAGTAGGTGACTGATTAATTACCAAAGTTTGTCGCTTGACGGAAGCCGTTTTGATCGATTGACAATTGTGCCTGGAACAGATCCCCTAACTAGACCATGTCTTGTCTACTTTTCATTCGCCAGGTCTTCAATTAAGCCCGAAAAGAGGCCCAATTTGCATGCCTTCGACAGCCACAGGCAGTATTATTATTATTATTATTTTTCGGTGCTTGTTGAGAACTTGCAAAAGGAAAAAAAAAATGAAAAAAGGAAAGGAGGGAGGGAGGGAGAAAGGAAGGAAGGGAGAAAATAATAATCCATGTGCCGGTAGAGCATCAGAAAGCCTGCAGGAAATTTCCCCGAGGGAAAGTAAAAGCGCTTGGGACTGAAGTCGAGAGAAAAGAGTCACCAGCTCTCGCAGAATAGCTGCAGGCCATGCTCCAGTGAGCTTTAAATGTAACTGATAATGATTTGCAATCATACAGCCTGATGTGACAAAAGAGAGGAAGATGGGAGAGAAAGGGCTTCACTGGTGGGGAATAGCTCTGCTTGTGGATGTGCGCGCACACACGCAGTATTGCTGCATTGTGACCTCTTTCCCACATGGCTAACAAAGAGGTCTTTTGCACTCTCGCCAGGGATGGACCACTCCGGCTGGAACTGTTCCTTCCCACTGGGGGTGGGTGGGTGGGTGGGGGGCGGGCAAGGAAACTAGTGGTGCCCAAGGAGTCTGCAGTGGCTGTAGATCAGTGGTAGAGCAAACTGGCTGGAGAGCAGAGGGTCGCCGGTTTGATCCTCCAGCTCTCCGCAGAAGTAGAGAATGGCAAACCACTCCTGTGTCCCTGCCAAGGAGGCTGCGCAGAGATTCCCATGGAGTCTGGGAGAGGCTCAGTGGTAAACTGCCTGGAGAGCAGAGGGCCGCTGGTTGGATCCCTAGCCTTTCCCTGGAAGAAGTAGGCTGTGTCTCTGCCAAGAAAACTGCGAATGAGTTGCCCACGGAGCCACTCAGGGATCATTACCTCCAAAACAACAACTGCTTTACTAGGGGCTCCCAGCAGTTTCCCCTCCAGTTGGTCCTGAATCACAGCTCCCAGCAACCTTTGGCTACTTGGCTACTTGGCCAATGAAGGGGAGAGATGTCATTTAGCAGCATTTGGAGGGCTCTTTGGAACTCCCCCTCCCAGCATTTGACTTTCGTCCACAAATGAGAGCCAGCAAGGAGGCTCTACCCCCTTTGAGATAGACACCTTGGCTTTGCTTAGGAACGGCGGCTACAGTATATGCTTAATGGGCAGGATGTTCTTACTAAACACCATAATTGGGCTGGTTAATTTGGCGTCTGTGCAGCAAGTGTCCTTAATGTTAAACGTTGAGTCTTAACCTCATTTCTCTACTTATTGATGGAATAGGGTGGGCCGCCCTGTAGCTGGTTACACAGTCCATCTCAAGCTGCAGTGGATGAACCTCTGGTGCCCATTCTGGACCCCATGCCCATTTAGGAAGCTTGCACCAGCTTTGGAGGAGAAGAAGAAGAGCTGGCTTTTCTACCCTGCTTTTCTCACCCATTTAAGGGGACTCCAAGCGGCTGACCAACCTTCTGTTCTTCTCCCCGCAACAGAACACCCTGTGGGGGTAGGTGGAGCTGTGAGCGCTCAGAAGGGAGCTGTGACTAGCCCAAGGTCACCCAGCTGGCTTCGTGGAGGAGGGCAGAATCGAACCTGGTATTCCCAGATAAGAGTCCGGTTCCCTCACCACTAGACCAAACTGGTGTTGGAGGTGGCATCTCAGCAGCTTGTCTCCTTGAGCTGCCAAGCTGGTTCGCCTGTGGTATCGTGGACAGTGGGAGCCTTTTACTCATGTGTCTCCATGGTTAGCTGAGATCTACCAGTTAAGTGGACCAGGACGCCATTTTGAGCAGCCTGGTTTGGTCTATGCTCTGTCACGTGTGGATGGAACATGCTAGAAATGGGCAGGGCCTCATGTATCCTGCACCAACGCGTGGAAGGGAGGCTCCCAGGTCCTTTTCCTATGCCATGCGGAGAGCGCATGTGCAAAGAACCTAAATCTGCATCCATAACAAAAAGATACACAAAAGATACACAAAAATGAATTCAGACATTCGTACACAAATTGAATGCTACGCCATTTGTATATACGGGTTTTAGTATAGTCTGATACAGTTTTAATATGTTCGTTTTTAAATGTTGTGAGCCGCCCAGAGACCTTTGGGTATGGGGCGGGATATAAATATAAATAAACAAATAATAAACAAACAAACAAACAAATAAATAATCTTCGTATGAATGCTTGGAACATCCGTGAACTGGGGAGGTGGGAAAGCAACTGTGCCAGCCACATCTGCTACGGATCCACAGTGCATTCGGCATGGATTGAGAATGGATTCAAAGTGGATTCAAGGTGGATTTGACGCTTTCAGAGCGGATATATTATCGGATATGTATGGGGTTCGTATGCGTTCAGATATTCATACGAATCCTATGAGCACACTCCTACCAAATAGAATCCTACCACATTCGAAGGGGATCTTTTTGAACAAATACGAATTTTCTTACATTAGATTCGATTCAAATTGAACGCAATAAACCAGCCATTTGCACAGAGCTCTAATACTGTATACATAGTATAAACTCAGAGAGCCAAATGCAATAGGAAAATGATTTATATTTGCTATCAGTTTAAACCGAGTTAGATAGAGGGAGGCACACTAAACAGCTAATTCTGCTGATGAAATCATTGCATGTTTGTCTGCTAACAGAAGCATTTAGTAGATTTTTGCAGAAAATGCATTTTGCCTTTCTCTCTCTCTCTTTCTACAATCCCCACCCGGCCACCATCTCCCACGCACACTTTGTGTCTGGCTTAGATTTCACTTCTTTGGCTGCGAACTCAGGAGGCAGCATTTGAAGCCCGGGAGACAGGTGTGTTTGTGCCACCTGAGTTGCCGGGGCCTTGGAGGTGGCGCCCACGTCATTCAGAACGGGACAGTGACAGCCGGCGGAGCCTTGTCTGAGGTTTTGCAGGTCGCCGGCGGGGTCCGGGCGGCAAACGTGCACCGCCTTGCTTTAGCAGGTTTGATCGACGGGCTTGCGCTTCTTCTTCCCTGGCTTTGCACTTCCAAATCCTCGTGCGCCTGTCTCGCACATCTGTCGCTGGGGGCTGCGTTTGGAAGGAGATTAAAAAGAGTGAGAGAAAGGGGGAGACAGGATCCGTTTGTACCCTCCTGCTGATAAATATTTGCTCCTGGGTGTTTGCTTAATAAGGGTCCCGGGCGATGGGGTGAGAAAACACACACACACACATACACACACACTGAGTCATCTCTGTTGTCTTTCCGACCACCACCACCACCACCACAGTAAAAAGGGCTAAATTATTTCCTTTCTGTGTTTCTTCTAAAGCAAGATTCTGCCCTAAATCTGTCCAGACTGCAGAGACAGCTGGGCTGCTTACCTGGGTAAAAAGATATGTTTTCACCAGGCGCCGAAAACTATACCATGAAGGCAGCTGGCAAGTATCAAGAGGGAGGCTGTTCCAGAGTCCAGGGGCCACAACAGAAAAGGCCCTCCTGCAGGTCTCTGTGCCTAGTACCTCTGCAAGAGAAGGAACCACAAGAAGGCTTGCTCCTTGAGATCTCAGTGCATGGGCAGGTTTATATGGGAGAAGGAGTTCCTTCAGATACCCAGGACCTAGGCCATTCAGGGATTTATACTTTAGTATCAACACCTTGAATTGGGCTCAGTAGTGAATAGGTAACCAGTGCGTGATGTGAGTCCTGCCAGAGACTCCCATCAGCCTTCTGCACCAGTTCCAACTTCCAAACAATTTTCAAGGGCAGCCCCATGTAAAGCGCATTGCAGTAGTCTAATCTGGACGTTAACAGAAAGAAATCAAGTATCTCCCCTGCAGTTCATGTAGGCCTCTTTAAAAGAATGTTGGAAATTTGAAAGGATGGACATTCTGAAGGTAAATTCATTACAAAGGGCTAGAGAATAATACCCTTGAGGTGCCTAATGTAGGAAGCTTTCACTTTTTTTTCTATCCCACTTTTTTCACCCTGAAGGGGACTCAAAGCCGCTGACAAACCTTCTGTTCTTCTCCCCACAACAGACATCTTGTGAGGTGATGGAACTGCGACAACTCAGAAGAGAGCTGTGACTTGCCCAAGGTCAACCAGCTGGCTTCATGTAGGAGTATTCCCAGATAAGAGTCCGGCTCCCTAACCACTAGGCCAAACTGTTAGAATATGCTAAAGTTAATGTGTTTTGGGAATCTTTCCTGCAGAACACCAGAATACAATAACAAGCTACCCAGCTTGCTACCCAGTCGTAATAATTGCTATTTCTCTTTGAGACCAAAGCAGAGCCAGGAGAAACTACGGTTTACTTGTAGTTACTGGATTGACCAAATATGGGCATAAACACTATCCTGCCTTTTCCTATGTTGTGATGACCTTCACACGAATATATCTGCCTCTGTGCATCCATTATGTTATTGTGTGATATGTAGTACTTGAGAGTAGCAGTATGCAGTATATTCAGTAGTCTGTTAGGCCAAGTTATGCCGAGTCCTTATAATCATGCTGTTAAGTGATCCAAAAGCTATAGGCTTCCTGTACCCGCTTTTATATTAGCTAAGATATAAGAAGCTGTATCCTTGCATTCACATTAGAATACACACACAAAAGCAATTCTCTCAAACACCATGGAGACTGCATCCCTTGTTACTGGGTTTTTTAAAAAAGAGAATCCGAAAATGGTTGATTTGCTGCTTTGTGTTAACCCACCATTGCTAATGGCAACCCTATGGCATCTCTCACGCAAAGACAACTATTTAGATATCAAAACACACATAGGAGGAGATGCCAGGGCATTTATCCCAAGAAATCTCCATTTCTGAAATGCAGGCTGTAAAGTAGAGAAGATAAAAACTTTGTGAGCAAGAAATGGGTGAAGCTGTTCTGTGCTCACTGACCCTGACAAGATAGGGTGTTGCCTGCCAAGCAAAAGAGAGAGAGACAGAGAGAATGTTCCCTTTTAAAAAAAAAAGAGAGAGAAAGACATAACAAGGAATAGAGATGACAGGAGGGTGGTAGAGGACACTGAGAAGTACTGAGGTGTGACAAGCTTGAAGACCTCTGCTTGCCTTGGTCTCAACTCAAGAGAAACACTGACAGCTGTTCACCAAAGGGAAGAAGTTACTTTTGGGAATTCAGGGCTGGAGTCCGAGGGCAGTGGGAAATTGTTTTCACACGGTGCCCACTTGGTGCCAGTGAAAGACTTCCATACAGTGCTGGGTGGGTAGAAGAACTCAAGCAAGCCTAGGACATGGAGTGTGTGTGTGTGTGTGTGTGTGTGTAGAGATCTTTTTGCTTTTCACTCTTCCTCAGATAAATATATAAATGTAAGAAGGTGAGGGGAGCCCTGCTGGATCAAGCCACAGCCCTCCTTGTCCAGCATCCCATCTCACACACTGGCCAACCAATTGCTTCTGGTCATCTCAAACACAAGATGAAACCCCGAGCTGCTCTTGATGCCCTGCAAATGGCCTTCAGAGGCCTCCTGGCTGTATCTCCAACCTGGAGATGGTACCTAGGCATCCATTCTAGTCCTCCAGGAATGAAGGGAAGCCTTGCTGGATCAGGTCATGGCCCATCTAGTCCAGCATCTCATCCCACATAGTGACCCTGGGCATTCTCAAGCAGAAGACTAAAGCAAAACCTTCACCTGCTCCCCACTCCCTGCAAATGGCCTTTAGGGGCATCCTGCCCATTCCTCCAACCTGGCAATGGTATGTTGGCATCTCTTCCTCCATGTAAGTTTGCGGGGAAGAACAGCGATTCCTCCATTAGGCTTCCAGGTGAGTGGGGTGGTGGTGACCCTGTCCATACCTGGCATGACGAATACTGTCCTGTCAGCAAGGTTGAAATGCATATCAGTTACGAGTGGAATTATCTAACTAAGTCTTATACATTATAGATACAAGTTTGGATCAGTAGGCTGGTTGAAATCTGAGAAGTTAGGAGAGCATGCAAGGTGGGCTAAAGGCCAGGTCGTCTTGTCTTGAAATAGCTCCTTGCCTCCCTTCGTGATTCAAAAGAAGATCATTAGTTGGGGAAAGTGCTGAAGGGCTCCAGATTTGCAGTCTTGTGGCACAGCATATTAGCAAGACATGACAATAACCTTCAGTCAGGGAATTCCCCATTTTAGATTAGGCTGCGTCTTAACTGGTGATTATAATCAGCTGAACATGTTCAGGACAATGGACAGCTCTGCAAAGTGAGAGACGTGGCATTGACGGACTTGCTAAGCTGCCTGACTGGCAAGATCTGTCAAGATCTTAGCTCAGAGGTGCAAACTTAGAGCATGGAGCATGTGGGAGGCAATAGGAAAGGCATGTCGTTGGCTGAGACTTGGCGTGAAGTCGGCTGAGAACAAATGAGCTGTTATGGAGACCTCTGTACTCCATCTCCATTTCTGAAATCATTTCAGGCAAGATGACTTTTTGGATGTTTTCGGCTTGCATTTTGGGACAGGAAAAGAGGGAAGACTCACTGTTGAGCACTCAATATCTGGGGTTTGGAGGCTTATGTATAGTCTAGAAACCCTCTATTGGCTGAGTTAATTATCTGTGTGGTTCATTTTTATGCCACCTTTCAGCTTAAGAAGAATCTTAGAGTCTTGGACAAGTCTCTGCCTCTCAGGTTCACAATCTAAAAAAGGACACATCGTACAAGGAAAGACGGAATGGGAGGGAAGAGGAAAGCTCAACAGCAGGGTGTCACAGTTGCTAGTTGATCCAGGCCTCAGTGATGTGCACACTTGGAAGCAGCAGTCACCTTCCACCCTCAGTTCAGCTGGCAGGAAGGGTTACAGTTTCTGAACTGTGTATACATGACAAGGCCTTGAACAGAGACAGTAGCTTTTGAAGAGGAAGAAGAAGAGGAAAAGTCTTAAGTTGGATTATGGAGGTGCATGATATTTGCTGCGTATATAACAGAAAGGCAGAGGTGGGTCAGACAAGAAAAGGTTAGGCAGAGTAATGGAGGGCAGGTATATCAATGCCTACTAGGACAGATTATGGGTGTATACAAATGCAATTTTTGACATTTGATTCAATTTGAATAAAATATTTGAATGTTTGAATTCATATGAATAGAGAAAAATGAATGTATTTGAATTCAAACCAATTCAAATACATTTGTATCTATTTGTACAAATATTCAATTCGTATTTGATGATATGAATGTTGTACACATTTGTATGTGTCCGTACCCATCTGTAAAAATCCCGTTTTTATCCCGTATGCATCCTGTTTTTATCCCATACGTATCCGTACAAATGTGTATAGATACAAATAAGATGAGTACATATACATATGTAATGCATGCACATTCAGGCTGGCAAAGAATAACCATGAGACTCTTTCTTTAAAAAGATGAACAGTGATTTATTTCAGCTCAGCGTTAAGGCATTTTTTGTTGGAAGCAACTTGGAACAGAAAGCCCAGCATATTTATACGTTTCATAGCTGGGCGGGGTTTGTCCTCCAACCAATGAACAATAAGTATTTTTCAAAACTCAGTTTAAACTTGGAGCCAAAATTTATCACTCGACCCCAGCAGGGAGGGGGGAGTCAACTGTCACTTCCAAACAACAGGCAGCTACTATATACATATATACAGAATCACATAGGTGGCAGAGATCTTACATTCAAATATTATGGCAGGCAGCTAGCCCTGCCTGACACATATCTATATATATACGAATGTCTGAATAATTCATATGAATGAATGTGTAGACATTTAATTAGAATTTGAATATTTGAATACGAACAAATTCAATCACATGTTGAATATTCTTGCAGATCCCTAGAACAGATGCCTGGGTATGTTCTCCAGGCTGTACCTATAATAGCCATTTGCTGGAAATCCAGAGCAGGAGAAGGTTTGCCCTTGTCTCTGCTTGAGATGCCCATGGGCAATTGGTGGGCCTCTGTGTGAGACAGGATGCTGGACTAGACGAGCTATGGCTGGATCCAGCAGGCTTCTCTTAGGTTCTTATGTGGTTTCTACCTGGTTCGTTTCCATTTCTCCAGAGCAATTAAATGTTTAGAAACTGAGGATAGATTGTTCATCTCCCTCCACTGCAGCTGTGTTCCTCATGTGCTTTCCATGGGATTAAAACATCTGACCTTGTTTCAAACCTTTAACAATCCTAGCTTTCAACTGCCTGCCAGAGACAGGGTTGCTAGGGGATTTATACATATATATATGTAAGAAAACACTCTCTGTAAACTCTGGAATTGAATACTCCTACACTGATATTCAGCTACATCTCAGTTTTGGAGAGAGATAAAAAGAAATCAGCAAAGAGTTTATAGATCTCTGGAGGTGATCTTGTGTATTGCCATTTTAAAATGTTAATGCGACAAATCCTCCCGGCCCCGTTATTTGTCATTTGGCCATTACATAAAATCACGGAAGCATCAGATTTTTATATTCAGTGCATGTTAAGGAAAGATGCGATCTAGTCTCTCCCCTTCCACCCTTCTGGGGACAACCTTCGCAGTTGCCATGGATTCTCTGAGTTAGTGGTGGCAGCTATGTGTGTGCTGTACGTTTCCCACCAGCACTTAAACTTTGATAGCGAACTGAAGTGATGATGGTTTTTGGAAAATGGCCCGTAAGTCCAAATGGTCCACCAGAGAAGCCACAGTGAGGCAGCATAAGCTGTTTGAATATCTAGCTATTCTGTTTAGCAAAAACACAGCCTTGGAAGTCTCATGTCATTTATACTAAACTAATCATGAGTGAGACAATTAGGGCCCTTATAAAATTTCATTGAACTAAAGGAGGCAACGTGCGAAGATTACCTGATGGGGAAATTATCCTAGGCGTGGAATGGAATCGTGAGCAGCATTTGAGACCAGTTCTGCAGAAGATTATTGGAGTACCCCATGGACAGTTCAGCTCATCTTGTATATGCTACCAGAGAAAGTTTGCTTTTATATGACTGTTGTTAGCCAGGCCCTCAAACCTCAAGGAAGGCATGACTGCCTTGGTTTAAGATTTTAAAAGCCAACTTGTTAAAAACAACGCAATATCAGTGAAACCAGTAGTGTTTGCAATGGGGGAAAACATAACCAACATTTAGCTGAAGGCCTGAGTGAAGAGGAGCATCTTCACCGCCTTCCTGAAGATAGGGTGTTTTCCCACTGTCACTAGAAGTACCCATTAAGTACCCATTAATAGGTACAAAAATGCACCTCCAGGGTGAGTGTATTCTATATCCTGGGGGCCACTACTGAGAAGGCCCTCTCCCGGGTGCCCACCTGCCTCACTGCTGAAGGCGGTGGGACAACCAGGAGGGCCTCTCCTGCAGATCTTAAGGCATGGGCAGGTCAGTATGGAAGAAGGCGTTCCTTTAGACATTTTATATCCCATGACAGTATAAAGAAAGTAAATTTAAATTAGCCTTTGGCTGTTATAAAACAAAACCTTCCTTGTAGCAGACATCATGGGTATGTTTGCTCGAGAAATGGTTATTAATAAAGAAAAAAAAATAAAGACTGCAGTAGAAACTTTAGCTTCATCTAACCTTTTGTTCCTTGTGTAACCAAGAATAACTGCATAAATAAAGCTACCAAGCCCCATCAGCCCCCAGAAACATGTGCAGAATAAAGGGACTTGGAATTTACATAGGGCAAAAAAGAGAAGATACTTTCTAAATCCTACCCTGAGCAGGACATGAGCAGGATCACACATCCTCACATTATCTGCCAGGATCTGACTAGGATGTGCAATTTTCTTTTTTCTTTTTTGTTCAATTCTTATCAAATTGAATTCAAGAAAATGTGCATTAATTCAAATAGATCCCCTTTGAATAGGTGTTTTTCCACTGTCACTAGAAGTACCCATTAAGTACCCATTAATGGGTACAAAAATGCCATTACGTACCCATTAATGGGTACTTAATGGGTACTTTTAGTGACAGTGGAAAAACACCCAATGTTGCATTTGAATTTGAGTCGAATTGAATATTTGAATACTTTATTTGATTTGAATTTTAAAAATCCAGATTTTTGAAAATCTCGTTCAAATATGGCTTATCCGAATCCGTACATTCAAAAATCTGATTGAATTTGCAAATACGAATGTCGGGAACATTCGTATCCAGTTTTTAATTTGTGTGCATCCTGTTGTCATCCCATTTTTGTCCTGTATGCATCCCAGTTTCATCTTGCATTATAAGCGCAAATACGCATGATACCCGTACGCGATATATGCGGATCTGTTCATTCTAATAGTTTGAAAATCCGTATCAGATTTTCAAAAATCCGAAATCTGTCTGAATGTTGAAATTCGGATTTCTGAAAATCTGATTCGAATTCGAATGTTGACATTCGATGGGTTCGAATTGGATTTTTGAATTTTCAAATATCCGTGCACATCCCTAGAATGTGGCAGGATACAAAGTTGTTCTGTTCTGGGGAGAAGAACAGAAGGTTTGTCAGCCACTTTGAGTCCCCTTAAATGGGTGAGAAAAGCAGGGTAGAAAAACCAACTCTTCTTCTTCTTCTTCTTCTTCTTCTTCTTCTTCTTCTTCTCCTTCTCCTTCTCCTTCTCCTTCTCCTTCTCCTCCTCCTCCTCCTCCTCCTTCTTCTTCTTCTTCTTCTTCTCCTTCTCCTTCTTTTCCTTCTTCTTCTTCTTTTTCTTCTCCTCCTCCTCCTCCCTCTTCTTCTTCCTCTTGTGCAAGTGATCCAGGGGAAGACAAGAAGATGTCTCCTTTTATTCCCACCTTACCCTATCAACCAATTATTTATCAATTTACTCAATTTCCACATCTGTTTGATGAACACAGGTTCTTTGGGTTGCTCACAGTATAAAAACACTGTATATAAAACCTCTCTATGTAAAAACAACAGTATGTAAAAGCAAAGTGAAAAGAGCATAGATTGTTGGATATTTAATTGATTTCTCTCTTTGTCTTCTGAGATGCGTTTGTCTAACTCTCCACACAATCTGGCATTCTTCTGCACTTGTTGTCTTTGCTTGGCTATTCACAGCAGGGAATAGTGACAGAAATAATAACACATATTGCACAGAACAGAAACTCTGTTTGTTTGCTTTTTAAATGGAACAATGGCAAAACTGTAAAGCAGCGGTTTGATTTTGGGAAAGATTTTGGAATTCCCAAATCAGGGTAGGCGCCTGGACCAGAGTCTGGCAAAACTATATCGCAGATCAGTACATTTTTAATGAATGGCTTCTCCATTTAATGGGCTATGTGGGGAGGAGGGAAATCACATTTTGAAGGTCTGTTAAATCCAAGGGAAGTGAACACTTGTGTTTGCCAGTCAAAGGAAACAGGTTGTTCAGACTCCAAACAGCTGTGCAGGGGCTTTTGTTGAACTTCAGACTGTCTGAAGAGGGTCTGGGATTAAAGGAAATATCAGCCTCCAACTGAGCGGTTTGCCAGAAATGCCTCCAGTAAACCAAGGTCTATTAAATGCAGGGTTTGTTGGTTGACTTCTAATTCAGTTAAAAAGCTGCATTTAAAAAAAAATGTTAAGATTCTGTATCATCTATCATCTCCTCTCTCCCTCCCTCCCTATCTATCATCTAACCGCCTGCCTACCTGCCTACCTGCCTACCTCTATCTATCTATCTATCTATCTATCTATCTATCTATCTATCTATCTATCTATCTATCTATCTATCTATCTATCTATCTATCTATCTATCTATCTATCTATCTATCCATCCATCCATCCATCCATCCATCCATCCATCCATCCATCCATCCATCCATCCATCCATCCATCCATCCACCCCCAATCCTTTGATCTTTTATGATCCTTCATATCCAGTTGGGAATTTCTGCTATCAGCCCTGACTTCCTCTTCCAACAGTGTCTTCCTGCTGTTGTCGTATACCCCCGAGGTGTGGCCAACTCCTGGTTGGTTTCATGGACACTTCTATGCAGCTTTCTTGGCAGAGGTATAGAAGTGGTTTTTTGCACTGCATAGTTCCAGAGAGAGGCCGGGGATCGAACCGGTAACCAGCTGCTTTCCAGGCAGTTTACTCTACCACTGAGCCAATCCCAGTTTTCTTTGTAGAGGGACGGAAGTGGTTTGCCATTGACGACCTCTGGACAGAGGCCGGGAATCGAACTGCTGACGGTCTGCTTTCCAGGCTGTTTACCACTGAGCTACAGCCACGCCCAGACGATGCAGTTTTCTTGGCAGAGGTACAGAAGTGGTTTGCCATTGCCGACTCATCCGCTGGCATTTCAGTTTTTAAAATTTATTTTGGAAATGATGTTTGCCAACTCTTGCCACTCCTGTGATCTATGACATTCATCTTCCTACTTTTCTAGTGAGTCCTTTTCTAACCGTAGAAATTTTCTGCGCTCCATTGTGTTCGCAGTCCTTGTACATTTCACGTGGAGTAGCAAAGAGAGCGTATTTTGCTTTGGTTTAGCTTATTAAACATTTATACAGCACCTGATTGCTGGGGTCTCAAGGCAGTGAACGAACAATTGGGAACATAAAACACTGGAACAGAACATGCAAACACACAATGAAATAAACAAGTACAGGAGGGTCAGGAAAGAAGACTGTCAAGAAGCAATACATCTCACACAATTCAATCATTATCGGAGCCTGGGAAACAATACAACCAACTGCTGTCACCAGAAGCGAGAGTATTTGGAAATGGCCATAGTTTAGTGGTAGAACTGTCTGGAAAGGGGTGCAGGTTCTATTTGTGCCTTCATCCTGGAGAGATTTTACGAGGAATGGGGTTTTTTTTTGCATTCAATCAATGTCATATTCATTTGAATAGATCCCCCATGAATGAGGTAGGATTTTAAAAAAAATAACATTTGACACAAATGTATTCGTACAAATATCTGAAATTAACACATACGTATCCAATACGTATCCTGTAATATCCGCTCTGAAAGTGTCAAATCTGCCCTAAATTCACTTTGAATCTGCACTCAATCCATGTTGAATGCACTCTGGGTCCATTGCAGACGTGGCTGGTCCAACGGCCTTCCCACCTCCCCATTCCGTGAAGGTTCCGAAGCATTAGTACGAATCCGCCGAAAAGTTCAAGTTCGTACAAATTCCTACGGATGTCGAATGTTCCCAATACTCATGCGCATCCCTAGTTATGATGAATCCGTTTGGTATTCCTGCAAAGAAACTTACGTAGAGGAAGCTGTGGATTCTGGAAGAGACTCAACCCAGCCTTGCTGGATCAGGCCACAGCCCATCTAGTCCCTAAGAACCTAGGAGGAGCCTTGCTGGATCAGGCCACAGCCCATCTAGTCCCTAAGAACCTAACAGGAGCCCTGCTGGATCAGGCCACAGCTCATCTAGTCCATAGGAACCTAAGAGGAGCCCTGCTGGATCAGGCCACAGCCCATCTAATCCATAGGAACCTCAGAAGAGCCCTGCTGGATCAGGCCACAGCCCATCTAGTACATAGGAACCTCAGAGGAGCCCTGCTGGATCAGGACACAGCCCATCTAATCCATAGGAACCTCAGAAGAGCCCTGCTGGATCAGGCCACAGCCCATCTAGTCCATAGGAACCTAACAGGAGCCCTGCTGGATCAGGCCACAGCCCATCTAGTCCTTAAGAACTCAAGAGGAGCCCTGCTGGATCAGGCCACAGCTCATCTAGTCCATAGGAACCTAAGAGGAGCCCTGCTGGATCAGGCCACAGCCCATCTAGTACATAGGAACCTCAGAGGAGCCCTGCTGGATCAGGCCACAGCCCATTTAATCCATAGGAACCTCAGAAGAGCCCTGCTGGATCAGGCCACAGCCCATCTAGTCCTTAAGAACTCAAGAGGAGCCCTGCTGGATCAGGCCACAGCCCATCTAATCCATAGGAACCTCAGAGGAGCCCTGCTAGATCAGGCCACAGCCCATCTAGTCCCTAAGAACCTAAGAGGAGCCCTGCTGGATCAGGCCACAGCCCATCTAGTCCATAGAAACCTAAGAGGAGCCCTGCTGGATCAGGCCACAGCTCATCCAGTCCAGCATCCTGTCTCACACAGTCACCCACCCTCCACTTTGCTCTACTACTGAGTTAGGTGTGTGCACACATGCAATTTTCAGGATTCGCTTTGATTCGAATCAAATATCCAAAAATTCAATTTGATTTGAATCTTTAAAATTCAAATGTAAGCAAATTCAATTCAAATTAAGCAAATTCAAATCCATCCGTTTGAATTTTCGATTCAGATTGGCACTTACAAATGCCAGCAACATGCGTATGTGCCCTTACGCATTGTTACGCATTGTGTTTAAGATTCCTTTCTACAGATGTGTGTTACGCGTCCATACACATCTGTATGCATCCCATATTTTTCCCGTATGGATCCGTAGAAATGCGTACAGATGCGGGAAAGATGCATATTTCGTGATTTCAGCAAAGCATTTGACAAAGTATCTCATGCGATCCTCATTGAAAAATTGATCAAATATGGGTTTGACAAGGCAACTATAAGGTGGGTTCAAAACTGGCTTAGTAATCGTACTCAAAGAGTGGCTTTAAATGGCTGCACATCCAAATGGAAGGAAGTGTCAAGTGGAGTACCACAAGGTTCTGTCCTGGGACCAGTTTTGTTTAATGTTTTTATAAACGATCTGGACGAGGGAGTTGAAGGGAAACTGATCAAATTTGCTGATGACACAAAGCTAGGGGGGATTGCAAACACCAGAGAAGAGAGAGAGAGGATTCAAAAAGATTTAGAGAAACTCGAACAATGGGCTGCAACTAATAAAATGGTATTTAACAAAGAAAACTGCAAGGTTCTGCACCTGGGCAAGAAAAATGAAAAAAGCACATATACAATGGGAGGAATTCGGCTGAGCAGCAGCACATGTGAAAAAGACTTGGGTGTCCTGGTAGATCATCAACTGAACATGAGTCAACAGTGCGAGGCAGCTGCAAAAAAGGCAAACGCAATCCTGGGGTGTATTAGGAGAAGCATAGAGTCCAGATCACGTGAAGTTATTATCCCCCTCTACTCTACCTTGGTCAGACCTCATCTGGAGTACTGTGTCCAGTTCTGGTCACCCCAGTTTAAAAAAGACACTGACAAGCTGGAGCAGGTTCAAAGGAGAGCTACCAAGATGGTGAACGGTCTGCAAACCATGTCCTATGAGGAACGGCTTAAGGAACTAGGAATGTTTAGTCTACCAAAAAGAAGACTGAGAGGAGACATGATAGCTGTCTACAAATACCTCAAGGGTTGTCACAGGGCAGAGGGATCAGCCCTGTTCTCACTCTCTCAAGGGAGGACTAGAAACAATGGGGTGAAACTGCAGGGGAAAAGATTTAGTTTAGATGTTAGGAAAAAATTTCTAACAGTAAGAGTGATCAACCAGTGGAACAGGCTGCCACGGGAGGTGGTTGGTTCCCCTTCGATGGAGGTCTTCAAGCAGAGACTGGACGGCCATCTGTCTGAGATGGTTTAGGAGATCCTGCCTTGAGCAGGGGGTTGGACTCGATGACCCAGGAGGTCCCCTCCAACTCTACCATTCTATGATTCTATGATTCTATGATTCATATGTTCAAGTATGCATCTTGTATGTACCCATACACATATGAATGTCCAAATAATTTGAACGAATAGATCCAGAAAATTCAAAATTCATTAGAATGTTTAAGTTCAAGTTTATGGATGTTTGTTTCAATTCAAATGTCGAAATTCGGATAAATGCGATCAAATTTTGAATGTTTTGAATATTTGTGCATGCCTCTGCTACTGAGCTGTTCCAGCAATCCCTGTAACATCTGCCGCAACATCTGCAGTAGAGATGGCGAACCTTTTGAGCTCAGTGTGTCAAAATTTGCAAGAAAGCCTAGCTTAACTTGGGTGCTGTGTCACATCTAGAAATATCCATAATTTTGTGATATTTGTAGCTCTAGTAAAAAAAATTATATTTTTGATATTTGTATTTTATTAAAAGCAAAAACAAATAATTCTTTACGTTAATGACTTTTGTTGCTAAATCTTCAATTGGAAGTTGGTATTTCGTACACTTCAAGAACAAGCAAGCACTACACGCCCAGGTGCCAGGGTGACCAGGTGTGTCACCCAAAAGGGCTTGGCGTGTCACCTGTGACACGCGTGTCATAGGTTGGCCATCACCGGCGGTAGACAGTGGAGTTCTGATTTCTGTTTTTGTCTGGGCCTTACGGACTTCCTACAGTAATCTTCATGGATTAGGGGTCACTCCTATCCCTTGTTCAGATGTGGAAGATTTCTGAGGCATTGCTGCCTCAAAGTGAACCGATCTTCTGCAACGAGGCGGCTTCAAAGCCTCCGTCTGAACTCACCTGTCACCTTCGCCGGAGCCGGACTGCGATGCTTGATGGGCCCTTGGTGTGTCTAGGAGCGGCGCCGGCCTGCCCCAACGTCGGAGGAAAAGCCTGTCCATCAGAAATTAATGGGGTGGGAATCCTAACATAAAGCAAAGCCTTGAGTGAAATTCCATGGCTTCATGGACTGTTAATTCTTTATTAGGTTTTCCTAAGACTGAGATAAAAGGCATTTTATCTTTTTTAAGGTTTGCATTAACATGTCATTGAGCTTTATAGGTACATTGATCTTCATTTGGCTAATGTGGAAAAGGGTAATAGAAATGTGTGTTCTTTTCCGTGGCAAGACAACTCCATAATACCTGGGATGGAAGGGGCTGGGGGGGGGGGCATTTCTTTCGCCCCCTAGCAGGCTCTGCTTTCGACACCTGGGCTGTAAAAAGGCTCGGAGAAGGTGGTAAAGATGGCAAGGGGTACCAAAGCTGCAGTAGGAGCAGATTTAAAGGGGAGGGAAGGCCAGTTTAAGGTAGTCTCCCAATTCCGATTGAGCCTGGAGGGCTGATGGGGTGACCTTGAGCCAACTGAAGTCTTTTTTAAAAAAATATTTTTATTTTTAATCATCAATAACAATAACAGTAAACAAACAATAGCGTAAACATACATATAACTCTGAGGATCCCACACTCTTAAGTGGTTAATCAAGGATCATCACAAACAATTCAGAATGGAAAATTTGGGAAAAACTTCACTACCTTTTGTTTCAGGAATGACGCTGAGAAAGACATAATTGGTCGAAGAATAGGATCTATTTGTACACGGGAGATAAATGGTGACCATTTCACGAGGAATCGAGTTTGTTGTTCCTGGAACTGCATTTTGTCCTGTTGTGCTGTTATAAGTTCATTTATCAATAAAGACCATGTCTGACTGAGCCAATCAAAGACTTAGTGCCAAACTTACCTTACAGGGTTGTTGCAACTGTTGTCACCCCTAGCACAGACTTCAGAACTTGGCACAATTAATGGGTACAAAAATGCCATGGGTACTTAATGGGTACTTTTAGTGACAGTGGAAAAGCACCCAAGAAGGAAAGGCCTTTCTTTAACCACAATGACAAAAGGCTGGGAAATAATATCCTACATTAATAGCCAAGAGTTCCCTGTGCGTATGCGGAAAGCAGCCATTTTGGCACTCAGCGTCTTGGATTTTGTGTTGTCATTATTTTTTGCTTTGAGATCTGAAACTCCTGGAGAGCAAACCCGTAGCTCTGGGTAAGTCCAGTGTTCTTGTCAAAAATGCTGGCAAATCAGGAAGGGAAACTTTGGTGCGCCTTTCAGAGCGCCGCTAGGAGAAGACGCTGCTATCCTTGACAGGCAATTATTTTGCTTACCAGGGAAGAAAGGGACGGGGGAACCAGAGCTAGGAAATCTTTGTAGATTGTGCCGTTCTGAAACAGGTTTGTTTTTGCACGGATCCTGATATGAACAGGACAGGTTGTCCGTGTACAGCTTTGTCATCATCATGTTGTGAATTGGTAGAGGATGGTCCAGACATCAGAATGTGTGGCCACTTTATTCTCACAACAGGTACGTAGGTAGGCAGATGGATGGTCAGACCAACGTTTGGACAGACAGACAGACGGATGGATGGATGGATATAGAGATGATGGATGGACGGACGGACGGATGGACGGACGGATGATATAAAATGCTACCTTTGGTCTAGTGGGTGCACGGTAGAGATGTAGATGAATCTTCTTCTTCTTCTTCTTGATAGCTCTGAGAAAAGATTAGATATATTCATGGAGATTAGGTGTACCAATGGCTACTAGAATGGATGCCCAGGTACTGCCTCCAGGATGGAGAGACAGGTAGGAATCCTCTAATGGCCTTCTGCAGGGATTTGAGAGCAGGTTAAAGCTCTCATTTCGGCTTGAGATGACCAGAAGTGATTGGTGGGCCACTGTGTGAGACGGGACGCTGGATTAGTTGGACTGTGGCCTGATCCCGTAGGGCTCCTCTTATGTTCTTATCTAGAATGGATGCCTAGATGCCACCTCCGGGATGCCTCTAAAGACCATCTGCAAGGCGTCAGTATGGATGAGTATGTCAGACACCAACTTTATATGGTTTTCAGTTCCTGGTTAAAACATACCTTTTCTCTCAGGACTTTGATTCATTGCTCCTCTGAACGCACCCCTATCTGGGTCGATAGGAGAAAGAAAGTTTGGGTGGGCCATTATTTATTTATTTATTTGTGTTTCTATCCCGCCCTATACCCGAAGGTCTCAGGGTGGGTTACAATATTATATTAATCTTAGACAGGTCCCTGCCCTCAGGCTTACAATCTAAAGAGACAAGAAACAAAAGGAAAATGGTGTGGGAGGGAAGAGGGAACAGCAAAAAGCAAGCGTTTGAGATCTTCAGTTCCAATCCTTCTGTTTGGCCACATTTTAAGTATGTTTTAACCTCTGTGTTTTATCATGTGTAGTGACTTGCCCTGGAGCCTCCTGGTGAAGGGTAAGAGAAGCAAACAAGTGCCAGTACTTAAGTTTCCTCCAGGCAGCTCCTACTTAATCCACATACTCTGGATAATCTGGAATAAAGCACCGATAATCCAAAATAAAATGTATCTGTCTATACTCTGGATTACCCAAATAATGTTGGTTAAGTGGGTGTCATCTAGTAGAGATGTGAACAAATATTCATAACTTTTCTTATGCGTACAAATTCGGACGAAATTTGGACATTCATACAGGAATCGAATGTTACAACATCCGTACATTAACATTTGTACGAATACAAATGTTCTGAAACATTCTTACGAATAGTTTGGTACATTCATTAAACTGGGGATACGTATAGCATAGATATCAATATGTATGCCAGCGGTTCTCAACCTTCCTAATGCCGCGACCCCTTAATGGAGTTCCTCATGCTGTGGAGACCCCCAACCACGGGGGCAGAGCAGCTAGGAGGTGGGAGGGAAGGGCGGCGGGAGACTCATCGTGACCCCTCTGAAAGGGTAGTTCGACCCCCAAAGGGATCCCGACCCCCAGGTTGAGAACCACTGATGTACGCATTCATATAGGATGAGTATCCAATACATATGCATTGGTATAGGATACGTATCCGATATGCATGCATTTGTATGCATTCGTATTGGATATTCATGCAAATTCATACAAATACAACCATATCAAATAGAATCCTACTGCATTCGAAGGGGGGTCTATTTGAATGAATGCGGATTTTCTAACATTCGATTCGTCATGAATCGAATGCCAAAATACTCATTCGTGCAGATCCCTATTGTCTAGACAAAGCCGTCGTCATTGCCTCTCTATGCATTCTAGGGTTTTCAGGTAACATCTTCCGGCTTACCATAGAAAACCCACAGCTGGAGCTTGAGTCTGACCCAGCAGGGCAACAAAAAAAGAGTTGCTTAGCAGCCGCCTAATACTCTGGGGATGATCCCAGGCTGAAATTCTTCTACACTTGACGATCACCAGAGAACGGTAACGAAAAACACGATCGCGGTCGAGCTGACGGCGAAACGGCAAAGGGCATCCAAGGACGAACAGGGCCCATCACAGCCCCTGTCCATGGTGCTGAGGGAGAGCAAATTGCCTTTGTCCGTGGTGCTGAAAGGACGCCTGCTGGGATCCTGTCGTGCCTGGACTTCCCAATTCCTTTAACGGAGTCCCTGCGAGTTTGGGGTCTCAGTTTCTGCCGGGCATCATGGAGTTGGCAAGCTGTAACCAAGGCCTTCCATTTGTACCGAGCGACTAACTTTCTGAGAGATGGTGGCATGCTGTGCTATTCAACCTTAGCTGCTTAGATCAATATCTGTAGCAGGAGACTGATTTTAATAAAAGAACTCTCGGCATTCCTATCTCCGTGACAGATAGAGCCTGGCTAACATAAATCCTCGCTTCTCTGCTGTCATTCTCCTCGCTTAGTGTGACACGCGGATCATGACGCTGAATGCAAAAACATTCCCGAAAGTTGGTTAACACTTCTGTGCGGATATGGCGTCCTGGAAATCCTGAGGACCCCTGTCTGCCTGAAAGCTCATTCGGGAGAGCTTTGCAGAACAGCCTGCAAAAGTTAGTAGGCGATTTTGTTTTTTGTGTGTGTCTGGCTTGTACTTACATCTAGCTGGTATTACTCAACGAGAGGGGATCGGGGAAGTGAGACATGTTTTGGAACACTTTTCTGCCTGTTCGCCTGGAGCTGAGTCTCTCCCTTGTTCAGTGAAGGGATAAGTGGTTCCCCCCCCCACTTGCATTTTATTAATGCAAGTCTGCTTTTAGATGTGAGATCTAAAGGCCTTTGGTTTGATCCTGGGTGCCAGAAAATGTTCATCTCTCTCTCTCTGTCTGTCTGTTGTTGTCTCTTTCTTCCAGGAGCTTGCAAATGCAATCCCTGAATTTTCATCTCTTGTGTTCTTTTGAATGTATGGTGTGAATGTATGGTAACAGATTATTCGACATGGGCGCAGGGCAGAGATGTAGATGAATGTGTTTATGACATTCCGTTCTATTCGCGTTGAATACCCAAAAGTCCGATTCGATTTTAATCTTTTAAATTCGAATTTAACAAGATCAAATTTACCAAACCTGAATCTATTTGTTTGAATTTTTGATTTGGATCTGCACATATGAATGTCAACAACATTCATCATTCATATATGCATCTATGCATTTCCCCACATCCGTTCACATCTGTGTGCATTCCTTAGTTATCCGGTATGTGACCTGTTTTCGTTCCGTACGGATCTGTACAAATGCAGAAAAGATGCAGATCTTCAAGTTCGCATCATGTATGAACCTGTACACATACGAATGTCCGGTAATTCGAATGAATAAATCCCAAACCCAAAATTCTATGTGAATCTCTAAATTCGAATTTTGGGACATTTGGTTTGAATTCTCACCTTCTCCCACCAGATGTGTGCTGCTAAGAGGAGCCCTGCTGGATTGGGCCACAACCCAACTAAGTCCAGTGTCCTGCCACACACAGTGGCCCACCAATTGCTTCTGGGCATCTCAAGATGAAAGGGAAGGCAGAACCTTTGCCTGCTCTTGTTTCCCTGCAAATGACCTTGAGAGGCATCCTGCCTGACTCTCCAGCCTGGAGGTTGTATTTAGGAATCCATTCTGGGGAAGAATATAAGAGGAGCCTTGCTAAATTATGCCATCTAGTTCAGTATTCTGTCCTACACAGTAGCCCACTATTGCTTATGGGCCTCTCAAGCAGAAGACAAGTGGGTTGAAACAACAAAAGACAGGAGGTTAGCACTTGTCCAGTCCTTAGTAATGTGGTTTCATAGGCACCTCACCAGAGATAGAAGTAAGGGCAACCAAAATTATTAAGAGATAGAACTCCTCCCTTATGAAATCAAAGCAGGGTCTAGGCCTCTTCATCCCTGAAAGATGGAGTTTAAGATGGGACCTGATTGAAGTACAGTTGGACCCCCCCCCCCCATATCTGCTGGAGATAACTTCCAACTCCTACCGTGGTTACCTGAAACCATGGATAATCGTGAAAAGGCGTTCCAGTTCTGGGGTCATGCAACTCCAGGACTGGGAGTACTTCTCTGGCCTTCAGGAGGACTATTTCGGCCTCAGAAGATCATTGGAATAAGCGTGCAATGACACTAGATGCCTCCTGCCCGCCTTCCACGCGCCCCCTTAAATTTTGGGATGGGCTCTGGTGGCCAGACGCACCTATTCCAATGCTCTATGGAGGCCGAAATATGCCTGCTGGTTCTGGGTGCTTTCTCCTTATGGCACCCGCAGGGGTTGGGGTGGGGCTGATCTAGTAACCGTGGTTAGCTGAAACTGTGGTTACCGAATCAGTAGATATGGGGGTCTGACTGTATATAAAATCATGCATTTCATAGAAAAGGTGGAGAGAGAAAATTTCTTTTCTCTGTCACACAACTCTAGAACCAGGGGGCATCTTTGAAGTTGATCAGACAAGGGGAAGTATTTCTTCACCCAGAGGGTCATCGGTCTATGGAGTTTGTTGCCAAATGAGTTGGCAACAGCCACCAGCCCAGATGGCTTTAAGAAAAGGTTAACGGTCTCCCAATGGCTACTAGAGCAGATGCCTAGATACTGCCTCCAAGTTGGAGAGGTAGCCAGGTCCCCCTAAAAGCCATTGGCAGAGATTCAAGAGCAGGTGAAGGTTTCACCTTTCTTTCCGCTTGACACACAGAAGCAACTCATGAGCCGCTTTGTACAACCGGATGCTGGACTAGACCTGCTGCGGCCTGATCCACCATGGCTCCTCTTCAGTTCCTATGTTCTCAAAACACAGGGGAAAGGAGGTTGTGCCCATGGCAAGAAAAGACACAACATTTTGAGAAAGCAAGAGGTTTGGGGGAACGGATGACATTTCCTGCCCAGACTCTCCTTGAAACTAAATAAACTCTGGAGATTCAAACTCGGGCTGGCCTAGACCTTGACATCCCAGCCTCGTGACATGCTCTCTGTTTTAAGAGAGGGCCTCCGTTGCCCCAGAGGAAAATCAAACGTTAACTGAACCAGCAAATTAGTCAACAAATCAAGCCAGTTAATACAGGTGGCTGGAAAGAGTCAGTGACAGAATGGATAGGTGGCTGAAGGTCAAGGGAAAAGTTAAAAATAAAAAGGAGACTCTTTTTTTGTAGGAGAACAAGTACATTCATCAGGTAGAAGTGCCCTTTCTGCACTGGGCCTAATTCTGGTTTATATTTCAAATGAGGGACCCAAGAGACTGTGTCCAGGGCCTGCCGTGGGATGATTTTCCACTGTCACTAAGTACCCATTTTAGCACTCATTAAGGACCCATTTGGCTGAGAGCCGGATGACCCCGTTTCCAGCACAGACCCCATTAGGGACACGTTAGTTTCCACCACAGATAGGGAAATCCGGATCATAATGGGTCCTTCAGGACCTATAATCCGGATTTCGTGTAGACCCCATTAAAGGGTGCCTTTCCTAACCTCCGAAGGCAACCTCGGAGGGACTCTGGAGTCTTTGCTAATCTCCGAAGGCAACTTCGGAGATTGCACCCCCTGTCCCCCAAATCACCTGGGGTGATAGGCGGACCCCTTCTGGGTCAATCCGGATTTCCAAATGGGTGCTCCGGTGTTTCCACAGCAAGGAGGCTAGCACCCATAGCTATTGGGTGCTAGACCACCCATGGAAACACATTGGGTACTTCCCTTAATCATGATCTACTAGATCCAGATTAAGAAATGTACCCATTCCTTAGATCTGGATCTTCTTAGATCCGGATTAATGGAGCGCAATGGAAAAATACCCATAGTCTTCACTAACATGTGGATAGCAGGTCCCTATTTGGAGATTTAATCTAGGCCCAATGCAGAAAGGGGTAGGGATGTGAAAGAATATTTGAAATATTCACTCTTTGATTAAATTCAGCTGAATTCGGACATGAGAATTCAAATTGACTGTCCAAACATTCGTTTTTTAATATTTGAATGAGTACCAATTTTTAAAATCATTCATACGAATAATTCAGACATTTGTATACATACGTATTGCATACATATCTATAGGTATCTTATTCGTATCCTTATACATCCATGCCTATGGATACATACAAATGTTGTCAACATTTGTATCATCAAGTACGTATCAAATATTTGTACGAAAAGAGATGAATGTATTTGAATCGGTCTGAATTTTAATACATTCCTTTTTTTTCTCTATTTGTACAAATTTGGACATTTGAATTTTTGATTTGAATTTGTACTTGTGAATGTTGGCTGCGTGCATAGGTGCCTGAAGGCATCTTCCCGACATCTGTACACATCTGTACGCATCCGTACATGTGCAAAGGTATCCATAGTTATCTCGTATGCAATCTGTTTTCATCCCATCCGGATCCATACAAATGCTCGTGGATGCGGGAAAGGTGCGGATCTTCAAGTACGCATTGTGTACTAACCTTACACATACAAATGTCCGGATAATTCAAACAAATAGACCCAAAATTTGAAATTTGATTGAAATGTTTAAATTTGAATTTCAGGACACTTGGCACATTCGATTGAATTTTGAATGCCTATGAATATTCGGCGCATCCCTACTCTAGATGCTTACCTTTCTGATCCAATGTCACCTGTAACCTTCCTCTTGCATAAAATGCACATCGTGGGTGCTTCCGCACAGCACCTCCGAAATCCGGATCTAATAGATCTGGATTTCGGAGATGTGTGTTAACGGTAGATCCGGATCTATTAATCCGGGTTAAGGTAGATCTGGAAATTAATAGATACAGATCTACCGCCACCCCTTCCGTCTGCGCATGGGACGGAAGGGCACTTTAGATCTGGATTTGAGGTGGGCGCTGTTCATTCATATGGGATTCATATGGGGTTCGTATGGGGTTCGTATAGGATTTGTATTGGATCTGTATGCATTCATATGGGATTCATATAGGATTTGTGTTGGATTTGTAGGCATTCATATGGGATTCATATAGGATTTGTGTTGGATATGTATGCATTCATATGGGATTTGTATGGGATTCATATGGGATTCATATAGGATTCATATGGGATTCATATTGGTTTTGTATGCATTCATAGGGGATTGGTATGGGATTCGTATAGGATTTGTATAGGATACGTATGCATTCATATCGGATTCATTTGGGACTGCACATTTGTATCCAATACAAATCCTACCACATTAGAAGGGGATTTATTCAGACGAATACAATTTTTCTTGCATTTGATTCGATATAGATCAAATACAACAAACCCCTTTTGTGCACACCCCTCGTTAGTGAAAAAAGAGAGACATATTGAGCTACGGCATCCGGCTAAGCCTCATCCGGCTATGGAAGTTTTTCATTAGCTTCTCACATGTAGTCATAAAGTCATATTGTAGTGATTTCCGATTTAGCGTCACTTACCCCTGGGGACAATTTTCATGCCAACAATCCAATGTGCTGGATGTCTGTAAATATGGCCTCGTATTAGCTATGTATCGGGCTTACCTTCTGGGTCTTAAATCTTGGCAAATGGCACGGGGGTGGTGGTGGTGGAAACAAAACAAAACTAAAAAAGACTCTCCAGTCCTTTTGGGTTTTGGATTACCGTTCTGCTTTGCTTATCCAAATGGGAAGCACATTTTTTCTCCCCCTAACAATGGTGGGGCTGATGAGGGACCGTTAATCCGGCCCGGCTTACTTATTGACTTGCTGAAGAAGGGGCAGAAGGAGACAAATGCTTGGGTTTGAGTTTAAATTTAGTTCCATTCAAACGGAGTTAATTATAATCTTTCGGAGTTAAGTTTTGAATGATGCCGAGTTATCGCCCGCTTATTATGGTGGAGGAAATTAATTTTTTAGTCCTCCGTAGAGGTGAAGGCAGCGATCTGGCTTCTGGAAAGGGATTATTTTAATAAGATTTATAAGCAGTCCCATTTTCTTTTTTTAGAAGGTGTTTAAGGCACCTGTCTGGTCCAAGTCATACATGCTATAGTTAGGCGTGGTGGACCGTGTCTTTGTGCCTCAAGCCTCCTCCATCCATGGTGAAGGTGGCCCCAAAGTGAGCCAGGATGAGTTACTCTTGGGTTGCCCATGCCATGGGAGTTGCCTCTGGACCACTATCTATTGGGGAGGACCAAAGTACAATAGGGGAGGATTAAGTCATAAACAAACAAACACATTTTTTTTTGCTTCTGGACCACTGTCCATTGATGAGGACCAAAGCACAATAGGGGAGGACCAAAACATAAACAAACAAACACATTTGTACATTAACATTCATACGAATACAAACTATTTGAACATTCGTGCAAATAGTTTGGACATTTATTATACTGGGGATACATATGCGTTCATATCGGATACATACTCTCAGTTTAATGGATATTCAAACTATTCCTATGAATGTCCCAAAACATTTGTATTCGGACTCTTATCTGGGAATACCGGGTTCGATTCCGACCTCCCCCATGAAGCCAGCTGGGTGACCTTGGGCTAGTCACAGCTCTCTTTCTGAGCTCTCACAGCTTCACCTACCTCACAGGGTGTTCTGCTGTGGGGAGAAGAACAGAAGGTTTGTCAGCCGCTTTGAGTCCCCTTAAATGGGCGAGAAAAGCGGGGTAGAAAAGCCAACTCTTCTTCTTCTTCTTCTTCTTCTTCTTCTTCTTCTTCTAGCTACATCTGAGATCCCCCCCCCTTTCCAGATTCTGTAGCGCATTGCAGGAAGAAAAGTTTACAAAGTTAAGAACTTTAGATAGGAAAACAACAATACGCGCTGCGCTTTTGAAAATGTGTCTTATGTAAACCTCTTATACTTTATATATACTTTCAAAATGCCTGTAGTTTGAGTCATGTTTCCTTTCAAGTAAATAAGCAACCAAGTGAATCAAATAATTGCCATTGACGTGGTACGATTTCCAAAGGTTAGAGTTTTCTCTTCTGGATCCATCTATGTGATGTTGCTGGGATGGGATCCTCTTCCTCTAAGCCCATCTCTCTGTGTGTGCGTGTTTGTGTTAGAAGAGAGGTGGGGAAAGTATCTAAGGGCTTGTTTAGAGCTTTCATGCATTTTTCATGGCCACGAGAGCAAAGATAAGGATGCAAGTCTAAGAATAAAACAAGACGGAACTCGGCACACCAAGGGCAAAAGACATCATGTTTACATGCTGCATGTCTCAGGGTGGCTGAGGATGGAGAGGGGCGCATCCTGAACTTTAGTGGTTTAGCTCACATTGAACCAAACTGCCCTTGGTTTGCACCGATTCAATTCCGTTTCGAACAACTGGGCGGTTTGGTTCACATTTCAGCCAAGTGCACGAATATTTGTTAAAATTTAAAATTCGTACAAATTTGGCCGAATGCAGACATTTGTATTCGAAGCGAACATTGGCACACTTGAAGACTGACGTTCGAATTTGAAGTGAATGTTTTGATACATTCGTATGAAGCTTCGTATGGGACTCTGATCAATTTGTAGGCATTCCTATGGGATTTGTGTACTTTTGTATGCATATGTATGGGATTCATATGGGATTTGTATACATTTGTGAGCATCCATATGGGATTCGTAAGGGATTCATATTGAATTCAAATCCCACTCCATTTGAAGGTGATCTACTTGAACAAATGTTTAAATTAGAATGTGTAGACATTCTATTTGAATTTGAATGTCCACATTCGATTGAATTCAATCGGATTTTTCACGTTTTTTCATCATGAGTGTGCATCCTTACCTCATATTACCAAATAAGTGCAGAAATGACCTGAATCTTGGGATTCTTGGAGATGACCAAGGGGGTGAATTTTCTCCCTCCCTTTGAGAACGGCACCCAAACGGCCTCATAAAAGGCTGGTAAATTCAGAGATCACGTTTACCTGCAGAGAGAATCCCGGACAAACTTCACCCTGTCGGCTGGACTTTATGGCTCCCCATATAAACGCTCAGATGAAATTTGCGCATCGGGCATTGTGACTTATGGCAGGACTTTGGGTCTTTCTGTTGCGCCCAGCAACCTCCCTGGAAAAAAAAAAAGGACTCTCTGAATTGCACTCAGCTGAACGAAATTGGAATGGGGAAAGAAGTGTATGTTTTATATACGGACTTATAAATCAGAAATCCGAGAAGGCAAAAAGCTGTGGGTGCTAAGGGAAAGGAAAGAGGATGAACATCAGCAGATGTATTTTTTTTACATGCGGTGGGAGCGCTCAAAAGACCTTCAGGAGATTCATACCAGCGCATGTAGTTGAATTATAATGCAAACACATCTGATGCAATTGGCACAGTGGCTTTTTATATTGGTGTTACAGACACACTAGCTTATTTATGGCCACATCTCCAGTTGCGAGAGGCGTGAATGAATGCAATTTTTGGGATCTGGTTTGGTTCAAATTGAGTATCAAAGATTCAAATCAACTTGAATGCTCAAAATTTGAATGTATTCATGTTTGATTCCGATCAAATGCATTCTAATCTATGTGTATGAATATGCGATTTATATTTGAAGCTACGAATGTTGACAACATTCAACATGTTCATCCCGTCTGCATCCCGTTTCTGTCCCGTACCTATCCGTACAAATGTGTACAGGTCTGAATAAGATCCGTACGGATATGTATGTAATGCGTACGTATCTACACACATACAAATGTCTGAATAATTTCTACAAATGATTTGGAAGGTTCAAGAATTCATTTGAATGTTAAATTCAAATGTATAGATATTTTATTCGAATTTGAATGTTCGAATTTGATTGAATTTTAAATGTTTTGAATATTCATGCACATCCCAACCAGATACTTCTGGGAAAAGCAACCTCACTGCCTGAGTACTGAGATCTCTGGGAAGATGCCTTCCTGTAGTTCCTCCACTCTCAGAAGGTGCAAAGGGCAGGGACACAAAAGAGGGTCTTTTCTGTGGTGGCTCCCAGCCTTTGGAACAGCCTACATCTAGAGGTTCACTGGGGCCCCAGATCCTATGACTTTTGGTGCATGGTTAAAAGATACCTTCTCCCCCAAGGCCTTTGATCTTTAGCTTCCTCTCAATGTTGAACTGACACGGAAGGGGAGAGAAAAGAAGAGTAAATATTTTAAATATGTTTTAGGTATATTATTATTTTGAAACAATTGGGAACTTTGTGTGGTATAAATTAGAAAGGTAGGTAGATAGGGAGGTAGGTAGATAGGTAGATAGGTGGATGGACGGACGGACGGATGGACGGATGGACAGAGATGGATGGGTGGATGGACGGACGGACAGATAGATAGATAGGTAGATGGATGGATGGATGGATGGACAGATAGACGGACGGATGGATGGACGGATAGATGGATGGATGGATGATAGGTAGGTAGGTAGATAGGTAGGTAGGCAGGCAGGCAGGCAGGCAGGCAGGTAGGTAGGTAGGTAGGCAGAATGTCTCCATTGTGGTGCTTCACCGCAATTGTGTGGTGCCTCTTCCAGTCCCAGTTGCCATCAGAGCTGCTGTTTGCCCTGGGAGAGTGCAGTTGGTAACTGTTTTAACAGACCCCTGGGTTAGGAGCCCAGTGGAGTGGGGCATTTCTTATCTTCTAACGTTCCACTCTGAGTGGTGTTCTGTCCACCTCTGGGAGCCATAGTGAAGAGATTACCGTTTATTCTTGTGGTTAGGGTGCTAGAATCTTATCGGATAGCCTCCCGGTTTGTGCTGCAGTCCTCCACCAAACCAGGTGGGTGACCTTGGGCTAGCCACAGCCCTCTTCCTGAGCGCTCACAGCCCCACCTACCTCACAGGGTGTCTGTTGTGGGGAGAAGAACAGAAGGTGTGTCAGCCACTTTGAGTCCCCTTAAGGCAGTGATGGCGAACCTTTTGAGCTCAGTGTGTCAAAATTCACAAGAAAACCTAGCTTAACTCGAGTGCTGTGTCACATCTAGAAATATCCATAATTTTGTGATATTTGTAGCTCTAGTAAAAAGTTATATTTTTGATATATGTATTTTATTAAAAGCAAAAACAAATAATTCCTTACATTTGCTAAATCTTCAATTGAAAGTTGGTATTTTGTACACTTCAAGAACAAGAAAGAACTACATGCCCAGGTGCCAGGGTGACCAGGTGTGTCACCCAAAAGGGCTTGGCGTGTCACCTGTGACACGCGTGTCATAGGTTGGCCATCACCGCCTTAAGGGTATAAAAGTGGGGCATAAATGCCAGCTCCCCCTCCTGGGTCCTGTACGCCTCCTCTTTTGCACAATGTTTGAGAGACGCCAGTGTGGAACCTTGAAAGCGACCATCCCTTTCTAACGTGCTTCTTCTGAATGGCTATATGTGTGGCATGAAGTCATTATGGAGTAAGTCTTTTATCTGCAAATGCCTCCATGGTGGTTCTTGCACTTATCTGTGTGTGTGTGTGGGGTTACCACCGAGTGGTGCAGGGCCCTGCCTCCTGCGCGCATCTATGCGCAGAAATAAAAGCATCTTGAGAGCGTCACACTCATGCTGCTAAGCCACACCCGAGCCCAGAAAATGCCCCTTTAAAGGCCTCTCACGTGGATTCGAAGTGGGATAGGAATGCTAGCGTCTGCATGCTCCCACCTCCGAGCCACTTTCCAGCCGCTTCCTTTTTTACCTGTGTGGAATGCAGCAGATGCCTAAATATGGCTGACAGCCTTGGGTCTGATAGAATTACTCACCGCCTGCATTTTAGTCAGCCGGCGAGGCTTTTAGCGTAGGAAGGCAGCTTGACACCTACTTTAACATTTTATATATATTATAGCGTAACTGGCTCATCTGATGTGGTTTGTAACCTGCACATTCACGGCTGTTTAGAAAGTTTTCTGTAATGGGAAATCTGCTCAGGTCTCTGCTCACACCTAAGTAAATAAGGTAATTTATTAGGGAGCAGCTCCTATCTCTCTCTTCCTCCCTGTCTGTCTCTGCCTCCCTCTTTCTTATGCATTAAGCAGATTCTCTGGTGCAGAGCAGAGAAGCCCCATCCCTGGAGGCTGTGATGTCTGCACTGAGCACACCATAGCCTGGCCTTGCTGGGCAAAATGGCTGTCTAGATCAGGGTACTGGCAGACCTTCTTTTAACAGGGTTACTTGTGGCCCAAAGAGAAACGCATGCCTCTCTGGACCGGTGTGGGACCCGTTGTGGCGATAAACCAAATTGCACCACTGAAATGGGTTCCCTTTGGAGGGTTCACGGCAAGCTCTGAAGCTCATACAAGCTTTGAGGGTCATAGGTAGGACCTGTTCCGGAACAGTTCCTGTCCCATCCAGGTGTGGACAGCTTTGCTCTGGAACAGGTGGATCACAGGAGTTCTCATGGCAGGCTCTGGAGTCCATACAAGCTTTGGAGTGGCACTGGTAGGACCTGTTCAGTTCCTGTCCCATCCAGGTGTGGACAGCCTGGCCCTAGAACAGGTGGACCAGTCTACCTGGATCCACTCCAGTCATAGTGATCCTAACTGGTTTCCCCCCTTCTGGGCCCAATGTTTTATGGGCAAAACAGAGTAAGGGTTTGCTACGTGATATATATCAGATACGTATGCATTCGTATCAGATATTTGTACGAACCCGTATGAATGCATTCGTAGTGAATAGAATCCTATGACATCCAAAAGGGATCTATTCGAACAAAGGGTGTTCTTCCACCGCGCTCCTTTAATCCGGATCTAAGAAGATCCAGATCTAAGGAATGGGTACTTCCTTTAATCTGGATCTAGTAGATCCACATTAAGGGAAGTACCCAATGTGTTTCCATCGGTGGTCTAGCACCCAGTAGCAGTGGGTGCCCGCCTGCCTGCTGTGGAAACACCGAAGCACCCATTTGCAAATCCGGATTGACCCACAAGGAGTCTGCCTGTCACCCCAGGTGTTTTGGGGGACAGGGGTTGCAATCTCCGAAGTCCCTCCGAAATCCATCCGAAGTTGCCTTCGGAGGTTAGCAAAGGCTCCGAAGACAACCCCCTTTTGAGAGCAATGCAAGAGAGGTGCATATTAATTAGCTCCTTGTGAGCAGGATGAGTCAGCCTCATTAATATGCACCTCTTTCCATGCCTGAAGGTAACAGTCCACTTTGTTCTCGCAAGTTGCCTTTGGAGGGACTTTGGAGCCTTTGCTAATCTCCAGAGGCAACTTCGGAGGGATTTCAGAGGGACTTCGAAGCTTTGATCTTGCGCTTCCCCCCCCATGGGTGCCCCCTCCCTCTAGCCTCCTCTAGACCCCATTGCTGGATTGTATTGGAAACAGGCTCCGTACAATCTGGATCTTCAGGCTGAAGACCCCATTGTAGACCGCTTTAATTGGGTCCATATGATCCAGATTTCCCAAGCTGCGGTGGAAACAAATGTGTCCCTAATGGGGTCTGTAGTGGAAATGGGGTCATCCGCCTCTGAGCCAAATGGGTCCTTAATGGGTGCTAAAATGGGTACTTTCTGCCAGTGGAAAAACACCCAAAGACATATTTTCTTACATTTCATTTGATATGAACTGAATGCAACCCCCCCCCTCCATTCATACGCATCCCTACCTTGGATCTGTCCCTGGTGCTCATCAGCTGTGTTTCCTTCCATGGGTTGATGGGGTTTAGTACCGGAAGGAGCTTTGCCGTCTGAGTTCATGCTTTATCCATAGCACAACCGGTTCATTTAACAAGAGTTGCAATGGCTTTCCAAATATTTTTCCCCCCCTGTAATGAAAAGTCTGATAGGCTGCTGCTCGTCCCTAAGTAAATAAGGTTAATTTGCAAAATAACATTCTATGTTGCAAAGGAAGCAATGCGATATATAACGTTATGGAGATTGGGTTTTAAAAGCAAAGCAGAACGGGGTTAGCTATTGCACCAGAGGGACCCGGGCAAGATGCATTCCGTGGCTGGAAAGGAAAAGGAGTCAAGGCATGGAGAAAGCAAATAAAGGATGGGGTGAGTGGGCTGGATGCTTTTTATATATTCGTCTTTTAGAATTTAAAAGCAGCATAACCTGCCATTGGCTGTTTTATTTTGAAGGAAACTGAGTTATACTAAGTCAGGCTTTTTCTCTGCCTACTCAAGGTCTTGCTTATTTTAACTGCTTGCATCTTCCCCCATAGCTTCAGGCAGGGGAACTCCTTCCCATGGTCCCTTTTGAAATGCTTTCTGGGAGAGGCGGGGAGTCACACCTGGGATTCTCCTCCTCACCCCAATGTTTTCAGCTAGAGCCCCACTGCAAACAGAGCCTCCCCCATCACCAGAAGTCTTGCTTCAAGTCCACGACTGTGATTTGGGGATTTGACAGTCAGCTTAATCTGGGATTTGATTCTGCACTCCTCCATGCAGCCAGGTGGGTGACCTTGGGCTGGTCACAGCTCTCTTCTGAGCTCTCACAGCTCCACCCACATCTCCTGGTTTGTGCTGCACTCCTCCACGAAGCCGGCTGGGTGACCTTGGGCTAGTCACAGCTCTCTTTCTGATCTCTCGCGGCCTCACCTACCTCACAGGGTGTTCTCTTATGGGGAGAAGAAGGTTTGTCAGCCACTTTGAGTCCCCTTAAATGGGTTAGAAAAGCAAGGTAGAAAAGCCATCTGTTCTTCCTCCATGAAGCCAGATGGGTGACCCTGGGCTAGTCACAGCCCTCTTCTGAGCTCTCATGGCCCCACCCACCTCACAGGGTGTTTGTGGTGGGGAGAAGAACAGAAGGTTTGTCAGCCGCTTTGAGTCCCCTTAAATGGGTGGGAAAAGCATGGTAGAAAAGCGAACTCTTCTTCTTCAGAATATTGTTGTCATATCATTTACTGGAGGTATGAATGTAAACTTACAGATCATTGCAAGAAATGAGATCAGGTGTCCTTCATCATCTTTTCCTTACAGTATTGGGTTTTTAAAATTTCCTTAATGCATCTTAATTTTTTCTTTCTTCTTTTCCATTCTCACCGTTCTTTGCTGCCTTTATCGTAGCTGGAAAAACTTTGAATAAAATATTTTTTAAAAAGAGCATATAAAAAGATAACCGTTCATCACTCTCCCTCTCCCCCCCAGTTTAAAATAGATGTGGTCTGAATTTTCTAGGTCCCTGACACCCCACTATTAATCTATGGTAGCTAGAGAGAGAGAGGCTCCAGGTTTATTTATGCCCTCATTTAAAAGATTTCTACAGTGCTTCTGAACAGGCGAACAACAACATATTGCTGCTTATAAAATACCCTGTAAAGGCTTTACAATTTAATATAAAAATAAGATTAAAGATACTATAGAAACAGTACGAAAGAGAAGGTGGGCTGAGGAAGACCAGTTGTTTAGCTGGGCAGAAAGACGTCTCTTCAAGAGGCATCTAAAGGTTGCACTACTAGATGCCTCCTAAAACCAGAGAGGAGAGCTTCCCAGAGGGTAGGCACCAACACAAAGAAGGCCCTGTGGGTGCAAACAACTTCAAGAGGACGCTCAGTAGTCTGTGGTCTAAGTTGAGAAGAAGAAGTTGGCTTTTACACCCCGCTTTTCTCACCCATTTATGGGGATTCAATGCGGCTTGATAAATCTTCCACAACAGACACTATGTGAGGTAGGTAGCATTGTGACTAGCCCAGGTCACCCAGCTGGCCTCGTGGAGGAATCCAGAATCAAACCTGGGGACTCCCAGATAAGAGTCCAGCACTCTCGCCACAGGAACAACTGGCTCATACAAAAGTTGAATTGTTAAATTACCCAAATTGTTTAAGGTCGTGTACCTCTGAATTCAAATAGCTGGTGAGGATGCCATGCATTTAATCCTAGAATTAGAAGGGACCTCCAGGGTCATACAGGCTCTAACCATCCCAGACGGATGTATGTCCAACCTCTGCTTGAAGACCTCCAGCGAACAGGAGCTTACTACCTTCCATGACTATCTATTCCACTGACTGATTGTCCTCACTGTCAGGACGTTTTTCCTAATATCTTGTGCAAGTGAGAATAGGGACGATCCCTCTGCACTGTGACAGTCCAGATACTTGAAGACCACCATCATGTCTCCTCTCTGTCTTCACGTCTGTAGGCTAAACATTCCTAGATCCTTCAACTTTCCCCCGTAGGACATGGTTTCCAGGCCACTCACCATTTTGGTAGCCCTCCTTTGGACTTGCTCTAATTTGTCAATGGGCAGATCCCCTTGCACGTTTGGTCTGGTACTGAAATCGGGTTTGGCACGGGGTGTCCCCATGCGTTTTCGATTTGGTCCGGTTTCCGCAGACCAAATCCCCCCCAAACTGTGCCAGACCAGGACAAAATTCGGCACCTGAAAAAACAAGTCTGAGCACGGTTTTGGGTCCTGGCATGTCTTGGTTAGCGAGCTAAGACGGCGCATGGGGACGGTCCCGGGCTATTCAGGGAAGAGATTGTTGCTCACGCCATTTGGAGATCGGGCGTGCTTGCCATTCCTGCTCTGTGCATTGGAGATTGCAGCCGCTGACATTTTTTGGGAGTGGAAAAATCCCAATCACCAAGGCAGGCAGGATAATGGCTTAATTTTTGTGCATTTTCCACGGAAAATATTCCACCCTGGTTTCCCAATCGCAAAGGCAGGCAGGATAATGGCTTGATTTGTGTTCCAGTTCCAAAATTTTTCAACCCCTGTTTCCTGATCGCCAAGGCGATCATGAAGATGGCTTGATTTTCTCCCTCTTAAACTTGGCAGGTGTCCTTGCGATTCCTGGTAGAGCAGAAATGCGCAAAACTGCTCAAGCGCCTAACTGCCGCTAAACCTCGCAGCGCCTTTCGGTCTTTTAAAATTATTTATAAATTTATTAGTAGTAGTAAGCTTTATTGTAATTCTTTTCCATGCCTCCCAGCCCATTCCTGGCTTTCTGTGCCGCTAAGGGAGGGGAGGATACGGCATTTGCAGCTGGCGGCACAGGGATGGGCTGACGTCAGTCCGGCTTCCAATGAGGAGAGGGGAGGTGGAGAGGAGGAGGTGATGTTCCCCTGTGCCAGGGTTTGGCACGGTTTGCATGGGGACGGGTGCGTCCATGCCCAACCAGCACCCAGCCTGCATCACTGGGAATGGCATGGGGATGGGCTGGGATTGATCTCGGACCCGCTCCTGGTCCCATTCCACGCCAAACAATGGGCATGGGGATGCGGCCAATGTCTTTTTATAATTCCGATGCCCAGGACTGGACACAGAACTCTAGATGAGGTCTGACCAAGATAGAGCGTGTCTTCCTTCTGCCAGTTCTTTGGATGTCTTAGACTCCTGCCGCTACCCTGGGCAAACCAGGCACCAACTTTGGGATGCTCGTTTGCTCCGTCTTCTGCACAACCCCAACTTAATACAAGGTTGCAACAACTTTTTTCTTGCTTTCTCAACCCATCTGTGTCATATCCTTAGTTGTCCTGGCAACCTAGTCCCCCCTCTGGCCTCGTACAGGATGCGTAGGCAGAAATTCTTCACCTCTTCCAATCTCTCGTGTCGTTGGGACCAGACAAACGGCATCTTTCTCTCTGCCCACAGAGTGCGGGAGTTGAGAAGAAGGAGCAACCAAAGGTAGCAGCCGGATCATTCTTGGTAGCAGAGTGGTGACCCCGAGGGTGGGTCCACACACCAAAGTTTTAATCCAGTCTCAGTTCACTTTCAGAGTCAGGAAATGCATCAGCAAAATGACTAGCCATCTTCTTTCCGCTTTATCTAACCTAAGGGTGAATTTTATGAGTTATTTAACACGGAGAGAAAACAGCTCGATACTCTGTTGGTGCATTCTCTCACTCTCAAAGTGGACTTGCACTGGATTAATTCTTAGGTGTGAACGCAACCTGAGTAAACGCACCTTGTCCGTTTGCCCTGGGATTTTGTGGTTCAGTCCTCTAGGGATGTATAGAAATGCGGTTGTTTTGCATTCCATTTGCATTGAATTGAATGCAAGAAAATGTATATTTTTTTGAATACTTACCCTTTGAATGTGGTAGGATTCTATTTGATATGAATGTATTTGTACAATTTCATGCGAATATCCGATACTAGGGGTTTGCACGAATGCAATTTTCAGGACTATATCCAAAAATCGGATTCAATTCGAATCTTTAAAATTCGAACGTACCCAAACTGGATTCAGATTAAGCAAATTCGAATCTATTTGTTTGAATTTTCAATTCAGATTGGCACTTATGAATGTCAGCAACATTCGTATGCGTCCATACGCGTCTGTATGCATCCCGTAGTTATCCTGTATGCAACCCATTTTCATCCCGAATGTTCTGAACATGTCAATGTACGACTGTTGTGACATTGGATTTGTATACAAATGTGCGAATTGGTCTGAACTGGTCCGAATTTGGAATGTAATTTCCATTTCCATTTTTTATTTGTATACCGCCTTTCCAAAATAAAATTTTGCCCAAGGTGGTTTACAACAAACAGAAAATATAAAATGCAAAGTAATCAATCAAACCATAATAAAAATGCATCATAAAAATTGCAAAACACAAACACAAATTGACGCAGCTGAGGCCAAGTGGAGTCCAGAGCAGTTGACCAAAGGTCCCAGTCCATTTCCATTTTTTTTTAATACTGTCATTATAAAATCACCCAAAACTGTAGGGGAAAGGTAGCAGGTATCCAAGTGCAGCAGCCAGCCAGTTCTTCCTCCTCCAACCACAGTTCTTAGTCCTCAAGGGAGGGTGGGGCTCAGGCAGCAAATGCCCAGGTGCAGAATCGTACATTTATGAAGATTAAGCTTGTGTTGGGCCAAAGTTTAGCAGAAGCGATTGAAGCTTCTACAAATTCCAGATAATCTGATTCATGGACAAATAGGGCCCCTATTCGATCTGTTCACGTATCTCTGAATCTGTACGTGTTCGCGGAAATCCCAAATATCAGAAATATTCATGCTCATCCCTAGATTAGAGTTTGTGAGTTGAGGTTCGGCCACGTCTGGGGGGATCCGTTTAATTCCAAAACGCTCCAGTATTTGCAGCTGTCTCCGGTGCTGCCTGACAGCTGGCCAGGCCCTGCGGTGAAAGCCACATTTTGTTTAAGTAATGTTGAAACCAGGTTGTGACGGCCACGCATGAGCGGCGCTGATTGAAAACGCAGGAGGGTGAAAGGAAAGGATCTCCGGGAAGATGTAGGGAACGCCGAGCAATCAGAAAATAAAATGGCCCTTTTTATTAAAATATCAAATAAAAGAGGAAAGAGAGAGAATGAGATTAGCGCCAGAATGACAGATCTAGGGAGCAATTTGGCGCAGGGGGAATGAGAAAAGCACTTTTCATAAAATTAAAATGAAAGCCTCCCGAACATTGAGCTGCGGATGTCAGCGTTTCTCTTGGTTGCCTCCATCGCTGGCACCTCCTGAGTCACCCGAAGCTGTGCTAAGGGTGGGTGGGTGGGGGGCATTGGAGTCCATAAATAGTTCCTTTTTTTGGGCGGGGGGTTGAATGTTATTTATCTACTCCTCCCAAATAATAGTGAGTTTAAGTTGGCATCTTAAGAACATAAGAAGGGGCCTGGTGGATCAGGCCACAGCCCATCTGGTCCAGCATCCTGCCTCGTGAGCCAGTTTGGTCTAGTGGTTAGGGAGCTGGACTCTTACCTGGGAATACCGGGTTCGATTCCTCCCTCCCCCATGAAGCCAACTGGGTGACCCTGGGCTAGTCACAGCTCTTCTGAGCTCTCACAGCCGCACCTACCTCACAGGGTGTCTGTTGTGGGGAGAAGAACAGAAGGTTTGTCAGCCGGCTTGAGTCCCCTTAAATGGGTGAGAAAAGTGGGGTAGAAAAGCCAACTCTTCTTCCTCCATAAAGCCAGCTGGGTGACCTTGGGCTAGTCACAGCTCTCTCCTGAGCTCTCACAGCCCCATCTACCTCACAGGGTGTCTGTTGTGGGGAGAAGAACAGAAGGTTTGTCAGCCGCTTTGAGTCCCCTTAAATGGGTGAGAAAAGCAGGGTAGAAAAGCCAACTCTTCTTCTTCTTCTTCACGCAGTGGTCCACTGGTTGCTTCTGAGTATCTCAGACAGCAGCAGCAGAAGGAGAGTTGGCTTTTCTACCCCACTTTACTCACCCATTTAAGTGGACTCAAAGTAAAAAAAAAAAAAAGGTGAGGGGGACTCAAAGCGGCTGACGAACCTTCCATTCTTCTCCCCACAACAGACACCCAGTGAGGTGGGTAGGGCTGCGATAGCTCAGAAGAGAGCTGTGACTAGCCCAAAAACTCACATCATACTGGGATACTGGAAAGTGCAGACAGGGCTTCCATTTGCGGTGGAAATAAAGCTACATCGGAGAAGGACGGACGTGTTCACAGCAAGGCAGCCGCATGAAACCCTGTGGTTAATTTTCTGCCCTGTTTAGAGGCTGGCAAGCATTTGTGCGAATTCCTCTCCCTTCTGTGCTTTTTGCCAGTGCTCCATCCTCCGCACGTGTCCTAGGTTCCTTTGTGGTGAAAGGTCATCAAATACAAGGGGGCCACCGGGTTCTTTGGGTAAGAGGGCAGGAAGGCCGGTGGCTAAGGGGCAAGGGACCTTCTGATCCCGCGATCCGCATCAACGCAGCTAATGGACAGCGATGACAGGAGTTTGGGTCAAAGTTCGGCCACATCTCGGAGTGGGGATGGCCAATCCATTAAACAATCTTGCCCTGAGTCCTCCGTGTCTTGATTGGCGGTTCCACAAAAACACATTACAAACCCGTGAAAAGCATTAGCTTGACATATGAGAAAGGATAGGACTGTGTCACTAGGAAGACTAAGGGGGAAAATCCTACTATACAGTAAGAACCAGGTGGTACAGACATTCTGGGGGAAGGGTGTTCCGATGTCCGGGGGCTACCACCGAGAAGGCCCTGCCTGTGGCGGCAGGTCCATAGACTTGATGAGTTGATGGAAACCACCAGGAGGGCTTTGGTGGCCGACCTTAACAGCGGTGCAGGACTATACTGGAGGAGGAGATCCTTCAGAGGTTTGGGATCCATGTTGTTAGGGCTTCAAACGGATTGCATTCATGTTTATTGACGGCATCATTGCTTTGAATGCGTTGAAAAGCAAGGCTCTTCTCTTACTCACCCACCCTTCCTTTTCTGTCGCCTGCAGCTGTGGAATGCCGAGGGGGCCTTATAGACAGCCTGCAACGGTTTGTGAGTTTGCCGGTGTACCTCCCTGTGGATTATCGCCTTTCGAACGCCGACGTTTCGTTCTTCCTCAAAGAAACCAACCAGGATATTATGAGGAATGCGAGCTTGCAATCCCGGGTGGAGCCCTTCCTCGTTTACAAAGCTTCCAGCTTGCCCGTCTTAAATGCATCCTACGGCCCGTTTACCGTGGAGCAAACGGTACCTCTGACCCTCCTCCCGGCGTCCGCCCTGGCCGATTTAACCGAGCCGCTCGCTTTTAACTGGAAGCTGCGCTCACGCGTCGTCAGCAGCGCCGTTTATTCCAACAGGCCCAAAGTCCAAGCTGTGTTCTACGTTGCTGGCAGGGACTGGGAGAGTTACTACGCTGCTGAAATCCTGCCCTGCGTGCAGCTGGTAGCCTACCAGAACGGCCGGGTTGCCGTCAGCGGCTGCCGATTGAAAGGCCATCTGGGATTATGCGTCGCGCAGCTGGAATTCTCGCCGGACTGGTTCAATCCTGACTTGGAATCTTCTCAGTCGCCGTTTTCTATGGAGGATCAGGAGAAAACGGGCTCTTTGGAGGGCATCCCTGTGGAACTTTACTATGGTTTGTACGCAGAGGAAGGGGAGTGTTTGTCAGAGGAACCCAAGTTGGAACATTCTCTTCACCCAGAAGGTCAAGATGAGGCCCAGGTGCCTTTTGCATATAAGGAGAGAATGGGCAGTATTATTCTCTACCCAACCCAAGACAAGCTCAAGAAGTCTTTGCTGAACCTTGATGACAACCTTCTCCTCTGTTTACCGGTTAGCCCTGTCAAGGAAGGTGACCTGGTCATATTCCATGTATCACTTGCCAGTGGCTCGTTGGCAGATCAGTTTACGTTAAGGTGAGTGGTGTCATTGTACGTGCGTTCTTCTTTTCAATGCATGTGTGTCTGCTATCCCAGTGCGATCGGACAGAACACATTTGAGTCGGTTGGTTTATCCGTTTGACTCCAGCCTGGAAGAGAACCACTAGGGAAGTTGCTGTTCCGCCAACATTTTTATGTAGATTATTGGTTTTAAAATTAGTTTTCATTTGTGGTTTTAAAGGTAGTTACCTGCTCTGAGACCATCGGGTATAAGGCGGGATAGAAATATGAATGAATGAATGAATGAATGAATGAATGAATGAATGAATGAATGAATGAATCAATCAATCAATCAATGAATCAATGAATGAATGAATGAATGAATCAATCAATCAATCAATCAATCAATCAATCAATATATAAAAACGTATACAGCCACCTCAAGGGCCATCACCCAGAGGTCATCCAGAGGGTCATCGGTCTATGGAATTTGCTGCCAGAAAAGGTGGTGACAGCTACCAGCCTAGATGGCTTTAAGGAAGAGTTTGACAAATTTATGGATGACAGATGTATCAATGGATGTCTACTAGAATGGATGCCTAAGTACATCTTTCAGGATTTCTCTAAGGCCATTTGTTGGGATTCAAGAACAGGAGAAGGCTTCCCTTTGTCTCTGCTTGAGGTGCCCATGGGTGATTGGTGGGCCACCGTGTGCAACAGGATGCTGGATTGGATGGACTGTGGCCTGATCCAGCAGGGCTCCTTTTAGGTTCTTAAGTTCTTAAGGCTGTGAGCCTTTTGAGATGATCTGGCCCCATGTTGGTGGAAGAGTCTGTGTGGCTGAAGGAGGATCTCCTTGGCCTTTGGAAAGGGTTGTGGACCTTCCTTTTTTGATTCACAAGAGTGAATCATCTAGATATGTCGCTATGGAGACGTGAAGCTACTGGTGAGGAACTGGGCTGCCAAATCTTTATATATAGTGTTCAGTTTTGTTTGTTGATTCTTTAAGCTTGCTGTTCCATATTTTGGTTAAAGGGTGCTAGGAACAAGCATTATTATTATTATTATTATTATTATTATTATTATTATTATTATTATTATTATTATTATTATTATTATTATTATTATTATTATTATTATTATTATTATTATTATTATTGTTATTGTTATTGTTATTGTTATTGTTATTGTTATTGTTATTGTTATTGTTGTTGTTGTTGTTGTTGTTGTTGTTGTTGTTGTTGTGAGTTTTCAACATACAGTATTCCTTCCATGGTTCTGAGTTCTGTCAGTGTATAACTGAAATGAGGAGTTGGAATTTTCAGAACTCCTGATGACTTTTAGTATGCAATCCCTTTTCTCTGCTTTGAATGAGGATTCTTTTTCTTAGTCTTTTTCTGTCCTTATTTTGGAAGCATCCATTTTGGAACTACTAGCAATAGGGATGCATGGACTGGAGTTGGGCAAATGATAGGAGTGATATTGAAAAGATAGGAGCTGTATTGGTTTCGTTACATTCGTATGAAGCTTCGTATGGGATTCGGAAGCATTCGTATGGGATCGAACACTCGTATCCAATTCAAATCCCACTACATTCAAAGGGGATCTATTTGAAAGAATGGGTGTTTTTCCACCGCGCTCCTTTAATCCGGATCTAAGAAGATCCGGATCTAAGGAATGGGTACATTCCTTAATCTGGATCTAGTAGATCCGGATTAAGGGAAGTACCCAAATTGTTTCCATGAGTGGTCAGGCACCCAATAGCAATGGGTGCTAGCCTCCCTGCCGTGGAAACACCGGAGCACCCATTTGGAAATCCGGATCTACCCAAGAGGGGTCTGCTTGTCACCCCAGGTGTTTGGGGGGTACAGGGGGTGCAATCTCCGAAGTGGCTTCGAAGTCACTTTGAAGTCACTTCGAAGTCTGTGCAAAACAGTTCCATTGACTTCAGAGTCACTTCGGAGTCACTTCAAAGTTCACTCTGAAGATCAGCACAGACTTCAAAGTGACTTTGAAATGACTTTGAAATGACTTCGAAGCTTAGGTTTTTGGGCTCCCCCACATGGGTTCCCCCTCCCCCTAGCCTCCTCTAGACCCCATTGCCACACAAGCGTGGAAACAGGCTCCCTTTAATCCAGATTTTCTGCCTGAAGACCCCATTGTAGACCCCATTAATGGGGTCTACAGAAAATCCGGATTAAAGGCCAGAAAGTACCCATTTGATCCGGATTTCCCCAGTGGCAGTGGAAACAATTGGGTCCCAAATGGGTGCCATGGTGGAAATGGGATCATCCGGCTCACACCCAGATGAGTCTTCAATGGGTGCAAAAATGGGTACTTTTTGACAGTGGAAAAACACCCAATATGAATTTTCTTGCAATTGATTCAATATGCGTCAAATAAAAAAGAAACCACATTTGTGTGGACCCCTAATTCTTACGAATATGAATGTCATTGTACTAGGGATGTGGACAATTTTTTTTGGCATTTGATTCGAAACAAATTGAGTGTTCAAAAATCCGTATTCGTACAAATAGAACGTGTTAAATGTGTTAAAATTCTATTCAATATGGATCTATTTGTATGTATTTGTACGAATATTTGATAGAAAGAGATACGTATAGGAACAGATATATATCTTCTCTGAATAGATCAGTATCTGCATAGGAACAGATACGTATCTCATACATTTCCCTAGTTAACGAATGTCCAAACTATTTGTACAAACATCTGGAAACATTTGTATTCGTTCGAATGTTAGCATACGAATATTGTAACATTCTATTTGCATTTGAATATACGAATTCGGCAGAATTTCTAATATTCTGAATATTCGGGCACATCCCTCAACTGCCGGTCTAAAGGGGGAATAGATCCAATAGTCCTCTGTTTTTTCAGAAGCAGGGAAGGCGAGTAAGATCTCTGCAGAAAAGCAGATTTTCTGCAGAGCTCTCGTGCTCCTCTAAGCCAATCCCTCAGATTGTCAGCTCTGTTTCCTAATTTTGGCAGCCATCCTGATTGCCAACTCAACAGGGGAGAAAAGGGATTCTTATCCTTGCTTTGTGTGGCTGCACTCAGTCCGAGAGGAAAGGCCTTCATCTACCTTAGAGGCTGTGATCTCTCTTCACTTCTGGAATAAAAGGGGTTTTTATCTCCCTCTGGGAGCAGGGAAGTCAGCATCCAAGGGGAGTCAGTGAGCCAGTTTGGTCTAGTGGTTAAGGAGCCAGACTCTCATCTGGGAATCCTGGGTTTGATTTCCTCCTGCTCCACGAAGCCAGCTGGGTGACCTTGGGCTAGTCACAGCTGAGTTCTCACAGTCCCACCTATCTCACAGGGTGTTCTATTGTGGAGAGAAGAACAGAAGGTTTGTCAGCTGCTTTGCGTTCCCTTAAAATTCTATTCAGTACGAATGTATTTGTATGTATGTGTTTGAATATCCAATACGAATGAATATATATCGATACAAATGGATACGTATTGGATATTAACGAATACATATCCGATATGTATTCGGTACATATCCCATGACAAATCCGTTCTGAATGTGTCAAATCTGACCTGAATCCACTTTGAATCCGCTCTGAATCCATGTCAAATGCACTCTAGATCTGTTGCAGGTGTGACTGGCGTGGCCATTTCCCCACCTCCCCAGTTCAATGGATGTCCGAACTATTTGTACAAAGATCAGGAACATTCCCATTCGTAGAATTGTCATTGTATGAATATCATAATTTTCGATTTATATATGAATCTCTGAATTAATTCGAATAATGAATGCTCCATATATTTGTACACATGGCTACTTATCACTTTCAAGAGTGCATACCCAAATTTTAATCCACCTTCAATCAGCTTCCGGAGTGGTGGCAGCACATCAGCAAAGTGTCTTTTCTATTCTTTCATAATGTTTCAGGACCACAAATAATAATGATAATACTAATGCTTCAGTACTACAAAACTCCTGAGAAATATAAAGTTTTGCATCCAACAAATCCAACTCGTCGTCCCAGCAATATATACCGACCATGCCTCTGTGTGTTCACGACATGTTAAGTTTATTTATTGGGGAGGAAAAAAGATAGCAAAGAGCTTTTGGGCATTGGACTAGCCTATTTGTCATTGCTTCTTTAATTTATGTATCGCCTTTCCTGTGTTACTGGATTTGAGGCCATTTACCACTGCTACCAGAAAACATAATATACAGCAAAAACCACATTGCTGCAGCGTAAGGATAGAAAACGTAATAGGAAACAAAGCCATAAATAGGGCTGTGCCTGAATGCAATTTTTGGGATTTGGTTGGAATCGAATATCCAAAAATTCAATTGGATTCAAATCCTTAAAATTCCAATTTACATAAATTCAATTTGAATTAAGCACATTCTAATCTATTTGTTCAAATTTTCTATTCGAATTTGCACTTAGGAATGTTGACAACCTTTGTATGTGTCCTTATGCATTGTTACGCATCCTGTACGCATCTGTACATGTGTTATCGTCCCATATGGATCTGTACAAATGTGTATGATTGTCATCCAATAATGTTACCATTATCATCTTGGCTGTCATTGAAGAAGAAGAAGATGAAGAGTTGATTTTATACCTTGCTTTCCCCATCCATTTAAGGAGTCTCAGAGCATCTGACAAACCTTCTGTTCTTCTCCCCACCGTAGACACCCTATGAGATAGGTGGGGCTGCGAGAGTTCAGAAAGAGAGCCGTGACTCACCCAAGGTCACCCAGCTGGCTTGCTGGAGGAGTGCAGAATGAAGCCCGGTGACTATGAGATATGAGTCCAGCACTCTCACCACCAAACCAAACTGGCTCATTGAACATCTCCTTTCTCAAGAGACCAACTGGCTCAGCTTTGTCTCATCCCTAGGGAACAGTGGCAGAACTCAACTCAGATGATATTGTAGCTCCTAAAGTTCTAATCTAGAGAACATTGGTGGTTTTTCTCTTTCTTTTTTTTCCCTTCTCCTTTTAAACCCTGCATTATTTTTGTGTTTTCTGGCTGCACGCTTAACTGTCAGCATTTCTGCGGAGAGGTAGGCAAGAAAGTGGAGCCTGACTTCTGGCAAGGAAAAGACTGAGAGGTAATTGGAAAGCGTTGCCTGCTGAGAAAAATGTGAGATGCCAGGGAAAGGCATGCGCGGTAACTGGCAATTTCAAGAGACCCATGCTGGGCCTAGCTTTAACATCATGGATCCCAGTGCCTTGAGAGTGGTGATATTTTATTTACCCGTGGATTTGCTCGCCACCAAAATGGAAAAGAAGTAGCACACGTTGGACAGAGGTGGTGGTGATGGTCATTTCTTCACTGCACATGGCCTTTAGAAGGCTCCTGCCCGTCTCCTAGGGATGCGGAAGAATATTCAAAGATATTCGAATTTCGACATCCAGACAAATTCGAATCGAATATCTATAAACCCGAATTAAAACACTCAAATGAACTTTGGATTTTTGAATCTATTTGTTCAAATTATTCGGAGGTCCGTAGGCGTACGGGTTTGTACGTGATGCCTACCTGCAGGTACGCATCTTTCCCGCATCCGTACACGTTTGTAAGGATCTGTACGGGATGAGAACGGGTTGCATATGGGATAAATACGGGACGCATACGGACGTGTGCGGACGCGTACAGGATGCATAACCATGCACACAGGGACATACGAGTGTTGTTGACCTTTGTAACTGGTAATTCGAACTGAAAATTGGAATGAATAGATTCAGATTTGCTTAATTTGAATTGAATTTGGGTAAAGCGGGCTTTTAAAGATTCAAATCGAATTGCATTTTTGGATATTCGAATTGAATCAGATCCCAAAAATTGCATTTGCAAACACCCCTAGTCCCCCCAACCTGGAGGTGATACTGGCGCATCCATTCTAGTAGCTACTGATACACGTGTTCTCCATGAATTTGTTTAACGGTATAAGAACCTCAGAAGAGCCCTGCTGGATCAGGCCACAGCCCATCTAGTCCATAAGAACCTAAGAGGAACCCTGCTGGATCAGGCCACAGCCCATCTAGTACATAGGAACCTCAGAGGAGCCCTGCTGGATCAGGCCACAGCCCATCTAGTACATAGGAACCTCAGAGGAGCCCTGCTGGATCAGGCCACAGCCCATCTAGTACATAGGAACCTCAGAGGAGCCCTGCTGGATCAGGCCACAGCCCATCTAGTACATAGGAACCTCAGAGGAGCCCTGCTGGATCAGGACACAGCCCATATAGTCCATAAGAACCTAAGAGGAACTCTGCTGGATCAGGCCACAGCCCACCTACTGTGGAATTCCATCTCACATGGTGAGCCACCACTTGCTTCTGGTCTTTCTCAAGCAGAAGGTGGAGGTGAGCCCCTCACCTGCTCTTGACTTCCTACAAGCCAGTTTGGTCTAGTGGTTAGGGAGCTGGACTCTTATCGGAGAATACCGGGTTTGATTTGGATTTGGGGAGGATTTGACCGTTTCAGAGCGGGTATATTATGGGATATGTATCAGATATGTATTGGATAAATATGTGTTTGTATGGGATACGAATCGAATCCAAAAACCCCGTTCTTGTACATCCCTATTCAGTGTTAAGTAGCTCAGAAAATTCACCTTTGGGATAGATAATGTGGAAAGCAAATTACTGGCCACTTTGCTGATGTGTTCTCTCACTCTGAAAGTGGACTGAAGCTGGATTAAACCTTACGTGTGAACACAGTCCCAGTCTTACAACTGGATCACGTAGGAGCAGCCTTGTGTTTATAGGCTGGTTTCCCAGAGTCTTCTGGGCGTGCTATGGCATTAAATAAATAATCATTCCCCAGGAGGTTTTAAAATGTCATTTTCTCTGCACAAGAGAATTTATTCATCTTGAAGTTTATACATTTAGGTCAGATTTGCACGGAGGGAAATAAAAATCGCTCTAATTTATACAAGTTTCCTCACGGGTTCCCCTTATTTTTTCAGTCCATTAGTAATGTCCATAAAGACCCAGGAGGTGTTTTATATATAGAATTTCTCTGTCTTTTAGTCAGATATATATTCGGGAGAATGTTTGCCTTGGGAGATGTTTGGTTTCCCCCCTGCCTCTCTTTTCCAAATATAACTGATTGTTTTTAATCATGTTTGTGTATAAGCAAAAGGGTGTAATGTATTCCTTTCTGGGCAATGGGAAGTGATAGATCAGAGTGGAAATTTAGTGGATTCTTTCCCCCACCCCTTCTCTTCGTTTCGTTGTGGTGGAACGTGAAGGTGAGGCAAATACTCTCCGGGCTTTTTCTCCACTTACCTTAAAGCTGCTCCAGCAAACAGGCCAGAGGCCTCCCTTCCACACGCAGGGGCAATCGAAAGGGTACCACACATGCCACGAATACGCCTCACCTGAGCCAGTTTGGTCTAGTGGTTAGGGAGCTGCAATCTTATCTGGGAATACCGGGTTTGATTCCGCCCTCCCCCATGAAGCCAGCTGGGTGACCTTGGGCTAGTTACAGCTCTCCTCTGAGCTCTCAGAGCCCAACCCACCTCACATGGTGTCTGTTGTGGAGAGAAGAACAGAAGGTTTGTCAGCAGCTTTGAGCCCCCTTAAATGGGTGAGAAAAGCAGGGTAGAAAAGCCAACTCTTCTTCTTCTTTGAATATGGTAGGATTCGAATCCCCTCAGTCCGAGAGGCCTTCATCTACCTTAGAGGCTGTAATCTCTCTTCACTTCTGGAATAAAAGGGTTTTTTTTATCTCCCTCTGGGAGCAGGGAAGTCGGCATCCAAGGGGAGTCAGTGAGCCAGTTTGGTCTAGTCATTAAGGAGCCGGACACTCATCTGGGAATCCGGGTTTGATTCCTCCCTGCTCCACGAAGCCAGCTGGGTGACCTTGGGCTAGTCATAGCTGAGTTCCCACAGTCCCACCTATCTCACAGGGTGTTCTATTGTGAAGAACAGAAGGTTTATCAGCTGCTTTGAGTCCCCTTAAATGGGTGAGAAAATCAGGGTAGAACAGCCAGCTCTTCTTCTTCTTCTTCTTCTTCTTCTTCTTCTTCTTCTTCTTCTTCTTCTTCTTCTTCTTCTTCTTCTTCGTTTCATGGAACACAGAAAGGACTGGGACCCCAACATGGTTACCTAGTCCAACATGCCAATAGAAGGGTCTACTGGCAGTGTAGTGGGTGCCAGACCAGACCACAGAGAAGGGCAGAAGGTACATGCTTCCTCTGTGTGCATTTCTATTTCACACCTCAGAGGTTCTTTTCCTGGCTGTTGGAATTTGTGGAGGACAGCTCAGAAGGTCAGATCCAGGAAACACATGGCTTGCGGAAGGCACACCTCTGTACTTCCCACATTCTGGACCACCAGAGGATCCATTCTGGAGGCGCGCAATAGTGTGTCACTGAAATGCCTCCCCAGGCTGTTCTGGGGCGGCACCTGCATTGGCCTTGAACCTTGAGAACTATCTGTACAAATGTCCCGAAGCAATAGTATTCTTTTGAATGTTAGCATATGAATATTGTAACATTCAGTTTGAGTCCGAATGTCTGAATTCAACCGAATTTGGCCGAATTTTGAATGTCATGAATATTTGTTCCCGTCCCTATGAGGGAGGGAAGGGGTCCCTTTGGGGAAACAGTTGGGGGAACCCCCCCCTCTATTCCTTTCCCTTCCTTGGCTATGTTTGTACGCCCTGCCTCCAGCGCGCAGTTTCTGCGGTCACGTAAAACAATTCCGTCAATACACGCACTCACAATCGATGGAAGAAAACGAAATGCCTCAGATCTGTGACCGATTAGAACGTTTTTGCTTGCTGCTGCAGGTTTCGTTTGGCTTTGTTTGCTTCAGAAATAAAAAATAATAGTCTCTTCTCTTTTTTTCATTGCCACATCTGGTTTTTAATGGTGCTCTTTTAAACATGGTTATGTTTTTAATGAGGGTGCTTGAAATATTTTGGCTCCAAGCCACTCCAGGCTGCTTTCTAAAGGCCGCTTTGCACCCGTGGAACAGTTTGGCCTTGTGATTGGGGTGCCGTATCTTTATCTGGGGGGTCTCCTGGTTGAACTCTGCACTCCTACACAAAGCCAGCTGGGTAACCCTGGGCTAGTCACAGCCCTCTTTCTGCGCCCTCGCAGCCCCACCTACTTCGCAGGGTGTCTGTTGTGGGGAGAAGAACAGAAGGCTTGCCAGCTGCTTTGAGTCCTCATAAATGGGTGAGAAAAACGGGGTAAAAAAGTCAACTCTTCTTCTTCCTTCATGAAGCCAACTCAGTGACCTTGGGCTTTTTAGCCTGGAAATGTCAAACATTCATTCAAGCGGAAGTTTTAAATTTAATAATAAGTGTAATTAATTTATGTTTCATATTGTTCTATTTGACGCCCATAGAATGATTCAAAATGTACAGATACGGATGTACGTATGCATTTGAACTTATAATATGGCATGAAAATGGGATGCATACAGGATAAAACGGGATGAGTAAGAAATGCGTGCCCACATATGAATGTTGTCGACATTTGCAACTTTAAATACGATTGTTGTCAACATTTGTATCTCCAAATTTGTATCCCACATTCGAATGAATAGCTCTGAATGCAATGGATTCAAATCTTTTTTTGTTGCATTCGGATTTTAAACATTTTATTTGACTTGAATTTGAATGCACACAAAAATTCTTGCACACCGCTAGCGGGAATAAATTTGCCTGCTCGAGTTTTTGGTGCCTCGAATAGAATGTTCTAGTCCCTCAGATGTTCCATTCTTCTCTGGGTAAGAAAGTTTTTTATATATATATTTACAAGGTGGGGGGAGATTTTCTGCCTTCAGTTCTGGAGGCCCCTCCCCAGCTCTTACTTGTATAAACAAGAATAATCTATGGCTTTGTAGCAGTTTTTCAATAAATGGCTTTTAAGATTGATTAATGGCCAGAACAAAACAGAGGTCCTTAATCAATCTCAGCAGACGTTTGCTGCTTTTGTATGCTGAAAAGCAGGCAGCGGGGATTATGTCTTAATTCACCGGTGCGCACATGTGCCATGATAATGCTCAGATTGGGAGTTGCACTGAATTTAGAACAACTTCGGGGAAAGACCTCTAGCAAGCTTCCAATCCTGTTAACAAGCCAGATCAGGGGGCGAAATCACCTGCGGCTAGAGGTCAAGTGAGAACTTTGATGGATAGCTGACCTGAGCAGGCTTTCTCGAAACTCACGTGGAGAAGGGCTCCATTCAGGGGGAATTATCCACCAAATGCACCTCTGATTCTCAGAGCTTTCAAATCTAGGGACTTTGGCAGGATGTGGCTTCCTTAGTTTGCTTCACATGTCTACGTGTAGCCTCTGCCTGTGGGCGGCTGGTGGACATTCCCTGTGTGCCCTGGTTTGGTACATTGTGACTTCCCTTTTAAAAGAAGAAGGAGAAGAGTTGGCTTTTCTAACCCGCTTTCCCCACCCATTTAAGGGGACTCAAAGCGGCTGACAAACCTTCTGTTCTTCTCCCCACAACAGAACATCCTGTGAGGTAGGTGAAAGCTCAGAAGAGAACTGTGACTAGCCCAAGGTCACCCAGCTGGCTTCATGGGAGAGGGCGGAATCAAACTCGGTATTCCCAGATAAGAGTCTGAGCTCAGAAGAGAGCTGTAACTAGTCTAAGGTCACCCAGCTGGCTTCATGGGGGCGAGTTGTCCAGAGTTGTCCCTGCCAGACAGCTCTGGGATGGCCGGGGATGGATTGGGCTGGGTGTGGAACACCCTGGACGGGAGTAGTCCAGCTCTGGGACAGGTTGGGTCAGTTCCGCAGGGAACTGGTCTCTTGCAAGAGCCTATGGCCTGTCCCAGAGCTGGCCTATTTCCATCCCCAGGGCCTAAGTGCAAATAGGCCTCTGGTTGCTCAAAGTTCTCTTTATACTTGGCTGCTGAAGGTTCTGCTTATTCATGGCTGTCCAAGGTTCTGCTCATATGTGGTTACTGAAGGTTCTTCTTAAACATGGTGCCTTAAGATTTCGCTTACACGATTGTTCAAGATTTTACTCGTGCTTGGTTGTTCAAGGCTCTCTTTGTACATGGTTCCTCAAGGCTTTCCTTATACATGGTTGCTCAAGGGTCTGCTTATTCATGGTCGTTCAAGGTTCTGCTCATACTTGGTTGCTCTAGGCTCTCCTTACGCATGGTTGCGGAAGGTTCTGCTTATATATGGCAGTTCAAGGTTCTTCTTATATGTTGTTGCTTAAGGTTCTGCTTTGTTCCTGGCCTTTGAGGGTTTTGAAGACTGATTCCAAAGTTCATGTGTGCTTCAGGGCTGGCACTGGGGTTGTACTGGAACACACCATCACCATGTGCATTGCATTGTTCTGACGCTGAGCAATCCTTCACAGCCTGCGGACAGATCAGGCAAACTGTTCTGGCTCTCCACCAGGTAAGTGCAGAAAGATCCTTAGGAGGACTTCCAAGGAAGTTTGGTGCAACTCTGTGATTAGACATAGCATGGCCTTATATACAGGTACAGGTACAGGTATAGAAGAAGAAGAAGAAGAGTTGATTTTTATACCCCACTTTTTTTTTACCCTTTAAGGGGACTCAGAGCTGCTGACAATCCTTCTGTTCTTCTCCCCTTCACAGACACCCTGTGAGGTACGTAGGTCTGTGAGAAGTCAGAAAGAGAGTTGTGACTAGCCCAAGGGCACCCAGTTGGATTTGTGGAGGACTGCGACACAAACCGGGAGACTTTCAGATAAGAATCCATCCATCCATCCATCCATCCATCCATCCATCCATCCATCCATCCATCCCTATCTTCAATAATAAAAGTTCCCAGAACCGATCGCCCCCCCCCCCCGCCAGCCCCAGTCAGCCCAATGCAGGAAGCAGAGGGGACACATCCAGACGCCCGAAGCCCATTAGAATGCTCGGAAGTGCACAGCATAATAGTCAAATATTTGTAATGTTAATGAACATACAGACATGGTTTGTGAACTCTTCTTTGCCGAAACCATTCAGCAGTTATAAATATATAATGCAACATGCATACGGAATGAGGAGAAATGGAAACTATAAAAATGCAAATGGAGTGTTTTGGGGAGGGGTGCAAAAAAACAGGAGAAGAAAGCTCCAGGGAGGAGAGCAACAGAGTTATTTTTTCCTGGAAATATCAGGCCGGGCTTCTCCCTCCGTTATTGGCTGACCAAATTCTCCCTCAGGCAGGGTTTCCCAAAGTGTGGTCCGCGTACCCCCAGGGGTACGGGAAGCGTTTGGTGGGGGTACGCGTTGCACCGGAGTTTGGTGGGGATCACGTGGGAATATCCACTGCACCGCGCTTAGCTGCGCCCGCAGAACAAGGAAAGAAATAGGCGCGTATCACAGTTTTTACACGGGAACGGGGGCCATCGTACATCGTACCGCAACTCATTATGGCGGGAACTTCCGCGCATCCTTCGCGCAGCTCGGGTTCGGCCATTTTTAAACTGCGGGGACATTAACGGTTGGCGTTGAGCTGCGGAGCTGTTTAAACGCCGGAGAATTGCGGTGTTATCTAACGGCCTTGTGAGGCGTAAATATACTGCACTTCGTTACAGAGACAACTTACTTCTTTCATAGTTAGTTCCGGGCTCCTCTTATCGTGCTTTAGTAAGTCCCACTGATTTTGATTATTTTTATAAAATACAATTTGTATCCCTCATGTTTTTTATGAGGGGTACTCAGCGTCACGAAAATTATAGAAGGGGTACACATACGTCAAAAGTTTGGGAAACACTGCCCTAAGCCTTCTGAGTAATGGTTTTATATGCATTAAGGATAATCAGCACTTTTGCCAGGGGCTGGAAGAGGGTGAAGGGTACAGTTGGACCCCCCTATCCAGTGATCCAGTAACCGTAGTTGCAGTTTCCCGCAGTAACTGGATCAGCCCCCCCTCCTGCAGTGCTATTCGACCTACCTTAAGGTTTTCCAAGGTCTTGGACAGGTAGGAAATGGCCCAAAATGGCGCACGATTTTGAATTTCAAAAAACCCATTCATGCCCCTCCCTAATGCAGATGGAACATTCTAGGGTGAAAGTGGAATGACCACCCAATGCTCCTGCGAGGTCTCCTCTACAGGGCCGGTGGGTTTCACCTCCTCGTCCTTTTTTATTTTTGAACCTGCCTTATCTGTTACTTCTATAGGTGTACCATTTGGCATCCACGGTGGAGGGTTCTCTCTTTGCCGGATTAGGCAATTAACCCTCTGGCACCGGCCGGTGAACCAATTTATCTATGTGTTTTCCTGTCCATGATTGTATATTAAAACCAAATTAGAGTCTATGTGTGCGCGTGCAATATTACGGCCGTGTTGGCCTGTTCCAATCACTTTAGCTGGCGAAGGGAATGATATTAAGAATTAATATTCACAAACATGCGCCAGTGTGCCAAAAGAATAAATATGTGTCTTGCGAGGGGAGACAAGGGGGATCTGCGGAAGGTATTAACCGAGAACATAAATGCTAACTCTTTCTCTTTAGATCTCCCTTTCATCAGGAGAAGGCGGTAGAGACATTTTTGTGGCCCCTGCTGGGAAATAAAGAGGAACTTCTTGAAGGTTTTTGGTTGTTTTAAAACAACAACAACAGACGAAGGACAAACATGGTGCTTAATAGCAGAAAGGAAATTTGGAGATACACCCTTCTCTTATCGAGAAAGGGTTAGGCAAAATCCTTGAGAACAAGTATCTCAGTGGCTACTAGAATGGATGCCTATAGGTGTTTCCTTCCATTTTAAATCACACTGTCCATATTTTAATATAGGGTGTTTTTCCACTAGCACTAAGTGCCCATTAAGCACCCATTAGGGACCCATTAAGGACCCATGAGGCTCAGAGCAGGAAGACCCCATTTCCACTACAGACCCCATTAGAGCCACATTGGTTTCCACCAGTTCTAGGGAAATCCCGATCATATGGGTCCTACAGGACCTATAATTCGGATTTCGTGTAGACCTTGGGGTCTACAATGGGGTCTTCAGGCATCAAATCCGGATTATATGGAGCCTGTTTTCTCTACAATTGGGCAATGGAGTCTAGGGGAGGATCAGAGGGGGCGCCCATGGAGGGGAGCACATTCTCTGAAGTCCCCCCAAAGCCGCCTTTGAAGTTCCCTTTGAAGATTAGCACAGGCTCTGAAGAGAGAGCAATGACTTTGTCAAAGGCGCTGGAGAATCTTCAAAGTTTGCAGCAGATCACCCCGGAGGTTCTACGGAAGTTCTACAGAGATTGCACCCCCTGTCCCCCAAAACACCTGGTGTGACAAGCTAGCACCCATTGCTAGACGACCCATGGAAACGCATTGGGTACTTTCCTTAATCTAGATCTATGAGATCTGGATTAAGGGAAGTACCCATTCCTTAAATCCGGATCTTCTTAGATCCAGATTAAGGGAGGTCAGAGGAAAAACACCCATAATTCCTGACTGCTCTCCCTTATTAATAATAGCTTTTTCTGGCTTTTAAATTTATTGTGTCTAATGCTACACTGTATGGTTGGAAGCCGCTGCCTTCCCAAGACATTGTCCTAAAATCCAGCTTATACATATTTTGGGGGAAATAAAATACAAGAAACTCTCTTGTAATCAGCATAATAGATCCCTGGATCCACTTTTCCCGGATGGAAAAAAAGAAATATTTTTTTTCTAAAGATTTTGCAGCAGTGTCCACCCCCACCCCACCCCTCCCCTCCCCACCCAAAATGAACCAAATTGATTTTCTGGTCTCAGGAAATCAGCTAGAACCTGGTAGACGTGGCAGATGTCCAAAGGAGTTCCTGAGATCTCAACGTGTCTTCGAACCAAACAGCGTGTTAAGCACATAAATGATAGGAACTAATTAGTTCTGGTTGTCATCATAAAGCCAGGGGGAAAGATGGATGCAGAGACAGTGTCAGAGATGCTAAAACCTCCGAACTGCTTTGGATTTTTGTGTCTGTGTGTCTCTCTGTGTGTGATACTCCATTCCACTTCTCATGGGTCTTCTGAGCTCATCTGCAGCACATCTGGGTACATTCTGCACTCTGTCCATTTCCCAATTGCAGGAAGGTACTGGAGATGAAAATGCCCTTGGTATTTCCATGTTGACCTTTCAAGTAATGGGGTGGTCGGAACACTGGGCGGAGGTCCTCGAGGTCTGTGGTTGAAATCCCTACTCAGACACGCAGGTCGCTGGATGACCTTGGTCCAGCCTCGTTTTCTTTGCAGCCTTATTGTGACGATGACATGAAGGGGGTGTATTTTTTTTACCTGTTTCCCCACCCACCCCAAACCAACCAGAATGCCTTTCTGCTAACGGCAACTTTGGACCTTCCAGAACCAGACTGTGCCCGCAGCTTAGTGCAGAAACGCAACTGCTTTGAAAGAATATTAATTAATATTAATGAATAATAATAGTAAAAAATACTGAAAGGAAATGCCTTATTTCCTTTTTCCTTTGCTTTCCTTTCCTTTCCTAGCCAGTTTTGCAAACCACTGTGTGATGACGATGATGATGTAAATGGAAACTTGTATAGAAACTGTCCTAAATAATAATAAATGCTGACTTCTTGAAAAGTGATTGACCTTGGAGATTCTGTTGGTGGAGAGCGCCTTGTCACCATGTGTGAATTCAGGGCTGCTTGAACACCTCCTTTTGGCAGCTGCTGGAAACATGATGCTCATCTCTCTGAATGTTTTGACCCTGATCCATTAGGACTGGCATATTCTTCTATTTCTGGAATGTCAAATGTTCATCCGAGGAAGAAAGATTTTTCTAACTTCCAGAAGAAGAAGAAGAAAAGAAGAAGAGTTGGCTTTTATACCCTGGTTTTCTCACCCATAAGGGGACTCAGAGCTGCTGACAAACCTTCCGTTCTTCTCCCCACGGTAGACACCCTGTGAAGTAGGTGGGAAGAAGAAGAGGAACTGATTTTTATACCCCACTTTTCTCACCCTTAAGGGGACTCATAGCTACTGACAAGCTTTCTGTTCTTCTCCCCACTAGAGACACCCTGTGAGGCAGGTGGGGCTGTGAGAGCCCAGGAAGAGAGCCATGGCTGGCCCAAGGCCACCCAGCTGGCTTTGTGGAGGAGTGTGCATTCAAACCACCAAGATAAGAGTCCGGCACTCTAGCCACAGGGCCAAACTGGCTCATAAGTGTGATTAATGACAACGGAAGGCAGAAGCTTCTTTGAAGCCTTGAGAGAGGACGTTGTTCCTTGTAGAAGGCCTGCTTTGTTACTTGAACAGTTAATGACTTCTCCTCTGGGGCCGATTGCCTCCTTGACAGTCTATTGGATTTCTTTGTATCCTGTGTGTGTTTTCTAGCCTGAGACTGCATTGATTAATGCTTTCCACAGGTCTTCATTAGGCCAAGTGGATTGGAAGTCACGCTCCATGCTTAAACAAATCACAAGAACTGGGCACAGCCGACGGTCGCTGCCATGTCTTTAGCAAGGTCTCAGGGTCTCTCCCGCCAACGCCTTGCCACCCGCCTTGAATCCAGCAGGTTCAGCACACTGGGTTTTAGTGGGAATTTGCTTCTGGCCTGATGCACTTCCTGGGGCCCTTTTGGAGGAGAGTCAGAATAAGGATGCTGGGATAAATAAGTGATGATCACCTAGATGTCTGTTAAGGTGCCTTTTGCATCTCTTTGCTCTTTTGTCTCAAAAAACCAGGGCTTGGAATTCCGAGTTGCCTAGGCATCAGCGTTTCCTTCTCAGCATTAGTAATGGGATCCAGTTTGGCACTTGTTTGTCTTCGAGAGCTTCCCTAGAGAAGCCCTGTGGTCCATCCAACCACCTTAGGGGCTCCACAAGAAGAAGAAGAAGAAGAAGAAGAAGAAGAGTTGGCTTTTCTACCCTGCTTTTCTCACCCATTTAAGGAGACTCAAAGCGGCTGACTAGCCCAAGGTCACCCAGCTGGCTTCATGGGGGAGGGCAGAATTGACCCGGTGTTCCCAGATAAGAGTCTGGCTCCCTAAACTAGACCAAACTGGCTCACACAAGGGACAGAGGTCGTTTGATCCATATCTGTGCTTGTCCATGGCAAGGCAGGGATTGGAACCAAAGTTCTCCCAGGTTCTACCTTGGTGTTCTTCATAACTGCCCCAGTAGGGGCTGCAAGGAGGAGCTGCCGGAGAGTTGCATTGTGGTCCATCCAATTATCTTCTGGGATCCACTCTGGACTTTCTGGGGCTCTCTTAGCCTTCCCCTGGGGACTCACAAGGCAGGGGTGCCATTTTAACCATAACTGGGAAGACTCCGTGAACTTTCATGGTGGAGATTCAAACTGAGGGAGTCTTGGTTCTAGCTGGCGCTCTTAACCACCAATGCCACTAGAAGGCTACAGTGAGGAGCTATGAGAGACGTGTTCTGTGGTCCATCCCACCACCATAGGGGCTCCACAAGGCAGGGAGGCTGTTTGATCCATAGTTGGGTTCTAGCCTGGTGCTCTAGATGGTTACAGTGAGCAGCTTTTGGAGAGATGTCCTGTGATCTGTCCAACCACCTGTGTGGATCTGTGTGGCCCATAGTGGGAAGATCCAGTGAGTTTCCATGGGAGAACAGCGACTCCTAGCTTCTAGCCTTCTGTACTTCACCGTGGTGCCACTAGAGGGCTCTGTGCATAGTAGTTGTTTGCATTATATCTTATTTAAATGTAATGCTTTCTAATTTGCATAGAGTTTGGGAGCATGAATTGTTCTGTCGCTGTTTCCCTGTTTGCAAACTAGTTCGGGGATCCCAACATGGGAAGCAGTCTGCGTGCGTGTGAGCCAGCCAAATGGGAATCTGGTGTCTGCAAGCTTGAGCAGAACTTCAGAACTGGAAGTAGATTTGATTGGAATTCAAGGGGGAATGGAATCCATTGTCTGCGTGATGTTTGAAGATACATCCAACCACCCAGATCTTCCACCTTATTCCCATTGGATTCCTGGTCTCAACCTTGTCAACAGGTCAATACTTGCTGAAACTCAAACATCTCAGAAGAAGAGCAAAATGAGCTTCTTGGATTTGCAGAAAACTTTACTTACATCCTTTGACATTTATTTGTTTGTTTGTTTGCTTGTATGAGTATCCTACCCTCTACCCAAAAGTCCCAGAGTGGGTTACAACATTTAAAATCAGACACATATTAAAACAACAACAGTATATATTAATACAATAGCAGTGCCTGTAAAGTGGGAAGAGACAAAATATCCAAGAATCCAATTCGTACGGTTTTGCTTTTGCTCTGAATTTTCTGCAAGGAGGTGAAAGAAAGAAAGAAAGAAAGAAAGAAAGAAAGAAAGAAAGAAAGAATTGTGTTTTTCCATGCACTTATTAATTTATCTTATGGCTTAAGGATAAACAAATAAGTGCATGGAAAAGCAGTTCAAAAAACAAAGCAAAGCTTCATGCTAGGGATGTGTGCAGATGGGTTTTTGGAATTCGATTCAAAACGATGCTGCATTCCCCCACAAAGCCAGCTGGGTAACCTTGGGCTAGTCACAGTTCTCCTCTGAGCTCTTACAGGTCCACCCACTCATAGGGTTTCTGTTTTGGGGAGAAGAATAGAAAAGCTTTGTCAGCCACTTTGAGTCACCTTAAATGGGTGAGAAAAGCCAACTCTTCTCCTTCTTCTCCTCCTCCTCCTTCGGAAGCCCCAAAGCACTGGTAAGGTCCTATTCCTGTCTACCTGTTGGAACCATTTTTGGTGTCCTGAGGCTTCCTGTCCAGGAGTAGATCTCGATTCTCTGCTGTTGATCGGAACAGTGCCCTGTTCCTTTAGAGAGTCTGATAGGTCTTTTGGCAAGAAGGATGGTGCCTTATGCTTTCTGCAAGGCCCCATAACATGGTTTATGGGGCACCATAAAGTGTTTGGGAGCCACCTGGAATCTGCAGGCTCTTTGTGCCGTCCGTGGTGAATTTCACGCCGTGCAAAGACGCCTGCGCACAGGTCCAGGCGCATTTGCAAGCGTGCCCACACAGATTCCCCCCATTGTGCCCTCCAACTAGTTTTGTTTGCGGCATAATCACACTTATTACGAGTCTAAAATTGCCAGGAGAGAAGACTTCTATTCCCAGTGCTATTTATCTCTCTCTCTCTCTCTCGTCTCTTGAAGAGGAATAAATTAAAATGCACAGATCTGCTTCGTGCAAAATGACCTTATTTACTGAAGCTAATGACTATTTGTCCCTCTTTTGTCTTTCTTTTTAAAAAAAAAAACCTTCAGAATCTGCTTTCTTAGGTTGGAGATGCACTGGCTTAGTGGTATAGATCCACATTTTGCAAAGCTTCAGTAGCCTTCGTATTATTTACTCCTCTGTCTCACTTGTTTTTCAAGAAGCTTAGCTCGGTCTGCACGCAGCTCTTCTTCCTTCATCGTTACGAGGAGAGATGTGTAAAATTGATTGAGTCGGGCCCATCCTTTATTTACTTTTCCCAGTCTCTGGATCCCTCATGCCTTATTTCCCAGAGAGCCGAAAATGCTCATCACTTGTTTCTGCTTTGCAAATGGTGTTTTGGAACCTGTGTGCATGCCTCAGTCATAAAGCCTAGGCTCTCCCTAGGGTCTTAATCTGGATTATATCTGGATTATGCTGGTGCAGACAGGGGCAGAATTGCTTTTTGGCCTCACCCTCCATCTCAATCTCCCTCCCTCCCTCCCTCCTCTCCCACTTTCCTTCCTTCCTTCCAAGCCAGTTTGGTCTAGTGGTTAAGGAGCCGGACTCTTCTCTGGGAGTACTGGGTTTGATTCAGCAGTCCCCCATGAAGCCAGCTGCGTGACCTTGGGCTAGCTACAGGTCTCATTCTGAGCTCTCACAGCCCCACCCACTTCACAGGGTGTTATGTTGTGGGGAGAAGAGCAGAAGGTTTGTCAGCCGCTTTGAGTCCCCTTAAATGGGTGAGAAAAGCAGGGGAGAAAAGCTAATTCTTCCTTCCTTCCTTCCTTCCTTCCTTCCTTCCTTCCTTCCTTCCTTTCCCATCCATCCACCCTCCCCTTTTCCTCCCTCTCCTTTTCCTCCCTCCCTCCCCTTCCCCTCCCCTTTCTCCCCCCTGCCCTCCCCTGCCTTATTTCTGTTTGCCTGTGGGTTTACATTATAGCCCACAGGTACGTTTATATGCCCCACAGACGCTTTTTATTATTTAAAGAGACATTATTGCACATGGAAGGCAGTTTTTATAATGAACTTTGAATGAGATTGTTGAATTGGCCTCTTTCACGGCAGACGCGGAAAGAGAAAATGAGATCTCTGACCGGGGGTGGGGGGGTGAACACAGCCCTGGCAAGCTACCTTCGGCCCTCAGGGGTTTCTTCCAGTGCATTAATATGTTTAATTAATTGAAATGTCTGTGGGGCTCTTTCCCCCCCCTCTTTTCTTTTTTTTGTAAAGAAATGTATCACAATGCAGAGGAAGGGAAGCAAATTTTGCTACAAAGTAAGCAAATGGTTTTGCAGGTTGGAGGATCATTTCTGGAACACTTTGCAGCGTGCAAAAGGTGGAGGGAGATTCAGTCCTGGGGGAGACCTTCATAGGAGACCCCCTGGAACAGGTCTAAAGCTGCAAGTGAGGAAATAATGGTACTAATTCTGGATGCACATGAACTAAACACACACACAGGTATAATATAGTTTATTTGTACGGTCTCAGACCAGATATATCAAATGTTAAAAGATAGATATTTACAAAAGGGTAGAAATTATTTAAAATTGCAATATGCATACATAAGACATAAAAACGTGTGATCACGAATGAGTAATTCAAATCAATTTGCTCGATTACAAGGTTCCGTTTCCTGATTTCTCCCTTATTCACTTTGAATGTTCTAAACATTCAAAATTCGATCGAATTCGGAAGGGGCGCTCCTTCAAAAACCACCTATTGCGAGATCTGTGGGCAGCGTAAGTTGCGCATGACCTGTCGGTGGGGCTAGTGATGCGGCTGGTTGGCTAACGTGAGACCCAGCTGCTGGACCACGTGGCGCATTTCTTATAGGCAGATGCAAGACATCATGTTCCAGAGATGTGGTTGGATTTTGGAGTAAAACTGCCCAACAATGGTTGGATGCGCCTGTGATGTGCAGGCAGAGAATTGTGCCCATCTCCCCTTTTGTTCCCCATATTGTGCCATTCTTGGTTTCTCCTTCAGTATTCCCCACCCCCACCCTAGCACAGCCCTTCAAATGGAGATTAATTACAGGCAATTATTGATCTCTGAAGGATCACTGCTTGGCAAACCCCACTTATTGAGCATGACTGACATCAGGCCAGTGAGAATAGGAAGTGGACGCGGGCTGTCGTGAGGCCATCAAGGGTGGACATAACTTATGGAAATGTGCCTGACATCTTCTGGACTAGATGGGCTGTGGCCTGATCCAGCAGGGCTCCTCTGAGGTTCTTCTGGACTAGATGGGCTGTGGCCTGATCCAGCAGGGCTCCTCTGAGGTTCTTCTGGACTAGATGGGCTGTGGCCTGATCCAGCAGGGCTCCTCTGAGGTTCTTCTGGACTAGATGGGCTGTGGCCTGGTCGAGCAGGGCTCTTCATTCTTCTGGACTAGATGGGCTGTGGCCTGATCCAGCAGGGCTCCTCTGAGGTCCTTATGGACTAGATGGGCTGTGGCCTGATCCAGCAGGGCTTCTCTTAGGTTCTTCTGGACTAGATGGGCTGTGGCCTGGTTGAGCAGGGCTCCTCTGAGGTTCTTCTGGACTAGGTGGGCTGTGGCCTGATCCAGCAGGGCTCCTCTGAGGTTCTTCTGGACTAGATGGGCTGTGGCCTGATCCAGCAGGGCTTCTCTTAGGTTCTTCTGGACTAGATGGGCTGTGGCCTGGTTGAGCAGGGCTCCTCGTTCTTCTGGACTAGATGGGCTGTGGCCTGATCCAGCAGGGCTCCTCTGAGGTTCTTATGGACTAGATGGGCTGTGGCCTGATCCAGCAGGGCTTCTCTTAGGTTCTTCTGGACTAGATGGGCTGTGGCCTGGTCGAGCAGGGCTCCTCTGAGGTTCTTCTGGACTAGGTGGGCTGTGGCCTGATCCAGCAGGGCTCCTCTTAGGTTCTTATAGACTAAATGGGCTTTGGCCTGATCCAGCAGGGCTCCTCTGAGGTTCTTCTGGACTAGGTGGGCTGTGGCCTGATCCAGCAGGGCTCCTCTGAGGTTCTTATGGACTAGATGGGCTGTGGCTTGATCCAGCAGGGGTCCTCTTATGCTTTTAAGTACACTCAGGCCTCAATGCTGTGTCGTTTTTAGTGCGCTGTTCAAACACAGCTTTCTACCCAAGCCTTTGATGTCTAGTTATCTATGGCATTCTGTGGGAGGATTATATTTTAAGTATGCTTCATATGTTTGCCTGTTTAAATGTTGTAACCATGGGTGAAGGGCAGGATATAAATATTTTAAATAAATAAATAAATAAATAGATAAATACATACACAAATAAATGTATCAGGCTTCTAAAATGGGGAAAGACAGATGGCTATGTTGAATGATGTCTTGAAAACATCAGTTGGATTTGGGAAACCGGAGAGGAATGTTTCTTAATAACTCTGAGACATAGATTAGTCCATTGAGGGACAAGAGCACCTTAAAGACGTGTATGAATGTTCAGAGACATTCAAAATTCGATCAAATTCGTCCAAATTTTGACATTCAAATTTGAATGCAATGTCGATAAATCTGAATTTAAACATTGGAACGAATTTCAGATTTTTGAATCTATTTGTTTGTATTACTCAGACATTCATATGTGAATGGGTTTGTACATGATGCATACTTGCACCTACACATCATTCCCGTATCTGTACGCATTTGTTTGGATCCTTACGGGATGCAAACAGGTTGCATACGGGATAGCTATGGGATGCATATGAATGTGTATGGATGCATATCGATCCGTAGGGGATGTGTCTGGGCACATAGAAATATTGTTGACATTCGTCAGTGCAAATTCAAACCGAAAAATTCAAACAAATAGATTTGAATTTGCTTAATTCGAATTGAATTTGGGTAAATTCAAATTTTAAAGATTCCAGAATGGAATATTTGGATATTCGATTGAAATCAAACCGAATCCTGAAAATTGCATTTCTGTACACACCTAGAACACCTTGCTGTGACACCTCGAAGAAATCAGTTTGGATGCTGCATTTACAGGACAAACTGTGTTCTAGGGATGGGCATAAATATTCGAAAGTTCAAAGATCAGATTTGAATCTGATGAATATTGACATTTGAATTCGAATTGGGTTTAAAAATGTTCAGATTCAGGCATTCAAACTGATTTTGGATTTTCCGAAACATTTGTCTGAATATTCGAATGATTCCAGTGTACACACGTATCTGTGCGAATATTATGCGTACTTGCACTTATAATGCGGGATGAAAACGGAATGCATACGGGATAAAATGCATATGTTGCAGCTAATGCAAAATGCAGCTGCTAGGTTGCTGACCGGAACATCTAGCCAGATGCACATCATGCCGGTCTTAAAAGAATTGCACTGGCTGCCAATTCGCGACCGAGCCCAATTCAAGGTTTTGACTTTGACTTATAAGGCCCTCAATGACTTGGGCCCCAAATATCTAAAGGAATGCCTTCTCCCATACCGACCTGGCCATGCCTTAAGATCAAACGGTGAGGCCCTCCTGGTTGTCCCACCACCTTCAACAGTGCGGTTGGTGGGCACCCGGGAGAGAGCCTTTTCTGTGATGGCCCCCAGACTATGGAATAGCCTCCCCCTCGAGGTGCATCATGCCCCTTCCTTATATATATTTAGGAGGGCAGTGAAGACGGACCTCTTTGCCCTGGCCTTTGGCTGAGCTGATTATGTTCCCTCCCTTAGTACAGACACTATCATTTTAAACATATTGTATATTGTTTAATATTTGCTGAATTTTTAATGTCTTTTAGTGTATATTCTATTTTAATCTGCTGTTGCCCACCCAGAGGCCTTCAGGTATGGGGCGGGATACAAATGTAAATAGTAGTAGTAGTAGTAGTAGTAGTAGTAGTAGTAGTAGTAGTAGTAACAACAACAACAACAATAATAATCCAGCATAGTCATCTCGTTTGCTGTGTGTAACTGATGCTGTTACATCATCCTCATCCTCATCCTCATCCTCATCCTCATCCTCATCCTCATCCTCATCCTCATCCTCATCATATGTTGGTCCCATTGAGGAAAGGTTCTGCAATCTGTGTGCCTTTCCCACCTGCCCTGCCTCTTGTCTGCTTCCCAGACCGAATGGCGTTCCAGAACGCCGAGGGCTCTTTAGCTGCAGCTTGAAAGAGGCTAAATGTTTGTTTTCTTTTATGTTCACACTGGAAATACACAAAGGGCATTTGCAATCTCGCTTGGAAAATGGAGTTGATTTGCATGAGCTTCTCATCTGCTTCACCCCACTGTGCCTTTCAGGGCACGTTGTTAACATTCTGCAGAGGTTATGTTCCACCTCCCCATCACCTGTTTTTCTTTTTTTTTTTCCTTTTGGAAGACTCCTTGCTGTGACATAAAAAGCAAGGCACAATAGTCACTTTTTTTTTGGTGCGTGTGTGAGTTTGCCTCCCTGTAGAGGATTTCAAGACAAAGCCGGGAAACAGTCGTTTAATCTGAGTTTAAAGAGAGTGTGGCAGGTTCTCCTTCTAAGAAAAGTGCCCCCCCATGTATGAAACCCGTCTTTCTTGGACAGGATTATGCAGTTCCTGATGGTTCTTGAAAGAAACCTAATACATTCCTTGCTTAACAATGGTTAATTGGGGGTAAACATCTGCATGAATTTTTTTTTAAAATTCAGTTCATATTGAATCGAATGCAAGAGAATCCGCGTTGGTTCTAATAGATGCCCTTCAAATGTCGTGGATTTCAAATTCGATACGAATTTTCAGTCCCATAATGAATCCCATACGATCCCATATGGGTACAACGCGAATCCCATGTTAATCTCATACCAATGCATATGAATCCCATATATATCCCATACAAATCCCATATGAATGCATTCAAATATTTGGTTATGTATATTGTTATTGTTGTGGTTTGATATGTTAGCAATTAAAACAAATTTTAAAAAATGAATGTATACAAATCCCATACGAATCCCATATGAATCTCATACAAATGCATAAGAATCCCATACATATCCCATACTGACCACCGAGGGGGTATTTTTCCACTGGCAGAAAGTACCCATTTTTCACCCATTAAGGACCCATTTGGGTGTGAGCCGGATGACCCCATTTCCACCACAGCACCCATTTGGGACACATTTGTTTCCACCACAGCTAGGGAAATCCGGATCATAATGGGTCCTACATGGCCTATAACCCGGATTTTGTGTAGACCAATGGGGTCTGCAGCCTGAAAATCCGGATTGTCTGGAGCCTGTTTCCACTACAGTCTGGCAATGGGGTGGAGGCTCGGGGGGGCACCCCCCCATGGGTGCCCCAAAGTCAAGACTTTGGAGTCCCTCCGAGGGCAGCTCCGAAATCCCTCCAAAGTTGCCTTCGGAGATTAGCAAAGGCTTCAAAGTCCCTCCTGAGATTAGATCCGGATTAAAGGAGCGCGGTGGGAAAACACCCATGGATACATATGGGATATGTGTGTGTTTGTGTCGAATATTCTTACGAATTTGTACAAATACGTTAGGATCGACCACATTCGAAGGCGATCTATTTGAACGAATAAGAATTTTCTTGCATTTGATTTGACACACAAAAAATGCAAACCCCCCCCCCCCCCGTTCTTATTTTTAAAATCCCGTGCATTTCAGAGCCGGTCCTGTTCTCTCCTGCGTTCCCTGTTCAATGAAAGCACATTAGAAGGACCGTTTTCAAACTTGCATTTTGAGCTTTCTGCCTTCCGCAGCAAAAATGAATGAACTCAGTCACGGTGGAATATCTCGGTGGATGAATTCCTGGTGGCTTCATTTTGCTTGCAGATTACCTGCAAAGACCCGCTTTGGATTTCAGACACACTTAGTGCTCGAGCTGTTGATGGGATCCAAAAAAAGCAGGAGGCAGGTGAATTAAAGGTGGAAATGAATTGGAAGTAGTCTTGGTAGAGGCGCAACTGCCGCTCCTTCACCTAAACAGGCCTCTGAGTTTAAGAGGTTAGCAGGACCTTTGATCCTAAGTCCTCATTACATGCTGTTCCCCTGTATAACAGAATCTTGTAAACTTGTGGAAGGTGACTTCTTTGCATAAAGACCTTGGTTTCCCAGCGACGTTTTGCTGCCCTACGAAGTTGGTAAAATGTGGCATCAGTTCTTCCGTGGAGTCCTGGAAACATTCAGTAATGCGACGGCTTCTGATGGCGCATTTGATACACTGGTCCCTTCTCACATTCTTGCCAGACCCTGCGTTCCCTTAGCAATGAGGATAGTTGTTTAGACTTTCTCAGGCCTGGCCTTGAAAGCCGGGTGATAAGACTTTGGGTGTTTTTCCACCGCGCTCCTTTAATCCGGATCTAAGGAATGGGTACATTCCTTAATCCGGATCTAGTAGATCCAGATGAAAGGAAGTACCCAGTGTGTTTCCATGGGTGGTCTAGCACCCAATAGTAATGGGTGCTAGCCTCCCTGCCACGGAAACACCGGAGCACCCATTTGGAAATTTGGATCTACCCATGAGGGGTCTGCCTGTCGCAAACTTCAAAGATGCCCTGGAGCTATTTTGCACAGACTTCAAAGTGACTTCGAAATGACTTCGAAATGACTTTGAAGCTTAGGTTTTAGGGCTCCCCCCCATGGGTGCCCCCTCCCTCTAGCCTCCTCTAGACCCCATTGCCTGTTTCTCGTGGAAATAGGCTCCCTTTAATCCGGATTTTCTGGCTGAAGACCCCATTGTAGAGCCCATTAATGGGGTCTACAGAAAATCTGGATTAAAGCCCAAAAAGTACCCATATGTTCCGGATTTCCCCAGGTGTGGTGGAAACAAATGTGTCCCTAATGGGTGCCGTGGTGGAAATGGGGTCAGCCGGCTCTCACCCAAATGGGTCCTTAATGGGTTCTAAAATGGGTACTAAGTGACCGTGGAAAAACACCCCTTGGTAGGGACACTCATATACAAATTGAATGTTACAACGTTCATACACTGACATTCATATTTGTACAAATGTTTGAAGCACTCATGAATCAGAGAGGTGGGAAAGCAGCTGGGCCGGAGACATCTGCAATGGATCCAGAATGCATTTGACATGGATTGAGAGTGGATTCAAAGTGGATTCAGGGCAGATTTGATGCTTTCAGAGTGGATATGTTATGGGATGCGTATCCGATACATATGTGTCCGAATTAGTACAAATTTGTATGAATACACTGGTGTATTAACAATGTTTGTTCCAGTGGTTAGGGAGCCAGATTCTTATCTGGGAATACCGGGTTTGATTCTGCCCACCTCCATGAAGCCAGCTGGGTGACCTTGGGCTAGTAACAGCTCTCTTCGGAACTCTCTCAGCCGCACCTAACTCACAGGGTGTTCTGTTCTGGAGAGAAGAACAGAAGGTTTGTCAGCAGCTCTGAGTCCCCTTAAATGGGTGGGTAGAAAAGCCAACTCTTCTTCTTCTTCTTTAGGAGTGCCTTCTGTATTTTATCTTTTTCTTATTGTGACCTGCCCTGGACCCTTTGGATAGAGGGCGAGAGATAAATTCTTGAATGAATGAATCAATGGATTGATGGATAAAAATAAAATAAAATGTTTTTTGAGCTTCTGGTTTGGTCCAGTTGTCAAGTAAGGAACCATTATAAAGCTTTCTAAATCACAGGCTGATTTTGCTGCCTCTGGTATTTATTTTCACCTCTCCTCCTAATAATAGAAGATTGCTTTCTGTCTTTCTTTTTTCTTTTGCACTTCACTGATTGGAAAGAAAGAAAGAAAGAAAGAAAGAAAGCGCTCTGTTTGCACCAAGGTGGGCAGCTGAAGGTCGTGGCATGCCGCTGGTCAGGCTTCAAAAATGTGAAAGTTCTCTTCCTGGCCGTGATTTCTTGGCTCCGTCTTTTCCTGCCGACGCGGCTGCGTTGTCAGCATGCAGCCGGCTTTGCTCCTGATGCCTTCGCCTTCCCTCCTCCCCTGAAATTCTAATGCCATTTTGTCTTAATTGAATGCTGCACAGGGCTTCCGAAAGCTGGGTTTTTTTCCCCTGGGCTTGTCATGTTCGTGGCAAAAGCGACGGATGGGGTGGATGCCGCACTTTTTAAAACGCACTGGCAGGAAATCACATTATACTCAATGTAATTACATTGTTCTAGAAATGTGATTATGTG